>JAGPOW010001338.1:69870820-69901592 GCA_030014935.1 Caiman crocodilus
GCCAAGGTCTGGAACGGGCTCCCAAGGGAGGTGGTGCTCTCCCCTACCCTGGGGGTCTTCAAGAGGAGGTTGGATAAGCATCTAGCTGAGGTCATCTAGCCCCAGCACTCTTTCCTGCCTATGCAGAGGGTCGGACTCGATGATCTATTGAGGTCCCTTCCGATGCTAACCTCTATGAATCTATGAATTGCTGTAACTGTCACATAATGAAATCTTCAGAGGCTCCCCAATAAACCCAAAATCCTTAAAGAGACCCTGATCTTCAGAGTGCCTGAGCAGATATCAGGAAAAAGGGAAGGCTGAACTGATATGCTTTACCTTTTGAAGGTAATACAAATGTTAATGCTTCTAGTCCTGCACCGTTAAGCAGCAATAAGAAGTCATAAGCCCACCTTTCCTCTCCTGTTGTTTTAAGTCATCGTCTGATTTTTTCCTTGATCTGACCTTCTATTATTGGAACATCAGCCTTAATACCATCAGAGCACTTTGTGGCCTGAAGGGCAAAGTAGTACACAGTAATACACTTTTCCTTTATATTCATGAATGGCATGGAAGAAAACTGGATCAGCATTTGAGCATGTTTTCCTATGTTCAAAACTCAGAGGGTTAGTGTCAGAGGATGAGCTGTAAAAAAAGTTAGCAGTCACTCTGCTTTTATGGCTGTATTCTATTAAGAAAAAAAAAAATTGCCAAGTGGTGGTAATTAAGCAGCAGGGAACCTCATTTAACTGATTTTTCCCCCTCCCTCATAGTTGTACTTGCATCTACCGTAACTATCCTTAAAATGGTTAGACATCTGATTTAAGAGTTTATGGGAAGTTCTAGAAGGTGCCTGTTCAATTCATTGCCAAAATATCAAACTGCTTTCTAAAAAAAAAAGGGTTATAGGTAAAAATAAGGACTAAAAATCAGCCTTACTATTGGGTTTCTTGGGGGAAAATAAGGCACTCTGCGGAACAACAGATGCATGCAAACCTGTCAACATCTCAGAAAGAAAGCAAAGTGAATGTGACATCTAGCTTCCAAAACTGCAGTCCTAGGGGCTGGGTTCTCCTTCCATTCTTTGATTTTGTCCTCTTTCCCCCTCTTGAATGACTTCCTGTTGCTTAAGTTACAAGAATAGGATTCTAGTAAATATCCACTACCAGGATATCACGAACTGCTAGCACGGTACGTTATGTCAAGGGCCCTTGGAACTGACTTTGCCTCTTGCCTACCAAAGCTCAGAGTCCTACCAAGGATGTTACAAAGCTCATATTCTTGTGTCTCAATTAGAAAGGTACGGACTGAGATGAACACATTTACAATTACTTCCTTTAAGATTGATTTGTTTGTTTGCTTTGAATGTATAGGAGACAGGTTGTATCAAGTACCGGATAGAGCCTACAGATTTTTTTCCCCCACAATTTTAAGTATAAATTTTCTTTTTAACCCATGGGCAGTCATCAAAGAAGTTAGAGATTCTCTTCCCAGTGAGACTTGCATGAAATACAAAACACAAGGAAGATAGAGAACATAAAGTGGAAGGGAGTGAAGTTCTTAAATTTCTTAATTCAAAAAAGAATCAAGTTCTTAGTTTAAGACCACCAATTAAAGCATTTCTTAAATTGATGGTCTTGACAAGGTACTTAATGTGATGTCATTGATCTAGTTGTGTGTGTGTGCACGCGCGTGTGCGCGCGCGCATATTATAATGAAATATGGAGAAATCTAAATTTGATTAAAGTCCTGATTTGGTCATGGTTGCAACAACTTAAAACCCCCAAATTTTAAAGTAATCAGACTTTTCAATGAAGATTTGAAAGTATATTTCCTAAAGTCATAGATTTACACAATGTTATCCAAAAGTAAAAAAAATACAACTTCCAAGCGTGAAAAACTGTAACTTCTTTAGGCTCTGAAGTTTGGACCTATGCAGATGCTTTGCTGTATAAACACTCAGAACAGGCTTCTTTCATTAAAATATCACATCTGGAAACACTATGTAATGTCGGGTAATCGTACGTACAGGTTTTCCCAGACGTGTCCTCTTTTTGGGTCTTTCCATCTCCCTCTGGGCAGTTTTTTAAAATATCCACAGATGCCTGGGAGTTTGCTGTGCCTCTGTTTTCCCAGCTCGCTGGAGCAAGGAGCTGCTTAGGGCTGGGGGGCAGCTTGGGGCAGCAGGGAAAGGTGATTAGAAGCTGGGGCATCAGGTGCACTGCACATGGGCCCCTGCAGCTGCAGGCAGTAAAAGAAAGAGAGAGGGGGAGAGAGAGTGGGTGCGTGCACCCATGCACATGCCTGCTGGCATTGGGGATGCAGCAGAGCAGGGTTTCAAGGGAAGGCAGTGAGAGGGTCTTCAGGGATAGCAGCAAGCTGTGTGGGCAACAGGGCTGCAAGGGGCAAGGGACTGTGGGTTGGGAGTGAGGGTACCAGCAGGGCTGGGGTGGCTGTGGCTTGGGAGTAAAGGGCAGGGGTAGGGCGCAGGATGTCGCTGCTCCCCCCCAATCATATACCCCCCGTCCTCTTCCCCCGCACAGTTGTCCTCTTTTTTGAAACTGGAAAGATGGTAACCCTAATACCACGGATGTACTACAATCACCAAGATCATTAGGGCTGCGCAAAACAGCACCATTTTGTTTCGACTTCTGTTCCACCACTTCGATGGGACAGTGCTTTGTTTTGAGTTTCATTGAGTTTTGAAAGCTCTGGTCCGTTTCATTTTGTCAAAATGGTTTCACTTTTGACGCTGTTTCGACATTTTGGCCGTAGCTTATAATGGTGAATCATGAAAATGCCTAAAACTTTGTTATTTCTTGTCTAATTCAGGTGAAATTACCTGGGCTCGTAGCCTCTTCTGAGGGCATGAAGTTTGCCAAGTTTCAAGGAGATAGATGCGGACGTTTCTGGGGAACTGCACCTCTAACTGTTCAAAACACAACAGGTTTGTGACACGTGCTGGCAGCAGCATCCTCGTGTCATCCGGTGTGCTGATCTGGAGGCCTGCACCCCTGAGAGGGCTGTGTCAGACTCCCCCTGAAGGTGCGGGACCCCAGATCTGTGCACCAGCTGACAGGAGGCTGCTGCTGCTACCTGGGACCAGCGCTGGGCACAGACCACGCCCGGCACAGACTGGTGCTACCACTGCCCTGAGGCAGCAGCGGCAGACTCCTGTCATCCAGCATGCAGATCCAGGGTTCAGTGCTCCCCAGAAGGGGTCTGGCACAGACCTGCAACCCCCCCCAACCCGACGTGTGCAGACCCCCAGATCTGTGTATGGGATGACAACATGCTCTTGCTGCTGGCTGGGGCCAGCAGTAGCACCGACCATCCTGGTGCTAGGCATGGGCTTCACCCAGTGCTGGTGCCAGCCAGTAGCAGCAGCCTCCTGTCATGTGGAGCACAGACTAGGGGCCCACCTGCACCCTTGGGAAGGCTATGGGGCTGTGCTGGACCCCCGAGGGATGGGCCCCCAATCTGCTGCTGGATGACAGGAGGCTTCTCCTGCCACCTGGGACCGGGGCTGGGTCCAGAGCTGATAAAACCCCACACTCACCCACTCACTCCCAGTGCCCCCACCCCAGCCCCGTGGTACAGGCAGGGAGCAGTGCTTGTTACAAGTGCCCTTGTTCTGTTTTGAAGCTGTTTCAAAGGCTCTTGTTTTGCTTCTGCTGTTTCGAGCTCAAAATACATTGAAACAGCTTGAAAATGAAACACTTGGTGAAATTTTGCACGTCCCTTTTGTTCATGATAGATCTGGTATTGATTTTTCCTGAGAAACCTGAGGATACCGACCTACAACGAAAGAATCTCTAACCCTGGAACATACCAAGCACACACAGTGAGAAGGAAAAACACAACAGCCAGAACAAACTTTTGAGGGGTAAACTTAGCTCTGCTCCACATAGGAAAGAGTCCTTTGTTAAGAATATAACGCTTAGTTGTAGGCAAAAATACAAACTTTCCTCTGCTTCACCAGGCTCACAACAAATGGAGCAAGTACTACTAGGCCTGACTAAAGGAAGGGAGATATCAGTTAGGATGAGGTATAGTTCTGAGCTTGCGGTGGGTTTTACTAGATCTGTAGTATTATGTTGGCATGTGTATGTGTTTCCTACACTTATTCCATAAGTCACACAAAAAGTATTTACGTTAAGAAGCATAAGTCCCCCACTTTCTCCTGACTTGCACATGAAGCTGTTTGAAAATTCTGCGATAAAACTGTCAAAATATTAATTTTAGATTAATTTAGAGTTAATATGCACCTTGGTAATAGCCAGAACATTTGTTCATTACTTCAGACAAAGGTTGTGCCTCTAGAGATAAAAATGAACGCTATGGATGCATTTACTCAAAAACAAAACAAATTTACGGTGAATTACCAGAATAGACCCCAATCTTGAAAAAAGAGGTTTGTGCAGATGCAGGGGTGCACTTTAATGTGCCTTTCCCCAAATGGGAATCATTGCAATTCAAAGGAGTAAAACATGATTTTCCAATTCTTTCCAGGCATCATTTAGGGGAAATGTGCAAAAATAACTCTGAGCATTTAATGACATATTTTAATTAGCTTGTTTTAGTCAAGGACACATGCTTGTAGATAAAATAGATTTACTTTTTAATTTCTACAAACATCCTGAGAAACTGGATTTTGCAAATGCCGAGTTAACGGAAAAATAGTTTTTATGGGAATTTTATCACAGACCTCCATACAAATTACAATATTTACTTGTATTTTTAGGATACTCTTAACTAAACTCTCCAGCAATATTTTTTCTTAAGCAGAGAAAACTGAGCTGAAAACTGACATTATTTTGCAATGATTACAAATGTCTTTCAGTTGTTGTCTTAAATATAAAATTTCCTACAGGCATGTGCAACTTCTTATAACAACGGAACAGTCATCCAAAACCATTTCTAAAGGAAATGAATATATAAAAGGAGCAAGACAGTATAATGTCAACTATCTTTTGTTTGCTGTTGCAATTTTTTTCATGGTTGCTTTTGCTAAAAACTTTAAAAGCCCAACTTCTGCAGAGAATATGCGACAATTACTGCTACTAAGAAGCACAACCCAAAGGGTGCCATTAAAACATAAATAAAATGAGGAAGCTAATTTGCCTGGGGATTGAAAACAGCTCTCAAGTTGCAAGCTGATGTTCCTCCTGATAAAGTAGCATTTTCAATCTGGTAGAGTTTACTATTAGATTGTTCCCCTAAGAGTTTTCCAATGCATGTTCAAAAGAACAGTCTACAACAGTTTGTTTCTCTTATCTAAAACACACTGACTTCCCATTGCAACTGACTGATTTACAGTGCCAGAGTAGGACAAATCAGTGAAATGTTTAATGAAGCTACAGAGCAATGCGTTATGGTTAGGCCACTAGTTTAAAACATGCATAAATAACTAAATAGCTCTATTTGGTGAATATTTAGTAACCCAGAAGGCTCTGTATAAGGGAAACAGGTTGTTTATGAATAAAAGGTTTGTGCAGCATTAGTAAAACAACAGGGCAGCTTTTTATACTAGTCATTTTAAGTAAAAAATTACTCGCATACTATAACATATTTTTTTTCTTAATAGATTATAATGGAAAGCAGTATGAGGCAATATTGTAGTTTGCTGAAAGAAACATTTAAATAATTCATCCTGTTATGGTTTTTCTCATGAAGCCCAGTAAATGAAGCATTTTTACTGAAGAATCAAGGCTATGAAGATAACTTACTTCAATGTTCAGTTTTAAAGTGACACTGTCATTTCACCTGGGCCCAAATTTTAGAGGGTTTTTAAATTATTTTTAAAGGGAGGTTGTGTGTGAAGCATCATCTATGGATGTTGAATCAAGTGGGTGGAATATTTTGAGAGAAATAATGGAAATATTTCCATTTCCAATTCACATTTAATTTAAAAAGTACTATTTCAAAGTCTAAAATTGTGCAGTGGTGAAAATCTTAATACAAAGTACAGGAGAATTATGGAGCTTAGAGCTTTCTGACTAAACAGCACAAGGCATACTACTAAGTAGCATTGATACTGGCACCTCCAACCTCTCTGAATCTCCATGATTTCAGGCAGAAATGAAAACATTTTACCCTAGGTCAGTTCCCAGAAACCAGAATCATCCCAGCTAAATCCAAACTGTTGGCAGCCAGGGCTAATTTGGTAGCAAGGTTTATCTTATCTAATGTATGGTACCATCTCAGGAAAGTCTAATTGCTTCATTGTGCAACAGGTTGATTGTTCAGAAATTGGAGACCATCACACATGCATCTGAATTTTGCAACCGACCAACTTCACCTTCTAAGCCTTGATTATAAAACTAAGCCAAATTTTGCACCAGAAATGTACTGCTAATAGGTCTAGATTTTTAACTTGACACTTACCCTTACAAAGAAACAGTCACAAAACAAGAAAAAGGATTATACTTAAAGTCAGTCACATTCATGAGTGCTGACAACAACTGATCTTGCATCCCAAAGCACAAATAAAGGACACAATTACCATATATGAGTGTTGTTTATATATGATGTTCACTGAGAGGGAAGCCACAGCAATTTAGCATTAAGTTGTTTGCTTTTGGTTCAATATTCATAGATTTCATAGACATTAGGGCTGGAAGGGACCTCGGAAGATCATCAAGTCCAGCCTGAAGGGCATCAAGTCCCTGCCTGAAGGGCAGGAAGTCAACTGGGGTCATAGGATCCCAGCAAGATAAGCATCCAGTTTACTCCTGAAGGTGTTCAATGTAGGTGCTTGAACCACCTCTATTGGCAGGCTGTTCCAGACCTTGGGGGCTCGAACAGTAAAGAAATTCTTCCTTTTGTCCAGCCTAAATTGGTCTTGCAGTAGTTTATAACCGTTCAACCTCATCATCCCTTGGGGCACTCTGGTGACCAAATGTTCCCCCAGATACTGATGGTCACCCCTGATAAACTTATAGGTGGCCATCAGATCACCCCTGAGCCTGGATTTTTCAAGACCAAGGAGCCCCATAGCTCTCAGCCTGTCATTGTAAGATCTCTTTTCCTGACCTCTGATCATGTACGTGGCTCTTCTATAGACTCTCTCAAGCTTCTCCACATCGTTTTTCAATTGTGGGGCCCAAAAATGGGCACAGGACTCCACCTGTGGCCTCACCAAGGCCAAGTACAAGGGAAGAATGACGTCCTGGGATTTGCTTGAGAAGCTATGGATGCAAGCCAGCATTTTGGTCATTTTACTAGCCACAGCATTGCATTGAAGGCTCATGTTCATCTTGTGGTCACCGATGACCCCCAAGTCTCTTTCTTCTATAGTGCTAGCCAGCATAGCACTGCCGAGCCTATAAGGATGCTGCAGGTTTTTCCTCCCAAGGTGGAGAACCTTACATTTTTCAGTGTTAAACACCATCAGGTTCTCATCCACCCATTTGCTGAGCCTGTCCAGGTCAGCCTGGATCACCCTTCTGTCTTCAGGCATGGATGCTTTGCCCCAAAGTTTGGTGTCATCAGAGAACTTGGCCAGTCCACTTCTGACTCCAATGTGCACATTATTAATGAAGATGTTGAACAATATGGGTCCAAGGACTGAGCCTTGGGGGACCCCACTGGGTCACAGGGCATCACGGCAATCAACTTTTATCAATTACGACCCTCTGAGTCCAACCACAGAGCCAGTTTCCCAGCCAGCGGATCGTGGTGGACCCAAGGCCACAATTGACCAGTTTCGCCAAGAGGTGATCATGGGATACTAGAATGAAGGCTTTTTTGAAGTCAAGATATATGACATCAATCTCTTCTCCCTTCTCCAAGTGATAGGTCACCTGGCCATAAAAGGAAATGAGATTGGTCAAGCAAGACCTACCCACTACAAACCCATGCTGGCTATCCCTCAGGATGTTGTTGTCGGCCAGTCCATTAAGGATGGCTTCTTTAGTAAACTCTTCTAAGATCTTCCCCGGGATAAATTTGTTAGATATGTTTTTCTAAGATCTTCCCTGGGATAGATCGAAAACCTAAAGCTGCATGCACTAGTAGTTGCATGAACAAGCACTGAAATACTTTAAACATTTGGTACCCAATTCACCATTATTACACCATACTTTTTGAGGTCATCTATATCAGCCAACATGAGTTCAAATCAAATGAAAAACACATCTATTTTGATAAAGTAGCAATGTGCTCTCATTTTTACTAGTATAAAACCTGGTGTTTACTAAGATGAAAGATGTATCTTTGTGTTGGATCAGCTAGCATATGTAAAGGTATAGCTCAGGCAAGGCAGTTAGCTCTCACAAGTTACTCTTTATCTGAGCATCCCAACTCATGTTAACATTAAAACTCTATTGTCTTCACTAGAAGTTTACCTTATGTTAATTACTATGCATTGGTGAATGTGATCTTCCCTGCTGAGTAAAGATGTTTGCTAAAAGGCCAGGCAAAGATTAGGACAATAGTTTAAACAGCTGTTACTATACAGACCATCATGCTGTCCATCCACAAGGCAGCAGCAGTATGATCTGCCAGTGCCTCAGGCATTAAGCCTGGCCAAGAATGGCTGGAGCTCACATACTGACATCTGTATGTAAAAGAGGGCAGGCAAATGTCAAGTTACCAGTTGGTTGCCGTCAAGAGATTGATAGATTTTTCTGTTTCTCGTTAGACTTAGAAGTTGACCTGCATGTGGAATAACACATAAAAAAAGCTTTCCTGGTGTACTATCTTGTAAAGGTCACACAAGTTCTCAAATCGGTATGAAAATTTAAAACACTACATTAGTGCATTTCATTTTCACAATCTATAATCTTCATGACTGATTTAGTACTCTTTAACAGTTACAAAGAATATTCATGAGACTGAAAATATCCATTAGATCATGATGACAGATATGAATCAGAAATTATTATTTGACTTTTAGCCTCAAAAAGGTTTTATTTTGAGGTTTTATGCTCGAACTTTCTTTGCTTTGGACATATATAACAATGAACTAGTTTAAAAGGTGGGAGAAAGAAAGCTTGTTGCAATGAGGTGAGCAGATACAACTGTTTTGTCTCTCTACTCCTATACTAGTATTCTACAGGGGCATTCAACCCCCAGGTCACGGGCCAGATCCAGCCCACAGGACTGTGTCATCCAGGCCATGGGACTCCCCACAGATCTAGAAATTTAGTGGTGGGAAGGCAGTGGTACTTCTCTTCCACTGCCAAATTTCTGGACACCTGGGAAGCCCTAGGACCTGAATGCTAGATCAGGCACCCGATCCAAGACCAGAGCCAGGCAGGGGACAGCACCAGAACCCAATCCTGGTGTGGGGAACTAGGCAGTGTCAGGCCCCTGGGACTCAATCCCAGTGTACTGGAGTGAGAGGGGACAGTGCTGGGTCCTTAGGACCCAATCTTGGTGTACTGGGGCAGGAGGGAGTGGTTCCAGACCCCCAGGGACCAATCCGGGTGGAATGGTGTAGTGCTGGGCAGCCCACTTTCAGTAATCAGGATAAGGAAACAAGTGTGTCAGCCCCCAGGGTCCAAACCTGGAATGCAGGGTTTGATCGAGTTCTGCCCTACTCGTGTAGCCCATGGGGACAGAAGGTTGAGCATCACTCGTGCAGTGGAATGAAACTACTATAAAGTTTTACATAAATGAAACAGATTTTGTGTCCGTTTTGGGGCTACAGGCAGAACAGTTGCTGTGGATTAGCTGTAAAGTAATGTAATGTTAAGGCACCATTCACCTCCCCATACCCTTTGTCTTACATATAGAAAATACTATATTAGCCTTTAGTGGCTTATACCATGTACCTGAGAATTGACTATGACAAATATAAATCAAAGTAATTCATTTTACTCTATGTAGTTGTTACTTAAATAAGTAGAAGGTATCATTTGATTGCAGTGATGGTCTGACAGAAAGTGGAGGACATACATTTGAGTTAAGGTAGTTAATACATCTCACTTTTTCAGGCTATTAATATTATTAGACATTGTAAGTGAAGAAAACACACACACACACACACACACACACACACTTACTTAAAACCTATGTGTAATTTACTGTCACTGAGAAAATTATTATTTTGTAAACAAAACATTACATTTAAAAGATCACGAGTAGGTAGAACTCTAATTTCTTGTCGTGTTTCCTTTAAATGCCAGAACTACACCAAAGAAGTAAAAGAACAGTGTTCAGAAATCATGTCTCAATATGCTTCAGATTCAAGCAATGGATTCTGTGTGGAAGAGTCATAGATAAGTAGGGCTGGAAGGGACCTCCATAGGTCACCTGGTCCTGAGGCAGGATCATCCTATCCAAATTATCCTATACAAACCATAATCTAAACTCTACATAATACTATTGTCAATGTTGATACAACACAAACCTAACACTGTAACCTGCCACAGGTGAAGCAGGGGAGCCATGGTAGCCAATGCCCTGCTTCTGTGAAATGTTGTCATTATCTGCTCAAGAGATCCCAGGTAGAGGGCCATACTCCTTGCCACAGAGGAAGGCAAAACCCACCAGACTGGTTGCTATACCATGGGGTAAAATTCCTTTCTGACCTCAAATAAGGTGATTGCTCTGACCCTGAGTGAAGGGCAAGACCCCTAGCCAGAAACCTCTGGCTTTGGTCCCAGCAGAAACATTGGCACACCCCCGTCAAAGTTCCCATCTTTGGCTTTAGCCAACATCCAATACCTCTGAGGAAGACTTAAAACACTCTTACACATGAGCAGTGGGGGGCGGGAGGATGGTGGTAACCAGCAATGCCCAGAAGCATGGGAAATACCCATTGTAGGACATAAGTATAGTGATGCATAGATCATCCCCAACCAGTGGCTGTCCAACCTCTTCTTGAACATCACAGTGATGGAGAGTCCACAACTTCCCTAGGCCGTCTATTCTAGTGCCTCAATATTCTATCAGTGAAGAAGTTTTCCAGCTATCCAAGAAGTATAAGGATTATGCTGTCTTCTTTGAGAGGCTAAGAAAACAAAATGACACTGGTCCCAAACAAAACGGCCACATAACTTTAGCTTAGATGCATGCTACTACAGTGAAAACTTAAGATGTAGATTATACCAGGTGTGAGAGAAGAACAACAATACAATCTAGCAACATGCTTCAGTGAGAGGAACAGCTAATGCTATACCGTTCTGGGAACAGCTATCCATTCCAGCTGAAGATAGTCGGGTCAAGGTACATGGCTTACAAAAGGATATAGCATCTCAAGACATGGGGTAATATAATGAAAGGGCTATTGGTAGCAGTCAGGCAATAATAGCTCTACCTTAACATACTAGTTTTATTTTAGTGTTGGTTCTTTTAATATTTGATTGCTGTTATTTTCTTCTCTGACCTATTTCAAGCAACCAGTTTCTATTTTTGAATACTTGCATGTAGCTCAGTAAAACTGTTGGTCTTAAACAAAGTCTTCATCTTTTAGTTTGTTTTTCCCTACTTTCTATAAACTATTTTATTTTTAAAAAGCCACAGTGATAATAAGAATAGCACATAATTAATTTAAAAGGATGAACGCAAGATGGAAAGCACACTACTCTATATTGAAAAACAGATCTAGTGAAGTCGCTTTTAAACCCTGAAACATGCACAGCATTTTCTTCAAAAGGCAGACGAAGCAAATTATTTTACCTGCTAATTATAAAACAAGCCTATCAAATCTGCTTCAGAACTAGCTGACTGGATCCAATTAAGAAGCTGGTGCAAACCATCATAGGTAACTACATATGTAACGGAAAAGGCTGTTGCAAATCTAAGCCCAGATACAAAGGCCGGGCCCACCAGTCAGAACCGAAAGTAATCTATGTGGCTACACAAACAGGCGCAGTAGCTGTCATGAAAGATCTGGAAAAACTCATTAATAATCTCTGAAGCTGACCAAAAAGGCAGAAAATCAGGTAAAAAGAAAAAAGCCTGACAATAAGTCACCACCCATGGCACCGAAGCAAGAAAAGGATTCAGCTCCCCTCCAAAAAAAGAAAAAAAAGAACAAAGAGAGAGAGCGGTTCTAGTGAACACGTTTTCAAACAAAAAACAAGACAATACGGTTGGCATTGGTTTTTTTATAAGAGCAAGAATATAGATGGCTAAAACTCTGATTTTTAAAGCTGTTCAGAAATGCAGGAAGATGTTTCTCCTCCTAAATCACAGTGGGCCAATTTAAAAGAGTCTGACTGGTTTTGGATATGCAATCGGCTACAAGTCCAGAAGCTCCTCTGATGATTATGCACCAGTCACTGCATGCGTCACTGGAAACATTTTTTAATACATTACTGAATCTGAACGGGCTAGCAAATTAACTTTTTGTATGGTATTTCAGAACTGACCGAGATCAGGAACGTACAGTGAAGCAGTGATCGGATTGTATAAACTTTTACAAGATGGTTAGCTGGTAGTTTGGATGAGGGTACAATTCACTTACCATTTTAGCTGAATTGCATCCCCCTGAATCTGTTGATCATAATTGTGCCTAAAAACAGCAGTCTGACCCTACCTGATGACTTTATTCCTGAACACAGATTACAATTGGATAGAGCAGGTGGAAACAATGCCTTTCCACGGATGAAAGCCTAACTCCATTTAAATCCAGGGCAAAATGCCCATTGACGTCAATGGAGGTCAGAATTCCAACCCCTTTTCTTTAGTTTCTTCCTCCACATCTCCTCTGTTGTGTGGTAATGAAGCACCATTTTTAAATATGAGGTTATGAGGCCAGTTTCTGCTAACCCTTATGCTACTGCACCTGTCCTGCTATGTTAGGCCGATTCAATTAATTGATCACCAGGCAGTGCTTTTGCAGGCTAACAGATTCATTTTAGCAAAGCATGAAAGCCATCCTCACTCCAGCAGGGTGGAAAAGAAAAGGAAAAAACAAGCAAACAAAGGAAAACAGGTTCAGGCAAGAATTAAAAACTTTTCCTTCACACTTCTCAGCCCCACAGAACCAAGCAGCAAGAAATGGAAAGGATTTCCTTTTCTACTGTGCGTAAATTGAGTTAACTAGCTACAGGCCCTAAAGTACTGGTCACAGTAACATGATGATGTCTAATAAACCAGATCTTCTACTCAAACAAAACTGCTGCTGAGTGCTAGCTTGGCTGAATGAGGAAAGCTCAGGAAGAGGAATTCCCTGTGGCCATATGCTGAGTTTTAAGGGCGTTATGACTATTTCAAATGAAAAATCCTAATCTTTAAAATAGGTTTGCCAGCCAAGGCTATCTTGGATTCTGTCCTCTGAAGTATAAATTTCTTCGTGGCCATTTGAAAGATTTAAAGGTTTATTTCTATTGGAAAATCCATTTAAGCACTCAAGTAGATGTTCCCTAACCCAAAAAGAGCTTTTGAAAACTTTTTAAAAGGTTGCAGGGCCTTTAACTTCCTGTGGTCAGTACTCGTGCTCCATGACTACCACTTGCTGTGGTAAATCTTGTTTATAGCTTCAAAATTCTGTGGGATTATTTTTTCAGTGCTCTGCTACGTGAAAATTGAAATGCTCTATTTGAAGCATCAACATGCACACTCATTCAGGGGCAAAAATGTTATTTTATTACCATTGTTAAAGTACAAGAAAATATCACAGGAGCATTAATATGCATTTTTACAAAATACCCACAGACACCAATGACCGCACGCGTTGTTCGTGCTTTGCTATTGTGGATAAGCTGCAAAGCGATATGAAAAGAATGTTGATATAGTTTGTCTTCATTTATATACCGTTTAGAGAGCACAGCAGTTTGTCAGAAGAATAATTTATTCACCATAAATGGTTTTGGATTAATCAAATTATTTGTAAATGTGAGCCAAGTGAAAAGATCAAACTGAAAAAGGGGATGGGGTGATGGGGAAGGTAGGACAGAAACTCAGAATCATAGAAATATAGCGCTGGAAGAGACTTTCGGAGAGCACGCAGTTCAACTCCCTGCTCAATACAAGCTCGTCCTTGTCTAAAACTTCCTAGATAATGTCTGTTTAACCTCCTCTGGAAAAACGATTCCACGGCCTCCTTGGGTAGTCTGTTCCCATGCTTAACCATCCTCATGGCAAAAAAGTTCTTCCTAATATCTTCCCTAAATTTCTTTTGCTGCAATTTAAAACCAATGCTTCTTATCTTGCCCCAGGCAGCCATAGGCAACTGTATATCTCCGTCTTCTATGCAACTACCCTTCAGATATTCAAAACTGCTATCAAAGCCCCCTCAGTTTTCTTTTCTCCAAACTAAACAATCCTGGTTCTTTCTGCTCCCAAGTCATGTTTTCCATATTTTTAATCACTTTTGTCGCTCTCTGCTGGACCTAATTTGGCTGCATCTTTCTTGAAGTGAGGTTCAAAACTGGATGCAGTTCTCTAAATGAGGACTCACCAGGGCTGAATACAACCCCGTATGCCAGTGGTCTCTTTTTTTTCCTTTTGTTGGCTCATATGGTCCACTGTAAGCTGCAGATCCTTTTCTGAACTACTGTACCCAAGCCAGTCACAGGGCACATCTACATGTGCATTGATGCACTTTGTTAATGCACATTAAATCTAGTACCAAGGATGCTTTTACGGATGTTCCTGGGGAGGGATGGCACTTTAATTAGTCTGTCTTAATGCACATAAATGAAATAGTATAGTTTTTAAGTAACACAGTGCACATTAGCCTATGTTAATGTGCATCAACTAAAAAGAATTTTTTTTTAGTGATTCTTTCATGTGCATTAATATAGGTTAATGCATATTAAAGCACACACGTAGATGTTCCAACAGGATCATAGAAAAGTAGGGTTGGAAAGACCAGCAGGAGGTCATATAGTCCAAAACTTGTTCATGGCAGAATTACCACTGACTAAACCATCGCAGCCAAGTGTCTGTCTTTCTGGTAAAAATATCCAAGGATTATGATTCCACAGTCTCTGGGCCTTGTTTCACATTGCACTTTTTGCTTCTCAAATGTTGATTAGTGTTAGTGCTAGCTTGAGTTTGGAGCAGTGACAAGTTCAAGCCAGGTGGGGTCTTGAGAACTGAAGGGTAACAACCCCTTTCCCGTTCCAGGCTTTCCCCCTATCCTTCCCAAACTCCAGGGCTTGCCTCACCTTTCCACGTTCCCCCAGGTCTCCTGCACCCAGGATTTCTCCCCTGCCTGCCTCCCAACCCTTGTGCCCTACCTGTTCCCCCGAGGTTACTTATGGCTGCCCATCCAGTCCAGAGAGCAGCAGCAGCGGCAGTGGCTGTAGCCAAGCAGGCAGGTTCCCCTTCTCTCCCTGCTCCCCCAGAACAGCATCAAGTAAGCTAGGACTGAGGGTGAAGGGAAGGCAAGTAAGAATCTGGGGTGCTGGAGGATGCAGGGGACAACAGATGTGATATTTGGTGGTAGGAGGAGCAGAAGACTGATCTGGGCTGGTGGCTCCCACTCCATGCTTTGGGGTTCCCTATGCTCCCCTCCATCTCCAGGTCACACACTTCCTTCTCCCCCTTCCCCCCCCCTCGACCTTTCCATCTTACTTTTGTTTCCTGACACAGTCCTAAGGAGGCAGGCAAGGAAAGGGAACCTGTCTGCCAGCCCCCCGGCACCACGACTGCTGGGTCGACACTCTTCTCTTGGCTGCTGCTAGCCCAGAGAGTGGCAGTGGCAATGGTGACCGGGCAGGTGGGTTTGTCTTCCCTGCCTGTTCCCCTGGGACAGTGCTGGCAGCTAAAAGTAAGCCAAGGGACAGGGTCGGAGGATAAGCAGAGATGATGGGTCATAGGGGGCAGTGGCAGGGGCTCCAAGCCAATTTGGGGGAAATGGGAGGGGGGTAGTGGTAGGGTGTTTACACTAACTTGTAGCCTAGAGCAGTCACACATTAATGTTACACAAGCTGGGTAACATGCAGCAAAAATAAACCTAAGCCAGAGTGGCATTACTTAAAGCCACCTAAAGGCTGCTTAAATCTAGTTTCACGTCTCAATGTACAGACAATCCAGAAGTTACGAGCTCCAGGAGCCACCTAAAATGAACATGTAATAAGGCCCTCTGGGTAACCTGTTCCAAAGATTAATTGCCCTCAAAGTAGGAAAGTTCTTAACATCCAAACTAAATTTCCCTGGTTGTAATGTAGGATCATTGCTCCTTACCCTTTCCCACAAGGCCACAGAGAATTGTTGATCTTCATCCTCCATATAACCACCCTTCAGGTATTTGAAGACTGGTTTTGGTTCAATCATTCAACAGACAAGACTAGTCAAATTATGGTGTTCTCGCTCTGCCGCTCAATATTTTGTAGCGTTATTTGAAGTTTTATTGGCATTATTTTAGTGTGGTTGTTGCTTCAAATGGAAAAGTGGAAAATGAGTGATTTGGTATGACCTACCTAAATATTTTTACCATCCTTGGGAAATGCGTTTAGGCCAATGGCTTGAGTTTTCACGGGGGGTTCATTTTTTTTTTTTTTTATTGTAATACTGGTTTATTTTAAGAGGATGTTTATTTTAAGTCTGGGATGTCTGAGGTAATCTTTTCAGGTGTGGATTAGTGGGTAGAATATAGGCACAAGGTAGATGCAATTATCAAAAGAACGTTCCTTCTTCCATTCGTACACATCTCAGTTCTGCTGGAACGCAGCACAATATTGCCCGTGACGATCATGCTGCTCTTCTACAGTTTATAATGTCATTATTTGGTCTTTTTGAACAGATCCTTATAAATCACTGGATTGACATTTAAGTCACATATTTTTTATGCTTTCCTAGTATTACTTTGATAGGCCTGTAGCTTTCTGAATTCCTTGTATAATTTTTCAAATAGTATTACAATATTTATATTCTGCTGGCCCTTTATGGAAACTTGTTCCTTCATGATTTTTTCCTTTCTCCTGGGCAGGTCTATACATGCCATTAGTGCTCAGCAATCGACTGCTCCCAGGAATATTGCTCCCGGGAAGCTCCGTTGTGCATGGTTTACACATGCACCCAGACCACAGCACAATGAATTGGGTCACAGCGGCCCAGTGGGTCCGCCTGCCAACCTGGGGTTTCTCTATATGAACTCAAAGTGCTGCGGAGGGGTTGGGGCATGGGGGTGCTTCAGTGTGGGGCTTGCCAGCAGTTGCACCCTTGTGCTCCAGCCAGCCAAGGCAACATCTGCACGTGCACTGCTATGCACAAAAACACCCTGCTGCATAGTTTATTCATTGTGTTCTTCCAAACAGAGGCCCATGTGTACACACTGAGGTGTTTACTGCAGTTAATTAGTCAACTGCTTAGTTAAACTTCTTGTGTAAATGTGCCCATTGCCACTACAACTACTCTAGATTAACTTAACCCTGTTGATTTTGAATTGTTCTACCGTACTTACTGGCTCTGCCTACATAATCCTACATAATCCTAAATGCTTTGTTTTGTAACTTTATTTGGAATACTTGCGTTGTTTTAATATCTTGGATAAATATACTCCCTGTAGTATTGTAACTTCTGCTTTCCTTGCTTGCTTTCTTTTGTTATAGTGGTAGGGAGGAGGAGAGGAGAAGGAGACCTGAAGTTTCCCGTATGCAGACCAGCTTTTTCTCATTTTTTCACAAATCAATTGTAATTCTTCTTTGTAACTTGTTTGCCATTTGTCACTTCAGTTGAAGCCACATATATTTTCTACCTTTTCTGATCTAGTTTATATTGATCCTTTTTGCTCTTTTTTGAATATTACTTTTTTATTTTGGGAATTTTTCATCATTTTTCATCATCTTTGCTTTAAACTGAACTAGTATTTGTTTTGAAATTCGCTATTTATTTGAATAGATTTGCCAAAAAGACTTTCTGGGATTATTTCAAAAATATTGTTTTAATAATGTTTAAATATATATTATATTTTCTCTTGGCCAATTTTCATCTTAACTTCTGGAAAAAAAAGTATTTTATTAACATTTTACAGAGCCCTGCTGGCAAGTTCCAATTATAGTTATATTTATAAAATATGTATCCAACCCCATTACTATAGCACATAACTCACAATCTTTAATGTGTTCATTTTCTCAGAACTCCTGAGAGGTAGGAAATTGCTATTATCCCCATTTTACAGAAGGGTAATGGACCCCAGAGAAAATAGATGAACTGCCTAAGTGACACAAAGTTTTCGGCAGAGCAGAAACAAACTCAGTTCTTGGTATGTGCCCTTAGCACAAGGCCACCCTGTTTATAGTAAGTCTCATGTGACATATACTGAAAATTCAAAAACTCTCCTGGAAGTACAGGGGTAAGAAGGAAATTCATTATCAGCTTCTTGCTGGGCCAGGGGCAGCCTTATCCTTGACCAAAGGCTCAATGTAATTCTGATCCCTTTTATTTTTTGCTTTTTTTTTAATGAGAAGGTTTATAATTGAGTGGTTACATATACATACGCATGCGTGTACACACACACACGTGTAGACAGTGCAATATGGAACGCTTTATTTCTTATTTGTTTCTCTCATGACAGCATGAGCCAAGAGAGATCGCGCTTGACAGGTTATTTCTTAATCTAATGGCAGAAGGTAGGGCAGGGTTACTCTACAAGTTAATGGATCTCTAGGTAAACCTCTGGATACTTATTAGCTGATAAGTGTCCTGTCCTTCCATTTCTCCTATTCATAAACAAGACAATCTCACTTGGGAGTGAGAAAGTTATATTAATCCTGGTGTAACCACTACTGAAATACTGGGCACGTCTGCACGTTCCCCTGACTACGCAGTTGGTACTAAATGACTGTGCAGTACTCACTGGTACTGCGTCGTTCCAGCAGCGCACAGGTAATTTTTGACCCTACTATGCAGTAGCAATGAGCTACAGGACAGTAGTAGCAGTGTCATAGTTAATGCCTGACGAGGCTACGTCACTATAGTGACAAGTTACGGTGCAAAAGGTCATTGCTACAGCAATGTAGCATCTCATGTAGATGCACTTGCTATATATCCCATTCTGGGGTCCAGACTTCAAAGGTATTGATAAATTGGAAAATGTGAAAAATATGTATGAAAGAATCAAGGTTCTCTATCAATTTAGTAAACAGTGATTTAATCATAATATAAAGTACTGATATTTTGGAAAGTAATCAGATAATAAAGGGCTCTTCCATCTAGCAGACAGAGACATAAGAAGATCCAAAGGTCAGAGTCTGAAGATCAGTAAGTTCAGACTAAAAATACGGTGAAATGAATCATTTATTTATTTTAACATTGAGGGCAAATGATCTTTCCCATTGCCATTCTAATTAGAAAATTTCCTTTAACAATTAAGGGTGATACAGATTTTTTTTTCTTCCCTCAAGACTTCTGTGCTGATGAAAACAAGTAGATTGAATGGATGGAAAACATATAATTATCAGAACAAGGCAAAAGGCACATCCTCTTTCTCTACCACAATTTCATCTTTTATGTGCAGTCATTTCCTATGTCATGTTTCTTAGCTGCTAGCATTTGAAGGATTAAGTTTTATACCTATGGAGTTCATGGAAAGTTACTTTTAGGCCTACTTTTCAAGGTCAGCTCCTACCTGAAAGCATGGGTACTATCCCGTAAACCAACATATGAGATTGAACTGAAGGTAGTGTATTTTATTCAGGAGTAGATATTTCTTGACATAACAAAGAGAAGATCCTTTACCAAAGCTCTGGCACATAGGCCTTAATTATTCAGTCAGCCTGTTTAATTCAGGTACTGATTACAGATATAATTTCTTTGTATTACTGACTTCAGATAAGAAATTAAAATGCAAAGTACTTGGTATATTGCATGTGGCATGAGACACTTTTTACTTCCCAGAAGGGAGCGGCAGCAGTGATGGTGGCAATCCCTTGTAGTCGAGGATGATCACTCCCACAGGTCAAGTAAAGGGTTGTAAATAAGGGTTTTGATGGCTAAGAAGGCCGATCCCATAGCTGCAGTTTCTTTGGCGAATGCCACAGGTGGTGGCTAAAGAGAGGACTGGACCACACGTTCCTCAATCGCGTTTACTTTAGTTCCATTTCTGTCGTTTTTCTGCTTCCAGGGTGAGACAGTGGTCTTCAAAGCAAGATGAACCTTCTCTCACAAAGTGTCACCATGTAGCCCTGTACTAGGCTGATTTTTCACAATTTGTGGTGTCAATGCCACGCATCTTAATGTTTACCTTGAGCATGTCCTTGAAAGGTTTCCTCTGGCACCTACCTGTCCTTTGTCCTTGGCTGACCTGGGAGCACAGCAGTTGATTGGTAAACATACATCAGGCACGTGCACACAGTGCCCTGTCCACCACAACTGATGTTGAATAATCAACACGTCCCTAGTGAAGGTGTTAGCAACATGAGGACACTGGCTTTTCTGTAACAATCCTCCCACTTTATGCCAAGGATCTTCCAGAGGTAGCACTGGTGATGGTGTTTCAGGCTTTTCAGGTGGTTCCTGTAGTTCACCCAAGCTTCACACCCAGTTTCATATATATTGATATATGAAACCCGAAACTACAGTGTATTAATGATTATACATATATATTAATGTAGTTTCAGTATAATAAATAATATAATATATACCACACAGTACTGTTCCATCTTGCAATAACTCACTGTCATTTCTGAATATCTCTTACACATAGGATTATATAGGCCTAATATGAGATTAGGACACCCAGCAGGTTTTAAGACACTGAACTCTATTTCCTGGCGCCAGTTCCCCAGCATGGGTCATGGTCTCCCAGTCACACGTCAGGAGTCAGCGTTCAATGACGAGAGTCTCTACTGTAATAACAAGATAATTAAAGTATAATATTCAGTTAGAACCTCCTAAAAAGTGTTCCACGCGGCACATTAAACATGTAGATTTCTATGATATGATGTCTTCTCCTTGTAAGGCATATGAATCCTGCCACTTTGATTGATGCACGAGACCCTGCATTGTCATTACAATAGAAAGCTTCTTTCATAGATGAAGACATGCTGCTTTAAAGTCTGTTTTAACTGAGCTTAAAGCTGTCAGATTGCACATGGCTTTCTTGTAGTCTGACTTCATTAAGATGCTTTTGAAAAGGAGTTATTTACAGCTCTGCCTTTACTGTGGGGAACAGGTCAAAGCCAATATCGCCAATTATTTTGCCTACAGGTATGAGCCATTTAGATTTGATCTACAGCTACAAAATAAATAATGCTAATACCCCAGACTTCAAATAGAAAAATAACCACTTAGGGCTCTGATCCTGTAAGCTGCTCTACCTGGACGGATTCTTCCACCTATACAATCATCCACTGGCTGCAAGGATATCTGTACAAGAATCAACAATCATGATTGGGAACTAAGTTTTAAATATTCTTCCATCACTATTTTATCTTGGAATATATTTAATTATTTTGCTTTTGTTGTTTTAAACAATAATGCGAATCTTAGAAATGCACAATGAGAAAATCTTCCCAAAGTCAATTAGTCCATCCCCTAGCTCTAAGGCAGGATGAAGTAATCTCAGCCCTCCCTGATAAATGCTAGATTAACTCGATTTTAAAAGCTCCTCCCATGATGGGGATTCCAAAATTTCCTTAGTAATCTCCTTCAGCGTTTATCTACCTTTATGTCTAAAAAGTTATTATCTTCCCCCTTTTATCAACCCTAAATTTCCCTCTCTCCAAACTAAACAGATTGCTTTTTGTACTGCCCGCAGTGGTCTGGGAAAATAGTTGACTGATGTTTTCTGTATAATATTTTATATGCTTTAAGACTGTTGTACTCCCTGTCCCTATTTCTACCCTTCTCAATTCTTTCAGCCTTGCTTAAATCATATTTTCAATCATCTTATTTTTTTGGTTCCTCTATGGACTCTCTCCAGTGTGTCTACATCTGTCATAAAATATCATGCATCAAACTAGACATGATACTTCAAACGAGGTCTGTCTACTGCAGAACAGTATACAATAAGTAAGTGATATTATATCTTATATTCAACCAATGTGTTAATCCATTCCAGAATATCTGTCATTTGTCCAGCAGCATCACTTTGCTAACTCTTACTCAGTTTGAAGCCCCTTATAATCCCCAATTCCTTTTCTGTAGTACTACTTTCCAATTGTTTATTCCCAATTTTGCATTTGTCCATTTGATTTTTTTCTTCCTAAATGTAGTGCTTCACACTTGTCATTACTAGGTTTCACTTTCTTGATTTCAGCCCATTTCTCGGATTGATCAAATTCATTTGAACACTGTCCTCCAAAGAGCTTAAGCATACTTTCTATTCCACTACCCAAACAAGTACTGAAAATATTCAACAGTGCCAGACCCACAACAAAATGCTGCTGGATCTCGCTTGAAGCATTTTTCAGTCTGATTGGAAAGTACTGCTAAGTAATCTGAGTATGTTTTGTTCCTCACCTGCCAAAATGTCGTGTACCCATCATACAGTAATCACATCTAGACTATAATTCTTTATCTTGTTTTTATGAAACAGCAGCATGGGACTATGCCAAAGGTTTTGCTCAAGTCAAGATGTATTTCATTTACTACACTAGGTTCTTACAACTTGCTTGTTTAAATACATTTCTTCCAGTCTTTCCAGTTATTGAAATTAGATTGCTTGGCTATAATTCCCCAGGTCCAGTGTCTACTTCTCCACTTCTATAGTTATTGAAGATAATTGCTAAAGGTTCAGAGATTGCTTCTCCTAGGCCCTTAAATATCATAAAAGTAATATCATCAGGTTTACATAAATGGTCTTACGCAAAGTAGAGCCATTATACTTAAGGTGTTCTAGCCAGGGCTAGGTCAATCTAAATGCTGATTTCTATAGACATTCAGGAGAGTTAGATTAGGCAAAAAAGGCCAGTTCTATCTAATTTAGGTTAATTTGGAGCTAAACTACATAGCCTGGACTAACCTGTACCCAATCTAACCCAAAAATGCATACCAGTGCAGTCCCAAATGAACTATCCCCTCCCCCACAAACCCACCAACCTCCTCCACCAGATTCAGTAGCCCCCAGAGTGGACTTGCCAGTCCACTGGGACCCGCTAACCTCCCTGTGGACCTGCCCTCCCACCCACCTGACTTACTTAGATCACATTACCATGTGTGAACATGTGTACATACGGGACACTATCTAGTGAGCCCTGCAGTTGTAGATCGGGTCCTGAGAAATGTTTGTACATTTATTGTTCACAGCACCCCCAATCCCACCAACCATCACTGCAGACCTGCTATGCACCCAATCCTACCAATGTCTTGCCTCCAGAGAATCCCATCACCCCCCTGTGGATTTGCTAGCCTCCCCCATCCTGGCAATGCCTCCAGCCTCCCTGATCTTGACAAACCCCCCTGTAGACCCCACCAACATCCTGAAGACCTGTTAGCTACCCCAATCCTGCCAACTCTCCATCATGGACCCACTAGGTCCTTTGATCCTTCCCCCTACCCCAAGTTATTTAAGATAACTTCCAGCACTGGCAAACATCTATACAGCCATCATGCCGTCTACAATCACAATGCTTAAGGGTAAGCCATGTGGTTGTAGATCGGATCCCAGGAATGTCTGCATATGGTCCTAAAATAGTTCTTTCACTAGTAGTATGGCTTGTGTTTCTATACCCATTGTTGGTAGTTCTGATGGAGTTAAGCGTCACAACCCGATTAGGTATTACAACTAATCGTTTGTGCAACAAATAAAGCAAAGAAATATTTAATATTTTAGTTTTTCATGTGTAAACGTATTTACTCTTTTTCCCATTATATAATGGTCTTTTATTAACCTTCGTTCTCCTCTTTTAACAGATGTACAGAACATTTCTACTTGCCTTCCATGGCTTAATCTAGCTGTAATTCATTTTCCTTTTTTCTAATTTTGTTCCTATGTACTCATTCAAATCTTTTTTTGGTCACCTTAGCAATATGCCCATTTCCACTTTGTAAATGCTTGTTTTTCAGTAGTCTGGTCACTGAAAAGCTTCTGATGTAGCTAGACTGTTTTATTGTACTTCCTGTCTTCTACACTGTGGTACTTCGCCATTGTGCTTTTAATACTCTCTCTTAAGAACTTCCAACTCTCCTGCAAACCTTTTTTCCCGTAGAATTTTTTCCTGTAGCTGCCTATATACTGATTCCCCAAGACTGCTGAACTCAGCTTTTTGAACTCCATTGTTAATTACCTGTTATTTTGTTCCTTTCTTTGCAGTCAAGAACTAATTAGTTTTATGATCAATGCCATCCAAATTACCTTTTACCTTCAGATTCTCAATGGGTAAGTTGACAACTCCCTAGCAGTAATAATCAAATCTAAAACACTTGTTTCTAATGACTTCCTCCATCTTCTGAAAATAAAAGAGAGTTATCCCCAATATGTTCTAAGAATATCCAAATAAATAATTAATTGCCTCAGTGATTAATCAAACAAATCAATTTTAAGATAAACAAAGTAAGTTGCCCATTAATTCCAGGCCCTTAATTGTGAGTTCCTATGAGGACATCAACCGCAAATGCACAACGAGGTTTGTTTATCTACGCTTATAATTCCCCCTGACCCATGCAATCTCCTGAGGGTAAAGTGGATTTTATGAGATACTTGAACATGTTTACAGGAATCTAATACAGGTTTAGCTATTTGTTATTGAATCTTCTGTTGGTAAATGATTTAAAGTTGCACTTTATTCCTATACTCTTACGTCAAGTCATCTTGTTTCTATTATACTTGGAGAACACAATTATTTCCTGTTATCTCCTGTGTCTTTCTTGTGATTCAGATTCTCCTGCCATACACTATCCAGTTTTATTTTATCTCCGTCTTCTTCCTGCCATGCCTGGACTTGTTTCCTTTTTCTCACGACACACTTTGTTTTTGGAAAGTACTTCCTGTCAGAGCTACAAAGCAGCAATCATATCCTCTTAAACCCTGCTTTAAGACTTCCTTTTGTTTTTCGGTCTACAAATTATTCTGATCTGGTATTAGTTTGGACAGTGATTACTTCTAATTTATAAGAAGCAGAGACTACCATGACTAATAACTTGTCCTTTCCCTCCCTCTCCCTTTATTTCTCGATTCTCCTGTTGCATACAGCTTAAATCAGGACTGTCCAAGCCATTCCCTAAGAAGACCCAGCATGTAGCCTGCAGGTATATGTGACCTATGGGCCCCACTGGCTGACTGTTCTGCTGCCACGTGGCAGGGAAGGGCCCAGAGGTCTCTACACTGCCTGTGTGGTGGGGGTAGGGTTTATGTGCTGTCTGGTAACAGGTAACACACACAGCAGGGGATGGGCATTGCCAGGGGCTGCCAGGCACAAGGTGGGAGGGTGGAAATCCTGGGAGCCACCCCTCTAGTGTCCAGCTTGCACATTGTGCAGCATGGAGACTACATAACAGTGCCACATACAGGCCCTAGACACACTGAAGTTGGACAGCCCTGTTTTAAATCATAAATTTTGAACTACCCGAGAAAGAGAGAGTCTGTTCATTGTCTGTCTAGTCCAGTGGGGATCTGGTCTCTGTATGGTGGCAATAGATCCTTGGGCAACGCAATTTCAATAATACCAATAAATTGTTTAACAAAAAAGATAACTAATTGTTAATGATTATTTATATACATAATACCATAGTTACATAATTCCAAGATGAGGATTTTTTTTCTCTCCATAAAACATGGGGAGAAAAGCCCTTTGTCTTGGAACTGAGTACAAGGCAGCTGAGGCTCTGGCTCTGGCTCCAGCTTCAACCTCAACCAGAGGCTGCCTGCCCCCCCCACCTCTTCCTCCCACCCCTCGCAGCCTCTCCCCCTCCACCTGATGCCTACCTGCAAATTTTGCCCCCTGTTCCCCTCCTGTTTCTTCCCCACCATCTCTGCTCTCTGCAGCTTCTATCACTGCTAAACCACACCCCACTTGCTGCTGCTTAACCTGGATCCAACCCCAGCCCTGCTTCAGCCTGTGGCACAAAGCGAGCATGCTTTGGTCCTAGCTTGGCCTGGTAGCAGTGGCTCCAAGGTGCAACTGGAGCTGCTGCTATTCCCACCAGGCTAGGCTGGGACCAGAGCACAAGCATGCTCCGTGTCCCGTGCTAGAGCAGAGTTGGAACATGGCAGATCTAGAGCAAGGGTAAATGGATGAGGAAGGGCAGTGCAGGGGACAGGCATGGGAGCGATGGCTGTGGGGGTGGGAAAGATGAGGGGCCCGAGGGATGGCAATATGGGGTGCGGGCAAGTGGCAGGAGGCAAGATGTGGGGAGGCAAGGGGCAGGGGTCAAGCTGCTTGAACCCTCACCTGTCCCATACCATCTGCCTCCTCACCATCTCCCCACCACTTGGCTCTCCACCCCAGTGCCCCCTATGGCCTACCTACTGTCCATTTCTTCCACCACTTGCCCAACACTACCTCATCACTACCTGCCCCCCTACTGCCTATCCTCCTGCCATTGCTTTCCCTGTTGCAGCAGTGTGGGGGATGAGTTTAGGACATCCCTCCAATAATTAGAGTCTATATATAGGAAATGATAACAAATTTAGACATCTTCCATGCATCACATCTAATTATTGGGGAGCCATCTTAAATTCAGGGTCATCTTGGATTCAGACAAATATGGTTATTTAAATGTTATACAAAAATGCAGAGATATATTAAAATATATTGGAGACAAATTCAAGAAACAGTTATTTTAAATTTTGGGGGGGGGGGAATCTCATCAACAAACTTGATTCAAACTAAATTGAATATCATCTTGAAAAGCCAAGTTCCTTCTTCCTACCCCAACTCAATTGGCTTGTAGCAGTTTGAGCAGCCAGGCCTTCTCTCTACTGTACTTCTACATCACGAGGCTGATAGGCAGAATTGGATCAACTGCCACAAAACTTTAGCTTCAGTTTCAATCAGCACTTGTTTCACCAGGTAACTTCCAACCTGGAGTATTCCATTCCAGAAAATACTCCTTGATAATCAACATGACAGCTTCTGAGGTTACCTCCAGAATATTTTATTGCCTTATAAAAAAGCTCTCAGTTGAACTGCAGAGGAAGAGTGCATCTGGGTTGCAAAGACATATCCTTTATGTGATTTAAGTTTCCTTTGTGGAGCAGTAATGTACAATGCTACCTGAAAAATATTTTTTAATATTTTAATATAGATTCAGCGTTTAATATGCATCACATTAGTCCATCAGTTAAAGTTCTTGTCACTGGGCAAGGAAAATCTGATGATATAAATACCAGATAAAGGTCTAAAAAATCATTCATGCTGATCTTATGGCCCTGCAGTCCAAACAGATAAATATGTTCCACAACATTTATTTTTCTTCACAGCGCAGTGAACAAAGGTGAAAGAAGATTACTGTAGGTATGCTAGCCCCAGAAAATCTGATTTTTCTTTGGCACAACATAACAATATAACATGTATAAGGTATACTTTTCTTTTCTGGGTGAAAGTCAGTTTAAGTAAACTACTTGACATAGCAGCCGTGACACTATTATACCCCTTCAATTTTTGGAACCATGTGGGTTTTTAAAAATATTTTTTCCAAATTCTTGAACATCGAAAATTGCTGGGCATTTTTACAGGTGCTCCAGGAGGTGAGGGGGCACTTTAATTAGCGAGCCATGATAATTAAAAGCACTTGAGTGTCACATGTATCAGCGTTCCTGCACTGAAAAGTAGTGGAAGAGTGCTTTGAACTAAAGCTCATCAAATGAGCTTTCGTTCAAAGTGCCTCGATGCCATTTTTCAGCACAGGGATGCTAATAACGTGATGCTGGAGTCTGCTGGAGCACATTCATTTCTGTGCTCCAGCAGTCTTAACCCAGTCTGTTTTGAGGCGCTTAATTTCCAGTGCATCAGAGCAGGCTCCCTGCACACATATAGGAGCCAACAGTGACCGTACTGAATATATTGAGCCACATGGATGTAGCTGGCAAACACATGTGACTATTGGTTTGTATAAGTGATTCATGATATACCAAAATGACTATATGCCAGCTTTTGCAATCACATCTGTCTCTACAGTTTTCTTTGCTCCCACCCTGGTTTATATTGTCAAATTCTTGTAAAATAATTCTCTCTACAAGTAGTCTCATTAGCCTCAGTAGCAAAAAATCAAATTTAAAAATGTTATGATATGCAAGCATCAGTACTAAGTGACATACAGGAAATGGACTGAAAATATGATCACTCTCCTGCATGGACACAACTTCTTGTTAATAACTTGTTAATGTCTGCAAGACCTTTGAGATCCTTGTATGGAAACTCCTATAGACATGCAAAGTATTAAAAAGGAAATATAAAGATTACAAGTTTAATCCTGCGAACAGAAAACTTTGAATGGCCACTTTCTGCCTCTTGTACAAAATGGAGCAAAATGCATGCACTACAGTTTGTCTACAAGAGAGAGATTTTGTAAATATTCCTTTTCACTGCTGATACCACAAGATGAAAAGGGCTCTAGTCATCCCAGCAATCTAAAAATACTATGTTGATTAGAACATCTCATACTCAACAGGTGTTAAAAACGTCTTTCAGGGAGGATTCCCAGTTGTTATCATATCATGGGTATGCATGGACGGACACAAGCAACCCCACCTACTTTTAAAAAAAGTAGTGCTGGGGGAAGGAGTTTGGGTGCAGGACCAGAATGGTTGTACACGCTGGTACTATCTTAATTGAAGCCCAATGAAACATTTGTATAAAATTTTCTGTTAAAATTACCCTTCAAACCAAAGCCTATGCCTTTTATAAGGAATAATGGATGAGGTCTGAGGGTTAAGTTAGCCGGCTCAGACTCAAACTGAGCAAGAAAGAGAATTTAGGTTGTGAAAAGGAACCACAAGAACGTCTGTATTTATATCAGCATTATCTAGTGATGGTTTATGACAATTATTTGCTAGTCAGCCGCCTGGCAGAGGTGGGTGGAGGCTGGGGATTAGGGGAGATGCTCCTTTTAAGTGATCAACCTTCCTATGCTTACCCATACATTAAACACCTTAAGCTGAGACTTTAAGCCATACTGTACGCAATGTGCAGTAACTGGATCATTCTGTGAGCTGCACATTTTAATACTGAGTTTTGAACATTAAGGACTTCAATCCTTCGGTTCCAGGTAACACACGAAATAGTCTCTCCTTTATATCACACTCCTCCACCTCCATAATGCTAACTGTTGGGATGAGCCAGGGTGGGTGAGCTGTGTTTTAATTCGACCTGGAAGGCAGTACAGTCTGGCACTCTGTGAAGGCCTCTAGGCTCCAGAATATATTTGCTGCACAAAAGCCTGGGTCTGCTAAAGTTACCAAGCCTATGCATTTAGGGAGGGCATAAGAGGGTGAGAACCCACATTGTTTGAAACGAAAAAAAAAGAAATCACACACCTCGGAAAATGTATTTCACACATCTTCTCCTAACTCAGTTATGAATGGAAAAAATTCTTCTCACACTTAAAAAAAAAATGACTTTCAAACAAACATAGACAAATCCTGGGGCAATTTTAATTCAAAAGGTGAATGTTCTAGAAAGCTATGAATGTGTGAAAAGTGGGAGTTACAATGGAAAGCGCTTTGCAGCAGCTTTACAGTGCTTGCTATTGGCAACTGCTATAATATATTATTCCACAAGTCGTATGAAGGTAGACTATTTTAGCTTTAGGTCCCCCAAGTCTGAAAATTAAGTTTTATTTTGTAATCACTAATTGTCGCCGTGCCAACTTCCCCCATTTTTTAAAACAAATGTCCCTAAAACTTATACTTACTTACCACTACTTTAATTTTAAGTTCTCTGCATCTCTGATTCCTCCTTTTCCCTCCGTCTAACTAATCTAGCAAAAAATGCAGCCCAGTCTTAATGCAAAGTCATTCTTGATCAGGATTTCATGCAGTGAACATATATACTTATTGTGTACATATATAGCATCGTATTTTCCACCAGTTAAAATTCAAGGTGCTAAATACACGCAGTAGAACCTTATAGAAGCAATGCATTTCAAAACTGCTAATGAACTGAAACACAGTTATAAAAATCATCTTAAACTGGACTGAAAATGAAATAAAAAAGTAAAAAATATTTTGAGGGGGGTTTTTTTTGGTTTTTTTTACTTTCTTTGCTTAATAAGGTTATGGGAAATTTGAAACATTTCAAACCAAAAGCGTGTCAAAAGGAAACCCATGCTAATGCACTGTAGAATTAGTCTACTGCACAGTAGCATCATCTAAAATATATGTGCCAGTGCTACTGCACAGTAGAGATGGTCACTGGGCATTTAGCTTAGTTCCTGTTATTATAGGTACTAAACTAAATGTGCAGTAGCCACTGCACATTAATGCATGTGTAGATGTGCCCTTGTATCCCAAAGCTGGTGCTGCAGGCAGAAGAGATTGTGAATTCTCCAGGATAGTTTTCACTGAAAATCAGCCTGAGCCTAGCCACTTCTTGATAAGCATGATACACATCCATTCTTTTTCAGACCTCCCCTCCACCCCAATCAACAGCAAGTACTAGATAGGAACTATCATTCAATATAGCAAGTAGTTTTTATTTCAATATATTTGATCGTCTAGTTAGCAGTAAACTGGCCTGAAAGCAAAAGAGGACAGGAGAAAAATATGATGCAGCATATATGTTTTCTATTTGAGAGTTAGGTTGTAAGGAAAGAAGAAAGGTTTTATTTATCACAAAATAAAGCGCAGAAATAAAAAAGTCCCATAAAATAAGGAGGGCAAATTGGCAGGAACCTCCTGGACCACCTAATTTGGTACCCAGTCTAGACAGAGTTAAGTATCATGTGCCCCCTCTGCACGTGCTCAGACTTTGATGTCTAATGCCTTTTAGGAACTCACTTAAGAGACATGGAGTACATGAAAGATCATGGGATGAAAATTAATTTAAGTTGTCATGGAAAAAAAAAA
>JAGPOW010001338.1:69914101-69938365 GCA_030014935.1 Caiman crocodilus
GGCATCTTCAAGAGTAGATTAGATAGGTACTTGGCTGGGGTCCTGGGACCCTGGCACTCATTCCTGCCATTGGCGGGGGGTCAGACTAGATGGCCTGCTCTAGGCCCCTTCTGACCCTAGATACTATGACTATGATACATAAATAGGCATATGTGGTAATTCTTCTGTAAAACCACACCATTCCACAACAACCTGCCTCTGTATCAATATATTGATGACAGCATTCTAATAGACAGAGTACTGGAGTAGGTCTTTGAAGACTAAGTGAAACATGGTATATAGAAACTGGTATTAACATTAATATTACAATAGAAATGTGGTAGGCATTGAGCAAACCCATCTTTCAAGACTGCTCTCTAAACCACAGAATAGACAAACAAACAACATTTTAGAGATTTCTTCATTATCAAAGTAGGACAATCTTAAGCCTCTAGCATCACAAAGTAATTTAGAACTTGCCTAACAGCAGCCATTTACTTTATAATTTCTTAGACGCCTAAAGACTCACTAGCTTGAAACTTGGGAAGAAAACTGTTCTATTAAATAATAATAATCTTCATCATCATCTGCTTTTTATGTAAAAAGAGCAAATTTTCTGCTAGATAATACAATATAGTCTCACCTAGACCTGTTTGCTTCTTCCCCTGTTAAGAAATGTTTCTTTAGACCTTTCTTTTTTTTTTTAAATAAAATAGTCTCTCCTTACATGCTTATATGATTTAGTATTGAAAATATTTCTCACTAGGTTTCCTCTATTCCTGGGCTTTATTTTTTTAATAAAAAGATGCATTTATACTTAAATACGTCTGTTATGATTTTTTTTCTTCATGCTTTCTACACAGTAGAGTCATGTCTGTAAATTTCTGCATGTTTGGAAATCAGTATAAGGAGGAACAGATGGTAGGAAGCATAACCATCAGGAAGAAAGGCACTGGTTGGGAAAAAGTTACCTATCACCAGATCTTCTGGGTACAGGTTACTTATCAAAGAGTCACCTCCTAATTTACATTTATATTACTGAGGTGTCCTCATTCTACATAACCACGGACCTACTTAAATTGTGATTCTGTGAAATATTTAAGTCAGTCCTGGGTACACAGAAACTGTGAAACTGTTCACCTGTGAAAAATGGTGATCGTGAAAAATGGCATTGGCTGCAATTTCCCCAGAAATCAATCAACCCCACCCCACCCCCTCCTTGCAACTTAATAAAATTAAATTCAGCCTCCCCGGCGGGAACCAGCAGTCTTTGCTGCCTACCCAGGATGGGAAGGTACTGGGTAGTGGGGCTGCACGAAAGGTAGCAGTCAAGATCGTGGCTACCCCACCATGCCACTTTGTCAATCAACACTGAGGGGTGGGGCCAGACAAAGGGCAGCCAGCAGTCAAGATGGCGGCCCCCCTTGTCCCTGCTTCTCCCAGGGCTTCTCTGCCAAGGGGTGGGGCCACCATGAAATGACCATGAAATCAGCTCTTCCTGCAACCAAATCTTGAAAACTGCTTTCCCTCACTGTGAGTTAAGTAGGTCCCTATACATTACCCTTACAGCTTAGCATAGGGAGTATAAGCAAACTTTGTGCTGGCTAGGCAAAGGTGGAAGGCAGACAAAACGGTCTTTTTTAGGGCAGAGGAAGATCAAAAGTGGGGTCCCACAGAGATCTGTGCGGGGCTCAAATTATGTTCAATCTTTTCATCACTGATCTGGAAATGGGAGAGTTAAATTTCCAAGTCTGCAGATGATAAAAATTTCCAAGTCTGTGGATGCGGTAGTGCAGATCTGAGTCAGAGAAGAACTGATGGCAGCCCAAAAATTTGAGGTGCAAGCCCTCATTGAGAAGTTCAGAGACATGTTCCAGGAAGAACATGGATGGGTACAGGGTACGTACCACCTGATTCGTACTCCACAAAGATCAATAGTGTGAGATAGAGGGCAGCTGATTCCACACTACCTCACTGAGGAAATATGTAAAGAGATTGAGAGCATGTTAGGGTTAGGAATTATATGACCCTCTCGGAGCCCATGGCAGAGATCCCTCGTCCTGGTGCCCAAACCTGACAGCTCCCCGAGATTGTGCGCAGACTATCGGAGGCTGAATGATATAGCAGTCTTCGATGCTCTTCCCATGCCTCATATCACCTAGTCAAGCGTATCAGCTCCACCAAGTTCATATCGATACTAGACTTGGCAAAAGAGTATTGGCAAATACTAGTTGCACTCAGGGACTGACCTAAGACTGCATTTGGAACACCATGGGAGCTATAAAAATTCATGCATATCCTGTTTGGGTTACACGGAGCCGCGGTTACCTTTCAACACTTGGTGGAACGCATCTTAGCCCCACATGCAGAATACACCACCACATCTACTGACGACATTGTCATCTTTTTGCAATCCTAGGCACATCATAAACAAGTCCTCATTGTGGTACTGACAGAGCTGAGAAAAGCGGGACTAACAGCAAACCCACGGAAGGGCACAATGGCTCAAAAATGAATGAAATATTTGGGGTTCCTAGTGGGACAAGAAATGATTAGGCCACGGGCAGATAAAGTAGAAGTTCCAGGCACCACAAACATACAAACAACTCTGATCCTTTCTAGGCCTAAACAATTATTACTGCTGGTTTGTCCCACGGTTCTCCGAGTTAGCAGCCCCTCTATCAGAGGCACTAGAAGGACCATGAGGAAAAGGAATAAAATGGATGGGGGAAATGACATGGAGCTTTCAGTTGCTGAAAAGGGCTCTGTGTGAGGACATGGTAATATACACACCTAATTTCCAAAAACCTTTTATGATGCAGATGGATGCTTCAGAACCACTGTCAGGGCAGTATTAACACAAGATGACACTGGAGTGGAGAGACCAGTAGCCTACGCTAGTTGAAAATTGCTGCCCGCAGAAACAAGTTATGCCACTATCGAGCATGAGTGTTTAGCAATACGCTGGGCAGTGGAACACTTCTGATATTACTTAATGAGAAGAGAGTTTATGCTAGTAACGGATCACACCCCACTAAAATGGCTCAGCTCCATGAGAACAGATAACGCCTGAATTATGAGATGGGTTCTAGCCCTCCAACCTTTTAAATGCTGCATAGTGCACCAACCTGGAGTAAATAATGTAACAGCAGACTTTCTATCTAGATGCAACAATGAAATCAAAGATGACAATGAGAAACAAAAACATATGGAACTACAGGACAAGACGGGTAGGATGTTAGCAAACACAAAGGAACCATCCCAAAACAACTTAAGCAGGGGGTTATGTCCTGGGGGAGAGCGAGGGAAAGAACCGCAAACACTGACCGGGGACCTTCTGAGGGGGAGCACGCAAAAAAGGGGGGGAAAAATAGAAACATAACCGAAAGAAAATGTTTACCAGCAGCAGGACCCGTGGCACAGCTGGCGCAAGAAAGGAAAGCCGCGTGGGTCATAAGCCGCACCTATATCTAGCTGAAACCAGATGGTGATGTCATCGACAATCGCCAGCTGGTGGAGGTAAGACGGACTGCTGGAGAAGATGGAGGGAGAGGCGGAGCAGAGTCAGGGAGGACTCCAATGTCGGACACCATCTGGGATACCCTGAAAGAGAGAGACCTGACGGGTGCTCTCTATACCCGTGAAGAACAGCGTGGTGAGGAGACAGGGGAGCCAGAGGAGGCTCTCCGCGCCAACAAGGATACGAATGTCAGAGGGATGGGAGAGCCAGAAGAGGCTCTCTACACTGATGGAGGTGGGAGTGTCAGGGGAACGTGGGAGGCAAAGGAGGCTCCCCCTCTGGGTGGAAACAGAAGGGAGCAGCAAGGGGAGCTGCAGAGCAAAACAGCAGGAGGCTGGGTGGCAGCCCATAACATAAGAAGTAACCGGGTATGTGGCAGGATGCTGGGGTACGTGGCATGATGCCGGGGGCTGGACATTTCTGACATTGGGAAGGATGGCAGAGGCACACACCACATGTGGCAGAGTGAGGGATGAAATGACGTGGGGCAAAGGGCCGTAGTCTACATTGGCCATATGATGCCCCGTGATCATAAAGAGCGAAGGTTACTCTGATACCCTAACAGAAGGACAGGGGAAGGGACCAGACGGGTCCTTCCCAGCTTAATTTGTGTTGGCTTTTCCTTTTTAGTTTCCCTCTTTTGAAGGGGCTGAGAGATAGAGCGAGGCAATACACGCAGGGTAGCCCGGTATCATGTTTTCCATTGTCCTCTATCTTTTATTTTAGTGCTGGTTAAATTGAGAGTCCCAGGCAGGGACTACATTGAGACAAGAGGGAGTGATTTTCTGAAGCCCTATCACAGTCTGAGTTAGGAATTTTGGGAAGCAAGGCCTAGAACATAAGAGGGCTACAACAAAGGCCACCCAGTTACAGGGATTCAACATCATCAGGGGTATGCCCCAGAAGACCTGGTGACCTGCTAGAGGTTGGCATGAGGTTGGGGTGTAGGGAAGATGGAGCCCCAGAGATGACTACTGGGCAGACTTCCCGCTGCACCAGAGCCCTGGGTGGTTGGCCCCCCTTACTGGTATAACACTCAAAGTCATGTCATATGAGATTGGGGGATGCCACCCAGGTGATAAATGGCTTTCCACCAGCCTACAGGAGTTCATAGGACATCTATGAACCAACCGCCTGGACCAAAGCCACACATGACCGTATGTTCAAGGCCAGGTGGGCACAGCAGGTTTAAAACTAAGAAGAGAAAGTACTTTTTATGCAATTTATAGTTACGTAATAGAATTCATTTTCTCAGGAGATCGTAGATGCAGATAGCATGCCCAGGTTCAAAAAAGGACTAGGCAAATTCATGGATGATAACTCTATTAATGGCGTTAAACAGAATGGATGGAGATATTTCCTCTGGCATTTCTAAACCGATAGTGGTGGATTCCAGGGACAGTACGGAATAGGAAATCGATCACTCTGGATACACATGCTTTTCCCATAAAAGTATCCACTCCTACCACTATCAGAGACAAGATGAACCATTCATCTGAGGCAGTATGGCACTTATTATGTTCTTACAGAATGAGGTAAGACGATACCTTTTCCTTTTGTGTGCCATAAAAGTTGATTGTCTGCCCTGGTAAAGCTATTGGAAGTTGTAGCCTGCAGAGTATGAAGGGGTGGTTCATCTGAAATAATGAGCACTCAAGTTTCACTGAGCTTGGTGGTGCTTACTGTATGCACATGCTGAATTATTTCACTGGGAGATTTGCAAGAATACATACCCACAAAAAGACATGGATAATGAAAGTTGCATCTCTGGACAAACATTCAAGGGGGAACTGGATAGTTGCACTGACACTAAGGGACAAAAGAAAGGCTTTAAAATGGAGGTTCTAACGGGGCAATGGAAAGCCTGCAACAAGGATCGTTTGGGAGCAGACCAACTACACGGACTCTAGAAGTCGGGGATCTCAGGAAAGGAAAACCTATCAATGGTTTTAGGAAAAATCATTTTGGATACATTATTGTGTGAAAAGCTGTGCCTCTCCCTTTACTCCACTTCTTTATGTTTCTATGCTTAATCTTAAACAATGTATTTTAAGAAAGCTGCATGATAATCTGGTTCCTGGGCTAGCCATGGTACCAGAACTAGTCAAGATCTGTTGAGTAATCACTGTCGGTGCACACAGGTATGAAATCATGTCCATACTTAAAACTAGGATGCTAATTAAATACTGCATTTTCTTGCATACAACATGCACGTTTCCCCCCAAAATCAGTCCATCAAAATTGGGGTGCATGTACAAAGTGAAGAAGCTGTTTTATTCAACGGAAAAGCAGCACACCTGAAGACAATGGACATGACATGCAGTTGCCAAGATGTCTGCTCTGCGTGGTAGACAAATGGGGGCCGTAATTTGAAGCACTGGGTTTTAAAAAACACTGCTTTAATTTAGGGCTGTTTCAACCCCCGTGTCGTGCACACACCCCACTGACTTAACTGCCTCTCCAGCAGTGGGGAGGGGAGGGTGAGCTGCTGGTGGGCAGAGTGGTCCCCGGGCTGCTTTGGGGAAGGGGCTGGTGCTTCCTTCCGCAGCAGCGGCAGCCACCCCCGGGCAGCACCCGCCCTCAGGCACCCAGCTTGGGTGGTCCCAGGGAGCACCAGGCCCTCGCGCAGCTCAGGCAGGCTCTGGGGCAGAGACAGGGGTGGGGGTGGAATCAGGCTCTTTGCTTTTCTTGGGCAGAGCCTGCTTCCCAGGGTGATGTCAGGCTGCCTGCAGGGCTTCCTGCAGAGCTGTGGAGTTACACGGAGCCTGGTGCTTTGCTCCACAGCTGTAGGGCAGCAAACATTTCAAAGGAGTATTAGTTTTCTTTGCTCCAAGTCATTTAAGGTGCATTACACTGCTGAATTTCCTACAGTGGCTGGAATAAATGTGCAATGTGCTGTGGAAGTGTGCAGACTGACACCATTAAAGTGGTGCAAAAGCATTTAGCCTGCTTTAAAGTGTCATGCACCCATGCCTCTTGTTTTGTCTACACATGGCCTTAGAGGGCCAGAGCCCTGTGTTAAGCCTCCCACTGCCATAGCTACTGACTGTAAATGAGCAAACGGGGGCAGCAAACCAGGCAGCCTAGAACTGGGAGGAAGAGGAAGAAAGGAAAGAGGAAGAGAAGCGGGCACCAGATCCTTCTGGAAGGTAAGTGAGACAGGGCTGTCTGTATGTTTGGCTTGCTGAATGTTTGTTTGGGGGGTTGTGTGTTTGGGCTTGTGCTCTTGTCTTTTGTATGACAAAAATGGTGTCCCTATTTTTATCTTTGTGCACTTTGGCATTTTGGTTGATTTGGGAGCTCTTTATAATCAGAGACATTAGCAAGGATCTCTGCATGGAAATTGCTCTTGTTGATCCCTGGCTTATACTCTGAGCACCTGAGCGAGCTGCTAGCTGGGTGACTGATGCCTGTATCTGACAAGAGCCCTAACAAGGGGAGAAGCCAGTCCACACTCAGAAGGATACAGAATGGGACTCTCTGAGTGAGGAGAGAGTGAGCAGACAGGGGCAGCAAATGCCAGTTAGCAAGTAGTTCACAACTCAGTTTGCAGGTCAGTTTGTCACCCTCCTTTTGAAAAGGAGTCTTTAAGTTAAGTTCTTTCTTTAGCCTTTAGTTCTTTCTTTAATCAAGAGTAATTAATGTCATATATTTAGCATAGTAGCTAAAACTCAGCAGTTAAGCCAATAATTAAGCCCAATGTTTAAATAGTCTAGAGTGAGGAGGTGTTCACTAAGGAAGTTTGCCCAGAAATGCTCTCTCACTTTCCTTCACCGTAAACTTATTGAAAGAAAGCAGGTTAACAGGGGAAAGAAAAACTTTCAGGACCAAGGGGCAGCGAAAAGTCCAGCTTATAGGGAAATTTCCTAGGTAAGATCTGCTTGGAGAGAGGGGCAGGAAAAGAGAGGCAATGGATTTGAGAGACCCAGGGAGATGGCTGGAGGGTGTCACAATGCCAGAGCCACTGCCACTGCCTGCTTTTCCTCTGCTTGTACCTGTGAGGTGTCTGTCCAGCCACAGCCACCCACTGTCAAGGCTTTCACCCAGATCCTGGTTTGCTGGTGTGGAGGCTGTGGCTTATAGGTTTCAGTGACAGTCAGATGGGAGAATGCCTGCAATGTGAGTGATGCCTTCTGGTGGTGGCAAGGCTCCAAAGCATCCTCCATCATGAGGACTTAATTGATTTGATGCTGGAGGAAACCACTAGGACTGTGGAGGAAGGACTGCCAGAGGCAAAAATAGAGAGGGAAGAGGACGTGGAAGGGAAAAGGACCCAGGAAGGTGAAAGCTGGAACCTTGTGATCACTGCCAGCAAGCAAAAGTCTTCATCTCCGCCGGCAGTACTTTGCCTGGAGAAGAGTTTGGTCAGCAACAAAAGAGAAGGAACGCATTCCATTGGCAGAAAAAGTCAGGCCACGCCCCCCAAGGTTCTGGTGGTTAGAGGCTACCTTCTTCAGGGGATATAGGCATCCATCTGCCACAATGACCTGTTATCTCAGGCGGTTTGTTGTTTGCCTGAAGTCTGGATCCAAGATTTTCTGGAAGGATTACTGAGACTCAACTACTACCCCATGCTGCTCATCCATGTGAGCACCCATGATGCTGCCAGGAGCAACCCTGAGCAAATCAAAAGGGACTATAGGGCTCTGGGTGCAAGGGTGAAGGGCACAAGGGTTCAGGTGGTGCTCCCCTCAATCTGCCCGGTCAAGGGGAGGGGCCCAGGCAGGAGCAAACACATCCTGCAGATTAATGCATGGCTGTGCAGATGGTGTTGCCAGTGGGTATTTGGCTTTGACCATGGGATGTTGTTTGACCATGGGATGTTGTTTAAAGATGAAAGATTGCTAGAAAGAGATGGGACCCACTTGACAAAGAGAGAAAAGAATATCTTCCCAGACAGGACTGCTAACCTAGTGAAAAGGTATTTAAACTAGGTTTGCTGGGGGATAGAGACCAAAGCCCTGAGGTAAGAGGGGAAAGCAGGAGACCTGAAGAAAGAGAAAGCAGGAGGGGGAGAACAGGGGACGTGCTCTTGTACATCCTGAGAAATCATGGCAATCGAGTAGTTACCACGGGTGCACAATGCTCAGAGCCTGGAAACCAAGCAGGAAGAACTGGAAGTCCTTGCACTATGGAGGTCATGGAACTATGATTTGATTGGTGTAACAGAGACTTGGTGGGATAACTCGCCTGACTGGAGCACTGCCATGGACGGGTATAAACTGTTCAGGAAGAACAGGCAGGGAAGAAGAGAAGGAGGAGTTGCTCTTTGTGTAAAAGACCTCTATGATTGCTCAGAGCTTCATTATGAAACTGGAGATAAGCCCATTGAAAGTTTCTGAGTTAAGGGCAGAAAGGAGAGCAATAAGGGTGATGTTGTGGTGAGTGTGTGCTATAGACCACCAGATGAGAAGAATGAGGTGGATGAGGCTTTCTTCAAACAGCTAGCAGAAGTTCCCAGACCATAGGACCTGGTTCTCACAGGGGTCTTCAATCATCCTGACATCTGCCAGGAGGGCAATGCAGCTTTGCACAGGCAATCCAGGATTTTTTTTTGAGAGCACTGGGGACAACTTCCTTATGCAAGTATTGGAGAGGCCAACTAGGGGCTGTGGTCTTCTCAATCTTCTGCTCAAAAACAAGGAAGGATTGATGGGGAATGTAGAAGTGGATGGCAACTTGGGCAGCAGCGACCATAAGATGATTGAGTTCAGCATCCTGAGTAAAGGAGGGAAGGGGAGCAGTAGAGTATGGACCCCGGATTTGAGAAAAAGCAAACGGATTCCCTCAGGGAACAGATTGGCAGGATCCCCTAGAAGGTCAGTCTGATGGGGAAAGAGACTGGGACAGCTGGCTGTACTTTAAAGAAACCTTACTGAGGGTGTATGAATGAACTATCCCGATACACAAGAAGACTAATAAATATGGCAGAACACCAGCTTGGCTTAGCAGGTGACTCTTCGGTGAGCTAAAACACAAAGTTTACAAAAAGTGGAAACTTGGACAAATGACTAGAGAAGAGTATAAGAGGACTCCTCAGGCACACAGGGATGAAATTGGGAAAGCCAAAGTGCAGGTTGAGTTGCAGCTAGCAAAGGACATGAAATGTAACACGAAGGATTTTGGTAAGCATGTTAGCAACAAAAGGAAGATCCAGGAAAGAGTGGGTCTCTTACTCAATGGGAGAGGCAACCTAGTGACAGATGATGTAGAAGTACTCATTACCCTTTTTCTTCAGTGTTCACAGGCTACAGTGTTCCCAGGCTACTGCTTCTGGCGGAGGTGAGCAGCTGAGATTGGCAAAAGAGTATGTTAGGGGTTATTTAGAACAGCTAGATATATACAAGTCGATGTGGCCGGACCTGATGCACCCGAGGGCGCTGAGGGAGTGGGTCGATGTGATTGCAAAGCTGCTAGCCTTTATCTTTGAAAACTCATGACAAGCAGGAGAGGTCCAGGGCAATTGGAAAAGGGCAAATATAGTGCCCATCTTTAAGAGAGGGGAGAGGGAGATCCATGCAATAATGGATGAGTTGGCTTCATCTTAGACTCTGAAAAAATCATGGAGCAGGTCCTCGAGGATCTCCATTTCTAAGCACTTGGCAGAGAAGAAAGTGATTACAAGCAGTCAGGAAAGGGAAATCATGCCTGACCAACCTGATTGCTTTCCATGAAGAGATAACTGACTCTGTGGATGGGGAGAGCAATGGACATGGTGTACCTTAACTTTAGCAAGACTTTTGATATGGTCTCCCACAATGTTTTCATTAGCAAACTAACAAAGCATAGGTTGGATGAATGGACTGTAAAATGGATAGAAAACTGGCTGGATCATGAGACTCAAAGAATAGTAATTAATGGCTCAACATCTAGTTGGCAGCCAGTCTCAAGTAGAGTGTCCCATGGGGTCCTGGGGCCAGTTTTGTGTAATATATTCATCAAGGATCTGAAAGATGGGATGAACGGCACCCTCAGCATGTTTGCAGTTGACACCAAGCTGAGGGTAGATACACTGGAGGGTCGGGCTAGGATTCAGAGAAACCTAGACAACTTGGAGGACTGGACCAAAAAAAAAAAATCTCATGAGTTTCAATAAGAAGTGCAAAGCCCTGCCCTTATGATGAAACAGTCCCATGCACCACTACAGGTTGGAGACCAACTGGCTAAGTAGCAACTCTGCATAAAAAGACCTGGGGGCTACAGTGGACAATAAATTGAATAGGAGCCAACAGTGTGCCCTGGTTGTGAAGAAGGCGAACAACATACCGGGCTGCATTAGGAAATATGTTGCCAACAGATCAAAGGAAGTGATTATTCCCTTCCATTCAGCACTGGTGAGGCCACATCTGCAGTACTGTGTCCAGTTTTGAACCTCCCACTACAGAAACAATGCGGACAAATTGGGAAGAGTTCAGCGGAGGGCAACAGAAATGGTTAGGAGCCTCAGGCACTGGACTTATGAGGAGGGGACGAGGCAAATGTATTTATTTAGTCTGGAGAAGAAAAGACTGACAGAGGATTTAATAGCAGCCTTCTACTACCTGAAGGGTGGTGCCAAAGAGGAAGAAGCTTGTCTGTTCTCAGTGATGGCAGATGATACAATAAGCAATGATTTCAACTTGCAGCAAGGTAAGTGTAGGTTAGATATTAGGAAAAAAACTCTTCATCAGGAGGCGAGTGAAGAACTGGAACGGACTACCAGAGAGATTGTGGAATCTCCATCTTCAGAGATTTTGAAGAGCTGACTAGACAAAGCCTTAGTTAGAATGATATAATTGGGGTTGGTCCTGCTTCGAACAGAGGGTTGGACTACCTGACCTCCCAAGGTCTCTTCCAACCCTAATTTTTTATGATGCTAAAAGAATATTTTAGCTTGTGCCTGAAGCAGCTAACGAGCCGATGGCAGTGTCTTAATGACAATTGTGATGCGGGAAAAAAAAACCACTTTATTTAAAGGAGCGTCTATAAAGACCCACTTACAGTAAAGAAGCAAGTCTCCCACTATTGCTCTTGCAAGGTTCTGGGATCTAACCTCGCGTAACACAGAATATGTCCACCAAGGGCTTCTTGTCACGCCAGGAAATTCCTGCTGCCTCACCCGGACTCTCTCAGTCTGGACACTACGTTCCCAGGATGGGTTACTGCGTGTCACACAATTGCCCAGAACTCTGTCAAAATCTTTTTTTTTTATGTTCTGCCTTCCAAAAGAAGGTGCATGTTTTATTTGGGATATATTTTATGCAGGTGCATTTGGGGTACATGTATACATAAGGTATCATGTAATGGACCCAGTCTATATCAAAGCTGTACTGCAGAAGTGTAAGAAGTCAGCTGCGTGCCTGGGTAGCTGCAACGTAGGAGCAGCAGCAACTTCTGGCTGCAGTGGAAGCTTGCTATCTTTTTTGCCTTGCCTCCCTGCCATTCAGCACCCAGGGATATTACTCTGGTCATCTCAGCTTAGTTAGGCTACTGTCATACTGTATAAATAAAACAAGGTAATAACAGGGTCTTGCCAATAACAGTGATATATCAGCATGCTGCATGTCAGCACTCTGGTTACTTAACTGCGAAGCGTCGGGTTATCTTGAGTGGAGACAGAGTCTTGAGGAAGTGTAAAAACCCATTCAGTTTCAGGATTTTGTATGATTCTCTGAACAGCAACACTTCTGGGGCGAAACCAACACAACAAATAGAAATAGCAGGCAGGAGAGGCGACACAAAAATATTAATGCATGGGTTTTGTTGGTTTCTGTGAGACAATAAAATGCCACTGCTGCAGGCAATCCTTCATAGCTGTTAACTTCTTTAATTAACCTTCTATACAGAAAGATCATGAAATCACTCACTATATATTTTAGTGCCAGAAAGACTAACATGCATTTTCACATACCTCACTGTATGTGGCTGTCTTCCCTTGCAATACTTTACAAACCACAAACTCTTAGTATCTTATTCTTCACAGAAGGAAACTCAGCAAACAAAAAAACCCAAACCAAAACAAAACAAAAGAGCAGCTAAATTAGCCGTCTTGCATTTACAGAACCAAAATAAACAATATACATTTTTGTTCCCCAAACTTATGATTGAGTGAGGGCCGATGGAGGTTTTGGTGTGAGCATGACAGTATATTAGCACCATCTAATTGTGTCAATTTTGCATCCACGTCTCAAATATCTATTCATACCTAACTGTACACAGAGACACAATAATCCATTAACATTTAGGCCCTGCACATTAATTTCTCTTTGTTTTTGTTTTTAACTATATCAATATTTAAATCAATGAATCATAAGCGCTACAAGTAACCTTTAAACCAAAATACCAATCTACTTGCTAGCTGTTATGAGTTTACTAGAAGAAGTCACATTACTAGAAAATAGCAGGTGTGGCACCCTCTACTGCAAGACCTTGCAAGAAAATAGCCAAATAATAATAGCAAGTTTGTGGAACACTTAGGGAACCTAGTCACAAACTTGACTAGACGCCATCTTTATCCCTTTCCCTGCACTGCATAGCACTCTTTTCTATCCTTTGAGCAGGCTTCATTGGGGTTTGCATGTCACTTCTCTTTTTAGACCGCAACTGCATCATGAGAAAAACAGTGCTTTCTTTTGTTTAGATGATACTTAGCACAAATTGGGTGTTACTGGAAAAAAATATATAACAAAAACAAGGTATTAATGGAGAACAAAAAACTACTAACACACTGTTTTAAGACACCGCTTTAGTAAGAAGCCAATTCTGACACTTTTCACTTTAATTTACAATGCGTTTTTTGTTGATAGTACTATGGCATCTGATGCCTCTCTGAACATGTAGTCTCTAAGGGCACCTATGTGTTCCAGGCTGGGGGGAGGGAAGGGGGCACTTTACATAGCTCTCAGAGCCAGTCTAATTAAAGCACCTGCACTGTTATGTGTATTCAGCATCCTGTGCTTCAAAATGGGGTGCTTTAACTAAAGCTCATTTCACAAGATTTAGTTAAAGTGCCCCCGCCATCATTTTGAAATGTGAGGGTGCTGAATACCTATGATGTGGAGGCTGTGGGAGAGCACTAACTGGCAGGAGAGCACTCCAGCAGATTCACAGCAGACTTGATTAATGTTAATTAGCATGTGTCAGAGCAGAGGTCCATCACATATCTGGTGCCGTCTGATGCTCGTTTGCCCTTTTTCTACATATATTAGTGGTTTCATGTATTTCTTTGAGACAACTCAAAGTAGCAAATGTATGTATACCAGAATAGGGCTGAAATTAACTTATGAATGTACATTTATTTCGTCCTGGGAGAGTGAATGTCTACATGTTTTCTTCAAAGAGAAGCCACAACACACTCCTTTAACATCCCATAGTTCTTTGCTGTTGTGTTACTTACTACACTCTGTTGCACCAGGTAAGCAAGGGACAAATTATGCCCCCTTCACAATCCTCACGCTGTGCTGCAGGGATACACGGCAGCCTGGGCCAGTAAATCATGCCTGCCCTATGTACTTCTGCCATTTGGTTGATGGGTGAACTGGGGAACAGTGCAGAGCACGCGGGAACCTCTATGTACAGGGTCTCCCTGGACAAGCGGCATCAGCATGGAAAGCTCTCAGCTTCTCAGGGACTCATCATTTGAATATCTGTTCAGATATTTCAAGTAAGTTCTTCTACCAGAAGAAGAAACCTGGGAGAATTCTCCCAGATTATTTGAACACGTTCAGGCAGTCATAATAATTATAATTAAAATTAAGTTTACAACTGGAGATTTCAAAATACAACCTTAATATATTAATCCTCCAAACATCATTGAGAGACATCCTCATTTTTTATATGAGGAAAAGACAGGAGGAGCAAATCAGTCAGCCAAAATATCTATAGCAGAGTTAAGAATACAACTCTATGTGCCAGACACTACCTTCTAGATTTCAAACACAAAAATCATAATAGGATATATAGGTAATCTATTTATTATTGTGGAGATTTCTTTTAAAATTAGATTTTGGCTCACTAGGAGTTTAGCGAGTTGTAAAACTCATAAACAAAGGATGTATGTAAACAGATACGCAGAAACTTAAACCCATCATCCATTTCTGCCCTAGAAGACCCAACTTAAAGGGCATGGAACTTTGATTAGTCATGCAGAAAACAAGAAGGTAACAGATAAGGAAAATGGCCATTTGTATAGCAGGCATATCCAACACTAGAAGCAGAAAAACTAGATACCTATTGAGAAAACACATTCTTACTGCCCAGTAGTGCAAAGCCAAAGGCCTCTGAAGGACAAATTGAAACACAACACAACACAATTTAAAATATGACTTTATATATTATTTTCCTCCAAAGAAGACTAGGTTCTGTTTACAAGAGTAAGATTTAGAGACAAGAACTGCCAAATCAGTTTATCAATTAATGTCATTTTCAAAGGATTTTTCTAAGCCAAAACTTGAGGAGTAATTCCCACTTTGAATAATATGTTTAGATTTGGGCTATCAAATTAATTGCCATTAACATGAGCAATTACCACAAGAACCAATTGTTTTTTTTTCATGCGTTAATCACACATGTGGTTTTGAAGCCCATACCTGCTCTCCTCTCTGCTGCTGTCACTGCCCTATCCGGGCCACTTAGCAGGACAGCAGGGCAGTGCAGAGGAGCCGCAGGGCAGCATAGGCTCCAGGCTGCTGCAGCAGGAAGGTGGGAGGCACACAGATACACATGCACACTAGAGGTGGACTGATATTTCAGTGCTCTATCAGGAGACAATACACAGGCACACAGCCGCAGCATGCATACAGCCAGGAATGTAATCCAGTGGCATGAAGACCAGCACTCAGCTGTTCGGTTTGTAGAGAAGAAGGGGAAGAAGAGGAAGGGGTGGAAGGTGCAGATTGAGGTCCCCACAGTGACAGAGGGAGTGGGGCAGGGGCTGGGGCGAGTGGGACCCTGGGGCTGGGGCTGCAGGCAGCTCATCCAGGGGCATGGGGAGACTGCTCCCTGCTGCTGTGTGCACCCCCAGGGTGTCATGGAGGGCATGTAGCCCTTGGATTTGTGCGTGGGGCAGAGGTGGGATGCCTGCTGTGGGCTGGGGATTTGCACCCTCCTGCCTTTGCCTCAGGAACTGTGCAATGCCATGTCATGTCTCGTGCTACCGGATAGGCAGGAGACACATGGCCAGTGCATAGCTGCCAGGGCACAGGCATGGTGCAGAGCCCCAACCTACAGTGGGCATCTCACCTCCATCACACACACAAATCTGGGAGGAACATGCCCCCCATCCCTCCCTGAGGGTGTGCACAGGGGAGATCTGCCCCTCTTCCCTGTGCCCCTGGATGAGCCTCCTGTGGCTCTGACACATCACCCACCCTGGCCCCAGCCCTACGGTCCCATTCACCTGATCCCTTCCTCCTGCCCCAATCCTTCCCTCACCATGGGAGGCTCGATCTGCCCCCCACCCTTTTCCGTCCACAGACTTATCTGCTAGGTGCTGCTCTACATGCCACTGGGTTGCAGTTCTGTAGGGTTATGATATTTCCAGTTCAAAAAAGAGGATGCGCGCACACGCACGCGCGCGCGCATGTGTGTGTGTGTAGGGGGTGTAATGATCGTGGAGAGGGGCAGTGCCCTGCATCTGACCCTTCCTCCCAAGCCACAGACCCCCAGCCCTGCTGTTGCCCCTCACTCCTGACCCACAGTACCCCACATCCTGCCAGGGCATGCAGAGGTCCCCCCTCCCTGAGCTCCAGAACCCCTTCTCCCCAGGCTCCAAACCCCACACACACCCACAGCCCCCCACACCTTCACATAGTCTCCCCTTACATACACCTGATTCCCATTCCCCAACCATACAAAGTTCCTGCATAATTTTGCATAATTTTGAGTATTTCTGTGCATAATTTTGAGTTTTTAGTTCTGCGATTAACATTGCAATTAATTGCAACTAATTTTTTTAATTGTGCAACTAATTGCAATGACATTTTTTAATCGTTTGACAGCCCAAGTAGATATCAATTAAAACTTAATTTGAAAACTGATGTTTTGCTCACCCATTTAGGTGTAGAATCTGTCTCAAGTTGCGTGGTTTGTGATTGTGTCTACAGGTATATGAATGCATATAAATGTTACTGATATAAGAAAACACCTCAATCTATTCTTTTGTTCACTTGTTAATAGAATTTCACAGTCTCATTATAATTGATGGACTATATCCAGCATTCAGGCATCCAAAGGAAAATAAGGCTAGCAGTGATCCAAAATTTCTAATACCAAATCTTGTATTTTAGTTAAATTAAGTGCAAGTGGCTCCCAATACATCATATCCTTTACTTCATGTATTTCGATATACAATATTCCTGGCCAGAAAAACATAAATATGATTGATCAGTAATTTCAGAGAACAGCTCACCACAGTTTGTCACACAGAGACAACCCTAACCCCACTGCTTTCCATGTTATTTGGCATTATCAAGGCTGTACACGCTGTTATGACATCTCTGTGACTTCAGTATGGCATAAAGATGGGCATGGGGAAAACAACACAATATTACATTTCACATAGCAGACTAGATTCTCCATTCCCCACTTCTATTAAGTGGGAAACTCTATATTTTTCACCATACCATAGTTCAGTAAGGAGTTTTCAGATTCTTTATTTTATTCATTTATCTCTCTCTCTCTCTTATTTCAGTTCACCCTATTTTCAAATTCATTCTCCATAGTCTCTCTGTTACCGCAAGCTGTCATCACTTTTCTCTCACTCGCTTCTAGTTCTCTCCAGGAACCATTAAAATTATCATGTTGTATTTTAGACCTTGGCATTTTATCCTTTTTATACTCTAGTTGGTCCTTTATCATACGATTTTTTTTTTTTTTTTACATTTTCTTAACATACAAGACCCTTTTACCAAACTTTCTAGCATACATGGGACACACTTGATTCCTGCCATGACAGGCTAGCTACAGGCTGTGTCACCCAATCAACATTTCTGTGTTTTATTTGTCATTTATGCTAGGATTTATTTTTTTAAGTATCTGAAAATGATAAGTCAGAATTGCATGGGAGGATGACAAAGTTCCCACTAAAAGGAAAGTCCTAGTGCTATCTCCACTAAGGAACTGCTATGAAGGTTTCCAGCACTCTATATAAGTTTGTTCCAGTTATTAGAAGAGGGAAGATTTTCCAGTAAGAGGAGTCTGCTGTTTAGGGTGAAGGACTGCTCTCCTGAAACAATAAAGAGGACCAATTTTTGAAAGCCATGCCAGGTAGCACAGTTGTGTGGGTCTCGGTGAGCCTCAGTGGATGAGAGAATACTTAACACAAAAATAAAAAATAAAAGTTTGGAAAAGGGGCCTAATGAGCAGGTTAGCTTGGAGAATATTTTTCAATAACTGCTTATGTGATAGGAAGGGGTGGCGGGGGGGAAGGGGTCCTTTCTGTCCACACAGCAGTCCAGCAGTTAGTACGTGCGCCATGCTTTCTGAGAAGGTTTGACAAGATAGGTTTTAAAGGTAAAGCTTTAAGCACAGGTGTGATTACAGCTTTCACTACTTTTCTATGTCAAGAAAAGAATGCTTCAATCCCCTGTTTATGAGATCCTGTAGTGTTTGTCCCTCAAGACTTTTTGTTGCTTTCTCAAAGCATTGTGGGTACCACACACATACTTCTCATTCATTCAAAACCTTCACGAAGACAGCCACAACAGCCCGGTACAGATATTACACTTTTATTGATATAAGTCCTTCGAAACCAGTCTAAACCCATAACAGTACAGAAGTCTGGTTCACATACTATGATTTAAACACGATGCAACCTGGTCTAAGATAGACTTGGATTGATGTGCACTCAAACTTAATCAAATTAGATTACCCAGGGGAATCAAGCTTCTTTACCAGATTCCCTATTGATTTATGTTAGGTCACTGTTCACTGACATCTCAGGTACCTTTTTGGCCCACGGCTATCCCTCCCTCAGAGGGAGGCACGCTACCACTTTCCCCGTGCTCAGGTGTTCTGGCATAGTGGTTGATGATGTGGCAGCTGGGGGAGGCGTGCTTAGCCATGCCCTGCAGGATGGTCAGGCTTGCTGGGGATGCAGCCACTTGCAGGGGCAAGGGGATCCCTGAGTGGGTGTGCAGGAGCCCACCCAGGGATCCCCATGCTCCTGTGAACACGTGCAGCCTCAGGGAGCACAACCAGGTTGCAAGGGAAAGGTGAGCACAGTCACCTCCACTGCCTGCCTGTAGTTGACAGATGCCTGTGGCTGACAATGGTGACTGGGCCCTGCAGCCCAGTCTAGCTTCCTGTTGTGCTACTCACAAGGGCATGGAGTCACTGGGTGAGTGTCCAGGAGCCCACCCAGGGACCCCCACACCTCTACAAGTGGATACAGTCCCAGGAAGCATGACTGGGCTGCAAGGGATGGGTGAACTGCCTGTAGTTAACACGTGCAGGTAGCTAATAATGAATAGCGGGGAGTAGGAGGGAGTGCACTGGACGGCATGCAGGAGCACCCTAACCTGCAGCTCCCTCCTCTCCCTCACCAAAGAGTGAATGTTCTCTCCTGAACTAAACTACACTGCTTACAGAAACCTAAATAAGTTTGATCAATTCCACCTTAGGCTTTTTTGAACATCTGTACTTAGCCAACATCTACTTGCTGTGCACTCTTTAATCACACAAATCCTACTAAGCCCAAAGGGTCCCCAGGATGGAAGACTAGGGAAAATGCGGGAGAAAATAGTGAAAGCAGTAATTCTTTAAGGTTTTACCCTCTTCTTACAAGGTTATGAAACTCTATCTCCAAGTACCAAATTATTGGCTGCATCTACAAGAGATGCTTTACTGTGCCGTAGAGCAGTTTGCTGCTCAGTAAGTATGCACATCTACACATACGCACACTTATTGTGCAGTAAACTTTACTACTCGCAAGTCATTTGCTACCTGCAAATACAAGTAGCAAATTTACTTGTGAGTAGTTACTGCACAATAAACACATGTGTCAACACCAAATGGGAGCAAATTTGGGCACTGGAGGCAACTGCCCAAGCCCAGCAGCACAGGGACACCCACAAAGAAGCCCAGACAACTGACAGGGAATCCACAATGGCATTGTTGATGATGCCACATGCTGCCTTCCAGGGTCCCAATTGGTCAGAGGAGCAGACTGGTAACCTCTTGGCATTGTGGGGCAAGGCAGAGATGAAGAGACAGTTTGCACAGGGTGGGAGCTCTAACACACATGTGTATGAGGGACTGTCAGCCTGAATATGGGGGTACAGGCACAACCAGTCAACATAGCACTGTTGTATGAAGGTCAAGGCCTTGTGTGCACAGTGGGTCACCATAATGACCATAACTGCCAGTTGGGGAATGCCCACAAGTCCATGCTCTTTATATGGCAACTGGATGCCATCCTCATGCCCCAGGAATCAGGTCCCAGCTGTGCTATGAACCATAGCAAGGGCAGCCTGCTCAAGGCCTTGCTCTGGCCCAGCACCACAGTGAAGTGTCACTGGGGGAGGGCTTCTTGGGCTATCAGTAGCCTGTCCTGATGAGCTCCCCACCCTCTGCATCCTCCAGCAGCTCGGGGAGCCCAGGCCAGCATCTGCCCTGACAGATCCATGACCCTAGCCCCAGGCATGAAGTGTGGCCAGCCATGTCACTGATGGCCATCAACAACACCACCTCCGTCCTAGGGGCACCCTGCCCAAGAAGCTGCACACCATGTCCCTCTGACTGACACCTTGACCAGGAACTGCGTGCTGTTGCCACCAGCTGAGACTGACACAAGCTGCTGAACATGTCAGATCTGCCCACGTAAGCCCTGCACTGGGGAGAGGGGTCTCCCACCCCAGCCCCTAACCCCAGGCCCAGCCCCTGCTTCCTCACCCCGCCCAGCCCAGTAATGCTCCCCTGGCCCCCAGATTCCCCCTCCAAAGCATGCAAAGAGACACTACAAAACTTTGAGCACCCTGTGGCCTGACAGCTAGGTGGACATGGGCCTCTCACATGCAAAAGAACATGTTGATGTCGGCAGTGATGTCTTCCACAGATGCAGGGGGAAGGATGTATAGCACAGCCACAGATAGCCCTCCAAGTAGCGGCAAAGATTGCTTTCCCACCACACCACCAAAGCTCAAGGTCATGCAGCATGCAGGCTGTGATGATGCCCCAGGAGATATCGGCCTTGGTGACCTTGAGGTGGGCTGTGAAGGTGAGCCAGCATCCCTTTAGGTGGCCAAAGGTGCACTCCACCAGGATGTAGGTCCTGCTCAGGCACCATATGAAGTGAGCCTGGCAGGGGTCTCGTTGCCTGGTGTAGAGTAACAAGCTGGGAAGGACTGGGTAGGTAGGGTCCCCAATGAGAAAGATCAGGACCACCTTCGCAACCGGCTGGAGATCCGGCAACCCTGGCATGAAGAACGTGCTCTGCACCAGGGCTGGCAAGACAGAGTTCCTGAAGATGTGGGCATCATGAGCACTGCCCTGCCCAATGAGCACTCATGTTGATGAGGGTGCCATGATGGTTGCCAGTGGCTTGGAGCATAATGGAGTTGAAACCCCACTGGTTGCAGTAGGGGTAGTTGCTGTAAGGTGGGTAGGTGACTGCGGTGTGGGTCCCATTCAAGGCCCTGATACACTGGGGGAATCCCAGGACACAGAACCCTGCCACCACCACCAGGGGGTCATGCTTAGAGAGCACCATGTGCCCCAACACTTCCTGAAGGATACTGCACACCTTTAGGATAGCCTCTCTGGTGGTGGCCTTGACCATACCAAAGAAGTGGCTAATGTAGGAGAGGGCGGCCAGTTTCGGCAGGGCAATGGTCAAGCTGGGTGTCTGTGGGAAGAGGCTGCTGTATGATGGTGTCCTGCCACTCCAGGTGTAGGTAGAGCTGCTCCAGGAGGTCGAGAAAGGTGGCCCAGGTAATGTGGAAGGCCTCCAGTCACTGTTTATGATCGCAGGTGTCCTACACAATGTGCAGCCATCAGCCCTGGCTTGTCATGCGAACCCAGAGGTTCTGGAGGCCCAGAAAGACCTAGACAGTCCCAGTGGTGTCATCCAGGAGTGCACTGAAGGCACCCCGGCCAGGGTCTATCCAGCAGGACAGGGTTAAGTTGGCTGCTGTGCAGTGGTAGGGGCCTGCGATGGTGAAGTATGGTCAGGCATGTGGTTGCTGTATGCAGGGGCATACCTGGCAGGACCTGGGCAGCTGTGGGCCAGATAGGGATGTGTATGGGAGGTTATCAGGGCCAGCATGGTGGCTAGCAGGAGCTTGGGGTCCTCGGTGTCATTGTCTGGGGCAGGGGCTGGAGCAGCCATAGCCTGGGGAAGCAGAGGCTGCCACATCCTGCCCCCATGCAGTGCACACTGTAACTGGCCAGAAATCAGGAAGCAGAGCTGGCTTTTAAAGGCAGCCTCTGGCTGCAGGCAGGTGGAACCTTCTCTTGTTCCTGGTGGCAACAGGGGCCTGACGCAGGGCCCCCCAAAATGGGAGCAGTTTGCTGCTAGGAGCAGCAAACCTTCTCCCACTTCCCTGTATGTGTAGATGCCTGCCCAAAAGCATTTACTTGCAAGTAGTTTATTCACAACTAAACTGCTTCAGGATCAAATACATACGTCAAGAACTGCCACAGTCCAAGCCTTTTTAAGTACTCCGTGGGAAGTGATTTCAAAAGACCAAAGCTGCCAAGTGTTATGTCCTTTCAAGAGATTCCCTGACAAATTCAGGGACTGGGGGAATGCTACAGTAAGAAGGACGCTACGTGCTTATTCTGAGAAAGTTAACAACTTCCCATTTCAGAGTTTTCATTGTGTTTCTATGCCAAATTGGATTTTATATTTTATTTTCTGGAACTCTTAATTCATCTAAAACCTCAGTTTCTCACTTTCAAATATTTATATTCTAGAATATGCTCATTTGAATATAATATGGCTATTCATGCTAAAAGATATAACTTCTAACATGACATGCACACCATGGTTTTTATTCCAGCCAAGAAATGTTTTAGTAATACAAACAGCTTAACATATCCATGTCACCAACATGTAGAAGTGATGACTACTTAAAAAACCTTTTCCGCTGTACTTTTCTGCTTCCACAGTGGAAAATTTCTAAATGGAACCAAATGTATTAATTATTATTCTGGTATAATGTCACTCTGCAGTTTTGCAAGTTTTATATTATTGGCAGGACATTTTCCTATTTTCCTGGGTAAATTTGAATTTCTTTTCTTTGAATACTTTCTCTGCTTCTTAAAATCAGGCTCTCTGACCAGAAAAACAATAGTTTTGGAAAGCTGACAAAAACAACACTGTAGAAGCCATACCTTTACGAACATACTGGGAAATCACATTTGTCACACTAAGGCAAATTTGGAAGGCCCCTTTCAGAATTGAAATGACAAAAGATATTTCACGTTTCATGCTACCTATTTCTTTAATGTCATATCCAGAAAGGCAAAGCGTACTGAAACTGTATACACTTTCCATAATATTAAAAGCAACCATCAGTAATGAAACATTCAGAACTCGTACACCATGTCTCCCTGAGGCAGAATGTCCAATACGAGGAAACCCAGAGATATGAGATTCCGTTTCTTATTGTAACACTGAGCTATGGCTATAGGAAAGTCACCCAACTTCCCTTTGCTTCAGTTTGGTCACCTTTAAAACAGGGCTATTACCACTGACCAGTCCTATCTTTCAATACAGTAAGAATTATTGTAAGTAACTCACTGAAATCTTCAGATGAAAGGTGCTATATAGCAAATGAGCAAGATGGAAGAGATGATCTGACAAGATGATGGGAAAGATGACCTTACCTGACAAATTGGAGAGCTAGACCAAAAAAAGAAATCCCATGAGGTTCAATAAGGAAAAGTGTAAAGTCCTACACTTAGGACTGAACAATCCCATGCACTGATCAGGCTGGTGACCAACTAGCTGAGCAACAAATCTGCAAAAATGGACCCAGGGGTTTCAGTGGACAAGAAGCTGAAGACCCAACCATGTGCCCTTGTTGTGGATAAGGCTAATGGCATACTGGGCTACATTAGTAAGAGTGTTACCAGCAGATCAAGGGAAATGATTATTCCCTTCTATTCAGCACTGGTAAGGCCACATCTGGAGTACTGTGTCCAGTTTTGGGCCTCCCACTACAGAAATAATGTGGGGAAATTTCAGAGAGTCTGGTGGAGGCAACAAAAATGGTTAGGGGGCTGGGGCACATGACTTATGAGGACAGGCTGAGGGAACTGGATGTATTTAGTCTGCAGAAGAGAAGACTGAAAGGGGGATTTAATGGCAGCTTTCTACTACTGGAAGGGTCATTCCAAAGGGGATGAAGCTAAACTGTTCTCAGTAGTGGCACAAGGAGCAATGCTCTCAAATTGCAGCAAGGAAAGTTTAGGTTAGATACTAGGTAAAGCTCTCACACCAGGAGGGTAGTATAGCACTGGAACTGGCTACTCAGTGAGGTTGAGGAATCTCAATCTTTGGACATTTTGAAGACCTGGCTAGAAAAGCCTTGGCTGGGATGATATAGTTGGATGTTCTTGCTTTGAGCAGGGGATTGGATTAGATGACCTTCTGAGACCCCTTCCAACCCTAATTTTCTATGATTCTAGGAAATGTTCACTGCATTATGTTATCCAAGAGATTTCTAATGGATATAATAGTGCCAGATAACAGGAAATCATGAATGGAAAATTCTGTCCATGAACGTGGATAACTTATTTGTGTCAGAAATTGAGCCCAGAATTGGCTCTCTTTAGTGAAGCAT
>JAGPOW010001338.1:69943956-69968309 GCA_030014935.1 Caiman crocodilus
ATGAAATATCTACTCTACCAACAAGCCATTCCTAAAAGCAAATCTTTAAATATTATTTTGTAGCCACCAATCCCCTCCTTGAATGTCTTGAGCCCTCACATCATAAATGTAGCATAATCAAGGGAATTATCTAGAATGTTAAATGAGGTTGTGGGAAAGACCTCCACCAGCTGTCCTGGGAAAAAATATGATGGCATTCATGATCAGAGGCTCCAATGGGATAGATGTTGTTCAAATGTTGCCCATACCCCTTATGACTCAGCCATTTTCCACAGCGTTCCCTAACCTGGCAATTGAGTTTTAGACAGTTAAGTTCAAGCAGGCTGGGGCCAGGGAATACATGGCCCAAGATGCCTATTAAACCTTTCCAGCATTCCAGGTAGTATTCCACTCAGCAATCAGTGCCTCATCTGATTGCCAATATGGCTGTTTAGACCAAAGAAACATCCCATGATCAAAATCTTTGGGGACCAGACATGTTCCCAGCAATTTTACCTTTCCTGTACAATAGGCCATGCTTTCCTCATCATCCCAATTGGATCAATTAATTTCTTGGTGCCATTGTAGCACCACTAGGGATGATTGTCCTGCAAGAGTTGAGAGAAATGCCGAGGGTCAGGCCCTTCCTGTACAAACAGCATACCTGGCATTCATTGGGATGCCACCACTCTACTCCTTGTTCCCAATCTTTGCACAAACTTTGGGAATGAATGAAGTTACATCATTACTACTCCTACTATAAAAGAAGCTTAAAATGCATATCTAGCATGAGCAAAGCAAAGCAAATGAAAGGATGATAATGAAAACAAATGGTCAATCTGACCTTCTTGATCGTTGTCATCGCCAGACTCTTTCAGGCTCTGGAGGCAATGCTTCACATGATGCAACATGCCCCACAGCCACTCTGAATATCTTCCTAACCTAATAGGAGTTAATTGTTGTCCTTCATACATTTCATAGCCTATCATGAAGTTCTGTTCTACATTTCAATGTCCAGAATAGTTAATATAATCACTTATGGCAATAACATTACACAGGCAAATAAGCAACACAACTGTTATGCACAACATGACGAAGTTGGACTTTTCTCTATACCGAGCAACCTTCTTGATGTTTCAGCAGTGGTCCAACTCCTCATACGTTGTGCCTGGCTTTATTCACAATGAACCCTGGCCCTTTCTATGCTGGAGCTATGCCTCCATTCTTTCCTTAGACATCATCCTATCATTCGCTTTCTATGCTTGAGAATGCAGCACAGGCACCAATTATCCATCTATTTATTTGTTAACACTCTAGGCTGAAGCTCATCTGGAGTTCCCCTCTTTGCTACTTGCAGAGGTTACTTCTTCAGCAGTATTTTTTTCTTAGTGACAGGTGCTCCAAGCATCCTACCAAAATTTTCCCTCCTTAGCCTCCACCAAGGGTTTCTCTATTATGGGATGCTCCACTAGCCTTCCCCCACCAGCAGGTGACCCACAAGATAATAGCATTTTCAGGCACCCTATACTTGACTTTCCCTGGGGTGGTAATATGTGGCATTTTGTAGAGACTACCCCACCACCAGTAGTTCCACCACAACAACCTGTCATAGCAGGGTGTATAGTTTCAGGTCTTACCCAAGACCAATCTCCAGGCTTTTATGTCTGGCCCTCTTCATTCCTACTGGGCACAACCTCTCACCTCTAGGCTCCCTGGTCCCTTTACACCCAGGCTGTGGCCACACCCGGGCCTTTGGCTTCTCCATTCTGAGACCCTGGCCTTGTCTCAAGCCAGTTGAAATCTCAGGTTTCCGCAGCTCTGGCACTTTCTGCAGTAGTCTCTTTCAAGCTTTTGACCCATCTAGGTTCCTGGCCCCACCTTTGCATTGCCAGACCCCTTGGTATCCGGCAGATTTTCCAGATGGTTCTTGAGCTATGGGCTCCTGGACCCTCTTGTGTCCTCCTGACTTTGACCCCTCTCTGGTTCCTGCTCTGCTTTTCAGCCAGTGAGACCTAGACCCCTGGCTCTGATAACACTTGCTGCTCCTGAGCTAGACCTCTAGGCTCTCTAGTCCCACTGATACTTGGACCTGCTCAGGCTATCAGACCTCACATCAGGTCTCTTTCTTTTCACTCCACTCTGAGCATCTGGACCTATCTGGTCCCACTCTTTCCCAGGCTACAAGTTGCTGACTCTACCTCATGCCCCCTTCTGGCTGTGAGTCTCTGGTCTTCCATGCTTTCATGAGCAGGAATCCTGCTCTTCAGCCCCCACTCCTAGTCCTGCTCTGGATTGTGTGGGTCTGTCTTCTCAGGCCCTTCCATAGGTCTCTCATCCTTAGTCTCTCTCTCTTTCTAGCAGTTCTCTGTAGTCCCTGCATTCTCTAATGGGCCTTAGCATTCACCCTATGGGTCTCCTTTAACTTCCAGCCTTTTTTTTCCTTTAACAGACCCTTTATAACTCTGATGGAACTGCTTTAACCATGTCCTCCCTGGGCTGCAGGTTTCCCAATCTGTGCTCATCAGTGGCCCCTTCTGGCCTTGCCTTAGGAGCAACCAATCCAGCAAAGCTCTGACTTTTCTCTGAGAGCAAAGCTACTGCCTCTGCAGCCTGTCTTACATACACCACAGCTAACCCTGTTCTTGAGGTTTCTTTTTCATAACAACTAGATCCATCAAGAAACCACACACAATCTTCTTAGAACCTTTTCAGCCCTAAAAAGAAATGAAGTCAGTGTCTGCAAAAGCACACAACTGTGATCAGTCCCATTTTTCCCTGTTGCTTGGGACATCCCCTTCTACTTAAAATAACATCTAAGAAAAGAAAAAAAAAAAAGAAAAAGCCATCAATTGTTTACACAACTGCACTCTTGAGTTTTCATAAACAGTTTCTTGCTTTAACGATCTGTTAACACTTTACTTTCTAGGATATCCACACTATTCTCAGAGGGGCGGGAGGGAGCTAAGACATCCCTCATCCATTACCAATGCATATATCCTCTGACCACAGTATTCACAGAACCTGGGAGTGTATGCACTTAGAGTTCCACCAGCCTTTTTGCCTTGCAATTCCAATTAACAAACGCATACTAGCTCAATGAACCAAAGCAACAAAAAGAATGCACAGGTGTCTAACAACATGACTCATTTCCCCTGTGTCCCCTCCTGGATCCTTTCTGCTTTTCCTTTAACTATGTCCAAGTTCCCTGAAGCTGCATGGCCCAGCTAATGCTGTGGCATGCACCAGTAACTTCAAATTTACAGTCTCCAGATCACATACGCCACACTGTTCCTTGACACTCTGCAATCTTCTGCTGCATCTATGCTACTTCAGTAACCAATGCCACACATGCCATTAACAATCACTGAAAAATGAGCTGTTTCACAAAGTCCTGCAGCAGAGAGGTCAATTTTTCCTGTTTCTAGTTTCCCATCCCACCTGTGATAGGACGTTACCTTGCTTAACCCAAACGGACTTCAGCCTGTACCCTTGCTTAAACCACAGACCTCAGGTATTGTCTGTTTGAGACCCGGCTGCAACCCTGTCTTCCTTGAAGTTGCTGCTCCTGCCACCAACACCCCTCTACTCCATACAGCATGCTGCCTGACCCAGTCAAAACCTGTCCTTTTGGTCAGCAGTGCAACAAACCAACCCCCTGCACAAAAGACTGACACAGACGTAATTACTTAGGTTACAACCCTAGTTGGACTTTCAATACGCATCACCTTACACACAGGTCTTCACCCATAGTCCTACAGCCTCACCCTACTACAAGTCTTGGCTGACCCCTCTAAAAAGGTTCACTCTGTATCAACATATTTTCTGATTACCGTCAGGTTACCGGCGTTGAATCCCAGAGTCCTAATTTAGTCACTAATTGTTGGCACTGGACCTGGTCCCAGCTGGATAGTTGCCAATGGATTTATGACCCAGTCATAAATACCTTGTTCCCTTTTTTGAGGCGGACCCAAACCCTCAAACCAACCACAATTTCTTCCATTTGATAATAGGCAAATGTTATTGATTACAGTGATCACAAATAAGAATAATGTAGACAAAACAAATAAAATAACACCCCCAATCTTACTTATCTACCAGGTCCAGGGTTCTCACAGAGGAACAATACTTCTGACCAGTATGCGAGTGCCACCCTATGGTTCCTTGCCTGAATGTCAGCAGTCTTGGAGGTCAAGGGCTGATGACCACCCACCCCCCATGTGGTAGGTGAGATAGGCCAGTGGTGTGCCCTCTGCCTATGGTGGCCTTGGTATCCCCCCATTGCCCTGAAAATCCCTCCTTTTGTATTCTTTTCCTCCTGATGAGCCTTCCTTTTCAGGCTTCATTGATTCATCTGCCTGTAGTTATTACATTGTCCACATTCTGTCCTGTGAACATATCCCTTCATTTCTTGATTCAGCAGTGTCTTAATTTGGGCATCCCCAGTTTCCTAATCTGGTCCATCCACCAGAACCATAAATCCCAGGGGCTTTGCAGCTGGTCACTTGGACCTAATGCCAGTTCTGCACTCTGGTTCCTTACCTTTGTAATGGAAAATGCGTCGCATGTTTTCTATTTCCCAGGATGTATTTGCCTGCTTGTCTGTTAGCTCCGAACACAGCATCTGCCTCAAAGGCTGAGAACATGAAACTTTGTCACAAACAGACTTTTAGAAACCAATTAACCCTTGCCATTTCCCTAGACCATTGTTCTAATGTAATATATTTACTCCACCTACAAGCAATTCCTAAAAGCAAATCTCTAAATATCATTTTCTAGCCATCAAAGGCAGAGGTAGAAAGGAAATCTGCAATATGAAGAACAAATGGTGGGAAGACAAGGTAAAGGAGATTCAACATCAAACAGACATCTATAATATGCATGGTTTATTCAATGCTACCAAAGTCATCTATGATCACTCAGGAACTAAACCCCTTGAGACTTAAGGGGAGAGGAGACCTGATCAAGGAAAGGGAAGCGATCAATGCCCTTTGGAAGGAACATTTTGAAGAACTTCTCTATTAAGACTCTGTTGTTGATTCAAAGGTTCTCGATTCAATCCCACAACACCAGATCAGAGAAGATCTTGGAGTCCCTCCAACACTTGATGAAATCTGAATCTTCAAGCAGAAGGAAGAGGAGCTCACATTACAGCCCTATGCTCTCATCTTAAATATTTGGAATAATGAAGAATTCACAGATTGCCTCAGGGACAGCATGATTGTGACAATCTTCAAGAAAGGAGACAAGTCCAGATGTGGAAATTATAGAGGAATTGCCCTGCTGTCCACCACAGGAAAGATCACTGAGGAAATCATCCTAAATCGTATCCTTCCAGTAGTTCTCCTCCCAGAATCTCAGTATGGGTTTAGGCCATCAAGAGGCACAACTGACATGATCTTCACTGCTCACCAGCTGCAGTAAAATGCCAATAGTAACATAAACCTCTATACATGGCCTTCTTTGACCACATGTAAGCCCTCCGACAAGTCAACCGAGAAGCACTGTGACGGCTCTTTCTGAAGTATGGATGCCAACTGAAATTCATTACCAGTCTTTACCATAACAGTATGCAAGCAGTGGTTCAGACTAACAGATCTATCACAGATTGCTTAGAGTTTAAGACAGGAGTTGAGCAAGGTTGGTTTATCCTTGAAACACTCAATGGATATTATCATGGATAATGGATATTATCATGATGCTACATCTGACCACCAATAAACTTCCAGTTGGAATGAGCTAAACTTCCAAATGGATGGTAAACTGTTTAATCTTAGCCAACTCCAAGCCAAAACCAAGACCACCCAGACCTCAATCACCACGCTCTGATATACTGATGAATCAGGGATCCTGGTTTTCCCTGATAACCATCGCCCCACCTCCCCCACACAAATTCTATGATTAAAAACCTAATGATTTAATGGATTTTCCACAGATGGAAAATCTGTGCTTTTCCATGATTAAAATGAAATGCCATTATATATATTGGTATCGGTTAAACACATTTCATTGATATACTTATCATTTTAAAGCAATTTGGAAGCTAATCATTGTCTCGATCAGTATAATAAAATACATTCCAACTACATGTACATTTTTGCCTTTGATTTTGGAATGTTTATCATAGGAAATCAGAGCTCCCTTTGCCCCCTTCCTCACCAGGATCCGGGTCCAACTGTGGCTGGCTGCCCCCTCCCCCACTCCCTTTTTGGTGTTGAGCAGCCCCAATATGCTGGTGCCCTGTCCATTGCCCCCAAGTCCTGCTGGTGCCCCTCACTCCCCACCTCCAGCCCCATGGCCTTGCTGGTGCCCTTCACTCCCTACCCACAGCCCCCCCAACTCTGCTAGTACCCCTCACTCCCCACCCACAGCCCCCAGGCCCTGCTGGTGCTCCTCACTTCCCACCCACATCCCCCTCACCCTTGCTGGTACCCCTCACACACCAACCACAGACCCCACCCCTGCTGGTGCCCCTCATTCTCCACCTACAACTTCCCCAACCCTGCCAGTTCCCTTCTCTCCCCAACCCCAGTCCCCCAGCCTTGCTGATGCCCTTCACTCCCCACCAACAGCTCCCCAATCCCTCCAGCCCTGCCAAAGGGGTCATCCAGCTGTCAAAACTATGGGGCCAGGGACCCAGGTCTGTAGCCCTCTGCCCCCCCACCACTCCTCACAGCAGTGCCAAGCTTGGGCTGACCCAGGTGGAGCAGAGTGCAGAGCCCAGCTCCTTGTCCCCCATGGGCAGCATGGCTGCAGCACATCCTGTGCAGGGGGAGGGTGCAGGCTGCCTGGTGCAGCAGGGCAGAGCAGGTCTTGGTAGGGAAGCTCAGTGCTGCCACTGCCAACCCTGTGCCATCATGGTAAGGCAGCCCCTGCCCACCCAGCAGCAAAGAACACAACTCTGCACTGCCATTCCCAATTCTGCCAGGAGGGCAGTGGGCACTTCACCATGGCAGTGCAGGGTTCGCAGTGGTGGCACCAAACATCCTGCCTCCAGTCTGCCCTGCTGTGCCAGGCTCTGCCCACTGGGCTGCATAGGTCCCCAGGGGAGAGCAGCAGAACGGGGAACCCAAGCCCACAGTGGGCAGCCTGTATCTACCCATGCTGTTGCCCCATGCACAAATCTGGGAGGCGCGTGCTCAAGCCCCAAAGAGTGTGTGCAGCAGCAGGGCAACAGTCCCCACACCCAGATGAGCCACCACCTGCCACCCCCCCGCCACTCGCAGGCTGGAACTCTGCCAGCCTGCAAGGTAAATCCCACTGTTTCCTGCATTTTCCTCCTTTAAAAGAGAAAATCTGGATTTTACTATCTTTTATAAGGTGAACAGACAACCTGGATCCCTGCTGATGAAGCTGTAGTCCAGGGATGAGGGGCAATTATTTGGGGTGGAGGGTCACTTACTAAGTTTTGGCAGTCAAGTAGTCAAGGGCTGCATGGGCAGCCCTGTCCCTTGACAGGTGCCCCATCCCCTAGTCACCATCTTGTGACCAGAAGTCCTGCCTCCTAACCACTGACCTCTTCCACCAGAAGTGCCTCTCCGTGTCCCTGGAAATACTCCTTTCAGCAAGGGTTTTTTTCTGGCTGCAGCTGGGAGTCTACAAACAGCTGCTGACTCCCTGCCCTGGCCTCAGCCCAGATTCAATGGGCACAGTGCTGGCACCTGCTGCCTTCCCAGAGCCCAGGGCTGGGAGACAGCTGGGGCTGGGGCTAGGGCTGGGGCAGGGAGGCAGCAGCAGCTGTTTGTAGCATCCTGCCTGCAGCCGGCCCAGGCTCTGGGGTAGCTGCTGCCAGCCATGGTACCCAGGCTGCTTGCCTCTGAGAACATTAAAAAAGAGTCCAGCACATAGCTTGGTAGGTAACCTAAGTCTCTGTTAAACTTCACTGAAATATTAGCATATTGCAAATACATGCTTAGGTAGAAACAATGGAAATTTCAGATTTAAATACATGCTGCATATTAGGCCTGTGAGAAGCAGCTAGCATTCACTTTGGATTCAGCCAATATGGGGGACAGTGATTCAAGCTGCTGCCGAATCTCCAAATCAGCCAGGTCCATCCCCCACAGCCTGCCAGTGGCTGCCCACCTGCCCCAGCTCCTGGCACTTGTTAAAAAAAAAAAAAAAAAGGCCCCAACTCAGTGGCTGCTGCCAGTTGGGGGGTGATCCCTGATGTCCCCCACTCCCCCATGCTGCATAGGGGCTCTGCCACAAGCCCCTCGACCCCTCCCTGTTCCAGCCCACCCCTGCCATGGCAGCTCTGGCCCTTTAAGAAACAATACCCCCTGCCCTATGATATCTTCTTTTTTGTTTTTTTGTTTTTTAAAGGGCTGGAGCTGGCCCAGATGGGGCAGCCATGGAGGGGCTGGGGGAGTGAGGGGGGTTGTGGGGATTGTGCAGAGCCTCTATGCAGCATGGGGCAGTGGGGGGCAGCAGGGATCACCCCTGTGTCCGGCAGTACCCAGTTAGCACCAGGGCTTTTTTTTTTTTAAAACACTGGGAGCTGAGGCAGGCAGGGCACCCATGAGAGGGATGGAGAGCAGGGGGTTGGCAGGAGTCACCCCATGGTCCCCTCCCCCCACCCTTACCAGCTTGGAGTTGGATGCAGCTCCCTGCTGCAGCCACGGGGGAGTGCCCAAAACCATCAAAGCTCTCTAAATTTTTTCCAAAGATTTGGAGAGCTCTGACTCAATTCACACCTTTTAATTGGTCCCCTGGTTCAATTCAGCTTTGGAGATTTGGCCACCAAATCGGCAAATCTCTTCTGAATTGAATCAGCACCTCAAGCTTCACATAGCCCTAGTGCATATAGTCTATAAGAGGAAAAAAAAAAAAAAACCCACACAAGGAAAAACAAAGATTTTTATTATAAATCCATGCATCCCTGCACAACATTTAAAAAAAATGATGCTAGAAGGGAAGCAGTTAGCACTCATACTTCTTGAGTATCTTAAAATAAAAAAAGAGGTCATGACAGCCTGTATCATGATCGTTACAGAGGTGAGACAAAAAAATCCTGTAGTTCCAGAGATAATGTGATTGTAGCCACGTAGAACGCACAGGTTGTCATGCAGGAAATTCTTCAAAGCTAATGCAACAATGCGTAAGAAACAAAAGGGCAGCAGATAGGAACCATGCAAATTACCTTACATATTTAACTCCAGTTGCAACCTACAAGTACTGGGGTTAGAGTTAAAACTTGCAAGTAATAATATTTTCTCTCATTATTGTTTCTTTTCCCCTAATTTTGCATATTTTTTTAACATTCTCAGAGGCCGAAGGGGCCTAGAACACCTATCTTTGTATATTGAATCATTGCATCCGAGTCAATGAAACTATCTATGCACGGAAATTGAGCATGTATAAAAATCTACAGAATCAAATACTAAAAACTGCCTTGCTTTCATAATAACTCACAAATTCATAGAACCGCTCTTAAAAAGGGAGGGAAACCTACACTAAAGCAGATATTTCAGGCTCCACCCCACCCGGTTTTTTACTATTAGAACCACATACTCTCTCCTCCCTTGATGCACGTAGAGGTAGCATAACTGAAGAGAATAACTGGTTTAAGTATGCCAAGAAATCAACATGGATAATTAAAGTATCACTGTGGCATATTTTTACTCTTTTACACAGACAGCCAAGCCTGTAGAAATCAAGACATGCTGTTTTATGCAACATATTTGCACAGATAGCCAATTAAAAAAAATATTTTTCTGTTAAAAAAATCATGACTTTTATTGAGAAATTGGCATCCCTTTCTTTAACTAGTTTTATTTAACAATATTGGTTTACACACCCGCAATATTCAAGCACAATATTGTAATGAACAGGGATGTAACATTTTCTTGTATGCAACATATCCCAGAATATGAAATGCACCTTGTTTTTGAAAGTCAGAAGTAAGGATTTTTTTCCCCCAGAGTTATGGCTGCATAGAGCCTAATCTTCATCATACTCACCCACCCATTCCTGCTTAGCAAAATGTATAACCCTAGCTGTTGTTAAAGACTAGTGGTCTCCATGGGAGGACTGATGATTTTGAACAGAGCTCGTGAGTCTTAAGGCTCTGAATTAGAAAAAGAAAACCAAAAACACAGAGCAGACAGCAAAATTGTCCTAAGAAAGTTTAGATTGATTAAGAGGAACATCAAGACTATTAAGAAGGACAGATGATCATTAACACCTCTGGTGTGAAGAACAATGAGCCATTAAGTGAACTGGCTCCCTTTACTACTCCCTGAATAGTAAAGCAACTGCAGCTACATTGTGAAGCGAGAATCAAAACACGGAACTTCTATTCTGGGCAGAAAATCAGATTTCCCTCTTAATTTATGCACCCCGATTTGAAGGGGCTCATTTTGGAGCAAAGGGATTTATTGTATGTGAAAAAACATGGTATATTATTTTATAATTAGTAGCAAGACATTTAATTTATTACACTTAAATCATAATTCACTAAGGTAGTAGAGCAAATAATTGCAATGCTCTGCACCAGAGGGGAACCATCACAACACTGGGGATGTACCTAAAGCATTCAGCCACAGAGTAGATACATTATCTTGATATACCTGGAACATTCAACATCTGTCAAATCTATAATAGGTGTTTGGCTTGCAAGGGAGAATGGAGTGCCTATTTTTGGCTAAGACAACATACGCTGAACGAAGGACAAGAGAACATTTTCCAGCTGATATCACACACCAGTCATAATATCGAAGTAGAAGAAATATTGAAAGCACAGCTTACTTGAGATTAGAAAGCTGTTCCTGCTTTTAAAGAATCACTTAAGGAGTTCCACATCATTTCCTCTCCCACTCCCACCTCTTACCTCTTGAAATATTGTAGGATAAACTAAATATAATCTCAGGCTGGCTATTGAAAGAGATATTTAACATGTCAGTGAAAGGCTGGGTCTGATAACATATCTTGGCAGCATATAGTATACGAAACAAGTGCATTTGTTTTCTTCCCCATTTTGCTGTAGTGAGTAGGAAAGATGGCCATCCATCAACAGTCACAGCAGATGACATCACTCATGCCTAGTACGAATGCTTTGCTGTATCTGCACCCACTGAGATAATTCCATAATGGAGCCAACGGAAATCTGAGCGCATGATAAACTCCAAGGATGTAGGCCTAAGGCGTTATCAGCATAACTGCAGGGATATTCAGTGTCGAGAGTTCCTGTCTCTTACAAAGGAGTAGTTAACACACTTGTTATTATAATCTATGCATTCTTATTTATTAACAATGCAATAACAGGAACACGTTCGACTACTCCCTTACAGAGGTAAAATCAAAGTGTTTGCTGCACATTTCTCAGGACTAGCACTATAATCTGTTACTTGCCATTACATCTGAATTTACCAAGCTAAATGGATTAAATTAAGTGATAGATGAATTCAAGGTTTGCTAGTTCAGCTAAGCACCAAAAGATTTCTGTAGAATTTAAATACATCAGCCAAGGCTGCCAGTCTTAAATGATTCCTCAAGCATGGGCAGTACTCAATTGTACTGTTTTGCCTCTTCACTTAGAATGATCTCATTTTGAGCAAGGACTGAGTTTAAGGCACAATGGCAAATGTCCTGTCATCATATGATAAACATCAGTCATTATCAATGAAATCCCAAACCCACTCAAGTCATCAGAGAACATGTCACTGATGTTAATGTGACTAGGATTTCATCACATGTATTCAGAACCTTTGATTCTGTTGGGAATCTCATGAAGACCCCCTCCTTTGCTAAGTATTTACTGCTGGAAGTCAGATGGGAAATGCCACAAATAAAACCCTTCTCAGTGGGCACATCTACATGAAGCACAAAATGCCCAGGAGACTTATTCTACTGAACATCAGGACATCATGGGAAAAGCTGTGCTAATGCACTAATGTGCAGTAGAACTAGTCTACTAAAAAGGCATGCACTAGTAGTGCCTAAAAAGGCACCACACAGTAGTGCGGGTTACTATGCATTGAGTTAGGACCTCTTATTACAGGTACTAAACTTAATGTGCAGTAACTATGGTGCATTAATGCATGTGTAGAGACATCCAGTATTTTGCCATCTGCTTCCAAACTCCATTTCTTCTTAAAACATTAAGGGGAAAAAAGTTGCCGGGGGAGTCTATTTGAGATCTGAGTTGAAGATTAGAGCATAGGACTGATAAGGGATGCTTTCCTTTGGTCGGTTTCACCCTGCTTCTACAGAGGACATTTTTAGCCAGTGTGTAAGACCACATGATCACATGGGCTAGGGACAGACATTACACCAAAACTAGTTTCAGTGATCAGAAACTGTTTTAAACTTGTAAGAGAACAGATGTTCAGTGTGCATAAACCAATCTGAAAATGGATGAAACTAGCTGGAGATAAACCTGGTTGAATGTAGTATCAGACTTAACTGATTTGGGTCAATCCGGATTATGCAATGTCTGTCCCAGACCCCTTACAAGTTTAAGATAAATCAGAGTCCCTCAGCATCCCAGCATGCTCTCTGGGCTGGGTGGGGCTCTCTGCTCCACAGCAGAGCTGCCCCTCCCCTCTGCTCCCTGGCTGCAGCTCCCACAGGGACTGTAAGCACAGCAGGGTCTGCCTGCCTCCCCCTCCCACCCCACTGCTCTCTACTTAAGCAGGAATTTCCCCCCATCTCCCACAGCATGGACCCTAGGCATGTGGTATGCTAGCTAATGCTGACAACTGTCTGTGTCTCTCAAATTTCACTGGGACAAACAGACAGAACAGTGACTACTTAAGGCATTTTAGATCTAATCAATAGGTCAACTGGTAAGCTTTTTAAGAAGAGTTTTAACTAATGGAGAAAGGTAATTGTTTTGCTGATGAGGTGATAAACACTGTTATCAGATCTATGCTGGCTTGCTTGCCTATCATTTTGCTTCAAACATTATAAAAAAGCAGGGAGGGAGATTGAAAAGCTCCGTATCATCAACAGATGCATGCACTACACACCCACCTAGGCTCAGAGTGCTAGTAGGTGTCTGGGGTCTGGCAACACTCCCTTCCCTTGGGCAGCCAGAGAGGAAAAGCCTGGGATGGTACAGGCATACCTCCCAAATTAGAGATCATGCCAGGGATTGACCACACACCCCCTCAGCTCAGTACCGTAAAAGGGAAGGGAGAGCTGCTCTGGCACCCCCTGGCTCACTAGCCTGAGCCAATGCAGGCATGTGCCTCAGTATCCTCAGTCCTGAGGGAATGTGTGTCCAGTTACAAACCAGTTCATCCTAGCCAGGTTAGATTAACCTGCAAAGATTAAATCAATTCAGGCTCAGGTTTTTTAAATGTCTGTTCCTAGCCATAAACACCAGTGTGTGTTTCCATTATACAGTTTATCATACAAGTGCCTAGCAAGCAAATTAAGATAAATTAGCAACCACTTAATGATTCATCACTATGATTAATACTAGTTGTCCACGATATAAGGGTATTGGAAACAATGACAGTTCTATTATGCATACAGAGAATGTATACTACAATCTTAATTATTTCATTACAATATGAATTAGAAATTTCTAATTATTTCTGAATAGTTTCATACATTAATACAGTTTGGTGGCAAGCCACACCAGAGTTTATATATCCAACCTAGACAAAGATATAATTAACATAAAACTCACACTTCTGTCTGTACTTTTTTTTTTATCTACTCTAGTTGCAAGCCATACCTAAGAGTACAATAACTAAAATAAGCCACACACCTTTCTCTAGGTTTTCAACTTACTTTATGTACCTGACACCCTTTTATACATAATCCATTACATTATTCCCCAGTGATTTAGTTTCTTTTCTAGTGTTGAAAGATGCATACACTTATAAACAGGATATGCATTATATATTTACAAACAGGTATGTATTTTATATACACACATATAAATAGGCAAAATGTCTTTAGACGCTTTTGTTAAAATGTTGTAGTGTAAAAGCATGTGATCACATAAACAAAACTGTTTGCTTCCTAACGCACTTAGGCATTTTCAGGAAGAAATCAGAGATTTTTTTTGTTTTTGTTTTTTTGTTACAGAGGTATACAGTGGTGACTAAGATGAGAACTTAAATAATCCACATGATTTTGGCTTCAGTTACCGTAACAGTATACTGCAAATCTGAAATCATCACTAAAAACCAAAAGATCACTATGGTTTAGACTGTTGGTAGCAACCATATACTTAACTTCCTAAACATGTTTAACATGTAGAAGGCAAGATCCTTTCACTGAGGAGATTTATTTCTTATCCACACTGGGGGGAAAAAAGTGAACTTCATACGTAAGGACGCGAGTGAACAGATGCTCCCTAGTATGGTGAAGACATACTAGGATAAACTTTTGTTGTATTGAAAAACTTCTTTAAAGAGAAATCTTTTAAAGCAGTGTCACTAATTCATGGTTATATTCATCGTGTCAACAGGATCTGAGTTGGCTGCAATGGGTAGCATTCTGTTACAGTGGTACCTCGGTACTCGACTGCCTTGAAACTCGAATTTGGTACCTGACGCATTTTGACGTGAAAATTTTGTCCCGGTACTCGTCGTTTGCTTGGTACTCGACACACAAGCGAGAACTTGTCGGTGTCGCTTGTCTCATGACTCGCTACCCTTTCCAGTGGAAACAAAGGGTTTGTTTGGTACTCGTCATTTTTGATACTCGTCATGCCTCCCGGAACCAATTAACGACGAGTACTGAGGTACCACTGTATTTTCCAGTTTTCTAGGTTTCCAGGTTTAGTCATCTACATGGCACTTATGATCATCACCCCTTCTCTGCTCCTCACCTGTGCATAGGTGTTTGGCATTCTATTCCTGTCCATCCAGCCCTAAATATAGGAATAACTATGCATGGCAATGTAGCAAGAGGGCACAACACTCCCCCTGGCTCTTCAGGGATCTAGCAGACCTCCTGAGGCTAAAAAGAAAGGCATACAAAAGATGAAGGGCAGATTCAGTTCCAAGGAGGAATATTCTGCACTGGTCCGGTCCTGCAGGAAGCAAACCAGGAAAGCCAAGGCTGCAACTGAACTCCAAATAGCTTTGAGTATCAAGGACAATAAAAGTCCTTTTTTCAGATATGTGGGGAGCCAGAGGAAAAGCAAAGGCAACATTGGACCTCTGCTAAACCAGATGGGACAAATGATGCCCAGGAAAAAGCCAACTTATTAAATGGGTACTTTGTGTCGGTCTTTCATCAGTCCTATGGGATGCCCATGCCCACTACGGGACAGGGAGGTCCAGATGAGGGAGATCCTCTGCCCTCCATCAATGCTGACCTCAGGAAGAAACACCTTGAGAGTCTGGATACCTTCAAGTCAGCTGGCCCCGACAATCTACACCCCAGAGTATTCAAGGAGCTGGCGAGCATCACAGCCCAGCTTATGACATGGCTCTTTGAGAACTCCTGGCACTCTGGTGTAGTGCCTGAAGACTGGAAGAAGGCCAATGTGGTGCCTATCTTCAAGAAAGGGAGGGAAGTGGATCTGGCAAACTATAGGCCGATCAGCCTGACTTCTATCCCGGGGAAGGTCTTAGACAAGTTTACTAAAAAGGCCATCCTTAATGGACTGGCCGATGCCAACATCCTGAGGGATAGCCAGCATGGGTTTGTTGTGGATAGGTCTTGCTTGACCAAACTCATTTCCTTTTATAAGCAGGTGACCTATCACCTGGACAAGGGAGAAGAGATTGATGTCATGTATCTTGACTTCAAAAAAGCCTTCAATCTGGTATCCCGTGATCACCTCTTGGCAAAACTAGCTAACTGTGGCCTTGGGTCCACCATGAGCCACTGGCTGGGAAATTGGCTCTGTGGTTACACCCAGAGGGTGGCAACTGAAGGAAGTCAATTGCCATGGTGCCCTGTGAGCAGTAGGGTCCGCCAAAGCTCTGTCCTTGGACCCATGTTGTTCAACACCTTCATTAATGATGTGGACATTGGAAGCAGAAGCGGACTGGCCATGTTCGCCAATGACACCAAAATTTGGGGCAAAGCATCCACACCTGAAGATGGAAGGGAGATCCAGGCTGACTTGGACAGGCTCAGCAGATGGGCGGACAAGAACCTGATGTTGTTTAACATTGAAAAATGCAAGGTTCTCCACCTTGGGAGGAAAAACCTGCAGCATCCTTAAAGGCTTGGCAGTGCTACACTGGCTAGCACTATGGAAGAAAGAGACTTGGGGTCATCATTGACCACAAGATGAACATGAGCCTTCAAGGCAATGCTGTGGCTAGTAAGGTGACCAAAACGCTGGCTTGCATCCAGAGCTGCTTCTCAAGCAAATCCCAGGACATCATGCTCCCCTTGTACTCAGCCTTGGTGAGGCCACAGCTGGAGTACTATGTCCAGTTTTTGGCCCCACAATTGAAAAAGGATGTGGAGAAGCTTGAGAGAGTCCAGAGAAGAGCCACGTGCATGATCAGAGGTTAGGAAAAGAGATCTTACAATGACAGGGTGAGAGTGATGGGGCTCTTTAGCCTGGAAAAGCGCAGGCTCAGGGGTGATCTGATGGTCACCTATAAGTTTATCAGGGGTGACCACCAGTATCTGGGAGAACGTTTGTTCACCAGAGCGCCCCAATGGATGATGAGTTTGAATGGTTATAAACTACTGCAAGACCGTTTCAGGATGGACATAAGGAAGTATTTCTTTACAGTCTGAGCCCCCAAGCTTTGGAATAGCCTGCCACTGGAGGTGGTTCAAGCACCTACATTGGACACCTTTAAGAGAAAATTGGATGCTTATCTTCCTGGGATCCTATGACCCCAGCTGACTTCCTGCCCTTAGGGTTGGGGGCTGGACTCGCTGATCTTCCAGCCCTAATGTCTATGAAAATCTATGAAATCTATTAACTGTATTCTGCAAACTGAGTATTGCCAATATCTGTCAGGGCCCATATGTTCACCCCTTGTGGATACGTACTGGTCTTAGATGCCCAGAAATGGAGTTACACAAAATCCATGACTACCAGAATCAGGATGGAAAAGTGTCATGTGTGGACAGGTATTATGTTCCCTGGTTCAATGGCTAAGGGACTCCCCTGGGATGCTGGTCATGAAGTGTGCTGACATTCTCGAGGTGCAAGTAGAGAAAGTTGTCCCCTTTGTACATGGATTCTTGCCATCCTCTGCCATGTGGAAAAGGTGAGATGGCGGTTGAATATGCAGCAATGCCCACCCATTCTAAAGTTCCTGGAAAAGTGTAAGCTTCGTGCGCTACAGCCTGAATCAGCTCTAAGGCTCAAAGAGGTTCATGCTCTGCAACCCTTAAGTGTGCTGACCTAGTTACCCCTAATCAAGGCCAGCTGACCCCCATTCCCTTCATTCTGATTGGTTCTCGAGTTGCATTTAAGGAATTCCTCCAGCACCTGAGCCTTGCTAGACACACTGGTCTTCAGTCTCTGAGCTGCTCCTTTCCCAACAGTGTTTCTGGCTTTCCTGATTTCTGAACCTTCCTTTAGTTTGCTCTTGAATTTTGGCCTTTGGATTCTCCAGGTAGACCTGTTTTTGATTTCTGACCCTATGTTGGCTTACTGTTGTATTTTACCCTGTGGATTATCTTTTGGACTTGGTAACTACGTTTCTAATTTCCAGTCCGTAACCCTAGCTTGGTGTTTAGGCTCCTTACTTGTGATTTCTGACCCCTACCCCTGCAATTCCCCAGCTCCATGACTTGCTCTATCCACTAGGTTGTCCAGCCATGACAGAGACCAGTTTCAATGGACTTGGGTCCACACAGAGGGAGAAAGAGAGGAGGAAGGTGTTGGGCTTGAAGCTGGTGGCAATCACTCCAACGGTAGGAGGACAATATCTATCTTCCCTATAAGAAGGTCCTTATACTTACTTCTCTTAGCCTCCTTCACCTTCATGTTTCCCATGACGGTTGAATGGATGGTAATATACCACTTCTTTAACACTCAAATCATGTGCATAGCATGAGACAAAATTACCACAGGAGCCCAAATTCACTCTAAAGACTGATGATAAATTATAAATCTGGAAACAACCCGAAGTATTGGAACATACTTGGGCCTTTATGAGAAGCTATCAGTTCAACATTAACTAAAAAGAATAGGCAACAGCCAGTCATAAAACTGAATGAATGTATACAAAACAGGACTGGAAAAAAAGAGATTACTTACTGTTATGGTAAATTATTCTCTTATAGACTAGAAAAGTTCACCAGCTTGAATATATAAAAGGATTGTATATTAGTCCATTCATGCATTCCACTACTGCATTCAAGCTGGGGACTTTTCTAGTCAGTGACACTGAGGCAGCATGAATTCTTCATTTCCTTTCCATTCCAGCCAAGACAATAAAAAAGGCAGTAACCCCAGCCACATCCTCGTTCCTTCACCACCTTGAGAAGACATGATATAAGGACTCTAAAGTATCAGGGATGGATGGCAGATTATAGGATAGGTACACACACACACTTCTTAAAGATGGTCAGTTTTTGTACAGACAAAATACTACATGTTCTCATACAGAATACCCCAAAATACTATGCACTTTGGGTTTTTTTTGAATGGCAGAATGAAGAAAACAAGACGGTTCCTTGTATTAAGCAACTGAAAGCAGTAGCTGGGGAGCAGCCCACTCATCTTTCTCCCTGTGGATTGCTGCAAATTTTACTTTTTGCTTCACTCATAAGTGCAGAACTTATTCTTACCATATTTCTCACATATATAATGCATGCTCTAAGTTCCCACGAATGCCTATTGGAGAAAAAAAATGCTTTGTATGCGAGAACATGTTGCAACTCTTTCTTCAAGTGATAGTATTCAGTATGCAGACTCTGGTGTGGTAATGCCTCATCGGTTACTTTACTTAGAAGTGCATGCAGGGTATCTAAATAGCAGAACTCAACTATGAATGCTGCTCAGGTTCTGCACTGTATCTTAAAGCTGGCATAGAATTTATCAAGAGATGATCACGTTACTGTTTTATACACATCACAAAATCATTGACTTTCTTAATGAACTCACCAAGGTGGAATACGCTTTTGTTGAATGAACCAATGTTTCCTAAGGACAATCCCTATCCAGTCAGTAAAACACCCAGCTTTGAATTGATATAGGATCGCACTTGATCCTATCAGGAAACTTCACAAAAAACCATGGACATGTTCTGAAATACTCTATCAAAATACAAGAGCTCTACATAATTATGTGAAGTGTTTGTGCTGCTTTTCTGGTGCATATGCACGGAAATGACCCAACTCAAGTTCTTAAATTAATGGACAAGGAAATACTAACATAAAATTTTAGGACTTGCTAGGGGAGATATTTTAGATGTGGAGTTATGGAAATGTTATCCCTATGAATAATAGCATAAGAAGTCTGGCAAAACAGAATCCATTTATACTTCTGATGTATGTAATAAAGAATGAAGCCTTCTTTCTGAAGAAGTACAGAAGGAGGTATATGGCCATGAGTTCAAATGGGGTACACATACATTTGGAAAGAATTAATTTTAAAAGCCCCCTAATAGAAGGATAAATTTTACAGGTGTCTTTCAGGCCTCTATATGCTCAAAACTTAGGAGGATTGGCAAATCTATTATGGATAACTTAGAGGTAACTTTTTAATAAACTAACAAATGAAGAGGCAACAAATTGTCCAAAATACTCCAGTAATTCTCAAAGCCTGGACAACAGCATGCTAATAGCACCACACAGATAATTTCTTCTGCTTCAAAGGCTAATTAGGTCTTTTAAGTACCCTTCTGCCATTTGAGTAGGTCTAGTAATTTCCTGTGAACAAGCTCCTTTTGCAAGTGTCAACCACCGGACATCCATACCATGAAATGGACCAATTCCAATACAGCAAAAGCCTTTTCCTCTTGCCACAAGAGAGAACATTTTATAATGAAAAGTAGGATTATTGATGAATTTTATGCAAATCCTGTATGAAAAAGAACTCTTGATATGACTTTTTTATTCAGAGATGCTATTGGCCATTGTAGCAATAAAAGGCAATTTAGTCATTTATCTCCCCCCTCCCCTCACCCAACCTACACTTTTTAGCACTCAGCCATGAGACTGAGACAATATCCAATTTATGTCAATTGTTAATACTGATTTTGGGGTATTAGGTTTGGTATCTGTTGAAATCTCTCTGAAGGCAAATAGTTCTTTGCTGAAATGCAGGTGGATTAAAAAATAAATAGTAGTAATTAGGGCATGATGTCAGATTCAAAATACTCTCTTCTTTCCTATAAGATCTAGGTCTAAGAAGAGTTAAAGAATTATTATTCTGATTTTCCTGAGCAAAAGAAGCTGGGTGCGTCTACACATCACCATATGGTGATGTTGCTATGGCACTGCGCTTTAGTACTTCCTTTTGGAAATACTATAGCACGGCACAGTATGTACCACGCAGGTGGCTCATACTTAGAGTTCCCCACTATATCACTGTAGCAGCATGCTGTAACTGGGGAGTGCGCCGCTACGGAAATGTAGCTGGCAGTCACGTAGACCCACGTGATCGCTAGGTCGCCATAGTGCACTGTACAGCAACACAGAGGGTACCCTACAGCAATGTGTAGACAGACCTGCTAAAATCTAAGACAGAGGTAAAATTTATTCTCTGGCCCAATTAGATATCTAAGTAACAAAATGTTTTGGTATATGATACTTGTGGAGAGAAAAACTTCATTTCTGGGTTTTTTTGGTTTTGTTTTTTGCAAGCATCAGCAAAACACTCAAATTATTTCCTCTGAAACCATTGTAAAATAATAATAATTTTACTGTATGTAATAATATGTAATTTATACAACATCCAAGATGAAAAAAAAAAATCAACAGAACTAAACACTGGAAATTGTAGAGAAAGAAAAACTACTAAACTGATGTCTGTTGATATATTGGCCAATGGTTTTTCTGACTGAAGAATGAAAATCAAGCGTTTTTTCTTGTGCCCTTGAAGAAACTTCTTTCACAGTTACCCATAATTTGCCATCTGTAGCTTCCTTCTTTAACTAAGCCTTCTGAAAAGGCTTTAGTGCAGATGAAGTAAGAACTGCTAACTGCTTAATGTGAGGGTTTTGACAACCAATGCCGGCTCTAACTTGAAAACCATGGTGTAGTAAAATGTAGGAGTATTCTTTTCTGTATGATTCAGAATGTTAATTTCTGTTAATTTGATATTCATGAAAGACGTGTCAGTTTCACTTCAGAAGTCAGTGTGTATGAATATCTCATGATAAATTTCGGCAATCTGTTAAAATGGAGTAGCCAGAACTTTGAATTCGGGCATAGTCAGATAATGTTTATGCTATTGGTGATTGATATATTGCAAACTAATAAAAGGGCCAATTTTTTGGATATATGGGAGAGACTAGTCAACAACTCTTTGATCATTAATCTTCAGCGGGTTGCCAAGATGAAAACCAATTAATGCTTAGGCAGAGGTTCACAAACTTTTTCTTACAGCATACCCTCTTCCAGACTTACCAGCTGCCTGCATGCCCCTACTAGCATACATTTTATATTTTAACCCCTTAAATGCCAATTATAATGAAAATTAAATTCTCCTTTACACAATTTCTCCCATGTATCCATCCAGAGATGTCTTGCGTACCCCCAGAGGTATGCATACCACAGTTTGGGAACCCCTGATCTAGGGTTTGCTAGAAAGTGAATGACAAATGGATCAAACATGATGTGATTTTTACTGTTACTGCAAAGTACTTGTATGAATCATCCATACCTAAATAGTGAGAGGCAAAGATATATCCATGGGGCTGATACCTTTTACTGTGCGACTGGGAGAGACTCTAGACAAGCTTTTGAGCACAAAATACTTCTAAAAGTTTTTTTTTTATTTTACTACATGATTGCAAGAGGGAATCCTTGCCCTGTTAATGGAGAAGGGCTGTGAAGCCATCAGCACCAGGAAGGGCCCTGTCAGAGAAGGGTTTTCTGGCCCTGGCCTAAGGTAGCTGGCAGGGCCAGGACTAATGAGCAGCTCTGTGCTCAGGTCATCCAATAAGCCAGGCTGACCAGAAGAGATGGGCTTAGGGGATAAACAGGCTTACACTCAGGCCAGAGAGGCAGTACAGCCCTGACCACTAAGAAGGCAGAATGGTCCCCACTGGAGGAGAGCTGGTTCAAATAGAGATTGTAAGTAGGGTGACTGTTTTTTCCAAATTGGGAGGTTGGACACATGCCCACCTTCATCCCCCCCACCAGCAGCATGACCAAACCAAAGCCAGGTAGGGCAGGGGTGGAGTAGGCTGCCTGCTGCAGGCTCAGGGCTCCCCACCCTACTGTCCTTCCTCTGGGAGCCCCACCAGCCATACATCTCTTGTCCAGCCTGCAGCAGCTCAGGGCACAACTGCATGCTGTCACCACCCCAGCTTCTGCAGAGTGGGCAGGGGGCACATCACTATAGTGGCATGGGGCCTCTGTGGAGCAGGCAGCAGGGTAGGGAGCCTTGAGGCTGCAGTGGGCAGCCTGCACCCATCCCTACCCGGCACACAAATCCTCCACACATGCTTCCCCCACATTCTCCACCGAGGTTGCATGCAGTGGCAGCGAGCCATACCCTCCACATGCCCTGTGACCCCTGGATGAGCTACCCATCACGGTCTTGCTCTCCACCTTGGCTCTGTGGCTCCATACACTGCCCCATCTGTGCAAAACCCCAGCCTCTGCCCCATGCCTTCCCTCACTGTTGGGGCCTCAATCTGCACCCTCTCCCCCCCCCCCCCCGCCATACCCTGTCCATCCCTTATACACCTTCCTGCAAGGAGCTGCTGTCCAGGCTGCCTAGCTGTTTTCCTGGCCATGTGGTTTGTGCAGGCATGCACAAATGTGCATACATGGTGCCCCCATGTCCCACTCCCTGCAGGCCCTTACAGCCTAGAACAGCATCTGCCTGAAAGGGGAAACCCAGATCCCTGCACAATGCAGCATTTGTCCCAGATTTGCAGTCTCAGAGTCACGCAGTCTGGGACCTACCTGGACTTGATGATCCTATTCCAGGACTATCCTACCCAAATAAGGATGGGTGGTGACCCTCATTTTAAATAGCCCCAGAGGAGGTAGTAAGTTATGTTGCTGTTTTCCTTTTTATTTCTGCATCATCTAGACAGCAGGGCTGTGGGATGAAGTCTGGAATAAAGATGGTGTCTGTCACCCTGAACAGGATAAGAACTCACACTCAAGAGTTTTTCATAATGTCCACCTGGAGAACTGTGAGGGGAGGTACAGGTTTCAGGCACCTTAAAAAGTTCACCCGTTGAAGATGAGGGGTCATACGGAGAGTGTGACAGCATGCAAGAGACTATTTGACCCTTTTTCAGGAAAACAGGGAACCCAGAGGGACAGAGCCCTTCAGGTGGAGCCCAATTCCCATCTGTGCCACTGCTTCTGGAGAGCCAGGGCCAGATTCAGTGAGCCCAAGGAGTGAGCAGCTAGAGCAAGTTAGGCTCTGGCTAAGAGAGGCAAAGTCTAGATAAGTGCAAAGTGGGAAATGCAGATTCCAGATACCACCTGCTTAATTGATTCCATCAAGGCAGGTGAAAAAGGTTGGCATGGCAGCTTGGAGGAGCTACAGAAGGGAAGAGGCAGGCTAGCTGGCCCCCTGGGTGCATGACCTTGCCCTGCCTCCTATGCCTCTCCTCCCACTCCTGCAGGACTAGACCTGCCATAATGTTGTTTTCCTAAAAATATAAAGCCATAAATATATGGAAATTAGTAATTAAGTTACGTGATGCACAGTCCACTGACTATTCATTTTCTTAGTCTTAATTATACCACTCATAACCTGTATGTCCAAGCTCTCACATCACATAGTAAGCAGGAATATTGCAACTGTGATACACCAAGGTCCACATGGCTGTGTATACATAAACATATTTTATTCATAAAAGCACTAACGTGAAGAAGGTGGGCTTTTCTGTATGATGTAGTGGAGGGGGAAAATGGAAATTCCTGGCAGAAACAGAGATGGCAAGATGAAAAACTAGGTATCTTTTCCCTTTGCCTTTATACCTCGAGCTGGTGGGAGATGCAATCTAACAATTTTAGGTCGAAATTAAAAGACTGAAAGGAGAAAAATTTAAATATACATTATGAAAGACACTTTTCTAAGGAGTTTCCAGTCCTTGGAAACCGATGACTATTCATAGATTCATAAATGTTTGGGATGGAAAGGACCTCAGTAGATCATTGAGTCTGACCCCCTGGGCAGGAAGGAGTATTGGGGTTGGATGGCCCCAGCCAGGTGTAGTCTAGCCTCTTCTTAAGGACCCCCCAAGGTAGGGGAGAGCACCACCTCCCTTGGAAGCCCATTCCAGATTCTGGCAACTCTTCCCGTAAAGAAGTTCTTCCTGATGTCTAACTTAAATCTGCTCTCC
>JAGPOW010001338.1:69970288-70002512 GCA_030014935.1 Caiman crocodilus
CCTTCCAGTCCTCCGGCACTTGTCCAGAGCTCCAAGAGCGCTCGTATAACCGAGCCAAGGGCCCAGCAATCACCCCTGCCAGCTCCCTCAACACCCTTGCAACTTAAAGACCTCCAGCCCTTCCAAAAGCCCTTCCACCAGGTCCACCCTCACCCTTGGCCTAGGAGTGATTCTCGAGGGGGAATAGAGGCTTCCGGTGGGAGGGAAGTTCTGGTCCCCCCTCAGGAAGACCGAGGCAAAGAACCCATTGAAGATCTCCGCCTTCCCATCAGCTGCGAGCACCAGGCTGCCTGATGAGTCCCTCAGGGGCCCGACGTTGCCCAGGGCTCTCTTTTTGCTCCCCACATATTTGAAAAAAGACTTCCTGTTGTGCTTGATCCTAGTCGCCAGGCAGAGCTCTACTCCTGCCTTGGCCTTCCTAATAGCCCTCCTGCACTCCCGAGCACAAGAGGAGTACTCCTCCTTGGAGACAGCTCCTCTCTTCCAAAGGTTGTATGCATCCTGCTTAGCCCTCAGGGACCCCCGAATATCCCTATTAAGCCACGGGGGCTTCAGGGCACTTTTGCCCATCTTGCATGGGGCAGGAATGGTTACTCTTTGGGCTCGGAGGATCATCTCCTTAAGGAACATCCACCTTTCGTGGACGCCCATGTCCTCAACCCTACAGTCCTGCAGTGTCTTCTCAACCAGCCTCCTGAGCTTCCTGAAATTGATCCTTTTGAAATCTGGAACCCTAGTCATAGTGTGGGCCCTATCTACACTGTGCTGGACAGCAAATTCTATCAGGCAATGATCGCTATATTAAGTGAATATTTAGTAAAGTGTCCATGGTATTGTTTTCTTGCATTTGGTAGGGGATTTGCTTGAATTACCAAGAAAGGAAAAATAAACAAACAAACCCCCAAAACAATCTTTAAAAACTTTAGTCTGAAGTATTTTTTTTCAATAATCTTTAAGTATCACTGTTAATCTGATCAATACCAACAACAACAATCCAGTGTGCAAATGAAAATAATTTAAGTATGCCAGACATCTTCCCTCTTTCAACTTTCCCTGAAGTTTCAGCTGAAAGCAGAAATGGTTATCCTTATTTTCCCTCCTAAAACGTCTTATGTAGTCTCTGATAAAAAATAAACATAGTTTTTTGAAATAGCTGTATTTCTGAAGCAAGGTAAAGGGAGCAGTTTGCCTAAGGCTAAAAGCAGATGTCACCAAACGAAACAGATCAGCTGTGCTAGAATGTATCCCAGTACAGCCAATCTACTTTACTAGGAGAAACACTTGCCTATTGTTCTGCAAGATCAACAGGTGATGCGTTTGCCACTTTGAGACATGCCCCAGCCATCTCCAAGGTTCATCTCTAAGCAGAAAGACTTTGGCTTTCCCCTTTTACAGAGATGCACGGACACTTTATTGGAACAAGTTGGATGCTGGTGCAGCCCAGAACTAGGGCTGCCAATCAGCAATGGAACCGCATTGGAACAAGATGGAAATTCTGGTGTGGCCTCAGGGACCCACCCAGCAAGCATCCAACTTTCTCTGGTGGGGTCCTGGGGCTAAAACCACCAATTAGCAGAGTTGTGGCCCCAGAACTAGGAACACATTGGCTCAAGTTAGATACTTGCAGGGAGGGTCCCCGGGACTGCACTGGAATGTTGACAGGCACCTGGGGCATCTGAAATAGGGGAACACAGGCAGATGGTCCTGGGCTTTTGGGTCCCAATCTTGTACTCCATCAGAAGACGAATTCACAGGACATGTAGGATTAGGCCTCTGGAGCCTTGGGACTGCTTGTCCAAAGCACCTGGAGAGAATGGGTTAGCTCCTGGCTAAGCAAACTCTCCCACTGTAAACCTAACATGTGTCTGTTGCAATACAGTGACAAATTGATACCACGTAAGTAGTGGACACAAATTTTGGCTATTTGGGGGACAACAAAGAGTATGGATGTATGTTTGCTTGCCTTTTGTGCTGCCATAAAAAAATTATGGTGGCATAAATATGACACGTTTCCACAATAAGTGTACTGCACAATATTTTTGGATGCTCTAGAACAAAATTCTTTATTTTGTTATTATTTTAATATATTGCAAGTTATAAAATGCTGGTTTTCAAGAGTATCTTTTTTAGATATGCTTTTCTGCCTGATTAATGTCAAACAATGAAGTGTGCAATTTTGTGGTTTCATTACCACATTAGTAAATCAAGATGTATGCAAATAAGTTGAAAGCTCTTCACATCAATGCAAACCAGTAGTAAATTGAGCTGACCTCTACATTAACATTTCCTAAACTCATTTATTTGTTCTATTGGCACCTAATTTAAAACCATGACAAAAATGGAAGGACATGTCAAATACAAGCACAATGTTTTGTGAACTGCATACAAACATTTAATTTGCTGAGTTTTATGCTTTAAAAAAAAATCAATTAAGCTAATATAGATTGCTATACACAAGGTTCATTTAGCACTAAGAGGTAGCAAAATGGTAGCTCTTGGGGACTTAAGTAGAAAGGGCACTTTGTGTAATTATGTTTGTATTTCCCAAGAAAACAACCCTTTATTAAATCCAGGCTGTTTTTAAAAAGAAAAAAAAAAAAAGCCTGAAGTACATTTCAAACTGTCATCTTTCTATTAAAGTGTGAATAAAGTCTCCAATAAATGACCATAAACCTATCTTTAGCTTCTACCCTGTCATGTGAAGCATATCTAATTTGTTTTAATCATCAGTATAATTTTTCCCATAAATATGAAACAGAATATGGCCATGGAATATGAAACTCAGAAACCTAAAACATTTGCCTTCTGGCTGGATACTGAAGTTATGTTAGTTGATTATGGAAATTGAGGAGTGACAAATACAAGACACCCAATTTGAAACTCAAGGAAACTGAGAAGTGTTGTGGTTTTTGTTTGCTTTGTTTTCACCCCTATTGACTTTAGGTCTGGAAATTGGGAACTCCCGAGTTGGCCCAGGTTATTCTTCTTCTCTGTGTATGCTTTAAGACTACTTTAGACTTCCTGTGATATATCATTACAGTTCTTTAAACTATACCTAGCCTCATGTTAAGACCTTGGTGCTCACAATGATGCTGGGATGTCATCTTGTATCACTAGGAAAAAATGCACCAGATGAAGAAGCAGCGCATTTTGTATATAAAGAGATGGAATGGAAACAAACAGAGCTATGGTAAAGTAGATTGTGCCCTTGCATCTCCAATCAAGTGCTATGCTGGGCGATGACATACAAACACGACATTTGGCTGGCAGAGTTTTGCTAACCATTCCTTACACTGTCTACCTTTAGCATCCAATAGGATTCAACAATTCTGTCTCAGCAAGCAGCTAGATGCCTTTGCATCAGTGAAAGCCAGGTAAATAGAGAGGGGTTTGGTTTTTTTTAACGCAACCTATACAATAGAAAAAAAGTGGCTACTGCTGCCTTCAAAGTTGGGGCAACTTCTGGAAAAACAAGATCAAACACAGCATCTACCCAGCATAGTTTGGGCTTTAGCTGGTAGAAGCTGATTTGGCTCCCACACTGGCATTCAATAGATAGGGTGTTCTTTTCACCTTATGTCAGCAAGAAATATACAGTACTTTACTTTAGCGATAGTCATACAGTAACTGTATATTGCTACTTATTGACCTTCCCAGAAGGAATATTTGCTTTGAATGTATAAAGCTCAGGCCTATGGCATGCCAAAGTGTGTGTAATTGGAGCAGGGGGATTAAGGGCATTGTTTGTTCCTGACCCTGGAGCCTTACAATTGCATATATTTTGCAAAGTGTTAGAAGCAAAGCTTTCCATTGCAGGGAGAACAAACACGAAAGATATAAATCCCTCACTGTTGTGCATATGATCTCCATCACAAGATTGTTACTCCATAATGATTTGAAGTTTCTGTCAGTTTGGACTTGAAGTGGAAATACACACTCCTTTCTCTCTCAGCACTATAAAAAAGTTTTACTTAAAAAAAAGCTGCCCTGTACAATCAAAGCAAGTCAATTTCAACATACTGGCTTAGAGGTGATACCTATTGTCCACTGAGCAGTGCCCAAGGCCTCGAAATTAATTCCTGACCTTAGAATTGATTTAAACCATAATCCTATAATAATCCATTTAAAGTCATACATAAAGAGCAGAAGTACTTTTACAAGTGCCTTCCAAAGTGATAAAAAGAAATGCCTTCAATCCAGTGAGAACAAATTGGAATTAATGAAAAGCGCGCACACACATACATACAGAGAGGAGCTAAAGCTTTTGAGGGTAACATTTTCTCCCTCAAAAAAGAACTGCACTAATTTTCTGGGTAAGTGACTTTGTTCCATCTTTAGAGACTCCTCCGTGTTAACAGCAAGAAGCTGCGCGATCATCGGTGCCTCCAGGACAACATGGTCACTTACGTGGAAGCCTTAGTCTTACTGAGCACACGTATTCATTTCAGTTCTCCCTTCCTCTTCTCTTCCTTTTTTTTTTTTTGCGTTGTTGTTGTTGAAAAGATGACAAGCACACACAATTGAGTATCTTTCCTTAGAAATATCTGCCTTTTCCCCCCTCCCTGTTTGCTGAATATAATAGTATATTGGAATTGAAGAAAAAGGCTGCCTCTTCTCCCCCTACCTTGCCCCGCAGGAAGTTGTGCATGTTTTATTCCATCTTTAAGGATGGATTTACATGAGCTTTGCTACCACACTGAACTACAGCAAGGCTGTACAGACTCATCAGTCTGTATTTTTGCAAGGCATTTAGTAGAAGTTAGAGCATGCCAGTACCATAATAACAACTCTGTGCACTCTTTAAGGAGAGGGTGCACAAGAATAAATGTTCATAGTACCACTCCAGATTCTGCGTAAACTGAAAAGCTAATCTGAATGGTTTTGCCTAATGCTTTTCATTCTTGGTTAAAGTTCCCAGTGTACACTGGGTTTCTACCTCATTTTCAAGCTATCTGGAACACCCAGTTGGGGGCAGCAGTTCAGAGCAGGGCAGGAAAACTCAATGCCACCACCACAAGCCCTGCATCACCACGGTGAATTGTACTCTGCCACCCAGAATTTCTACCCTTAGAGGTTTTGAAGACCTAGCTAGACAAAGCCTTGGCTGCAATGAAATATTTGGACGATCCTACTTGATGCAGTGGGTTGGACTAAATGATCTCCTGAGGTCCCTTCAGTGTTTTCAAATTTGCCCTTTCACTTCCATGCACTTAAGGAGAACAGGATCTGACAGTAAGTTGTGGGAAGGGGCTGTAGGAGAAGTTGGAGGTGCAGAGGGCAAAGGAAACATCTTCCCCCGCTAGATTTATTTTCCCTATTGTAGCAGTGGGAAGGGAACAAATTCAAGGCAAGCCTCCAATAATTAGATTATATACTTGGAAATTTATTACAAATTTATACCAGGTTTAGAATCTACTTATTAGGGGAGGGTTGGTTCTTATACTCAAGGTCATCTTACATTTGAGGAACTCTTTTCCTTAGCTGGCTTCCAACACTTACAGACTTACAAAATGGAAGTTAATGAAGTCCTGTGGGAATACTCAAACATTGCATAATGACCTCCATTGAGAAAAAAAATCAATATTTGCCAACAGTTATGAAAAAAACATAAGGATAGATCAATTACTATAGTTAGATCTCCTATTACTACTACAGTTAACACCAATTAAAAACCTTTTCCAACCACTATCATGCCCCCCTTGTACTATTAACTATGCCTACAATGAGCAGCAAGAATCCTGTGATCCAAAAGGGTTTCCAGATGAGAAAGACAGAAGCTTTGGAAAAGAAACTTAAGCAAGGAAAAGAAGATTATTTGCTAAGATCATATAACCCATTAGAGACAAAGTCCAAATTTCCCAATACATGAATAACTGCCCAACCCATCAGACCATGCTGTCTCACCCTTTGTATTAAAAATGCACATATATATACTTTCATGATAAGAATATGCATATGTGAATGTGTATACATATACTGTGACAACTCACCAATGCTCCCTTTTCTGGACATGGCACAGTCTTTATGCTCCATGCACTAACCAGATTTCTCTGCCTCTCTCATTCCCTGTTTGATTTGCCTGCCACACTTTGATGTAATTTCAGTGAGCAGCTCATTGGAGGAGAGCAAGCCTTTCTGGCAGGGGTCCAGCACCTCTCACAATCAAGTCTCCCATGGGAGACTTGCAGTCTCCTATGGTCTCTGAATGGCCTGTCTGACTCTTAAAGTTCTTGTGATTTGTTACTACTCCAGTCCCTGTTGGGTCCTTCCCAGCACCAGCCTTTCTATAGGCCTTTCCATGGTCCTTCTAATAAGCTTACACTAGACTCACCTTTCTTCTAGTTTGCTTGGTCTTAGTCTGCTCCCTCTCAACTCTGGCCTATCCTCCAAACATTTGCTTCCTGAGACCAGTCTTCTGCTTGACATCTGCTCTGCTCTGCTCCACTGCTAAAGCACCCATACCTCTTACCTCCTTGTAAGAGAGGTCCAAGTAGATGATCCTCCCCCTCGATTATACACTGGTCAGGCCGCAAGTGGAGTACTGCGTCCAGTTCTGGGTGCCGCACTTCAGGAGGGATGTGGCCAATATGGAGAAGGTCCAAAGGAGGGCCACTCGCATGATCAGGGGTCAGCAGGGCAGATCCTACAAGGAGAGGCTGAGGGACCTGAACCTGTTCAGCCTCCAAAAGAGAAGGATGAGAGGGGATCTAGTGGCAGAGTACAAACTAGTCAAGAGGAACCAGCAGGCATTGGGAGAGTCCCTGCTCCCTCGAGCACTCCCAGGAGTTACAAGAAACAATGGACACAAGCTAGCAGAGGGTAGTTTCAGGCCACCAGGTTGGTTTCCTGCCCCTAATGAACCCAGGCTGGTTGCCCCTGAGCATGACCTCCTCTGCTGGCCCTTCCTGGACATGTGCCAGGATAATTCTTTTGAAAAGCTTCTCCAGTTTAGTTCAGATTAAAAAAATTCTCCAATTTAGTTCAGGTCCTCCAACTTAGTTCAGGTCCAAAAATTTCAAAGTACTAATTATTAAACCTGTAATGTCTAACTGGGCTTATTGCTGAAAAAATAGTGACGGTCATTTGTTTTTTCTTTTTTCAGAATGTTCTTATAGTTAGTTTGGTGTAATACCCTTAGTCCCACTATCAAATTATATATATATTAAATTATATTGTCTATGAATAATAATTTACTATTGAAACTATAATATTGAGGTTCATAAAAGTATTAAGAAATTTTAGTCATTAAATTGCTAGTTTTCCTATGGATATTCTCCTGGAAAAAACCTCCCAGTTTCTGATGAAAAATAATGCTTCTTTTCTGCCTTGAACAACATACATTTGTTTTCTGAGAAAACAAAATAAATGGCAAAATATGAGGAGTCAGTGAGATATTTAAGCATGTGCCTAACATTAAGCCAAAGAACAGCCCCAGAGAAAATCAAGGCTACTCAAACACTTAAGACACTTGTTTAAATAGTTTGCTGAACCAAAGCCAAAATAAATTAAGAAGTGAGATTGGACACACAAACACACATCTGCACCACGAATTAGCCCACAAGCAATGTCATATTAAGGCAGCTGTGCTATTTCTGGTTCCAGAGCCGGTGCCTGCAGAGCTACTCATCTCTACACAGTCATTGCTGCACAGAGTTACCTTTAACCAGTATTTTGCCTTTTTTTGTAAAGCATTAGGCACAGCAGGCTCAATAGTTTTATACCAGGTAAGTACCGTTACTTTACAAGAGTCAATCGTGATTTACATGGGTGTAAATGACTCCATTTCCCCCCACACAGCTCCAGTGGAATTGAAGCATTCCAAAAAAGGCCCTGTCGGCTATATTCTTGCACACAGTATATACTGCCTACTCATCCACTGCTTTTGCTACTAAATAATGAATAAAATAGAATCCGTTTTCCGTAAATGTTGAAAAACATTTTTCATTGATGAAATGGAAAAATAATTCTAATGATAAACAGACACACAAATATAATTTCATTCCTAAATATAAAACAATAAAAAAGAAAAAGGATAGGGACCAATAGGATTTCATAAACCGGTGAGAAACATAAAACAATTAAGTATGACTGATACAGGAAACACTGCAATTTAATTCTGCAAGTGGCATTTCAAAACGCCAGTCAAATCAAGTCAAATGTTCAGACTCAAAAGAATGGGGATGTGATTTCAAATATACCAACACCTATACGAAGAGCTAGTTCAAACCTCATTATAGTAAAACTTCAAACAACAAGGTTTTTTTCCTGTTGTTTTCTATGTCTAGAAAATACTTTTATTCAACTTTAGGGTGTTTCTTCTCTTACACTGCCTTCCACTTCTTTTAACTTTATTTTAATTTATAATTAATCTCCAAAAACTTTAAGTGAAATGCTAAAGGCTGAGGAGTAGGTCTGAAGTAAGAAGGGCAATGTACTGCCTTTCAAAGACAAAGTATAAATTGCTTTGACCAGCACCTTTCATAATTCAAGGACCTTTACAAAGCAAAAGAGGAATAGCAGCTCATGCCAACTTGGATATATTTAAATCCATTCCATTAAGAATGGAAGATAGTATACTTTAAAAAATGTCACAGAAAATGCTGGAAACAATGCATATGTAACAACACTGCCTCAGCTTGAGCATGGCTTCATTCAGGGTTAACTTTGGAGTAGCGTGCCTGGTTTCCAGCAGCTTATCCACAAATACGAATTAGAATATAATAGCTGCTAACTTTATGACGTATTCATTATTGAAATGGTTCTAAATACACGTTCCTATTAGGGCTGTGCGAAGCTTCAGTCCCCGATTCGATTCAGCAGAGATTTGGCCCAATTCAGTGGCTGACTCTCTGAATCTGAATCGAATCAAAGGACCCTTTAATCTCTCCAAATAGATTTGGAACCCTCTAAATCGATTCGGAGAGATTCAGATAGATTCGGTGATCCGGACAGATACAACTTTACATGTTTTTTCTTCATACCTCAAGGTAACAGGGTTCTGAACGCTGTGGTGCTGGGGCAGATGCAGCGTCCCACAAAAGCACGGGGGGAAGGGGCTTCCAGTGCAGTCAGCGGCAGACCTGGAAGTGGACTAGAAGCACTTTTGATCCACTTCCTGGTCCACCAGGGAACGTGCATGTCCAACGGTGTCCTCCCATGGCCAATTGCTGAGCTGGGGAAGCATGGGGGTCACCCCAGCGCACTCCCTGGAGGACCTCGAAGTAGACCCGAACTATTTCCGGACCCCTTCTGGGTTCACTACCGAGCACACTGGAGAGCGCCCTGTACTCCTGTGGAACACTCCATGCATCCCAGCACAGCAGCAATCATGAGCCATACCTCCTGCCTCCAGATATGTAGGAAAAAAAAGTTTTAAAGCTGTGCCTGTGTCCAAATCACCGATTCACCAAATCACCATTGAATCTTCAGATTCAGCCAAATCGAATCAGGGACTGTGATCCAAATCAATGGATCAAATCACTGCCCCCAACTTGGGCTGAATCTGAATCAAATATGGCCTGTTTCACACAGCCCAAGCAGTCCATGCTCTCAGATACCCAGATTACGGAAGTCACTTTCCCACAAACTGATTTTTCTTCTCACAAACTCATCATTTACTGGGAAGTCAATTTTCCTGTCAAAAACAAATGTCCTCAAAGCTAGAGTTTTAGCATGTGGTTGAGCGTACTGACAAGTTTGTGTTTAGAGCTAAACATCCCTAAAGCTGCTGGGCACAATGAGACACACATTTGGACAAGTGACCTTGGTGGTAACCTGAATTTTTCTTTATGCTGAAAGTTTTACCATGGCTTTGTGCAAAAGTACAAAAAAAAAAAAAAAAAAAAGCATGTAGACTGGGGTCTATCGGAAAGCATCACTGTGGACTACCCACACATTGGGACCTTTATTGACTTCAGATAATGTGTAACCTCTGTTTCCCTAATTGTACGGTAGGGAAAAAAAAAAGACATTCTTGCATTATAGGAGCATGGTAAAACCAGAGGTGGGGAGGGGGAGGCGGGAGCAGAAGGGGATGCAAATAGCATCTCTCCGTTCCTTTCATGCCACCCGTCCTCAGAGGCGGACCACAAAAGGAGGAGAGGAGGGCATGTGGTTTTGGTCCAGAACCCTTCCCTTATGTTTTTTTTTACTAGAGGGGTAGCCTTGAAGAAAAATAAACTTACACGTGGAGGCTGACAATGTGTATATCAAATCAGTGCATGCACAGAACTTCTTGCCCAAGTTTCCTCTTTCCAGCCAGGTATAGAAGGCTGGGCCAATTACCTACTGTCATCCCTTCCGAATAGGGGCAGGTTACGCTGCAGAAACCTCCTGAGGGTAGCTTTACTTCCATGGGCATCCTAGAGCCCAGATCTCCTTAAACAGATTACAGGAATACGCAGAATTTGAACGACTGAAACAACTATAGAAAATTTAACTAGTATCATCTACATTGCTCTGTACTATAACAAACAGAACGTCTCTCTCATTTTATATTTTGTAATGGCATTAATAGAGATGAATTCTTTGGGCATTAATGTGGATTGGGGTGGTACAATGGAACAAGAATTCCTTGCAATTTTACATTAGGAAACATTCATTATAAAACTGTTAACACATGAAAAAGTATTGTGAGTCTCATTTTAATTAGCAGATTGTACAAATGTAATGGCTTGTAAGCCGATGCAATAGAAGTAATTTATTCCCTCAGAAGAATAAACAAACCACACTTTTACAAATGCATGCTTGTATCTCGATGTTTTTCAAATATTCTCCTTCTTTACGCCCACCTTTAAGAAAAGGGGAGCAGCTAAATCAAGAATCTGGATAGATAAAAAATGTTAAATAGTGGAATACAAAAGCTCTTAAAGAATTCGGTGTGCCCACACAAACTGTGAAACAGTATTTACATGGCTCTCCATAGGGAACAGCGTTGCTCTAATGAGTATGGACCTAATATTAAAGTTAGCTAATGGGAGAAGTTGAACTAGTTTAGAATTATGGTTCTTTAAATTCTGAAATTTCATTCTGATACAACCTTAAATCCTCTTTAAAAGAAACATAAATATTTATTTTTTTCTTAAAATGTCTTCAAAAGGCAGACTTTTAAAACACATATTCGTGTAGAAAAGTGCCGCTTGCCGATTTCTTTAAAGTATGTTAAAATAGGTGGGAGAGGGCTTAATTAAAGCAGCAAGATGAAAAAAGGGTAGTGGAATTTATAGGGACCTTGAGAGGGGAAGAATAAGTATAATAAAAAGCAGAAATGCTTGTCCTAGAAAGACATTACGACAAGGTGAGAAGAAAAGACACTAAGAAACCAAAAGAACCAGTTGCTTAAAATACACACTGACACTTAAGGATTGTTTTTACACCTTTTGAGTTATTTGCAATATTTGTCGAATGAACCAAATTACAACATCAATCATAATTTAAGGTCCAAGTTCTTCAGTGTACCTGAAATTAGACCAGAGGCTGGCAGTTATTTGGGCTGGAGGGAGTTTTGGCGAGCTGCCGCGGTCTGGGTCAGCAACCCTCCCCCTGCATCTGCAACAGCTCACCAAAATTCCCCAAGTGGCTCTGCTCCAGGTCCTGGCCCCACACTGTCACCCCCTGGCAATTTCAAGCCTGGGGGCTTCAAGGTGACCATCCTGGTACCATTGTGGGCAGAACACACTCAACTGGGTAGATGGGGAAAGGCAATGGGTGGGTGGGGAGTGGCATCTGGGATTGGATCTGGAAGACGGGCCTGGAGCCAGGATTGTGGAGTGGTGACAAAGTAGGGCTGGAGGCTGGGGCCCAGGGCAGAGATATAATCTGCTCCTGGCATGCCCCTGCCTGCAGAAATGGTGCCCGTCATAGGGTTATGCAGGGAGCAGATCGTGGCTCTGCCCTGGGCCCCAGAACCATGCTGTCACTGCCTCATGAACCTGGCACCTGCCCACCCATCCCACCCTCTGCCCACCTGCAGTTCCACCCCATTCACCTACATTCATGGGTCTTGAGCTAATCCCCACGGATATCCTGCCCACCTCTCTATCTGGTGCCCCCAGCAGTGGGCACAGGACAAATGTGCCGGGGTGCCCAGATAGCAGCACTGGGTCTGGAAGTGATGTCAGCACTGGCAGTGGCAGCCAGAAGGAGCTGCTACCACTTGGGCTGCCAGGAAGCAGTCCAACAGCTATGCTGTGCCCGCCCTACTGTGTGCCTGGGGGCAGGGGTACCGGCTGCACACACCACAGCCCAGGCTACCACTCACGCCTGGGATAGACAGGACGAGGAACCCACTGCAGACGTAAATAAAATCCCTTGGTATGTCAGATCCAGCCTGTAGGCCATATTTTGTCTGCTCCTGAATTGGACTGATATCTTCAGGTTGGGGGAAGAAAAGGTTGGGAAAGATGGGTTAAAGAAAAACCTCTTTGCAACGTCCTTTTTCCAAGTTCTCTTTCCCTTTCCCCTCCACAATGCTTGCTACACTATCCCCTGCACTATATACCAATTGGCTACAACTCCATTCGCTTTCTAGCTTCCTTCCGTCATATTCAAACCTGAAGGGGAAGAACGCATGGACAAATCCTGGATTTGGTCAAGGGGAGTGGGGAATACTGCACTTCGGATGATGGTGGGGGGTGTAAGTGAGGGCAAAACACTGCTGGAAGCCCCAGGCCAGCAGGGGATACAGGGGCAGAAGCAGGGAGCAGGTGAAAGAAGGGGGGAGGGGTACACCTACCACCTCTGTCCTTACCTGTCCAGGTGCAGGAGAGCACCAGAGCCGCTCCTCTTACCTCACTGGACATAATGGTGGCTCCAGGGAGCAGTTGCCCAGGGTGCCCAGGTCAATCAGGAACAGCACCAGTGATGAGCAAGTTCCTTGTTCCTGTACCAGCCCCGTTATACCCTTCCCTGCCCCGTGCCCTGGCCGAGAGAGTCCCCCTTTGGCAAAGGCTAGGTGCTGGAAGGAGGAACCCATCCCGCACTGCTGTACCTGGCTGAGTCTGGCACCCCATACAGCCACTCCTTGCAGCTCTCAGCTGGAGTGGGGCCGGCCTCTGTGACCTCTCCCCATGTCTGTGTCAAATGGGGACAGCAGCGGCAGCAGCAAACAGGTTGCAGGGCATATCTGGGGTGAGGCAGCAGAAAGCAGGTGAATCCTGGCCACTACTGCTGCTGTTTCCCTTGGAGCCTGGCACCATGCACAGCAGCGGCCCACAGCTGGAGCAGGGCAGAAGTGGCCCTGGAGCTCTCCCCATGCCCAGGTCAGCTGGAGATAGCAATAGCAGCAGGCAGGTCCCTCCTTCCAGTGCTGGGCTCAGCAGGACATAGCAATGGTGCCAGAGGAAGTGGGGGTGAAACTTCACTACCACACCATCGCACCCCCTGTTGATCCATGCTGTTGGTAAATCTCATCAGCTCTGACAGAGTACGACCCTCACCTTAATCTACTTTAATCTGATTTAAACTTGCAATTAATTTAAAAGAAAAAGCTTGAAAAATTCACAAAGAAGATGATTAACAGTTCAGGCTGAAAATATGCCTTTGAGTCCAAATAATAAGTTACTGGCCATTATATCATTCTTTTTCCATCTCGTCTCCAGTTGCAATTTTTCCTTGCATCGTCACAAAATTAAGTTTGGGTAAGGGAAAGAGAGAACGAGGTAAGGTTACAAAACAGTGGGGAAGCTATTGAGATCCCTTATCCCCTCCTCCCAAAACATTATGCCACAGAGTTATTTAAAACCTTTAGCATTTTTCTAGAATACAATATTGATTTGAGGTCCTGGCTGGACACCACTCTTTTGACACGAACGCCCCTTCTTTCTTGGAAGACAGAATTAGACGTAGGTACTGAAAAGTGTAAAGGGTAATGAGAATATGATCTCTCTTCCTTTCCCTTTGCATTTCCTTCCTCGGGGCATGCTTGTGGTGTTTTATACCTCATGGATGCTTCCTACCACATAATAATATTCAGAAAGGAGGAAGGAAATGTTTGAACTGGTACAAGTAAAAACGTAAAGACTCTGCTTTGTCCATCTCCTACACATTCTCTCTTGCAGCCTTCACCGATGTTGCGTGTCATGAAGCGCTCAGCTGAATGTCATAATGCTGACACAGTTCTATTATTTACTCATCCAGAAAAGCTGTCATGCCTTTGGCCCGGAGCCATTGAATTTTACTAGTGTATATTTAATACAAACTTTGAATAATGGTTGTACATTTGTACAGTTCTGTAAGCAAGAAACACAGCAACCAGACCAGCGCAGCATTTAGTGCTGCTAGAAAACAGTTGATTATCAGCTAGCAATTGGGATTCCTGGGCTCTGTTCTCAGCTCTTCTACCAAGATCTTCATGAGCTGGGTCAAATGACTTCACCTCTATATGCTTTAGCTTAACCAACTTCCTGATTGTTGCAGCTCAGGACTGCCAAGGTTTTATTGCATTTATAACATGCTTTAAAATCTGCGTGCAATAGACAAATATATATCCATCACGTGCAGACTATTACAATTGGATTTCCTAACGAAAGGACAAGCATTTATCAAACGAGACAAATTCCAAGCTTGTATAAACGGACATATATATATATATATATACACACATACACACACACATATACACACCAGTTTCAAACAGGGGCTGCATTGATTTATGTCATTTGAGGATTTGCCAAGGTAAATTATAAACACATGCTAACCTGTCTTATTCAATTTCTCTATTAATATCAATTTATCTTTCCCCTTAAAGTTATGTTATTCAGTGCATCATGAGTTGTTTAATAACCTGATTACAATGATGAATTAATCATGCCTTAACTTTATTAATCTAATTACAGCATCCTCAAAAAAAAGGAAAGTGTATCTGGGAGCACAGTGCAGTTATTAGTGATACAGGGCAATTCATAGCATTTTGGAGATAGAGACAGTGCGGTTTATTTAGTACTGGAACTGCAAAAAGAATGCAAACACAGACCCTCTCTGTTAGGGAGCCAAAGGGTTTAGCACTTTGTGTTAAGCGTGTATAATGGAGGAGGAGGCTTACAACAGTCTACTATGGAGTTGATGCCAGAGTGCAAGCAGCCTTCAGGAAGAGGGAGCATTACAAGAGAAGGTCTCAGAGTGAGGGTGCACTCCATTAGCAATTGCTCATGATTTATACACTGGGACAGGCAGGAATGTTGCAAAATAGTATAGCCCTACCACAACTGCCACTTAATCAAGAGCTGTCACAGAGCAGAGCTGCCTTTACAAAGGGAGCATTGCTTATAACATCCCTCTCTCAAATTTCTACAGAAATATATTTCATTAGTATGTTATATCATCCTCAATGTTTTTCAGGTTAGCAACAGTATTAGTTGAGAGAATTAAAGAAAAAAATCCTAACTATTCGACTGATCTTGGAATATGATTAATTGACAGCACACAAGAAAACTACTTGGAAAGAGTAACACTCCAGCTTCCCTCTCTCTACGGTTATAATACATTTCCCATTCTACTGTATTTACCCAAATCCAAGATTACCCTGGATTTAAGATGACCACCCCAGTAATTAGATTTTATACATAGAAAATTATTACCATATTATAATTCTCCATGTATCAGACCTGATTTTTGGATGACTGTCTTAAATGAGTCCCCCTTCACTGCTGTGGTGAAGAAAGCAGCGGCAGGGGGGCAAGGGGCAGGAGCCAAACTGCTGCTTGACCCTGGCTAGTACTTGAATTTAAATTAAGCTTTTTTCCTTCCCCTGGTGATTGGGGGTAGAGGGGAGAACAAACAAAAACCACCTTGTTTTGTATTTGAAAAAATAGGGTGTTCACTTTACAAGGGACCGTATTATCAGTAACAGGATAGGTTATCGTGACCATGTCAATGTATATCACGTACATGGTATTTTCTTTCATTTTTGGAAGCAATAACAAAAGCAAGGTATTGAATAAATAAATGCATAACAGCAGCAATATCATCATCGACAACAATAATAATAAAACTATTTAAATTACTTTCAGGTCCTGCCGGCTTCTTTTGAGATCTTTAAGAAATGTGGGACAAGTTCAGCAAGCAACGATCAACATAAACTCACTAGCCCAGACCGACCCCTATACAAGGCATGTACACGTGTGTTATATGGTTTGGCTTATTATCTGTTTGTATTCATTAATCCTAATGAAGGTAAAATAAAAACTCAACTCTGAAATAAGGTGCTGAGCCTCAAGGCTAGCTTTAATCAATAGTTACTTTTTGGTTGGAAACACCACGTAACTACACAAGATGCAAGGAAGGAAGCCAAAAAAAGAATATTTTTGCTGGTGCAGCTTAAAGGTTTATGAGGATTAATGGAAAATCTATGAATAGAATCTACAACTTGAGTCAGGAAATAAAACATGCAAAGAGGAGACTGGAGCACTCTGCACCTGTCAGATAATTTCCTAGTAAAACTCTATTCCACTAATGCACGCAGTATGCCCCCAGATCATCTGGTAAAAATCTGCCTACAAGACTTATCATAGACACGTTGCAAGGGCTCTACTTACTCAGTGAAAAAAGTCTTCAAATCTCTCATGATGCTGCTATTCAGTACTTAACATGTTGCTTTCATGAAGGAAGCCAATCTGAGAGGTTGAGCTGAGAGATGAGGCACATAATACAGCTTCACATGAATCACCCATAAAACGTTGCTGTTCATAGTAACTCAAAAGATAATGCATCATCTTATTCCTATTGCTGCAGTGCTTGCATGTGTGCTTGACTTGACTGTAGCACTATAATGTTACCCCTCACCTGAAAGCAAAGTACATATGAAAAAAAGGGAAGACAACTAAAGAATGGACCATAGAAAAATGTCATGTTTACCCCATGAGCAACTCAGAAACTATCTACTGTAGCCACAAATAGCAATTTTGATTAGTAACAAACAGTTCTGAACTTAAATATGTACTGTACATATATTCAATACACAAGCTGAAGCTTAAGGAAACAGTAAAAATCTATTGTGAGCCTTTGGGATATTGCTCTCATGCAATTAGTAGGGCTGTGCAAAATTTCACTGGGTGTTGCATTTTGAATCTGTTTTGACATGATTCAAGCTCACAACAGCAAAACTGAAATGAAACGAAAGGCTTTAAAAAACAGCTTCAAAACAAAATGAGGGCACTTGAAATGTTTTCAAAGTTTCGAAACATTTTGAGTTTTGAAACCAGGGTTGCTCGGCTTCAGTCCCAGTCCCAGCCAGGAGTGGCAGATCTGTCACCCCGCGTGCAGATCTGGGGGCCCGCACCCCTGGGAGGAGCCCAGCACAGTCCCACAGCACTCCCGGGGGTGCAGGCCCCCAGACGTATGCGCGGGATGACAGCAGGCTGTTGCTGCTGGCTGGGACTGGCGCTGGGCACAGCCCATGCCTAGTGCTGGGAAGATTGCTGCTGTTGGCCCCATGCAGCAGCAGCAGCCTTCTGTCTTCCCACACACAGGTCCAGAGGCCCACACCCTCAGGAGGTCTGTGCTGGACTCCTCCCAGTGGTGCAGGCCCCCTGGATCTGCATGCGGGGCAACGGGACCAGAGCTAGGTGCAGCCTGTGCCGAGTGCTGGAAAGGCTGCTGCAGCCACTATCCCAGCTGGCAGAAGCAGCATGCTGTCATCTGGCATGCAAATCTGGGGACCCACACCCCCAGGAGAGTTGCAGGGCTGTGCTACACTCCTCCCCCTGTGGCACGTGTGGGCCCCCAGATCTGCGTATGGGATGACAGGAGGCTGCTGCTTCTGCCTGGGACCCTGCAGCCCGTGCCCAGGGCCAGGAAGATTGCTGCTGCTGCTGCTGGCCCAAGGCACCCTGTCATCCCACACAGACCTGGGGGCCCTCACTGTCAGGACAGCTACACCAGATTCCTCCCAGGGATGTAGGCCCCCATATCTGCACGTGGGATAACAGCAGCATGCCGCTGCGGGCTGGAACCAGCACTGAAGCCAAGTGCTGTCTGGGACCGGTGCTGATTCTGGTACAGCCCCGCCATCCTCCTGGGGGTATGAGCCCCCAGATCTGTGTGCAGTATGACAGAAGGCTGCTGCTGCCAGCAAGTGAAAGTTTTCCTTTCAACTGTTTGAGGTTCAGCTTCCCAGAAACCTCTACATTTGTCTCCTTGAAACCTGGCAGGCTTTATGCCCTAAGAAGGGGACACCATCTCTTCAATTTTCATCCAAATCAGGCAGGAAATGTCACAGTTTTAGGCATTTTCATGATTCTTCATTATAGCCTATGGGCGAAACATTGAAAACCAGCAAAACAGGTTTGACAAAACGAAATGGAACAGTGCTTCAAAAAGAAACAAAACAACGAAACAAAATGTTGTCCCTTCGAAATGGTGACATGGAAGTCAAAACGAAACGGAGCTGTTTCACGCAGCCCTGGCAAGTAGCCAGTATTTTGACTGAATTCTGATTTATTCTGCTAGCTGGGAAAAAGTGAATCTACGGAAATCTACTTGTTAGGTAACGTCCAGCTCCATTAATGCTGACCTACTATACAACACACACAAGATATCTCCATAAAGCCAACCAGAGTTGTACTATAACCCTTTCTGATGTCATGCTGCCTTATACAGACTGGGTCACAGGTGGTCATAATTAAACTGAATCAGCACTAATTTATTTTGTATTTTAGCCAAAATGATTACACTAAGAGTGGTCAAAAGTAGCTGTAGATCTTCCATTATTTGGATTTTATTACACTGACTGCATCAGTTGCCCGGACTTTGAACTATGGACTAATAAACAGCAACCCATAGAGTTAGGTGACTTAATGGTGGAATTCACCTGATGCTACTGAAAATGCTTCCACACTACCTAGGGCAGAGTATCCAAAAATTCAAAAGCATCAGTTTCTTTTTTGTGCAGGGAGGGGAGTATTAAATTTACAGTAATGCACTTGTAATCTAAATAAACGATGATTAAATCTCAAGATGGTCTTTCATTAGGGTCAAATTCTGCCACTCAGGGCCTTGCTACACAGTAATTTCACACAGCTTCTGGAACTCTTAACCTCTGAACTGGCTGCATGTTACCACTTTAAGTGGCTTAAAGCATTCGTTACTCAGTTGAGAGTTATACCATTCTAGGACAGGATTTTCACTAATCCACATAATTTTGTTCCTGTTCCATTATCATGAAGCCACTTCCCATAGTACCCCCCCCCAAGCTGATGTCCTCCAGTATACTAGATTGTTTACAGCTTCACGGGCTTGATTGTTTTTTCTCCAGAGCTCAGGCAATACCCATGACCCTGCACTCTGCCAGCTGGGCTGCTAGTTGACTGGGTGCCTCCTGAGCTTGTAGGGCCCAATCCTTTTTTCCCTGGAATGCCTGGTGGCTCTAGTACCTCCTGCTGCAGCCTAGACTGGCTCTGCTCTTGCCACTGGCACCACACGGGGCAGATACCACCTGAGCTCCAGAAGAAAACGGGATTGGGTCCCTTGGAGCTCAGAGTGAAGGAGGTCCAGGACTTACAGCCCTGGAGCTCTCTGGTCTCACTGAAACTGACACTGCTGCTCCATGCTGAGAGCCGGGCTGTCAGGACTTAAGCCTGGTGGCCTCACTGTCAGTGCAAAACTTTAAGGCACGTTAAGAGAGTGTGTCTACACGTGTGTGCCCTTAATGTGCCTTAAAAATGGTGATGTTAGGCTATTTGAGTCTAAATTTACTGCCTGCATAAAGCAGGTATCAAATTTATGCACAAATACCTAAGTCACATTAGTGAACATGTAGACATGCTAATGCACATTAATACAGTATGTGTCCATTGACTTGGGAATAACTTTAGTACCAGGTTGGTTCACACACCCGCATTAATGTGCCTTAGCATATGCATGTGTAGATGCATGCCTAAAATCACCTAAATGTGCATTAGGCTAATGCACATTAAGTTTAGGCATGTGTAAAAGCAAATATAGACATGCCCACTGAACTGACATGATGGTCAGCCTGCTCTCTCCCCAGAGGAAGCAGCAAGCAGGTACTGTTCCTAGTCCTGACCCTGCTACAAGCCTCTAGTGGCAAGTCACAGCTGTGCAGGTAAAGGACAGCCAGAGCAGGTTTTTCACTTTACCGTGAGACTGCTGCACTAAGCTGAACTACACTAGCTGATTACCATTTGTTCAGCTTATAGTGTGAAGTCTAACAAGACCCTTACACTGAACCTCCCCTTACACAGTGGAGATGGAGTCGTGGAACTACCTGATAGTCAGTATAAATACAGGTTGCAGAATCTGACATTTTGACTCTTCAGTTTACCAATTTGGTCTACAAGGGAACAGTGAACCAGGCCAGTTACAGCCTTTGACAAATCACTGAGATTATAACAAACACTCATGCTTTTATAACTAACTTCACTGATCATTCTTTCCACTCATTTCAAGAGCAGCTTATTTAAATTACCTGATTGTATAGATACCTGCAGTGCAAGTTAATCAAATCCATAATTCATAACAAATACATTACAGATATGCCTATTTTCCTTGTAGGAAATTCAGTCCCTTTTACATTAGTTAGTTTTGTATTTCAAGTAACCACCGCTGGGGTTATAGTCTTGGCAGGCATAAAATGATACAGCTCTATAGACATAAAAGGGAATAATTTTCCAACAGATATATTGCATTTCTTCCTGGAGCTTACACCAGCCAAGTATCTGATTCAGGTTTCTTCTCCGACACAGATCTCGTACTTCACATGAAATCCATTTTGTAGAACATCTGTTTACTGTACGGTATTAAAATGTTAATATCCCAGGTCTTCTGCAGCTGGCTATCAACAGAGTTAAAAAACTGATTTCAATGTATAAGAGGATGCTGCCCCAAGTTGTAGTTTAAACTGGTTGATCAATAGATTTCATCTACCAGATCACTATAAAAAAATATTCAGAGTAATTTACCCTTTAGACTAGTATTAAAATTGTACCCATAATTAAACGCTGGTTTCTTGGTCCAGCTGAAAACACCTCTCTCAAAACTCCTAGCAGAAAGCATATCATTTTTTAAAAAACTATATCACGGCTACATAACATTTATCTGTCATACTACAGCAATGTTTTAGTCAATGCATTAGAAAAAATATATTCTAATATAATAAAGGGCTTAGTCCATCTGTCTGTCCATAACGCTCTTGGAGCACTCTGATTGGCTACTGAAACAACCAGAGTGCTCCAAGAACATTACAGACAGGAGGTGGCAGCAATGGTGCAGTGGACTGCTGCCATGACAACAGGGATGGAGGAGACCGAGCAGGCGGGTGAGGCCAGCACTGCTCCTCGGGGGCAGTGGTGGCACGGGGTGCTGGCAGAGAGGATGTCAGGGCAAGCTTCCCCCCCCGCCCCCCTCCGTCCCTGCCTGCCCCTTCCTCACATCATTCTTAACAGGCAGTTTGCTAGTATATATACATTTATATGGGTCAAACTAAAGCTGTTCCAACAGAAAGGCAGTAAATAGTACTCTTTCATCCCCAAAACAACCACAACAAGAGCAGCTGAAATGGACTGGACTTTACCAGGATTTAGGGGGTGTATTTGGAAGGCTAAACCACAGTAAGATTAAAGCCAAATAAATTTAGCCCTAATTGCTGAAGGCATAAAGCAAACCCTACTACCAGTGTTGTCTCCAAGCATCAGGAATTTTAATGCGACTGCTCTTCAGAGTTAGCACTACTTAGCATTAGCTCTGCAGAATTTGGCTCTAAATGCACTTCAATGTAAAGGCCTGCCCTGGAGAGACTTCCCAAAAATTATTCTCTTCTATTCAGTCCATGTTCTTCCTATACAACGGGGTTACATTTGGGGACATTTCTTAGAAAAAGATAGTAAACTGAACCTAATCAAAGCATTCCAAGTTTCCACACATAATTGCATTTCTCCAAAAGGAAGGCACAAAACACATCTGGGCTTCCCAAAGATGCTTCCTGGCTTAATGTTTAAAGTCCTGATCTGGTAAACACTCCACGTGGACACAGCAATCTGTCCTTAGGGAACATCTTGCAGGAGAGAAGCCTAAGTGCTAAAATACTGCATCAGGAATTGATCAAACAGGGAGCCAGCCTTCAGCCAGTTAGCAGCAAACTCTCAACCTTCCCCATGTGAATTATAAATGGATTACATTTGTCTTAAATATTTTAGCTCAATTTAGCTTTGTAATAAACCAAATATAAATGTTAGTGTTTTATTTTAATTGCAAGTATTTATAACAATAAACATGCAACCAGATGTCCTTTCTCTCTCAAATTAATGAGTCACCTCTCCTGAAGATATAATTAACCTATATGTAAATACATCTACATACAAGTTAAAAATGCAAAACAAAGGAAAATTTGCTATAGCTACCCTAATGCGTTATGATCAACATTAACTGAAGTGCAGATACATGCATTTTTTTTTTTTAATAAATGAGAACATATATATTTTTAAATAATGATTTACATTAAACAGAATCATTGAACATTTATACACATGCTCTGGGGGGTGGGGAGCACTTTAGGGTGGCTCCAAGAACCACTCTAATTAAAGTTCCTGTAGTATCACATGCATGAGTGTCCCTGTGCTGAAAAATGGCAGCAGAGCGCTTTAACTAAAGCTCAAACAAGTTTAGTTAAATCACCCCCACAACCATTTTTCAGCATGGGGATGCTGATAATTATGACACTGGAGTCTGCCGGTGCACAGAGTCATACTTGCTACACATGCATTGTTGCCCTTAGGGACAGGGAACCCAAAACCTAGGGTCTATAACAACAGAAGAAAGATCCCCAATAATAATTGTTGACAAAATCTGATCCTGCTTAGTTAAGGAGTATTAATATGATAGTCATCTCAGTACAATGCAACTGCAGGAACAACGGGTGTCTATATACATTCAGCGAGGCTGCTCCGACATGCTGTAATTACAGCGGATCAGAGTAGACTCAATTAAATGAGTCTCCTGCAGTGTGGTAATTACCGTGCTCCAGCAGACTCGTGTCACAATATTAGCATCCCCGCGCTGGAAATGGTGGCTGGATTGCTTCAACTCAAGTTTGTTTGATGAGCTTTAGCCAGCTACCATTTTTCAGCGTGGCGATGCTGATACACGTGATGCTCTTAGCACTTTAGTTAGAGCACTTCTCCTGCCCCCCCCCCACACACTCCCAGAGCATGTGTATAATGCCCACAGCCCAGAAAATAGGTTACAAATTAAGGGGTTTCTTTTCTTTTCTTTTCTTTTTTTTTTTTTTGTTTTAAGGTGCACCAGAATCCCTCCAACCACCACGGCAGCACAGGATAAAACACACTCACACTCTACATAAGAAAGAGAGTGCCGTCTCAGTTCATGCTGCAATTTATCACAGAGTTTAACCATAGGGAAACAATATAAATTGTTCAGGTCTCCACTCCCTTACGTAGAAAATGTGGAAAATGCTACCATCTCACAAGTGTATTACAGTAATTAACTAGGTTGGGGGTAGATTCTCGCATTTAGACTTCAGCCATGAACTGGAGGGCAGTGAAAAGCTACAGATCAAGAGATGCATGAAAGCATTTTGTCTTGCAGAGAAAAGGTATCTGTTGGAGCTGGCATTCTTGGGAGAACACTTCGAAGTGTAGAGGCTCATTATCTTTCTACCCTGTGGAGCCGGCCTGCCAAGGCAAGTCTTACCAGAGTCTCAGAAAACCCCAGTTCTTGCTGCCACCATCACTGTTGCACAGGCACACCAGTGTGGCTGCTGTCACTACCATTACTATTCTTGCTGTTACTGTTGCACAAGCTCCTTTGCGGCTGCCCCACGTAAAAATCAGTACACCTGGGCTTATCCACATCAAGTTACACTGCTGCTACCACCCTCTGAACTACACAGTTTTGGGGACATCAAGGAGGACTTGCTATCTGCTAGTCCACCTTGAACATAGGGATTGCAAGTCTACATGCGGCTCCATTCAGATTGTACATATTTGGGGAATGGAACTGTCACTACTCCTCTGTACACTACACGGCTCATAATGAGGGCTGGGCAAAATCTGGTCTTTAATGTTTGTAGAGTTCTTTAGGTATACAAAGTATAGTAAAGATGATTTTCATGACTAGAGGAACCTTGTGAGCTAATACTGAGCTTTGTTTAGTGTTGGATACAGGGCTGCTGACATTACTTTGGAGAAAAGAAATAACCGCTTTTGGAATCCTACAATTTATCAATCCGTTATGTTTCACTGGTCGCATATGAATGAGGACAGTTCAAGAAAATAATACCTTGTAGATTATTAAGATTTTTTTTGCAGTTAATGTTTTCAATATATATGGTTTTGCATTGGAGGGCGGGGAGGGGTGCTGGATCCAAGAAAAATCCGCTTCTTTTGCAGGAATAGCCAAAATTGTCAGTGCAGCCTGGCTGGAAACTGGCTAAAGCCCAAAAGAAGCAACAAGAGTGACACGGTCTATGGCAGTTGGGTGCTAGGTTCCAACGTTCAGGTTTATGCATAACCAATGCCAAACTACTACTACTAATTAACTTCACACAGAGCACTTACTAGAAGTAATGGCCCTGATTGTGCTTTCAGTTACACTGTTATAGGTTACAGCTAACACCCCTTTACCCAATGCAGTTAAACACGTGCAAGTTAACTGTAAGTGTTACCTTACACGCAAGAGTGCATTTGTTAAATACATCCACATAGCTCCTGCTAGCGTAAGTTGGAAGCACATGTGGCCTGGAAAAAGAAGATTCTTCAATTCTCCAAATGTCACAAACTCATGATAAGCCGATTCAAAACTCTCCTGTTTTTAAACCCTTTAATCCCTGTCCGTTTCTAAATGAGAAATGGACAGCAGAAAGTCCTGTTCATCATTTCATTGGGCTGAAATACATGTCAAAAAATTTAGCCTTGTGATTCTACTGGCTGTCACCAGAGGTAGGATGGTGCACAGCCAGAAGGAGAGGGTTTCTGAGCCAGCCAGGGAAGGAGGAAGGAAGCGATCCTACTCCTTGCTGCCGATTAGCCAAAGTGGCGGCAGTCCTGCCCTGACCACTGATTGATCAAGGCGGCCCACCCCTCGCCAAAGACTGTCCTATATTCTGGGGATGCATCAGTGGCCAACCGTATTGGAGCATGGGGTGGGATAGTGTGGAGGGACCTTCTCTTTATGTCCTACCTGGAACAAATGTATAGCTTTTATGAATACTGTATTCATGCTCAAAGCGTTCCGCATTGTAAAGAAATTTGTATTAAATCGACAACGAGATCTTTGACTGATAGTTCCATGAGGTTTTTTTCTTCCCACTAGTAGCTTCTGCTGGTTTGAAAAATGAACATCACCCCAGTGAACAATACTAACTTAAGTGAGTAAAAGTGAGCCAGCATATAGAAATGTTAATATTCATTTGCCCACGAAGTGGGGGAAAATACTCAAAACATTTTCAAAGATGCTTTTTTAACTTCCCTATAGATCACCAATTAATATTCCAAGTTACTTCAACTCTCAACTACCTCACAAAAGGAGAGTCGAACAAAAACAAAACAAAGGAAGCAGGTTTTCACTTTCCATAGTATCTGCTTCGTTTGGTTTTTCTCAAGCCAAAATTCAAATCATGGAGTAGGTTGGCACTAAGCCCTGTTTTATTATGCAAATGCTTAAATTCAAGAACATTTAATAAATGGTTACAGTTTTCTTCCATCTTTAAATAAGTCTGACCAAAGATAGACAATTGTTCATTAGCAGCTGGCAGGAGTTGGACTCTGTAGTAACATCAAGGGGCGCCTCCCCATGAGCACGTACGTGTGGTTTGTGGCACTGCAAGCCATCTGCAGCGCTGAAAACTGTACATGCCACGCATGCATGGGTTCACTGCACTGCTAATGTGCAGCGTGAAGGGGTTTTGGTTTTGTTCTGTTTTCTCTTTGCTTTTGCATTTTTGTTTGTTACACTGGGAGATCCAGGTGTCAAAAAATGTGCTAAGAAGTCAGGTGGTGCACATGGCAGCAGCGTGTACCACCTGAAACTGGAGCCTGGATAACCAGAACCATGCTCCAGTTGCTCACTAGCCTCTGCGCACCCAGATCACTGCCACTGCAGAACTGGGGGGGCCCCAGGAGCCCAGGTAAAGCTGCTGGCCCCTGCCTCCCCTACCCCACCCAGGGCAATTTACTGCATCCTGCAGCATGTGTGCAGGCCATGCCTGGGGACAACACAAGTGTGCCGCTGCTATTTGTTCCCAGGAAAATGCATATTCCCACTCATGGGGATGCACCCGAGGGCCACATCCAAATGAGTGAAGACATGCGGTATAAAGCAAATGCAGATGCTCCTCACACTGCTACCCTGCTGCACAGAGAGGTCTTTGACCTCTGCTTGAAGAAGTGGGGCGGTGCACGTGGCAGCAGCTTGCACCACCCAAAACCAGTGCCTGGCCTGACAGAGTTACATTCTGGCTACCAGTCAGGCTCCCAGCTGCAGGAGCACCACAGCTACAGCTACCCAAGGCCTCCAGGACCCCAGATACGGCTGCTAGGACCAGCAGAGTTGCTATCCCCAGCCCCCCCTACATGCACCCAGAGAGCGCGTGGCACAGGCATTCCCCAGGGACCAGTATCAGCAGTGCAAGCTGTGCCACTGCTTCTTGTCCCTGGGGAAACAAACGTCTGTGCTTGTGTGGACACATCCAAGGAGTTCAGCTTTGTGCCTTTTGTACTACAAGAGCTACACTTAAGAAAAAGCATTGATTGGAACGCTCAATATTCAAAGCAGAAGCTGGGGAGAGGGGTCTAGAGAAAGGGGATTTCCCTCCTTGCAGGTCCCTTGAGCAATTGCTATTCTGATCCTATCCTTTTCTTTTCAAATAACGTCAGCAGGGGTTATACAGTACCAGAACCAAGGTTTTCCCTGCAGATATAAGATTTTGCCTGGCATTTTAGCAAAATGGAGTAAATTCTCTACCTTGTTCAATACAGTCATCGTGAGTAATGAGTCTTATGCTGTGGTCTACAAATATTCAGTTCTGTAATTCAGTGTGCCTGGATCTTGTCCCTAATCCAAGAAAGCACACAAAGGCAAGTTTAACTTTCAGCATGTCATTCTGTTTGTTTCAGTAGGATGTCTTGTATATTTAAATTTAAGTGCCCAGTCAAGTGCTTCATTGGACTGCACTTTTTACTTAGTCAAAATAGAGATCAGAGGCTAGTCACAAGATGCAGGCACAGGTCTTAACTGGCTTCGAATTTTTGGATCTGATTGGTATAAAGTTTTGATTAAGGGCTTTAACATCCCCCCTCCACCCACACACATTTTATCCTAATTTTAGGTCTGTTCGTTTTCTTTGTTGGAATGTAAAATTAGTTATGGTATTACTGCACAGCACAGGTTAATTGTGCAATCACCTTGAGACCAACTTCACATGAAAAGTATTTATCACACAATTAAAAGCTCCAACCAGCTATAAAGTTCGACCTAAAAAATGTGCATCTACTGCATAGCTGGTTGCCATCGAGCTTTAATTTGCAAGTGTAGCATGGTTTCCCATGCGACTGGGAGCACCATCAGCTGTGGCTCAGCCCCAGCAGCTGTGGGCTTTGACTCAGAGCCCCACAGCTGCAGATGGTCAGACCCTGAAGTGTGCCTCCTAGTGCCAGAATGCAGTTAGGTCCAAGCAGTCACAGGGTATGGCTTTGACCCCCCCCTGCCCTGGGGGAGCACGAAAACCCTAAGGCAGGAGAGATCACCACTGGTAATCCCCCTGCTCTTGGGTTTCATGCACTGTCTAGGGGGACATGGCAGGGCAGGGAGAAAATGACCACATCAGCAATCTTTAAACTTCAGGACGTGTGTGGGGTACCTCTGCAGCTGGAAGTCCTTCAGTCCCATGCCATGAGAATCGACTTCTTGCCAGTGCAGGCGGATCCCAGGGGTAACTGTGATGGGATCTAATCCACAACCCCATCATCACTCCTTCCATGCATAGATCCCATTGTACCTTTACCTGCACAAGTAGAGGGAGCCTAAAGTAGCATCCTGCTCTACCTTCTACTAGCTTTAGTTTTCCATTTGCTGCGCTGCTACACTCATTGGCTAGGAACAAAACATTCAAAAAGCCTGAGACAGAATTGATTAAATCTTTGCAGGCGAGTCTAACCTGGATAGGCTGAATCAGTTTGTAACTGCACAGATATCCCAGAAATGCAAGCACATGCCTGCAGCGGCTCAGGCTACAAGCTGGGGGTGGGGGGTAGAGCTAGAGCAGCCCTCCCTCCCTTCTTCAGTGCTGAGCTGAGGCGGGGTGTAGCCAGATCCCAAGGAGAACACTCAGACTAGGGAGGGGTACCACCCCCCCCCGCTTCTGACTAGTTCAGAAGGGAATTGATAACACAGTGGTTATCACCCCTAACTCGTTGTTCATCACCCCATTAAGAAAACAGAGGGACATTACTAGCTACCTGTTGATTCTGCCTTTGTCTGGTCTACCACAGCATGGACCGTAGTCAGCATGTGGTCTGCTAGCTAATGCTATGCGTCTGTGTAAGACAGAGGGAATGGGGGATCTTGGCTTAGGAGGGAGTAGTGAGGGCAGAAGAAGAGAAGTCAGGCAGATGCTGCTGTCTCTGCTGGAGCTGGAGCTGCAGCCAGGCAGCGGAGGGGAAGGCCCGGCCCTGCTGTGCAGCAGAAAAGCCTCGCCCAGCCCAGAGATCATGCCAGGATGCTGGGGGAGTCTGATTTACTTAAACCAGCAAGTGGTCTGGGACAGACCTTGCATAAACCGGTTTGACCCCATATCAGTTACGTCTGATACTACATTCAACCAGGTTTGTCTCAAACCAGTTTCAGCCATTTTCAAACTGGTTTATGTGCACAGAATATCTGTTCTGTTACAGGTTTAAAACAGTTTCTGATAACTTAAACTAATTTATGTGTAATGTCTGTCCCTAGCCATTAGGTAAAAGTTCTGTATATAAATGGGAAGTACATAACAGTTTAAAATGAGCTCTATTGTCTCTCTAACAGTACATTGCAAAAATGTATTTGAACCCGATAGAGAAATTCAGTGCCCTTATTCCAGGAAACAGAATAACCATAACTTTTGCACTCTCAGAAAACTCTAATTTATATTCTTTCCATTTAAAAAAGGTCACCATAAAATTGTCTTACCTTTCTAAAAGCTATTTCAATATAATTTTATTCCCAACCTATATTTTAAGACTAAATTTGACCTTGATTATGAAATCTCAATTAGTTAAGTGTATCAGATGTCCTTTCACAAGTCCATTTTTACAAATATGCTGATATTCTATAGCATATGAACAGCAGGTTACACTTAAGAAAAACACTTGACTAAGTATGTCTCCTTCCCTGCTCTATAGAGAAGAGAATACTATAATTTAAAGAACAGTACTAGGACAGTCCACCCACAAGAAATCCATTCCTCGTTAGGGAACAGAAGTAGCTGAAAATGTCAGCTAGCTTGCCTTCCCCAAATGCAACTTAGAGAAGAAGCCAATGATAACAAAATGAGAGGAGACCAGTGCAGAATTCCCAGTTGTTTTGCGTGACATTGCTGAAAGCATTGGCTCTTCTGGCTGAAGGTTCTGATCCCATTCTAACTCCACAGAGGTCTGTGAATTCAATGTTATGTCCCTCACTGTGGGCATATCTACACAAGATATTTACTGTGCAATTGACTAATTAACTGGGTAGTAAAAGTCTATGTGTGAGCCTCTATTAGGGCTTACAAAACTAATATATTCCAGAGAAAGGTAGCACTTGTAAATATAAGTACTGTTCTGTTGCAGAGTTTTTCCATGAGGAGCAGGATGCATGTAGACACTGACCTGGATGGCTAGGGCACAAAGGTGCCTCAGTGTAGGAGCTTCCCACCAACTAGCCTCGCAGTGAATATCCCATGCCCCATCCAACCTCTCCACAGCATACTGAGCCCAGTCAGAGCACCCTCGGCTGGCGAGCTGACCCCCTGGTCCTCCTGCCAGCTGGGGCTGCTGTGACCTAGCTCATTTTGCTTCCTGGGAACAATACACTGTGGAGCGGTTTATTAGCGATGTGTATGGATGCACCCTGTTAGGCTGCCTATACATAAGCAGCAATGCCGATCTGATGCACTCATTCGATGAGCTTTATATAAAGCACCCCCACCACCATTTTGAAGCGTGGGTATGCTGATTCATGAGGTGCTCCAGGTGCTTTCCTTCAAGTGGCTCTTGGAGCCACTCTAATTAAAAAGTGTCCTTCACCCCACTCCCAGAGCATATATATATATAAATGCCCTAGTGCCTAATTTCATATTTGGAAAAGGAGCTGCAAAGGTCATGAACTTAAGCTTCTTTAAAAAGATGAGGAAATTAGTCCAATTTCAATACCATTCAGTTCTACATTGGTTTTATTCCACTTTTTATACTTGCATTTCTAAGACAAAGATATGGTCACCCTATTTACCCGAGTCTCAAAATATGAAACTGCTTCCCCACGGACTCCCTGGTACACTCAGCTGTCTCTGATCTCTGGCCCTGGCTGAGTGTAGCAGACAGCAGGAGGGATGAGGGAATGCAGAGCGATGCAGGATGCTGGGGATAAAAGCATTTGACCAAATCAATGAGACATCTGAGAAGGTATATAACAAGGTAGGTGGACACCCTGACAGACCCAGACCAGTTTTAATAGGGCATACTGTGAGTATCTAATGTTGGTCTGAGCTAGGGAAAGACATTTAAAAAAGCCTGAGCCTGAATTGATTCAATCTTTGCAGGTTTATTCTAAATCTTTGCAGGTTAGTCTTGCTAGGCTACAGTTCGTAACCGTACAGACATTTCAGACATGCAGGAACATCCCTGCAGTGGCTCAGGCTAGAAGCCAGGGGGTGTTAGACCAGCACTTCCTTCCCTTCCATAGCACCGAGCTGAGTGGGGCATGGCCAGGCCCTGGCAGGATTAGGGAGAGGTGTCCATCCCCCCTTTGATAAAAGAGCATTTATCAGCTGTTATTAACATTTATCACCCCATCAGAAAACAAACAGCCTCTCTCATTAGTTCAAGCTCTTCTTAAACAAAGGAGGAAAAGAGGGACATTACCAGCTGAACTGTTGATTAGAGGGCTTTTTGGAGCTAATGCTGTGTCTGTGTAAGGCAAAGGGGACCGAGGATCCCTACTTAGCAGGGGAGGGGGAAAGATGGAGGAAGCCAGGCAAATGCTGCCTGCAAGTCTCTGCCAGAGATCTGGCCACAGAGCAGAGGGAAGGGGCCAGCCCTGCTGAGGAGCAAAGTCCCGCCCAGCCCAGAGAGCATGGCAAGATGCTGGGGGAGTCTGATTTAACTTTAACCAGCAAGGGGACTCGGACAGACATTGCATAAACCAGTTTGACCTAAATCAGTTAAGCCTGATTCTACATTCAACCAGGTTGATCTCAAACTGGTTTCAGGCATTTTCAACTGGTTTATATGCACTAAACATCTCTTCAGTTACAGGTTTAAACTAGTTTCTGATCATTTATATCAGTTTGTGTGTAATGCCTGTTCCTAGCTCTGGAGAACCAACAACTCTTGCAAACATGCAACCCGCTACAAAACCAGTTTTGAACTACAGAGATTGCTTATTATTTAAGTGCAATATTGTTTCTTTCCTAATGTTAGTTGCAAAGAAGCTAAACATTTTGGCAATTTTTCTGCAGAGGCTCCCAGGTTTTGCATTCTCAAGTAGTACTCTTCCACCTAGCAGCTATTTAGCTGTAAGTATGTATTCCACATTGTACAAGCCCATCTCATCGTCAATATGATTTTTGTACAGATATGGAAGAGACAATTTCCTCCTTGTTATGCTTTTAATGAATCACAAAAAAGTTTTTCTTGAGAGTTTCTTCCATCTCTCTAGCAGTGGTCCTCTGTCCTTGCTTTCCAGATGCTCTGATAGTCTTGTCTTCAGCCCTTCTTAACACACATTTTTGATTTAAGTTCCCTCAGTGTTTGAGGCACATGTCATTATTTGCCCCAAGAGAGTTCATAAAGCAAGGGAAATGACTTCAAACTTAAATCTCTATGGGTCCACTACTGGCAAATACCCTGGAAATAACCTCCGTCTTCTGAAGTGATGTAAAAATCTACTTTTGAAGAGGTGGGATTCTCCTGTGCTTTCCTATAACTGGGCTGAGGCAGCAAAGGCATTTAGCCCAGGGTCTTAAATAATGTATTCATGGTTCAGGATGATCACTCCCACGGGTCAAGTAAAGGGTTGTAAA
>JAGPOW010001338.1:70008990-70030326 GCA_030014935.1 Caiman crocodilus
AAAAAATAAATAAAAAGATAAAAACAACTGATGGACTCGAACAGAAAGGGCTTGATCCCTAGACAATAATGCATTTAGTAACAGAATGCCAAAAAATGATGTGGCTAAGTATGGACATTCAAAAAGCCCCTGGCGAAGCTTTCTAACTATCATGCTTTACTTAAAGTGCTGTATGTTCGCGCACAAGTGAATCAACCAGAGTTTACTGGGAGTGCTGCTTGGAGTCTGCCCTCAATGGCTACTGGGGGTGCTCACACCCCCCAGGAGGAAGCTGGAATGGCCCCTCTTCCCCACCAAGAGTCAGCAGTGGCTGTGAGGGGGGAAACCCTTTCTCCCACAACCTCCCTTAGCCAGGCAGCAGCACACTGTGGGGCTGGGGCTGCTGCAGGCACATGGCGCCCAGACTCTCTTCCTGTGGGGCTGTGGGGGAAAGAGGTCTGGGCTCTGTGTCCCCACAACACACCGCTGGCTGGACTAAGGGGTCTGGGCTCTGTGTTATGCCGCCTGGGTTGGCAGTAGAATACAACTTTGCTTGAACTCACAATGGATGTGGCACAGACATTTTAAAAAGTGCTCTAACAGATCGCACGTTAGTCTAGCACCACATCCATTATGGGTGAACTTAGAGCATGATCTACTATTTTAAAGTGCTCTAAGAGCCATGAGCATCTGTTCAGTTATGGCTTTAAAGCACTTCCTGTATGCTTAAAGCACAAGAGGTGTAACATCTGTACCTAGTCTAAGTCTTCATCAGCGAACAGAATTATGCCCCCTACCAAATCAGGCCAGAAATCTCCCCTGGTAAAAATGCATGTTTCTTCATGGCTTTAGTCATGTACAATTCACCGTACACAAAAAACTAAGTTGTGGGGTATTAAAAAATAAAAAGGAAACTACTAGTACTCCAAAGAGTCAGTTTTCCAACAAGTATTGAGACTTGCACTTTTTAGACCTAAAAGAACAAAATATGCTGAACATGAAATCTTACCCCCAATAGCTTTGTCTTTCGGTAAACAGATGTGTAGAGGATGAGCAATATGTTGATTTTGCAAGCCTTTGGGAATTGCCCTTCTAACTAGGAAACTTCTATTCTGTGCAAATGCAACCATTATCCTAACTAAAGTATTTAGTAAGTCTAAACTGAACACATATTTAGAGACAGGTTTATGATGTGTTCTGCAGTAGTATATACATCAAAAAGGAACATTAAATAAGCTGAACTTCCTTTTCCCTTCTGCTCCTGCGTCCCTCCAAACCCAAAGGATTTTTCTACTCTCCAAACCTAGTTTTACTTTAGAAACTTAAAGAAAGTAAGTTTAAAACTAACCATGAGGTAAAATATTGAACTTTTAATTTTAAATTTACTTTTTAAAGTATTGGTCTTCCAAATTTACCCCATCTTTCAACCCAACTGGAAACATAACCTAGAATCAAAACTTTTCCTTCCTAATAGACTAAAATAGTTGCACATTTTCCTTTCCCAAATAAGAATAATTGGGAAAAAAATAAAGAAGAAAGAAATGTACTACTTGCATAAAACAGATCTGTGACAAGAGCAGGAGTGAAATCATGTATCAGCTCTGCTGATTAATTAGATTTCTTGAGTACCTATTCTATTAGTATGCACATGACAGGAGTACCTAAAACATTAAAGTTACTGTTGATGTATCAGAATTGATTCTTACAGATCAAAATGTTTCATCTTTCCTACCCTTTCCCGCCCGCCATCTACCAAAAGCTGAAAATTCATCTTCACAACCTCATGGGTTTAACATTCATCCAATACTGCAGATATGCCAACAATCTAACGTCTGGTTTATTATATTATTAACACATCATGACCAATAGGCTGGCATTTCCAAAGTTAACTTCAATACATTTTTAAAAAATGAACTGCCGTGTTCTAGGAACTTTGTCCATCCTATATTCACCCATGGCTCTCATCATATTGGTCTTCTGTACCAGAGCAGCAATCCTCCTCCTTCCCTACTCCCAAAAGAGAACTTGTGTCTCCATTTGCCAATGACCTTTTACACTCAGCTCTAAGTAGTTCTAATCCCCTCCACAGCCTAATCTTTATTCTGCCAATACAAATCAAATTTCCTCATCCATACCCTTTACTTCCTTATCTCTGCTAACATTGTCCAAAATTTGGCCATCTTTCCATTCCCCACACCTAGTTCCCTCTGCATCTCTCATACCACCCCTCCTGATCTCTCATCCGTCCACATGCCTCCTCCACTTCCTTTACTGTCTTTGGAACGTTACTGCCCAAGTCCGTTTCTCATTCCCATCAACTCCTGACTCAGAGATCCAGATCTCATTGTCTCCTGCATTCCTCATATTCCTGTCCGAAATCAAACCATAGTTTAGAGCTTGGTCTTATCTTCTCCTTTTCATTAGTGCTGTATCTGACCCCTTTCTCCACTACCTCTCCTCCTTGTCTACCAAATGCTTCTACATCAGTTTCTCTCTGCAGCTGTGAATCTGGGTACACTATTTCTTCAGCCTGACACAAATCTTCAGATGTCATCATCCATGTTTATCAATTGACTGACCCCTCTGTTGCATTGCCATATTTAAATCTTGAGCTCTGGTTCAGCTCCCCACTCACCAAAAGGACCACTATTAGAGACCGAATCTTAAACCAAAAACTGATCAGTCTCTGAGTTTCCTCTCTTCAAGTGCCACTCCCCTCATTCATATGTCATTCATCCTTTCTGAGGCTCTTTGCCTATTACTATCGAGTACTAACAAGTTTTCAGCCCCTTCACCCTTACCTTCTCTTTTGTTCATTAAAATGAGTGTCTCCATGCTTCACTTATCTCCACCCTTAAGTTTTTTGCTTCTCACTCATATCACAGGGTCACCACAGCCAATCCAAACTCTACTTCAGCTCTTGATTTCTTTCTCTACTCCTGTTCTCTCCCCTGTTCTGGAGTATTTCCAGGGAGAAGCCTACGACCAAACTTCTTTCCTCCTTACCAATTTGTTCTTCTTCCTCTAACAATACAAGCAGGCTTTATTCTCTCATCTCCACCTTTGTTGTTACTTGTCACTCCAGCTGCTACTGGTTATGTTCTCTCTCTCAGCTCATTAAAACATGTCTATTTACAGCTTGCTATCTCCATCTACCAGTTCCATCCCAGGCCCTCTGCAAAGACATTTCCATCCTTCATATTACATTAAATATTTTCACCTAAGTCTCGACCAAGGCTCAGACCAGGACCTCATCCTTCTTAACTTAGATTGTAGTCAACTGTTGAAGGCCAATTATTTTTCAGAGAAATCTCCCTTGGTTTCTATTATTAACCTCTTCTTTCTATTACTCTCCTTCCAGTACTTCTCTTCCTCCTCCTTTTGTAATTACTTATTCAGTATATGCCTTCAAGATCTTATTCCTGCTGTAACTTTCAGTGGAAGTTCCCTAGGCTCTATCCTCAATCAGCTGCTTTACCATCTCATTTGCAAACGCATGTAATCTTCTCTAAATAAATGTCTCACAAATGTACTTCTCTACGCTAAACTTGTTTCCCTCTAAACCCTCTACCTCTCTCTAACTTTCCCTCGGTGATGACGACTAGCAGTCATCTCAAACTCAGCCTGACTAGTCACTTTTCCTGCCAAATCCCTATGAATACCACAGACATCCTGCGTCTCATGTCAGCCTGTAATATGGGCACTCTCATTGACTCTCACCTCTCATCCAATTTCAAAATAGTTTTGCATCCAGTCTCTCAAAAATATTCCCCATTTCTGCAGTGTAACATATCCAGGATAGGCCTATTCCCATCCATCCACACATCTTGAATTCTTCTCTGGCCCTGAAAAAAATGCAGTATTTCCCTTCTCACAACTATTCAAACTGTTACCAGAAAGAACAATTGCTTAGGCCGGTACTTCAACCATGCTACCCCGCATTTCATTTCTCTACTAGTTCCTTCCTATGCTGTATCAAAAACTGTTCATCTTTCAAGTCATCATGGTCTATGCCTGCATCTTCATTCATTATTAAGAAACAAACTCTTCTTCTGGTTGACCCATTATGCCAGTCTTGATTGACTGCACGTCTGTGTGCTTTCTCCCATGCTGCCCTTCAGTTGTTGGAAAGTGTTAGTCAAAATCTGTAAAGCAACTCAGTTGTTCACCTTCCTTAACATTCTCCTTTGCTGTATGAAAGAAAGAAAGAAAGTTACAGTTAGGCTGCTGGTATGACTGGACCACTGCCTTTCACGCTAACCAGTATGGGCACCCCCTTTGCATTTCCGCATCTGTTTGTACACATCTGTTGCCCCTTGGCTCTTATATGGACTATCTGCCTTTCTGGAGCAGGGACTGTCTTTTTGTTCTGTGTTTCTACAGCAGTTAGCAGAAGGAGGTTCTCGTTCAAAAGTAGTATGATAAGACAACAACTCATGTATACGTCCATACGTCGCGTTTACTATCCTGTATTCAATTTATGTGAAGGCTACAAATCAAACATTCAAAAGCTAGCCAATTAAGGTTATTTGTCCAACCAAAATATGTCCCCCTTGCCTAAAGACTGCGATTGGATCATATCTGATCGTATCTGACGAGGGCACCTGTTTGATTCAAGGTCCAGTATGGATCACACTCAATAAATGAGTTTTCACTCGGAGGTTTATTTTTATACTCATTATTCACAGAGTAGTTCCATGAATTAAATTACCGGACACAAACCACATCCTTCATCGAATACAGAAGTATTAATTTCCTCAGGCAGGGGTTCTCAAGTAGCATTAGTGTTTTGGGGGTTTGTTTGGTTGGTTGCTGTTCTGTAAGCAGAAGCATTAATGAATTCATCTTCACAAACATGCTGTTAAGTGAAGTGGTATTACCACCATCATTTTATTCCTGAGGAACAGAAGATCAGGGATGAGAGGCAAATTGTTAGAATTAATTACACTTAACCAAGTAAAAAATGTATATGAGCTAATTCATCAAAATGCAAAACTAAATCACATTTAGTTTATGTGGTCAGAGTCTCAGTTGAGAGGGGCCTCATGCTAAGCACCCAAAAAGTAAGAAACAGATACTAGCAGCCCATAATAGAAAGAACTTCCTGACTATGAGAATGATAAAGCATTGCAACAGGCTACCCAGGGAAGTTGTGGAATATTAATACCTGGAAATTTTCAAGAGCTGGTCAAACACTTGCGTGAGATGTTTTAGAGATGTAGTTAGCCATGTGCGTCTGAAGTCAAGCAGAAGCAGGGTAAATTAGTATCTTATATACAGGGCCCTACCAAACTCACAGCAGAAGTGGGCTGCAATCTTGAAGGTTTCCCTATGTGCACCCCCCCACCACTTGCACCTGATTAGCCAATGGGCCCTGACAGACCCAATTCTTGCTGCCGACTGGTGAGGAGACAAAAACAATACTATATTTAAAACTGTGGTTTTCACTTCCCTGACAAGTGGGAGCAAGACACAAGCAGGACCCCTCCACCATTCAATAGTGGGGGGTACGCAGAGGAACCTGCAAGACTGAAGAAGCCACAGTGCAGGGCATAGATTCATTGATGCTAGGGTTGGAAGGGACCTCAATAGATCGAGTCCGACCCCCTGCATAGGCAGGAAAGAGTGCTGGGTTCAGATGACCCTGGCTAGATGCTTATCTACCTCCTCTTGAAGACCCCTGGGTAGCAGAGAGCACCACCTCCCTTGGGAGCCCATTGCAGACATTGGCCACTCAAACTGTGAAGAAATTCTTCCTAATGTCCAGTCTAAATCTGCTCTGTTAGCTTGTAGCCATTATTTCTTGTAACCCCCGGGGGCGCCTTGGTGAATAAAACCTCACCAATTCCCTTCTGTGCCCCCATGATGAACTTATAGGCAGGCACAAGGTCGCCTCTCAGCCTTCTCTTGCGGAGGCTGAAAAAGGTCCAGGTTCTCTAGTCTCTCCACTTCCACTGTAAATTCAGTAGGCCTCAACTTAAAGAATAACCAAAATAAATATATGCATGTAGCACAAGCATTCATAAGCTGAAGCTCACTTAATCAGATCATGTGAAAAAACATGCAAAAAGAGTATGCAAAGGAGAGAGAAATTAAAATGCAAGAGACAAGAGGGTGGGGAGAGGCAGGAAAAAGGCAGAAAGGGGACTGTGCTAGGTTGGGGGGCTGTCTGTCTGCTAGGACCAGCTTGTCCCCCATGACTACAGGCTGTACATGACAAGCAGAGGGAATCCGTTGTCCATCCCAGGGTTAGTATTGCACAGGGTCAGAGAAGGGTCTGACCCCATGTTGGAACCCATGCCAACCCATACCTCTCCATGAGGCACAGAGGTCAGTACAGGACCCAGGTTCTAGCAAGGAGGTATGTGGCAGCAATACACACAGGAAATCCCTGGTCAAGGGGAATACATCGTCCTGCTCAGTATGGGACAGTGTATAACATGCATTTTGCCCAATACAGAGGAGCATCTGTGGTGGGACATGCCCCACCACAACATTATCCATTTTGTTTTGTGCTATCTATTTTTACCCATAAAGTTCCTGTAAAAAGAGAATGTAACATCACAGGGCATCTATACTCGTGCTCTGAGGGTGTGGAGAAGCACTTCGATTTCAGCAGCTCTGAAAGCTGCTCTAATTAAAGTGCCCAGTGTTATGTTATTTAGCAATGTATGTTAATTAGCAAATGTCAAAGCAAAGGTCCGTCATGTGTATAGGTACCCACTGTACATAAATGAGTTAAAACAGTTCTCCATGTAAACCAGCCACTGAAAATACATGGAATTTGTCTACGTTGGCACACAGCTTCACACCTTGCTAACAGTGCAGGAGTGGAGAGGCTGCCCACCCCCTGCCCCATTCCCTGCCAACTCACCAGCTCCTACCCCCATGTCTTCTACATACAGTTCCCATCCGTCTGTTCTTTGCCTTTCTGTACTCTATCCATGCCTGCTAACTCCCCTCTCCCCACTGTGCCTATTCTTCTTCCTCTGAAATGGATTATGGTCAGTACACACGTAACCCTTTAAGAATTTAAACCCTGACAACTTTGTCAAATCACATTCGTCTAAACATGTTTTCCTAACAATGCTTGTCAAAATCACATGGGAGGAAGATGTGCAGTATTCTGTCTCAGTGTAAGAGCTGCCTATTGACATTGATACCCATTTCAGAAATATATACCTTTGACTCATTACTAGTTACCAGAGGTGAGAGTATATTCAGCAATACTTTAAAGACCTATACCTGCTATGGCAATACCTTGGAAGGCAGCAGAGAATCTGACATGCATTTCCTTCAATTATAATCATAGTAAGAAGAGAAAAAAAAAAAAAGCAACAGCCCTGAGCACCAAACTGAAAGAGGTTCCAGTAAATTAAGTAGGGATAGAAATCTAGTTTAGAGCTCCATAAAGATTTATGATGAAGCTAGCAGAAAGGATGGAATTGGCTTTGCAATCCTTTACTTACACACACACACACACACACACACACACACACACACACACACAGTGTGCAACATTACACTATACGGACAAGAGGGGCACAGCACGCACCTTTTATATTTCAGGCTTTAATACAAACAGTGGGGAAGGGCTCCTGACCCGTCTACTAGAGAGCAGAATTCGGAAGGCGGAGACAGAATTCCAACACCTGCTGTTTCAACGCTTATTGAAGTAGTGACTGGCAGCCCAGAGGAAATGATGCCCTGAAGGGTCTTAAACCTAAGCAGAGCCACCTAAAGTCAAGAGAAAAGCTCTCATTGAAGTCAATGTGTTTTGGATCAGATCAGATATCCAAACATATCGGAACCTAGTTTGCACCCTTTGTTGCTCACACATGACAACAGGCTTTGGATAAGGACCTTGGATCAGGCTGAATCTTTTGTCACTTAGCAGTGACACACGCAACTATATGGGCAGGTTCCCAAGAATCTTTGTCCACTGCTAAATATCCTGAAGGATAGTGGATACAGTATAGGGCATCAAGGAAAAGTTGAAAAGATTTAACCTCAGTCTGAGGATGCAGCTGCTCCTTTTCTCCACTTCCAAAAGGGAATGAAACAGTACTTTTGGAAAAGCTAATTAGGACGTATGTAGTTGATTAAGCTTGGCCTGTTCCTGAAATGCATTCACTCACTCCTTGTATTCAAGAACAAACATTTTTGTATTTAAATACAAACAAGTTTGTATTTAAACACTTTGGTACAAGCTTTGCAAGCATCAGCTGAAAAGACAATGAAACATCATAAGGGAGAAAAGAACTGAATCCTTATTCAAACATGCCAACTGACAGGTGAAATCTGTAGTTTTGAAACATCTTTATTCCATGCTTTAGACATTGATGTGGGTTTTCTTCATTTAGGAAATAGTACTTTATTTACTTTACTGATAGACAAAAATGAGCAAGCTCATCCAAGAAAAATGGCAATTATAGGAATGTGGTGCACTGTGTTGTCTGGCAACACAACTGTCCTATAATCACTCAGTTCATAACTTAATACTTTTCACCATCTCTAAAGGAATTTCCCTAATTGCATCATGTTTTTAACAAGAACATTTTTTCCAGTTTCTTCTATTTATTTTTACTTCATATCTTTACACTATTTAAAAAAATGGTCAGAAGTCTCCCTCTCAAACAAGGTTTTTATTTCTATTTTTCAAGCAGCTCCCATTTAAGGAGGGAAATACATACTCAGTGTATAAAGAATGATAGTCCACATGATAGATCTGACGATCCCCATCCCCCTATCTTGCCTAACTCCTTTCATCTTTAACTGGATTGATGTTGTCATTCTGTATGCTTGTTGTTGCTTCTGCTCCTGCTGCTGTTTAATTTCTGGCTCTATTTTTCTTTGGATTCAGTATCTGTGCCTGTAATTTCAGCGCTTGTGAGACATAACCAATTACTAAGTTCTCCAGTTTTATGTATTCCAGGCATATATGGGAACTATTCACAGTTTAACACTCCTAGGATACCCCACCACTGTGCCCCCACCTGACTTTAAGTACCCACTTGGACACTCTGGTTAAGTACAGACAGTCAAAAATCCCAAGGCTGAACCAATTCAGCCTTTGCAGGTTAGTCTAAACTGCAGAGATTAAACTAAGAAACAATTGGACAGACATTCACTTTTGATTCAGGGATTGCATCCGCATGCCTGCAGTGGCTCAGGCTAGAAGCCAGGGGGTGCTAAAACACAGCCCCATGACACATAGCCAGCATGGACTGTGTGTTCTCTTCCCCTTCTCACTGCCTGTGAGTTCTTTGGGTTTTGCAGTCCAGAATCACAAAAAACAGGACTCTGCAGGGGGGCTCATCTCTTCCTCTTTCTGCTTACAGGTGCCTCTGGGATTTGTAGTCTACAGTTGCAACTAACAGTAAGCTTTTAGCATGGCAAGGCAGCTCTATACTTGAGGGAAGGGAAGTTCAATCCCCCTCCCTACCCCCAGACCTCAGCCAGGGTTTGCCTGGGAGGGACAGTCTCTGCCTCCCCCCACCCCAACCCTTCCTTGCTGGAGCAGAGACCACAGCACAGCCCAGGGCTGGAAAGCATGCTGGAGGACTTAACTTAAACCAGGAAGGGGTCTGGGACAGAAGTTTCATAAACCAGTTTGACCCAAATCAGTTAAGTCTGATCCAACATTCAATCAGGTTTACCTCAAACCAGATTTGGTCACTGTAAAACTAGTTTATGTGCAGTGGCAAAACATAGGGGGTGGACAGGGTTGCACATGCAACCCTGAGTGTGCCAGTGCACCCCCCCCCCCAACAGGCTGCATTCCTTGCTTTGGGGACAGGAAGGGGGGCAGGCAGAGTGCCAGTGCCCTCCCCCAGTGAGTACCAACCGGGGAGTGAAGACCTGCAGCTGCTTCCAGGAGTGCCGTGGCTGCTTCCCAGATGGGGCTGACTGGATGTTGGGTGGGGGGGGCATATGCCCCCCCTAACTAAGGCAGTACCATTTGCCAATGTTTATGTGCACTGAGCTTCTGTTGTATTACAAGTTTAAACCAGTTTCTGATCACTTAAACCAGTTTGTGTTACTTCTGTCCCTAGCCTATGGGTTAAATCCAATTGACTCATTTTTTTCAGGCCTGTTCTATAGATTCGTAGATGCTAGAGTTGGAAGGGACCTCAACAGATCATCAAGTCCATGCCTAGGCAGGAAAGAGTGCTGGGGTAAGATGATCCCAGCCAGATGCCTATCCAGCCATCTCTTAAAGACCCCCAAGGTCAGGGAGAACACCACCTCCCTTGGAAACCCATTCCAAATTTTGACCACCCTTACCATGAAGACATTCTTCCTGATAGCTAGCCTAAATCTGCTCTCTGTCAGTTTGTGACCATTGTTCCAAAGCACACTGAAATCAGAAAAGGCCTTTTCACTCAGTTCACTGAGCTTTGATTGAGGGTTATAGACTTCAGCTCGCTATAGGGGTGCTGGGTTTTTATGAAAGAGCCACTTGACCACTTTGAACAAGACTGAAACAAACCAGTTTCACAAGATATTAAGTGGTCAATACATTAATTATAGATGGTTACTGTATGTAACCTGAAAAGGATTTTGCACGAAAAACAGAGGTGTGAAATGTTCATTTAAAACATGTCAGACTGTAAATAAAGCATTCTTTCCAATTTTTAATTTTCTGTTATCTGGATATGTTTAATACCCAAGTGTGAATTATCTACAATACTTTTGACTTAATTTGGCAATAAAAATAAAATATAGATCCATAATCCAAACGGCAAATTCATATTGTTCTCTTCTCATACTTTTTTTTTCTCATCTGCTTCCTCATCTCATCATTGAACTTGTCTGTTTTCACTCTGTACCTGGACCATGTAAGCATGGACGGCTATCTTTGATAACACCTCCCCAATGGAAGAGGGGTGTCCATTGGTCAAAGACTTGTCAGAAAATGCCTCTTTGTTGAGCCACAAACTGTGACAGTTCAATGGCTATTTAATCTGAGATAGGATTCTGATGGAGGCCTCTAGCAGGCTGGAGGCAAGCGAAACTACAAGATCAGTAGTAGCCAACCTGCATACATTAGTGACACATACGGCCAGTGTATTCAGCGTGTGAGCCTCGGGCATTGAGTTAAACAGGTGATTGGAGTTGAGGAAGCACTTGGGGAGGGATCAGAGGTGCAGTTGGGGAAGAGGAAGGAGTCAGGGGTTGAAGCTGGCTCAGTGGTTTGGCCCTACAGGACCTGCAGGGACAGGTGCCACCGAATTTAATATGGCCACATCCCAGGGGCTATGAGATTTGGTGGCATTGGGTGACAGTGATAGCTGATTATTAGAGTGGCACTACTTCATACTCAGACTCCTCAGAACAGGGGACACTAGGAGCCCCTGCAGCTGGTTTCAAAAAAGAGAGAGAATCTTTTTATCAATTGTGGTGCAGCTGTTTGCACATCAGCTATGAAACTGACACGAATAGCAATTGTACACCAAGGAGTTTCATAGGCCAAACAGCTTCCAGGCCTACAAGAAATATATTTATTTGGGTCTGGGGTTTTTTTTTTTGCCTGTTTCACACCAAAACCAAAAAAATAGCACATTTTTTCTATTAGCTGAAAGCCTAGTTTTTAAGTCAACTTCAGTCCACACTAACTTGGATAGCGAATCAGGGCTGAAGATTTTAATTTTGTAAGATATCAGGACACTGAGTACATTTACTGTGATGAATGGTAATATGATGAAAAATAGTTCAGAAAGCTTCATGCTGTTATTCAAATATTATTTTCACTCACTTCAGTTATGTAATGCTCCACCTTGACCACCACAGACCAGAACATAGCACCAGGCACTTGTAAGGTCATATAGGTAAACCCAAGAATAACATCTAAAAATGACCCCTTATATTTAGAAGCCATAAATGCCTCACTTTAAATGCATTTGCACAGTATTGCTAAGTAGCACTGGCATTGCCAACATGGTCATCAATCTAGCATTGGACCTGTCTGCTTTATAGTAAAACCTAGCTGAGTGGCTTTATTAAGATAAGTACATTTTTAAAAGGTAACCATAACATTGCAATGTTATGTCTTCCTACCTTATCTATAGAACACTTTGGTACGTTTTAGTAGGAGCAGAAGTACTTTCAATGTTTGTTGCAGTCATCGGTCAACTTCCACAACAGTCTCTCCCTAGAAAATAGTGTGCTGTGAATTGCATAGGCACCAGAATGTGTCAAACAGTCCTTCAGAAATCAGACCCTTTGCTTACAACTGAAACTTCATCCACGTGAGTAACAAACATATAAAAAGAAGGGGGAAAAAAGATTTTCAGTTGAAATGACACAGGGAACAGAATGTGTCCATTGTGAGACACTTATTTTCACTTTGTATTACTTTTATGCTGCATCATGTCCAAGATGCATCCTTTTCAAAATGGCCAACTCCAGTTTGGGCTGGAAATATCTCCTTTTCTATTTTCTGTCTTTCCCTGTCCCCTGTCTCCACTGTTGCCATGAAGACACTGATGGCATATGTTCTCTCCCTGTACTGGAGTGTTCTGCTGTTTCCATGGATATGCCCATCTGTAAACGTTGTAGCTCCTTTGAGAAGGAAAGCACCTTTACCTGGCTCAGCAGATAGCCAACATCATTGACTCAGAGCAGTCAATTAACAAAGGGAAGAGGAGGAAGGGAGCTCCCTAGTCTCCACACCTTATTCCATCTCATTTTAATTACTGAGGTACCCTAAAATGTTCAAAATGCATATGTACCAACTATCCCTTTCTGAAAAGGGGGACATTTATTTCTAAATACAATATTCCCTTGCATATACCAGTCATGTGCAGAAGATAATGTGGAAAGGTATAGTCTGCAAAGTATCAAGACATATATATAAGCCTGAAAAGGAATTCCAATTTGTATTCTTAAGAGCGTGTCTGTACCTTGCCATTTCCCTGATTACCATTGATTGTCCAGAAATGAATAAGGTTGCTGACCTACCTGAACAAAATTATATAATATAAACAAGGGTTGTGATTTGCCTGACACTTCACAGATCACGCTTAGGGATCGGGTTGTTTTCTTACTATTGTTTTTAAAAATCTTTTTAAAACTTTAACCATTTAGACGAAGAATTTTCCCCATTTCAAACTTCTTCAAACTGATGTTGTATTATTAGTGTTAGAATTGTTTCAGCAAAAGCTTTTCAACTGTCAGCCAGAATGAGACTGGGAATAAAATATGTCGTTTTGCTTACATTGCAGGATTTTAATAGTTAACTTTGAGAACTCTAGCACCCCAAGCTTTGGCACAGAGGCCTGACATTTTGCTGTGGGATGTTTGTTTCAGGGCTTTGAAAAATTCAGTGTTCACATGTGCTCCACAGCTCACCTTTCCAACCAAGGGAGACATGATCCACTGTGGAAGTGATCAGACTGCAACATCCATTCTGCAAGGCACAAGGGCAGATGAAGCTTATACACAGGGATGGAGAGAAGGAAGCCTGTGTTCCAGGCACTCAAGGATCTAGTCTCAAGCAAAAGGGAGAAGAAAACACAATCTCATGTGAACACAGAAGTGACAGCAACAAGAGCTGAGGGAAGAAGATTAGAGGAAACAGATTGTGAGAAGCATTTTAAAGTAGGGAAAAATGAGATCCAGGAGTGGTGGGAAAAGAACTGAGACTAGTTTGAAAACAAAGGCACTGAAACAAAGGTTGAGAGAGAAAAAGAGACAATTTAGATGAAAACCTTGGAAGGGAGGGGATGTCTGGGATTGAGAGCCAGTGGGAACAGGGAACATAGGTTGAGCATAGAAAACCAAAGACCAGAAAGCATGAGAGTAAGAGAAAGACATTTGGATCAGAGAAAGCGGGAGGGTCAGGGTTTGGGAGGAGGATTTGGACTGGCTGGGCTCAGAGACTGGAAGGGAAAAGAGGATAAAGACTAGTGCTTGCTGGGAAAGGATAAGAAGCCTAGGAAACTAGGGCTGGCTAGGTGAATAGAGAGAAATTAGCAAATGAGTTTCATTTTACACGAAACGAGGAAGAATGCCTGGGAAAAGTGAATGGGAGAAGAAAGCAGAAAAGGGACCTGGCACCAGATGAAGAGCTTGATGAGCATCTACTCTGCAGCATATGGTGTTAGGCCCAACTTGGATCAGGAGCCAAAGGGAGAGAGCTGGGACCAACTTGGAAATGAAGATTATTCATAGAGAATGGGACTGGAGAGGCAAGAATGGGTTAAGACAAGAAGCCCGTGTTGGGGAAAAGGTGGGACTGAGTCAGAGACCATTTGAAGGGATAGACAAAAGGGCTCTGCCATAAGAGGAATGGGCAAAAGAATCCGTATGCACTCAAGTACATTTCTTATCAGAAACTGGGACTGAGCCCAGAATTCTAGTCTCTCCCTTTCTTGGCTGTCAGCAAATAACGTGACGAAATGACTAATTCTATCTTCAGAGAAGGGTTTGACTAGTGGGTAGTAAATAAAGCCCAGGGCCACATAGGGAACAAAGAGAAAACAAAATATTGAACAGCTGCTTGTTTAGTTCATACTGTCTATCCTGTGCACTGAATGAAGCAGGGGTGCTAAAGAAAAAAAAGCCTGTGTATCATGCAATTAAAGGCTATCATAATGTATAGAAGCGAAGAGCCAGAATATTTGGTATTCCTGTAAATTTCACAATCTGTATTCTTAACATAATTTATGTTTTCTGCTGGGGAGTGGTTATCTATATATTTTATAGGTACGATTAAATTAAATGTAGATAGACAATGACTAGCATCTAAGTCATTATCTTCATTATCAACACCTCTGACCTTTATCACATTTTTTATGCCTAAAATTAGGTCCCTAGTCTTCAGATAGATGCTATTTTGTACAATGGAAGTCAATAATAGAATTGACATGCACTTAAATACACACGTAATATCAGACCCTAAATGCTTAACTTAAATGTATACAATTAGTCACGTTGATAGTCATGGTATGTGCTTAAGTGTTTGTAAGACTTGGTCAGAAGTCCTACAAAATACTCTGAAGAAAGAACAGTGTCCATTTATTTTCTTTAAATATTACATGCATTCTTAGAAGTGAAGAAAACATTGCTGATATCACCTTTTAATCTGGAAATCCGGGATTTTTTACATGACTCATCACAGTGCTTAGGGTCGGAAGGGACCTAAACAGATCATCAGGTCTGACCCCCTGCCCCGGGCAGGAATGGGTGCTGGGGTCATATCTTTCCAGCCTCCTCTTAGGTTTTCTTCCTTATTTCTGTTGGATTCCTTCCTCCATTGCACTCAACAAGACTACTCACAGAAAAATGTACAGGTTAGCCAGAAATAATTTAGTAGGGAGCTTGCATGCAAAATACTGTTTCACTCTTCATACAGCGATTCTACTCTTTCTATAGGGATGGGTCTATAAAAGACTTACAAAACTCAGCGCATTGCCAGTCCACTTCCATCAGAAACCATTTAAATCAGGATCAGCATGTTCTCCAGCTATAGTGGGACCCATTTATTTTTTCCCATTATTAGGTCATTTTTTACCTGTTTGACAAGACTGCTTATTGTATATGTTCTTGTAAAAGCAACAAGTCTAGCTTTATTATTTGTGCAGCACTGGAAGCTTTGTAGTTATACTTTGGGGACACCTTAGAAGATAATTTAAACTCCTGAGATAATTAAGGACACAGAACAAATGTAATCTTACTGAATGCTTATACAGCATTTGCATGGAGGCCAAAGGAGCTCCAGAAGTAAAGCAGGTTTTCTGCAAATTCCAAGAACAGAAATCTTCTGTAACCATAAATTCAATTTGCTTGTAATGGTAGGGCCTGCTGTACTACAACAAAGCCATCATTACAATGTTTTCCCCCTTTAAGTGACAAAAAAGACTTATGGAACTACGCCAAACAATTATTTTCATTCCAAATAAAATGCAAAAAAATCTGGCTAAAGCTGTCACCCGATTGTTTTGAAATTCTGAAGCTTTCAGTTAAATTAGAAATTTAAAAAATAAGGTTAAGATTGTTTCAATGCTTCCTAGTTCCATGCAAAGACTATTATTAATTGCATAGCTTTAGCGCCACGCAGACGCTCTAAAAGGTACAGGACTTAATTATGTTAGCCACTTAAAAAACTTTAACAAAGATAACCTTGCCTAAAAGAACTTATGAAACAAACAAAAAGGTGTGGGGCGGGGGGAGAAGGATGCAAGGGACAGAAGAGTCAAATTGAAAACTACCCACTGTAAAAATAATTTATTGCAATATTTTTTAATATTTCTGTGGGTTATAATAAGGAGACTTTGTCTAACCAGACTTGCCCAACCATTTGCCTGCAGTTAGTTTTCAGTCTTTCCAAAACTACATTTCAGTACTGAAGAGGAAAGGACTCTGTCCTTTGCTCTTGCTTTCACATGCGCATGCACCCCCCTCCCTCACCCAAAGTCACCAGCTCTAATATTATCTGCATGGGGTATTTGTAGCGTGCCTCTGTGATGACTTGATTTCTGTGTAATGAAGCTGTTAAAAAAAGCAGCCTGCTACAAAGTAAATACATGGTGTTTCAGGACTTATGGAGATATGACTTTTGTTTATGGGTTTTCTTCTTTCAATTTAAGACAGAAGTCATTCTCACTGGAAGTGCAAGGTAACTTTTTTTTTTGGACAGGGAAAAGAGAACCCTATAGAATCTGCTCAAAGATTTATTTTCCTTTATGATCAATGCTACCCTATATAAAGACCCACTCTTTTAGATGCAACACAAACACTACTTGTAGTATGCAATTCCTTAGAAAAAAAAATTATTTTACAAAAATCCAACACATCAGAGCATGTTTTTTCAAAAGATAACATGGGAGAAAAGGGAGGAAAACATGCAAATAAAGTTCAATCTAGGACATCTTGTCACTTTAGTTTGTTAAAATGTACTTCATGTCTGTGACAGGTGCCACACAGATAACATCAAAGTGCAGACCAACCTCCTAAACCAATGTACAGGTACAGGAAATGCAGTATCAATTCAAGTGCCTGAACAACTTGTTCCAGTATCTCATCAGCCTTCCTTCTGTTCTGGACAGATCACCTTGATCAGCGGGGATGTACAACTATCTCCATGATGATCAGTTAACTTCAGTTACATTATAAACCTGAATGTTGTGTCCAATTGATATTGACCTTACTCCCTAATTCTTTTACTTTATTAGAAGTAAACACACACTTTTTGTTCAGAGCTTCAGAGGATTCAAACAGCAGTGCAACACATTACCAAAACCAGTTGTTTAGTCGTTTGCCTGGGGGCCGGGAGGGGGGCTACAGGGACAGCTGTTCCAGGAGCTGACATGAAACGGTGGCTCTCGTTGCCAGCTGCACGTTCACATTCACAAAGTAGAAGTTGCCATTTGTACTCTGTCCCACCACCCAGCTGCATCCTGACACTACTGCCCAAAACTTGCACCATCTCCCTCCCTCCTCCAGATGTAGAAAGTAACACTGACGTGCAGAATCATAGCCGTGTATGGCATTACTATTAAGTAGCAATTTTGTCAAGTCCATTGTGAAAAGGGGAAAGAGGACATGTAGAAGTTTGTGGGGTTTTTTGGGGGGGGTTGTTTGTTTTTTGTTGTGTTTGTTTGTTTTTTTAGGTGAACATGAGGGCACTATTATCAATGAGAAAGGACTGGAAGGGAGTGAAAAAGTAATACTTCAGTTGGCAGTGGACTTTTGACTTTAAGGCTTAAATAATATTAAATTTGAAAGAATTCACATTTAAGAACAAGCTTTGCCATGACTAATTTTCTTACTCTGATCTTTGACATTTTGATATTAAAAAAAACCCGAGCTCAGATTTTCATATCTAACAACTGCTCAAGCAACTGGCATGGCACTGGAGAACTGCAGTCCTACTACAGCAGAACATATCCCAATTCTCTCCTAAGCAAGAAGCAGCCATTGCATTTCAATGTCATGAAGCTATTTGGGGGGCCCTGGCACATGGGATCTGCATGGGAGGAGGCATAATGTTGGCATTGGGGATCATATCCCCATCATGCCCTTTCTACTTATCTGTACAGGAGAAGTCTGGGATAACAATCCTAGGATTTCCCTTGCACCAGCAAGTTGAAAGCCAGGTGCCCACAAATCCAGGGCTGGAGCTCCCAATCAGCTGGTTTTCGATTCTGGCTAAGAAGCACAGTAGGGCCTCCAACTAGCACCAGTGAGATTAGGGGATAGGGCTGGACAGTCATCTTATTACCACATGAATTGTGGCATAAATATAGCGTGTAGAGAGGATCTGGATATATTTCAATTCCAATTACACCTGTCAAGATTAAGTGGATTCTGCTACACAATAAATTCAAAGATTGCTAAGGCAAAACAAACGAGAGCATTGCCAAATGGGTGCAATATTCATCTCTCTTTTAAATGAAACTTCACCCTTGAACTAGATTAAAATGAATGGATGACAAGCTGTTTAATCTCAGCTGACTCCAAGCCAAAACGAAGACCACCCCAACCTCGATCAAGCTCCAGGATGCTGATGATGCTATAGTGTGTGCTCAGTTGGAAGCAGACTTTCAGGCAATTATTGAGGTCTTTACCAAGGCTTACAAGAAAATGGGACTGGCATTTAACATTCAGTAGACTAAGATCCTCTATCAACCCCGTGCTACCGCACCCTCTCTGGCACTGGACTGTGCCCTCCCGGGCGCTAGGGCCCCACACCGCTATGGGCCCTTATGAGGACACTGCGCCCTGACTGGCACTGGGGTCTCCCCCCGCCACCGCCAGGGGTTGCCCCAGAGGTCTCCTCCAACCCCTAATAGCCTCACCCAAACCACTGGTTACAAACACCAGCAAAACACACGCCAGCCTCCTGGCTGTAACTGAAACATAAGGCACCCGGCCATAACAACATAATCCGTCTGGCAGTAACTTTGCCTCATTGCTCAAGCTCCCCGAGCTCTTGCTTGGGGGAACGTAGCATCTTTTGCCGCCACTCCAGAGAGGGGGGACAAAGGTAGTGACATGGCCAAACATCCCCCTCGGGGCAGATCCACTTGTTTGCACTCTCTCTCTTTTTCGTGCCCTTTTTCAGTTTCGCCAGCACCATTTTTTAGATGCGGCTTGAAGCCCGCTGCCTGCTTCAGTGACTCCACTCTCATGGCCTGCAATTGCATTTCTAAATTTGTGTTTTCTATTAAGAGACCCACCACTGCCCGAAAGAACACATTCATCATTTTTCCTTTATTCCACTTATTCCCTGACCACTTTGCTGTGTGACGACCCTCTGTCTCCAGCCCCTCCCGTAGCTGGCTGAGGAGCGTGTGCCTCCACGACCCAGGCACAAGTGCTGGACAACTGAACTGGTCTGGTGGGGTGGGTTCCCCTCCTTCCCTCAGGTACCGCATGCACCGGGCAAATTCCTGGGTGGGAGTCATTTTTTCTGCTCCCTTTGTCTTTACCCCTGCTAGGGATAGGGACAATACCGCGTCCACTGACCTGAAGTGGACCTGTTCGCTGGCCATAATGCAGCCGAATGCCTCAGGGTACATGCCTACTTTCCACTCCTTAACGACTGGTCCATCCACAAATGCATCCTAAGCAGAGCCACGGATGTGATCCTCCCCCTGTATGCAACACTGGTCAGGCTGCAGCTGGAGCACTGCATCCAGGTCTGGGCGCTGCACCTCATCGCTTCTCAGCCTCTTGAAGGCTCAGATCAGCTGATAACATACACATCCTAGATCTTACATGCATGAAGTTGCAAGAGCTATACTATACACAATAGTATTAATACTCAAAAAAAAAGGCCATTTTGCCTAACACAGATAATTGAGCTTCCTTTGACATTTAATTTTATCTGTTGTATTCACAGATAAGTTTAATTGTGCTGGCCATAATACAACATTCAGGTCTCAAGTTATGTATGTTAAAATACATTGCTCGCTACTGAAATTCATTATACTGAAATATCATATCATAGGACATGGTATTGTATCCTATGATACCATATTGCAGGAGATGGGACAAGGATCTGTGGTTTCTTCACTGAAATAGAGTTTTTTTTCTAATTACGTTTATTATACCAACTGTGCACTCCACCAGATACTGGATATGTGGTGTGCTTTCAGATTCTTTTTTGTCCTGTTCAATGATAACTCTAGGAGATGGAATAAAATGGTAAGGTACATCCAATCCCTCTCTTTTATAGGTCCCACCATAAACTAGCCAGCGTCTCATGGGAAATATTGTGTGGATGAAAGTAAGATGATGCTGAATCTAAAGAAGTTACCACAGGAATGTCCCTGCCTCCCTCAATCACCTCCTCCAATTACTCTAATTTTGGTTACTCATCTTTCTCAGCTGAAATTCAAAGGATAGCAGATGCTGAATGAGTGCTTTTTTTCTAGCTCTTGCATTTAAGCCAGAAGTTGCAATTTTTTTCAAGGCCTACCTCACTATAGCAGTCCATCTCTGTGCCATACCATGATTGACTTAACACAATGCCTTCTACATTTGAGATCAAATAGAAATTTCAAATGCTGCAAAACGAAGCGACTCGCACTGAATGGTATTTTCAACAAAGCACATTATTGCAATGCTGGCTTTGCAGCATGTGTGTCTGTGCATGCATATGCATATATGCTCTCTCACCCACACCCAACCCAGAGTTGACTTGCAAAGGTAAAAAGGGACTTAATAAACCCTCCCTTTCTCTCCCCTTAACTATCGCGGAAGCCTAAATGGTTATTAATTTTTAATTGCCCCCATCTTACTCTGCTTAGTTGTCATTTTAAGATGTCCTACTAGTTCAGGTCTTCCTTATTTTAACTGTGCAACTCATTCTTCAAATTGGGTCAGGATAACAAATTCTGACTAGAAAAGATTTCTCTCCCAAACATGTTGGTTAATTTGATATTAACAAAATAAACAGAAAAGAGTATAAAATAGACTAAGGAGCTGTTTCTTGATTAAGTATTGTTTCCTTAGCAACCGTTATACCATTATGATGCCAGGAGTATTTGAAGGCAGGACTCTATTGTGCAATTCACTACACAAGCACGTAAACAGAAAAACAGTGTCTTCCCCAAAGAGCTTGTTCAACTCAGAACATCAGACACCGAATGTGGTACCTTCAAAAAACAATCAGCTGTTCAGGAAAGCACCAAAAGACAGAGGGCAAAGGGTTTTGTCCCTAAACATATGATCTAATGCACTTAGGATCCTATGTAGTGCCAAGTAGTGATAAACAACACTATCTTGGAGTATGGCCCGTGCACCACGTCAGCTGCTAAGGCTAGCGTCTGCCCTAAAACTTAGGTAGCATCTTGTCCACGTCCCGTGAGTCTCCCTTGCTGGTCTCCCATGTCCCCACAAGTACAG
>JAGPOW010001338.1:70037311-70062287 GCA_030014935.1 Caiman crocodilus
AATGCAGCCCTCTACACCTCATGAAAACTCATTCAGTAATCTACCACTAAAATAAGTGCCCATGCCTGGGCTATAAATCTTAATACTGAATAAAATTAAATAAAAAAGGTTAAAACAGTTACTGTTCAGCCTCTTGGTTCACTTTGTACATCTGCTTTCTATAGGACCTACCCCTGACATCTCTCAGTTAAGTCTCAGCTGTGATCCAGTGCAGCCTTAATGAAGAAACCCATCCGCCGAACTCAGGTTTCCAATTATTACTTTACAGAGCAACCTCTAGTCTTTGAGCAGACTTTAGCACAAAGTTCAGAGGAAATTCAGAGAAAAATAGATATAATGGCTTCCTAGTGCAAAAAACAAAATAAAAGTTATGCCAGAGTATACAAGTGCCATCAAGCAACGTCTCAGGACACCCGAGATTACAGAAAACACAGATGCACGTTACCGAAAAACACACCGAAAAAGCCGTCTCTGAGCCAGCTTGAACAGACCTTTGAAAGCCAGCTGGTATTTAGATTCCTTTCTCTGTAGTGCCATTAAAGCATCACAAGGCTTTTGTTTTTTTCCTGTGCTCATTATAGGTTTTTCTAACTGAAAGTTCATCCAAGAAGTTCACAGGAATTAAAGAATTAATTAATCGGTTTCTGGCACCCGTTTTAACAACATATCATAATTCCAATTTTAATTTTGGTGTTAGTGTGTGCCCACCAACTACATTCTCTTTTACAAAATCCTAGATCTGCCCAGGATAACTAGTACTCAACAGTTTAGCAACAGCCACCTATTCAATTAATATCATACACTGTATCCTTCTTAGAATAGTTTGAAAGTTGAATTTTTGCCCAGTTAAATAAAAAAGGAGGGGAAAAAAAAGAGAGAGAAATTGTCAGCACCAGTAATTTCCTAAGTTAAAAAATAATGATTCATTTAGTTTCCTTTCCAATTTTGTGCAAGATGTGTCCAAAATGGAAAGTTTGCATTCAGATCTGAATGTTCTTAAGTTCAGCAATGTGTGCTTAAGGCTTCATTTTGCTTTTCTTATTATTATTTTGTAGGGATGCTCTTGCAAAGGTGATCAGGAGGACAAAAAATATGAAATGTAAATTATATTTTATAATCAAAATTACAATTCCGTAATTCTTTATAGACTAACTTGAGAGCATCATGAATAGTACTTGTCTGCATGAAAGAAGGAAAGAAGAACATGCAAGCTACCGCTTCTATTCTGTTCTCTCCTTTGCCCTTTTGTGCTGTTTGAGTAGTTCATTAAATGTTCTCCAGAGGCCAACTTCTATCGGTGCATTTGCAAAGCTTTAACTAGATGCTGTTTTCCCTTTCAACCTCTTCTCTTTCTCTTCAGCCCCAAATCATAGATCAATCTAATCTAGTTCTATTTCCAGAAAAAAAAATGCCACAGGAACACCCAGAAGATATGGATCATGGTAGTTGAATGTTTCCAGATAATCCAGATCTAGTTGCAAGCTTGTTTTGCCATGTAAAGGCCCCAAGCTCAGGACCGACTTTTGGACAGTTTGTTTATGAAATGCATGAACTCCTAAAACCATGTTGCTAATGCCTTTATTGGGAAGAGATGAAGGTTTCAATCCCAAGGATCAGAACCTGCTTAAACAAAATACACTTTATTCTAACAGGAGCAGTGGTTCCACAGGAAAGTAGATACAATTCAACTGCTAGGTTCTGGACAATGTAGGAGACTAGAAAATTAAAATGGTGGTGAAAATAACCATTTCCTTAAGTGAACATCCACTAACCCATTTGGAAGAATGGGCGATACACAGCACATTTTGCCGTGATTTATCTTCTCACTGGCACCCACTGAGGTCATACTATGTTCAGGTATACACCGGGGGGTGGGGAGGGGAGGAAAATGCAGTGGTACAGTTGCACCCCCCCTTGATTCCTCCTCCACCCAGGCTTTAAAACCAACTACTTGGCCATGGCATTTCTATTCACGCAACAGTAAGGAGTCAACTGACTTCATGGCTCATTTAATCCACCTGATTCCCACTAATCTCGCTCACTCTACAGATGTTAATGACCATTTATGCTTTCTAATGGGTTTGATGATCCACTCTCCAAACAATCACTTCTGTGAGTTTGTTGTTTGTTAGCCATTGCTGACACTGTCTCACTTCATAGCTCTGCAGAGTGTTTTTAGCTCTTGCTAAAACTCCAGCTCAGGTGAGGCAGTATTAACTTGGGCATATAAATTCCTGACAGCGAAGTATCAGGGGCACTATCAAGACACTCAAGGCAGCTAGAATTCGTTTCACAAATCTGAAGAAGATATATACATTTAACTATAACGGCTATAGGACTAATGAACTGCTTCTTGACTAGTTTTGCCTAGTTTGTCATGTTTTTTAAACTTTGTATATAATCTAACAAGTTAGTGTCCATTCCAATAAATGCATAGTTTTGTATTTGATTTTAAACTTAATAATACTACAGTGCTAGACACCCCTAGCATATTAGCAAAGGTAATTATTAAATTATTAAATTAACTGGAGAACAACATACGTTGTTAAATGTTACCATGTGCCTACCAGCTACACTCCCCTTTTCAAAATCTGAGATCTACCCATGATTCCATATAACTAGAACTCAGTTTAGCAACAGACATCTATTCAATTAATATCATACGCTGTATACTTCTTAGTTGTAAGGCTGTAAAATTACCTGGCCTCTGATTTCATTCAAAATTGACTGTATAGAAAAACAAGTATTAATGAAACTGAAGGATAAAATATGAATATTCTGCTGTGGTTTAAAAAAAAAAAAAAAAAAAAGAGGACATTTAAAAGCTCGCTTACATGATGTAGGCAAAACAAATACAAGCACATTTGACATGGACAAAATTGATTTCATTTGGACTTTGAACAGCAGTCCCATTTGAAAAAACAAATAAAGAAACCTATATTTATTTATTTTTAAATCAAGAGGTCTGGTGAAGACTATCCAAACAGTCCCATCTGTATTCACTGTACCCCTAATACAATCTGCCAATGTCAGCGTTACAACCTTGTATCCAGCTTTATGAACTACTGAGACAGAGAAGACAGTTTTGCAAAATGGACTTTGGGAAACAGAATGGAAGCAGATATGTGAGAACTGGGTTCAAGTAAAATGTGCAGCTAAAGATGCTTTTTAATTGGAGAACGCAAGCTATTATAGTTAAGGGACCCAACTCAAGGAGGTGGATGGCAGATTTCGCAAGGAGATCATGAGGCCAATTGCCGCCATATTTATGGGCTGATCACAGCAGGGCCCCCTTATGCCTCTGATTTGCTGAGGTACCCTGGTGGCCCCATCCCACAGTGATTAGCTGCAAGGGCTGTCCATCATATAGCTCTGCCACTTGCCAGCAACTGAAGGGCAGGGGTGGATCCGCATACCAGGCAGACCTCTCAGTCAATCAGCAATGAGGGGCTTGCATCTTGGGCTCCCCTTCGTGCCAGCGGCCACCTCCCCTCCCATTCCCCTGGCGGGCTGTAGGCCAAATGAAGTGGTTATCTTTTTTTTTTTTTTACTCAGACCCATAAAATCCCTCTCATTAACTCTCTTTATTATAGTAATCAGTGAGTATATAGAATTTCCTGTCCCTCTTGACTTGTGTCAGGAAACAAGCAAGTAACTCAGCATGATCCCTTAACCATTTTTACCTTTTAGAAATGATGCTTACAACTGCACATTGATCCCTAATTCCATGCTTGGGGCTAGGATCAGGAGCACTGATTCAGAGAGAAAAAATTGATTAACATTGCTTCCTGGATTACCTGAGTGTTTGATGGTAGTCTATGCAAGAACAAACCCAACTGACATTTGAGATGACAGGGTTGATTGACCGTAGGCCCTATGATAACGTTACATGAAAGTCAAACCAGTACATTACATATCGTAGGCCGGCCTTTCACGCTAATCAATACATCGCTGTGGCAGTAAGGCACCACCACAGGCTCTCGAGGGGGAGAGAGTGAACCCCACGGGCCCCAAACCCTGAGAGCAGGCTCCAGCAGACCAAACTTACCTCCCGCAGAGCAGCCAGAGCAGGAGCCGTGCCTGCGGCCACAGCCACACAAACTGGCATTATGCCGGCTGTTTAATCACCTGTTTGCGGGAAACAGCTGAGCCAATCCCAGTGGCCATACCGGCTGCTGCAGGAAAGTTTAAAAGCCCCACTGGATCTGGGGTGGAAAGCAAGCCAGAGAGACAGAGTAGGCCAGCAGCTCATTAGGCAGGCTCCTGCATGGCTCTCACAGGCAGCACCAGGGAAAGCTTTAAGCCTCCTGAGGGAGGCAAAGCAGGGGCACCCCCACAAGTTAGTCTAGAAGAAGCTGAGGCTGAGGTAGCAGGGGAGCCCCCTGCTTACAGTAGGAAAGAAGAGGCATTTGAGATCCCTAGAAGGGGATGGGATAAGGGAGGCAGCCCCGCAGACCCCTCCTATTCAGAGAAATATTTTCCTTCAAGTAAAATGACACCCGAGAGGGGAGAAAGACTGGAACTTGGTAGACAGGCCCTCAGCCATTTTGCAGGGCCAGAGATCATCATCAACACAACACCAACCAGTTGGCAAGTGGACGGTGCGTAGGGGAAGCGGAGCCCTGTGGAACATCGCGTCCAACAATCGTAAGTACCGCCATCCATCAGGAGGGCCCACCTGGGAAAGATCTCCACCAAAGACCCCTCTTATAGTAAGTTTAACATAAAAGTTGTGGCAGGTGAGTTGAGGGGAGGGGAGGGGCCACGTCCCAACGGGCTGGGCTCACATTTTGTCCCCTTCTGGGACTCTGCACGCCCACACTGGGGCTCCTCGATATGGCTCTCCCCTCTCTGGGCTTGTCGTGCCCCACACAGGACTTCTCAGTCTGGCGTCCCCCTCTCTGGGCTTGCCTTGCCCACATGGGGTTTCTCAGTATTGTGCCCCCCTGCTGAGGGCCTCGATATTGCCCCCTCCTTGGGGCTGTCTGTGCCCACCTTGGGCTCCTTAATGCTGTCCCCTTTCTGGGACTTGCTGTGCCCAACCTGGGTTTCCAAATAAATACAGCCCCCCTCCTGGGGCTCCCCGTGCTCACACCTGAGCCTCTCAAACATTGCCCCTCTTGGGCCTCTCCATGCTCACTGTGCCTTCTCTGGTGCTAGGGCCCCACACCCTGTGGGCCCCCATGAGGCCTCCTCCAACCCCTTATAGCCTCACCCAAACCACCAGTATTATAACAACAACAAAACACAAACCAAGCCCCTAGGCTATAACACAAACATATGCCCTCTGGCTATAACAAACAGAAGCCCATTGGCCCAAATAACATCTGGTCCTACCAGCGATCCTTCCTGTCAGCTGCAGCCCCTGTCTCAGGTTCTCCCTCTCTCCCAGGGCAGAGAGCTCCTTTCCCTTTGGCCTTGGCTCTGGGCTTTATAAGAGCCAGACCCCACCCCCTTAGGGTCAGTTGACCTTCACTGGTTGCCGGGGCAACCCACAGCTGTGCTGCCTAATCACTGATAGGGCTCCCTCTCTGGCAGTTCTTCTCCTATTCTGGCACAGGGCACCAGGGTGCTCTGTGACAGTTTCCAATAACCAGTCCTTCATCAGCTCTTCTTCAGAAATAAAAAGAATGTACTAATTTTCTGTCAATGATCTATCAGAGAGGGCTATATAAATTTCATGCATCAGCTCAATGTCCTATCCTAATTATTCAAATTAATTGTAAATCAGTCTATTACACTGAGAAGCAGTGGAATAGGGAAAGATGAATCATAGCCTTGATGACCTTTACATTAGGCAAAAGGCAAGCAAGGGTGGCATCTTCTAGACTAACGTGTTCAGAGAGGCATAGGCTTTCTTAGGATATAATCTAATTCTTCATATAGCATCTGTACTACTGTATTTTACTCCATTGATACCCAACCTATGGCTCACGAACAACAACAGGTTTTCCTAGCTTGCAAGTCAACAACTTGCAGCTTTAAGCACCCGGGCAAAAAATTAATTCCAGACCCTGGATTAGATTTAGGTTAATCCCAGAATCCAATGGCTGAAAAGGTAGAAAATTAGGTAGTCTTGATAACTTCCGATGGTGAACTAGGCTGACGGGGCATGGAATCTGGCCTTCACAGTAGTGCTGGCTCGCCAATAAGAAAAACTTGATACAGTAGATAAAGCACCTAATTAGAGGTCCTACTAACACCTACCAGATTAGTTAATTCAAATACGCTTTGGAAGGAGTAAGGGAAGCAAAGCCAGCTGGTATTCTTGTGTGAACCACAAAAACAGACGCAGGCCTAATGTTCTGTATTTCTATCCTTCAGGGATTTTGTCAATGAGTATTTATACTGAATGGATCTTGCACAACCTTAACCTGCTTCCTTTATATCAGTTGATTCACAGTTAGGAATTCATCACAATGGAAATTGTAAAAACAACATGTTTTTAAAGAAATACAATCTGGCCAGACAAGTTTTGGAAAGGCACAGATTTTTCTCTTAGAAAAAAAAGAAAAAGAAAAGAAATCCTACTTAATTCTAGGTCAACATCATAGCATACAAAGAGAAACCAATTGAAGCCGATTTTCTCTCTTGCTCTCTCAGGTAGAGTATTTTCTAAATTGAAAGGAGGCATTCTACAAACACAAGCAGTACGCATGAAAAACAATCCTCTGAGAGGGCAAAATAAAATATTCTAATGTGAATTTTCAACTTACAGCCCTTAGTTAGTCTTTAGTGTAAAGACAACATAATACTTCATTCATGCACCACAAAAAAAAGCATCAAAAATATGTAGGCTTGCAGACTGAAAACGAATCCTCTTCATTTATTTCATGCTTTTTATACAATGTGCTATTTAATTTCCTGTATAAATCCACCAGTTGAACTCAGCAGAATTTTTGGTGGATCACATCCAACCAGTTTATCAACCTGTGACACAACAACCTAAAAAAAAAACCACACTCTGTACTCTAATGACAATGCCAGCTACTTCAAAATTGCAAGAAAGGCTTTCCTTTTTATCCAGAATAGCAAATATGTTTAATATAAAAGTCACTTAAACTAGGGGATTTAAATCATGGCTAATTTGCATAACAATCTGGGTGTTGTTCAAGCTTTGCCAAGTATGTTCTGCAATGGTATAACCAGCCCAACTTGCACCCAAGTAAGGCTAAGCCACATGAAGAGAATACTCTGAAAAGAAAGCACATTTTCATAAACATTATGCAGTAGTGGATTTGACAGTCAAGATCCGTTTCCGGCAAAAGATAGAGCTTTGGGAATGGTACTCAATAGCCTTTTCTCAAAGACTTTGGCAAATGCCCAGAGTCTGGAGCCAAATGTTGGGTGGACAGTAAACTCCCTAAATAGTAGTGACTTTAATATGCATGACTTAACTGATCAGTCTCAAGGAAGACTTCAAAAGAATAGCACCAGACAATAAAAGGAAAAAGTCATATGGAGAATGATAGCATTGAAAGTGATGAGAGATTTGTCAACACATCAAGTTGTTTATTTTAATTCAAGAACTGCCTCAGCTAACAGATTCACAACTGAAGTTATGTAAAAAAAAAAAAAGGCTCGATCATTTAAAGCATATTAGTTCCCTTATGTCTATCCTAAATACAATTTACTGGAACAATGTTTGGGCATTTTAAGCTTTTTTATGATACTGGAACTAAAGAAGTTTCTCACCTTTTAATTCTTTCCAGTTGCTTGGTTACAATCACAGCAGAGTTGGTCCCTCTCACCTGAATAAGTAGTGACCAGTCGCTTGTAACACTTCTGTCCCTCTACCAAGTGTTTCCAGAACTAAAACTAGCAATAATCTACATATTAACTTAACAAAACAAACAGTGCATTATTCCTCAGCAAAAACAAACAGCCAAAAAAGTCATATGGAGTTTCTTAGTGAAATAACTAAGGACAAATTCTACAAACTGATTTAGTCGTGACAACACTGAGTATTTATAAACATAAGATGACTATTTTCAGAAGTGAATTCAGAAACCCAAGTGCATAAGGTCCTTCTGCCTTAGATTAGGAGAGTAAGGCAGCTACGCCCACAGACATGTTATATTTTTTGTGTTACAAACCCCCTGTAGCACCAAGTATGTAGAGATCTTTGCATGCTAAAGCATAGGTGGTAACGAAGGTAGGTCCCCTGCTGATGCGCTGTGGTTATACTGGATCACTCCTCATGATCTAGGTCCCTAAATTCATTGATCTGGACCTGGACCTTTAATGTGCAGAAATGAGCAAAGACTTCATACTCTTGGTGACAAAAAGTTATGAACTAACTGGATTACTGAGGCATACTGCTTAATGAGAGGATAAAGGGTAAAGTTTTTTAAAGTGCATTGAGTTTCAAGGGACCTAAAAAGTATTAATATTCAGAAGGGCCTAATTCACTAAGGCCATGTACAGATATTCAGTTTCTCCTGGGAGCATGGCAGCCCTCCCAGGAAAAACTGATTGTACAGATGTTCAGGAGTCCTCGCAGAGCAAAAATGGAGAAATAACCCAGGAGAAAACCCTGGAACAACCAGAGTTAAATCACTCCCCAGAGAGCGAATACCTGTGCACGTGACCTTCTGGGTGAAACTGCAGCATACTCCTCAGGCATTCCAGGGTACTGTGCTCCTGTCCTACCCCAAGGGAGACATAACCCTAATACAGACATTAAGTTTCTCCTGGGAGAGTTCCTGGGAACAACCAGGAACAAACAGGATTAAATTAATCCTACAAGAGTTTTTCCTTGTAAAGCACATGTCTGTGCATGCTGTTGTTCCTCTTAGAAGAGGACATAGTCTTCCATCCTCCACCATTGCCCTTCCCCCCCACCAGGAGACAGTGGCCACATCCATACATGGTGTGGATTTTTGGTTCCTCAGGAATAACTAGCAGTGGTGCACCTTGCACTGCTACTACTTGTCCCAATGGAACGCCCATGCTACGCACCCTCTGGCACACGGCAAGTTACCCTGGGGGCAGTAGGGGAAGCTATGGCCAGCACTGGGATGGTCCCAGCAGCCTTACTTGGAGTCCTGGGGACCTCCTGGGGATGCATCAGTGGCAATTCTGCAATGAGGAACCTGGCCAGAAGCCACAGCGCAGTTCTGGGCAGCCCAGCTTCGATTTTGAGTGGTGTGTACCGCCTATGTTTGTGTTGCTCCATCCTTTTTCACCCCTGGATATCCAGGAGTGGAAAAAACCCTTTGTACTGCAACCTTGCTGCATGGAAAACAACTGAACATGTGGTATATGGTGCTGCAGATGTGACTGTGGTGCTACATAGCACATGGCTATGCTCATCTGGATGCAGCCAATATGTCCTTTGCTGAAATCCACTGCTATGGCAGGAAATAGAAAGCACCCCCCCCTGCTTCACCATCCCCACACTGTTCTACAGGGAAACACAGGCCAGCCCCGGGCAACCTGGGTCAACTAATCTGCTGCCATCTGTTGCCAGGTAGACTAAAGTCGCCTGCAGAGCATGCCGAGATGCGTGCACAGGGGCTCTCTGGTTGCACAAGATCAACATCACTAGATCTCTGGGTCTTCAGAGGCTCAATATTTGAAGCATCTCTGAGAAAATTAGGCATCACTGGGAAAGTTTTTTTGATCAGGAAAACTACCCTGGGAGAATTCTCCTAAATTATTTGAATGTGTGTACACAGCCAAAGTTTTTTGCTTGTTTGTTTTTTTAAATCAGATAAGCTGAACAATACTAGTTAAATAAACATAATAATAAAACAACATATTTCAAACAATAAAATTACTTTGGGCTTCCCTTTAGAAGAATTTTGCATTCACCTGCTCCTTCCTCCTTCAATTATCCTTTACTCCAAGCTACACATACCTACAATTCTGCTTTGAAAATTTTGTAGCCTAAAGTAAAAGTGAGAAGGGCTCTGCAGATGGGCAATAGCGATCAAAAGGAATTAGACACATTTCACAGGAAAGAAGGACTGTGAAAAGACAGGATACTCTTTACTTCTACTGTAGAAAAATCCTTTGAAAGACATCAGACAGCAAACCACTTGTCACACAGAATTTAAGGACCATGGAAGGAACCAAAGGGGAGCAACAAAAATCGTACTGAAAAACAAAAACCACGAACAGAGAGCTATCTTTGGGTGGTAGGGGCAGAGAGGACTTAAGATCAGCAATGAGAAGTCAACTGGTAAAGGAGACTGAGAAAAAAAAATGTTCCGAAAACTAGATTTTATCCGCATTTCATGCAGTGATCAACTGAAGCATGCCTAACAGATACAGCAAGCAACAAACAATATAACGAAATTTTTACTCCACTGGTTGATACCATAAATACTTCTGATGGATGGATTGGGCAGACAAGCACCTCTCTCGCAAGGTATTTTTATTGTTGTGATAAAACATAAAAATAGTTTTGAATCAAAACAACTCCAGAGTGCATTTTTCAATCCCATCCTCTTCTCTTGATCTCAATTTGTTTTTATTGCTATCTGTTGGCATTGAGGTAACTGTGGTAAGAGCACAAGGCTTAAATAATGCAAAGTACTATGTTGAAGTCATTAAAGAAATATTTGTATGCACAACGGTAAGAACAAATAAATTGTATTTTATTGAAGAAAGTATCTAAATTACACTCTGAAGTATCCAAATCTTTAAGTGTTTTTCAATTGCTATAGACCCAAGTGTTGATGGAAATACGTCTCCTAATGAGTTCTTTACTACTTTGCCCAGCCCATCAGCCCTGTTAATAGAAGTGCTTTCCTCTCCTCTCTTTCACGTTGCTAAATGTGCTAATGGCTAAAATTTATCATCCCTCCAGCAAAGCACTTCCCAACTGATCAGACAAGTCATAATTCCATAAGGACGCAAGCTGGGGTGAGGGGAACATAACACACTGCTATTCTAATCTAGAGATGCCAGCTAGAGTCCTTTTCTAAGCACAGTGGAAATGGATCTTCCAGATGACTACACAGCAAACAGCACTTTTTCCCATTTACAAAAAAAGTTGGTGGGCAAGGGTGACAAAGTCATTTAGAAAGTATTTAAGAACTGTGGCTGCACAGAACCAAATTTCATGCCCCTGATAGAGCTGGCTGTCATGTTGGGTTCAGTTGGAAACTATCAAAAAGATATTGCTGTAGCCAGCTTCTACAGACCTCGCAAAGAATTTAAAGCTTGAAGAAATTGGTGTTTTACCAGTTAACGGGTAATGTCACTGCCAACTTTGTTTTACTAGTATACAACACTTCAGGCTAAAAGGTTAACTGTTCTCTTTATGATGTGCAGTCTCCTCTCTTCAGAAATGATCAGAATGATCAAGAATGATCTTCCTACTCTCCACAATTGCTGCTTCTAGTATCTATAAAGCAGCAAACACAAGGGCAGGAGAAAATTACAAAACTATTGAATTTCTCAAACCATCATTAAACAGTAGTTTAGCACAAATTTTATGGGGCTTGAACATAAGTTAAATACACACGTACCTTAGAAAATAAATTAAAACAGAACATGGTGCACTGAGGAAAAGTGAACCAGCTATAGTTTTAGGTAACATGGAAGGCTTTTTGAGAACAAAATTCTGCCTTTAATAAGATTTTTCAGTATAAGCAATATCTATTTGGACCACAAAGACTTGAAAGATCAGTCTGGATTGAGGCCTTATTTATACTAGATGGCAGGGCTATGTGAAGCTTCAGGTGGTGATTCGATTCGGAGGAGATTCAGCCCAATTCAGTGGCTGAATCTCTGAATCTAAAGTGAATCAGGGGACCAATTTAAAAGGTCCAAATCAGTTCAAAGCTCTCCAGAGGGGACTTTGGGGGAACCCCTGACAGCTCCCCTGACCTCCCCCCTTCCCCAGCCCCTTCTCCACCTGCTACCCCAATCCCACCATGGCTGCACTAGCCCCCACCACCCCAGCTCCTGGCATTTTAAAGAAAAGCCCCAGGGCTCACCAGTAGCTGTCAGGTGTGTGTGTGTGTGTGGGGGGGTGATCCCTGCTGCCCAATGCATGGGAGGCTCTGCAAGAGTCCCCAACAACCCCTGCTCCCCCAGCCCCCCAACAGGTGCCTTTCCTGGGCCAGTTCCAGCCTTGTAACAAAAAAAAAAAAAGCTGAGAAAAGCCCCAGGACTCACCACTCCTGCAGCAGCCTCAGGGCTTAGGGGGCTAGTGCAGTGCCCAGCACCACGTGGGAGTCTGTGAGGGGCAGCAAGGATCACCCCTCCCCCCAATGACAGGAGTGGTGAGTTTGAGGGGAAAACCCCCCCCAGAAAAAACCATCAAAGTGCTGGAGTTGGCTCAGCAGGGCACCTGTGGGGCGTGCTGGGAGAAATGGGGGTGGGGTCAGGGACTCACGCAGAGCCTCCCATGCAGCGTGGGGAAGTGGGGATTACTTCCTTGCCCAGAAGCACCCAGTGGACCCGGGGATTTTTTTTTTTTAAACAAATTCTGAGAACCGGGGTGGATGGGGCAGCCATTGCCAGACCAGGAGAGGGCGGGGGTGGGCCTGGCCTGGCTGATTCAAAGATTCAGCTGCTGCTGAATCTCATTAGGAAATTCAGCTGAATTGAATTGGGGCAGTGATTTGAATCACCGAATCGAATCACTCTCCTCCAAATCGGCCAAATCCAAATCTGAAGTAGGCCTAAGCAAAGCAGCTAATATTTACTAGATGGTATAAGAAGTCTTACCTAGCTGTCACTAAACTATGAAAAGCTGGGTCATAGCCATGTTACATGTTGGGGGGGAAGGGGTCTTTCCATTAGCAGAAGAACAAGCCATGTTCTCTGTCTACATGCCACCCCGCCATGACTATAGTATCAGTGCATATCATATTCTTCCTGACACAGCCTCAACTAAACATGGAAAATACTTTAAATAAATAATGCTTGCACTTGACAAAAAACAAAACAAAACAGAACACAAACTTACACAGATTTCATATACATTAGGGCTGAAAGGGACTTCTCAAAGATCATCAAGTCTAGCCCCCTGCCCCAGGGCAGGAAGTCAGCTAGGGTCAAAAGAGCCCAGCAAGCTAAGTATCCAACCATTTCTTGAATGAGTCCTAAGTAGGTGCCTGCACCACTTCTGGAGGGAGTCTATTCCAGGTCTTGGGAGCTGAGACAGTAAGAAAATGTTTTCTTATGTCCAGCCTAAAACGGTCTTGTAGGAGTTTATGACTGTTGGTCCTTGTATTCCCTTGTGGTGCTCTGCTGAAAAGATGCTCTCCCAGGTCCTAATGTCCACCCGTTATGTACTTACTCCCCAGCTCAGCCCAGACCCTGGCTTGTTTGCTTTTGTTCCATCCAGGAAGAGCACACACCAACTGCTGAAACTTCCTTAGTCTGATGAAGGGTTTTTGAACCCAAAAGCTTGCTTAATAAATATTCTCCAACTATTTGGGTTGGTCTAATAAAAGATATCAAATCACCCAAGGAACCTTATCTGCCTATGGCTCTCCTCTGGAGTCTCTCAAGTTTTTTACATCCTTCTTGAACCGTGGAGTCCAGAATTGGATGGATTACTCCAGCCACTGACTCACCAAGGTGAAGTACAGCAGGAGGATGAAATCCTGAGATTTACTTGAGAAGCATCTATGGATGCAAGTCAGAGTTTTGTTCGCTTTACCAGCTGTGATATCACATTGGTGGCTCATTTTCATCTTGCAGTCAATCATGACCCCCGAGTCCCTTCCAGCAGTGGTGGTAGCAAGCACAGCACTGCTGAGCCTATAAGTATTCTGCGAGTACCCCCCCCCGCCCCCCGTGGAGTACCTTACATTTATTGGTATTTAACATCATCAGGTTTGTATCTGCCCATTTACTAAGTTTATCCAAGTAAGCCTGGATCAGTAGCCTGTCCTCAGGTGTGGACGCTATGCCCCAAAGTTTAGTGTCATTGGTGAACTTAGCCAGTGTGCTTCTGACACCAACGTCCACATAATTTATAAAAACTTTAAAGAGAAGTGGTCCAAGGACAGAGCCTTGGGGGATGCCACTGGTCATGGAGCACCATAATGATTCGTTACCATGAACCACTACTCCAAGTCTGACTTCAGAGCCAATTTCCCAGCCATCAAACTGTGGTGTAGCCAAAGTCACAGTTGGCCAATTTTTCCATGAGGATACCAGATCAAAGGCTTTTTAAAAGTCCAAATATATGACATCAATCTCTTCTCCCTTGTACAGGTGATATGTCACCTGGTCATAGAAGGAGATGAGATTGGTCAGGCAAGACCTACCCATGACAAACCTGTGCTGGCTGTCTCTTAGGATGTTGCCCTCAGCCAGCTTATCCAGATGGGTCTCCTTGATAATTCTGTCCAGAGTCTTACCAGGGATTGATGTCAGGATGATTGGCCTGTAATTCCTGGGATCTACTTTCTACCCTTTCTTGAAGACAGGTACCACATTGGCCTTCTTCCAGTCTTTGGTTACTTCACCTGAGCACCATGAGTTTTTGAATATTTTTGCCAATGATTGGGCTATGACACCTGCCAGCTCCTTGAGTACTCTAGGGTGTAATCTGTCAGGACCAGCTGACTTGAAGGTGTCCAGTCTCTCAAGGTGGTCCTTTACTAGATCAACACCAATGCTAGGTATAAATATGCCCTCACCCTGACCGTGCCACATCTTGCTAGGCATTCATGCCCTGTTGTTTAATTTTCCTGAATATTAGTGAAAGTAAAATGTTATTCACAAGAAGGTCTACAGGAAGGTGAAGTAAAAACATGTAATTTTATGAAAATAGTTGAATTAATGTATGTGCATGTGAATATTCACATTGCTATATTTCACATCCCTTATACATATCTAATATACTGGTTTCTGATCCAGGAATATAGTTCACCGGTAATGTATCCATTCCTGGTGCATTATATATTAGGACATCAAGAAGATACCTCTAAGGTAATTTTCTACCTCCCAACATGCCATATATACTTCCTTTTCATCAATCCTTTCCAAAATTCTTACATCAACTGCACAGGCCGGACCATACCAATGGCTCTTCTAATCCAATATCCTTTTCCCAGATTTGTGACGAACCACAGATTTGGCCTGAATTAAAGAAAGTTTCATTCATGCTTTGTTCACTGCTACTCACCAAATCTGTATTAGCTAACGACAAATTACAAGTAATAACATGTTTGCTTATCTTTAGTACCTTTAAACACAAAGATAAATTAATGATTACGAACAGAAGAAAAAACTATATTAATAAGACTAGCACTAGAAACTCCACAGTTCATTCAAAATAGAACACCAAGTCAAGGAAGTCAATTCCAATTCCTGATGCTAATAATCATCTAACCAAATGAAAAAGCCTTCTTTTTCAATGCAGTTTACATTTACTAGAAAATTATCTGTTGTATCAAATTATTACTTTAGAGACTTGCCTGCAAGTAGGAAGGTTCTATTATTATTTTTGATATCCCTGCAAGGATAGAAGGTGCCGAATGATATTACTCAGGATAGAGGCAGAAATTACACATAAACCAGTATAAGTGGTTCAAGCCGTCAGCTCCATTTGATCAGGGAGGCATGCCCTAGTGCCCCCCACTCCTCTCCTCTTCCCCCACCTTCCCAGCTTCTGGCCTGAGCCATTGCAGGCATGTGGCTGCATTTCTAGAATCAATAGTTAATGTCTGTTTGTTGCTTATTGGTTCAATCTACGCAGTTTACGGAGAAGATTCAAATGATTCAGCCTCAGGCTTTTTGACTGCACTGAGCCTCAAAGACAGAAAGGAAGCTGTTTCAAGAAGCTTCAAATCTAAGCTGGAAAGAGCTGAAAACCAAAACTTTTTACCTTTGCTTCCTCCAGTTTCTTAACCTCACTATTGTCTTCAGTTCCAAGCGAGACTTCCCAGGCGTTGCCTATGAAACTGACATGGCCATCTTCGGGTGTGTGTAGATGAAATGGGGGCCTTAAATTGAAACAGTCGTTTTTTAAATCCACTGTTTCAATTTAGGGCCCTTAAAACCCATGTGTTGTGCACATACCCCACACTTACCTGCCTCTCTGGTGGCAGGGAGGGGAGGGTGAGCTGCCAGCATGCAAAGCGGTCCCTGGGCAGGGGGATGGTGCTTCCCTCTACAGCAGCAGCAGCCCCCCCCACCAGGTAGCACCTGCCCACAGGCACCCGGCTCAGGCAGTCCTGGGGGGGGGGTACCGCAGTCATGGACGGAAGCACCAGGCCCTCACACAGCTCATTCAGGCAGCCAGGCTCAGAGAGGGGGGCGGAAAAATCAGACTCATTGCTCTTCTTGGGTGGAGCCTGCCTTCCCGGGTTGTTACAGGGCTTCCTGCAGAGCCCCTGAGCTGCACAGTGCCCGGTGCTTCACTCTGTGGCCATAGGGGCAGCAAACAAACTCCTATGAGGATTTTTAGTTTGCTACACCCCAAGTCATTTAAGGTGCATTACACTGCTGAATTCCCCACAACGGCGGAATGAATGTGCAATATGCCGCCAAGGTGGGCAAACAGCGAAAGCATTGAAGTGGTGCAAAAGCATTTGGCCCGCTTTAAGGTGTTGTGCACAAACACCCTTCGTTTCATCTACACATGGCCTTAAATATTGTACTTCTTTTGTCCAAGTCAAAAGCATTCAGAAAAGCCTTTCACACACATTTACCGAAATGTTACAGTAGTTGTATAGCCTCAGTCAGTACTCCAATCAAAAATAATTCTATACATTTACTGCAACTTGTAGGAAATCCTAGTCCCACTGAAGTTAATGCATTTTTTTTCTTTTTACTACTATCTTTAGGATCCAGATTTTCCCTATAGTTCTTCTGAGCCATTACAACGAAACATGAGGGTGGTTTTGCCTTTTTTTTTTTTTTTTTTTTAAATCTTTGGATGAAAAAAAATGGAATCTCCTTAATTTCCCAACTCATTTAAAGAGAAGCTGTACAAACAACATAAACATAAAGGACATCTTATCTAAATGACATCTTAATACGCACTTTGAGAGAGCCGGTTTCACTTGATCTGTCATAAATGCGTACTGGTGTGGTGCTTGAAGAGCCTTACGTTAGTTTGTACTCCGCCTTATATACCCTAATCAGACCGATAAGGAAAGCAACTTTGTCTTTCATTTGGAGATGGGAAACACAGGCTGCGTGATGAGGTAATTAGCTCAACATCAGTCTGTGGAAAACCAGGAATAGGATCTGAGTGGTAGTGTAGCACTTTAGTCACACCACTATCCTTTCCTCTCCAAGGACATGTACCTTGTGCCTATGTTTTATGCAAATGAGAGCAGAATCAGATTCTTAAAAGCCTAAATTCGGCACTGTGCGCTGACACTTGTATACAAGTTCTGCATTGTGAGCTGACACTTGTATATAGGAGCATTTAAATAGCGCATGACAAATTAGTTCAATAAAAACAAAGAGCCAGCCTGAACCTTCTTAAAATCTGAATCCATATTTAACCTATGAGGCTTAAAAATAGTTGCTTGACTTTTAAAACAGTCCTATAATTTTAACCTTACTGGTTTTATATGAACTAGAAGTAGTATTAATTATCTCAGCAATACTGTCATGACAGTTTTTGAGCTACACTAAGAGAAGTAAAAAGTTATCTAACTTTCTAAAGGCTCATTCAAACGTGAAACCTTTTGAACATATGATGGATCCATTTTCCATTTAAGAATCCCACACAGCAAGCCTAGAAACTTCAGTGGAGAGGAACTCTACAAAGTAAATGCTGAGCAAATGAGGGAATGTGTACAGAGCCACTCTCATCCTGTCCAGATGGAGACAACTTCATTTCAAGTGACGCACAGACGACACTGAGGCTAAGAGGGAGAGAGCAGCCTAATGCACATCATAAACATGCTCAAAGCAGGAGAGGGGGAAGAGGATAAGTTAAATAACTTTTCCCCTTTCCAGTTCAAGAGGAGGAAGGGTAACCATCACCAATTCTAGGACCTTGAAAATGGGACATTGTTCTAATCAGATTAGGTTAGGCAGTTCCAACAGCATAAAACATCTCCTGCGAAGCAGAGAGAATATACTTGGACTACCTTTTCAACCATGGAATGAAGTAGTTCTCTTTTCTGGTACATGTAGGTACAGCAACTTCCCTGCTTGGCATTCTTTTTCTACTCCTGGTATACCCGTTTCCCACGCTTCAACTCATGTCTCCACTTCAAAGAGAATTACACCTATGTTATTCAACAGATTTCTTCAATAAACTTCAAACTGGAGTGCAATGGTCCGTGAAATTTCTTAGCATCGTTACCTTAGTTCATTTTTTTTTTTTGAAGTATCCACAATGGTGTCACGTTTTGAAACTCAACTGGTTATAACAACATGACTGCTTCACATCAGTACGGTATTTATCGAACTTATTTTTCAGACTGCGTGTTGGATCCTCCCTAGGGTGGCCATCATAGAGGACAGTCTGCTTGTCCTCTGTCCCTTATGGATACAAAACTGGATGCCTTTATGTCCTCTATTTTTTCTCTTCAAGAGAAAACTAGAGGTGCCCAGTTTTGTCTCCATAGAGGACAGAGTAGCAGAACGCCAAAATGTCCTCTATGATGGCCACCCTAGTCCTCCCTCCAGAGATCTGTACTTTCCAGCCCAACACTAAAACTTAGACCCAAGTCCACTGAGGCCAATTCCTGGTATCCACCACTATAGGTCCTTCTCTAAAAATCCATGACCCAAGTTCCAAACGTGCAGAGACTGAAAAGCCTATAAAGTCCATCCAGAGTCTAAAACCAACCTCAGAAGTCAAGTAAACATTTCTATACAGTAACCGTATCAGTACTCAACCAGCTTTTGCAGGATAAAACCTATGGTAGGGCTATCTGTTAACCTACTATGTGACTTCTTCTACAAGTCTTAACTTCAGAATACGGGGAGATCTGTTAACCTACTGTGTGACTTCTTCTACAAGTCTTAACTTCAGAATACGGGGAGAACATTCTAGAAGAAATACTTCCTGCAATTCAGGAAATAACCTCGAGTTAAGAATTGTTTTCATTTGGTACTACCAACGGGCCAGCTGACGTATGGGTTTTATAATCGTCAAAGTGAGTTCAGCACAGGCACCTCTTTGAGTCTTGTGTGATTTTCTTTGGAAACAGACACCAAAGGTCACTGGATATTTGGAAAGGACCAAAGACAAGTACTAAAAATGCCAAATAAAGGAAACTAGTACAAGCCTAACAGAAGCTTGGATACGATCATGTAAAAAGACATTGTGTCTTGGAAACCCTACCAAAGACAACACATATATTACACAGAGTGTATAGCATTTACACTATATTAAAGCATGTACCAGGATCATCTTTAAAAATCCCAGAGTTTCATTGGGTTTCAGTAACATTCATAATAAAAGGACACACAGCTGCAATTAGGTCAGCAGCCTCCCACCAGAACCTTCATCTTTCCATATAGGTTTAAGTAAATAACTATGATTTTCTAAAATCCAAAACCCGCTTCTTCCTGCTTTCATAATTCACAGACAGCTACCACTGAAGTATACAACATAAGCAGCCTCCCCTTCCAATGAATCGCTGGAAAAGAGTGGTTTGTTTTAAACTCCGATACAAACCCATAAGTCCATTTTTACTACTACTTGCAGAGTAGATTTTGCAGGCCCCAAATGAAACTGGAGTGCCATTGTGGTTGGCACTGTGAGTACACTTAGCTAGAAACACCCCTTCCCCTAAAGAGATTATGATCTGAAGAGAAAAGGCAAGGTAGGCACAAGGTGTGGGGTGTACTTTTTCCCATGGAAAACTAGCATGTAACTAGATCACAACTGCTCTTCAGCAAGTACATAACTTGGAGCAATTAGGAGTCCCAGTGATTTAAAATGGACAACCCACATGCTTAAACCTTCAGTTAACTGCTGAAAATCACACACAGATCAGCACAAAGCCACACAGTGAATACATCTCAGTTTCCTAACCATAAAACCACCCTTTCATGTCCAGTTCCCATCAATGAATACAGCCACATAGATGTGTCAAATGTAGACCAAACAGATTAGGTAGATTAAAATCATCACGAGCATCCCTGAGGACAGGCAAACCATCTACCTAATCAGATACCCAACTTCCACACATAAATCATACTTCAGGAAGCAACAAACACATACTGAAATTTAACTAAACACTAAATCAGAATTATTTCATTTTTAAATAAGACCATAGTAAGCAGCTAGCAGAGTAATATTCAACCAGAAACAAGGATTCAATAATTTTTTGCCTCACATTTACACTTAGAAATTGAAAGCTTTCCAAGAAGTTTTTTGGTGACTATTTGGGCATGGTAATTGGTAATGAATGACTGCAATGATTGTAAGTAAAAATAGCAGTAAGTGTTTGTTTTTGGAAAAAAAAAAATCAGGTCAACAGAAATGACCAAATAAAAAGCCCAATGCTTTCTGTCCATTCTAAATCAGGCCCAAATAAATATATACACCTTGAAACAGATGGGAGAGAGAGGTACAAAAATCTACCAAAGTTGGAGCATCTCAATGAAGAAACTCATATCTATTTTTAGAAATGATAAAACATATAGTACAATTAAAAATTGCAAAGATTTCCTGTTTTCTTTCAACTGGCAAAGGGATTTCAACTATCTACAGGCAGTTTTGGCTATGCCTTATCTGCGAGTTAGAGGGCGTCTTCTCCAGTATTTGAAAGAAACCTACTATCCAAATGTGTTTGTGTTTATTATTATTAAATCACAATAGAAACCAAAGCACCATGACTTAAATTGATTACATTTAATCAATTTAAAGATTGCAATGCAATGTGAAGTATGTGTTGCATAATTTGTTTGGGTCAGGGCACTAAGAAAAAATGAGTTTACCTTCTCTCAGCCACTATTTTGATAAACTATGTTTTTCTTTAGCCAAATTTAACTTAGCAAAGGATAAAGGAACATGGTTATCCAGTTTTCACTCCAACGATCTGTCCAAAGTTCCTTCTCCAACTTTAAAAGCACAACACACAAATTAGGCCTGTGTTCCATAAAGTATATAATGGAATATAGGACCTACCCCAGAAAACCAAATATGCACACGCAGATATTGTACGACATAAAGCATAGCCTACAAAATAATCCCTTTTTATCTAAAACTACAGGAAAAAAGGCCTTTAAACAAAGAAGTAGTCCCATATGGGGTCAGTCATCACTCATTTATCAGGAAAAGATACCATTCTGTGAGAGGCCAATGCAAAAGCATGCAAAATGTGGTTATGTTATATGCTGCACTTCTTGGTTATAAAATTAAAATAAAAACTACTACTATGTTCTTGGCATCTAAAGCAGGTGAACACAAATGATAAAATGAAAAATAGACTAAAATATCCATTGAAAAAAGAACAGATAACCAAATAAACAAATTTAGAGAGATAAGTGCTTTGGATTTGAACCTAAAAGGATCCTTCTTTGTTTTATCCTCCATATCTAGCCTGTCAGATAATGTTTCTTAAGACAAAGTAGCAGGAACATGCATCTTTCCATTCCTTTGTGTTTAGTGAAAATTTAGTGCATATCACTTACTGGAGCATTATTCTGCATTGACAGAACCTGGATATAAGAACATGTAATGGGGGCACAAGAACAAGGAAGTAAGCTAGAGGAAAAAGTACATGATAAGGGTTTTCTTGCAAGAGGTTGCCTCTTACACACATGCACATGGCACCCAAGATAATGAGGCTTTGATCTCAGGACCAGTACAATAGAAATGAATTAAAGACAATAGCTCAGAAAATACACAGATGCACTTTTTCCTGAGGCTCATTCATGAACTTTAGCAACAACTCACATTCAAAAAAGTGCTGACAATTGGGATGCTTTAAAAGAACGATGAAAGAAAAATATCCAAAGAAAAGATTTCTACCCATCCACAGATCTATTTTGAGATTTCCCAAATAAAAGTTAATTTTCCACTTGGGTGGTTTTCCACTACTTTCAAAATAAATTGGTCTCTGTCCAATAAGAACTCTAATTTTTCTATGTTTCTGTAAAAAAAAAAAAATAGCAAATGCAGTCATCAACTTACTCTAACTAGCTCTACGTCCTCTCCCCTATCATCATCCCTATGCCACTTTCAATGGCACTGCCATGAAGCAAGCCTTCTGCAGTCTGTTTTGTTCCCCTCGTTGTATTATACTCCTTCCAAAAAGGTGTATCCTCCTCCATGATATTATTTAATTTACTCTCTCAATTTTTCATTGGTTCCTACCTAAGTGCTACCTGGCCTCTTCTTCCTTTCCTCTAACTCGGTTTTAGTCCACATAGGCTTCTAGAGCTGATCTTGAGATCTGAGCACACCTCTGTAACCTCAAGCTCCTGGTATCGGATTTCTTAAAAAAAGGTGTTTTAGGTGCCTAAAGATTTTTAAAAGATCAGAGATACCTAATCAACATGAGGTAATATCTTTGAAAAAAAACAGCCTTTGGCCCCAGGGAGACTGGGAAGACAGCCGATGAGCATCTAATATCTATGCGTCTCAGATCTTTCCTATACATCTCTATACAGTAAAGACTGAAACGCTCTCAACGAGGGTTTGATGAGTTTCTCATTTTCCTAGCCTGCACTTGCCACTACTGCTGTAATAAAAGTAAGTCACCACCTGCCTCTGCTTTCACTAAGACCTCTCTCAGCTGTGTTGCTAGAGAAGCGAAGAAAGAAAAGCACTATCTTCTAAGTGGTGTGCATGTGCTTAAACGAAGGAGGGGGTGGAATTTAACAGGAGCAGCTCATCTCTGTTACTCCATACCCAGCTCCTCCTAATGAAGTTAGCTCACAGTGCTACATGCTTCCAGAACTAAAGCAGTTAAATATTTAATTAAGTAAAGGGAAACAGACAGTGGTGCAGGTAGGCAGGCAGAGGCTTTATGGACAAACCAGCCTCCTCTTCTGTTTCCCACTCAGGTCCCTCAAGCACAAGTGATGAGCATTGTTCAGCACCTAATTGGTGCCTGGCTCTGGACTCAAGGGGGTGGGAAAGCCTTATAGACCAGAAATTGGCTGACTATAAGACTGACTACTTCATTACCACATCAGCCCACTATTCAGAGAGAGTGCGTGGAAAATCCATCTGTTAGTACCTGAATGAATACATCAGATACAAAAGGAAGCAAAAGCCTTTCACTAGCCATTCAGTTATTCAGAGCATAACAGACAGAGGAAAAAGCAAAAGCATGACAAGAATCACCCTTAAGATGATAAGGCCTTATTCTCAGAGCACAAAAGAAACGCCATTCTTCTGACCCTGGATACACGTCTGCTTGTCACAATAGAAGTTGGTACTATGGAGTGCCTCACACAGGGTAAACCAAAATATGTTTCAGTAACATTAAGACAGAGTGTCCTTTCTTGGACTGAGCAGGAGTCTGAGCCAGAAGTTCTTTTATATTAGCCTAGCTCTGCACTATCTAGCCCTTAGGCAAGTCACTCCAAAAAGGTGACCAGATTTTCAAAGGGAAAACCTGGGACACTGTCATCAGGGTTTCTTACAGGAGACAGTTCTGATGGTCAAGGTTTTTGCAATTCAGGAAGCTAAAGGAGGAAAAATAGGTTTCTATTTTTTTGACTGAGGGACCACGGGCCTGTCTGCCTTTGCCACTAATAACTTAAGAATGAAAGATATGAATTTCCACAGCAACTAAGAGAAGAAGTTATGGACCAAACCCCATTGTGACAGGCTCTGAACGAAACAAAGAAAAGCAATGTCCCAAAGAACAACGAAAACAAAGAGTCCAAATCATGCTGTGAAAATCTACTGCATTTACTCAAATATAGGACATCTTTGAATATAAATGACCCCCCCATAATTATGTACCATGTTTACTCAAATATGAAATAACCCTGAATATAAGACAACCTCCCCCACCCCCAATAATTAGATTCTATGCCTGGAAAATTTATAAAGTAGTTGTTTTCAAACATGCTTCAATTTGAACTAAACATCCAGAAGTGATACATTTTCTTTTGAAACTTCTGCAAGTTTTAGCACAGGTACTCCATAAATACATTTTTAAACAGCCCTTCTATAACTACCTATATATGTAGTACAAACTATGCATGAGAGTAATTTAGAGGCAAAATGCTTACTTACCATATATTTGGGCTCTAGCAGAGTCAACAGCAAGACATGGTGACCCCATAGTTCGGGACTGCTCCATGCTGTGTGTACTTCAGACGCATCCCGCTCTCAAAAGGATCATGTGCTAACTAGCCCTCCATTCTTGACTGAACTAATTGTTGCTGTCACAAGTCCTGGGATCCCCCAAATATATATACGTGCATGAGGCGCAGGGCAACCTGGTCCAGCTCCACCATATAGGCGTAGTCATACGAGGCAAGCTTAGAGAGGGCACAACAGAGGGATTCTGGGTGAACTGTTTGCAACCCCATTTGGTGATGTTCGCCAGACATTTAAGGCTGGTGAAGAAACAGGAATGATTTGGAAATGGGAAAGAAAGGCGAAATAAATTGAAATGTAGTCAATGCAACGGCTTACCATGACTTGAAAAAGAGTAGGTCTTTAGGGTTACTGAATGCAATAGGTATTACCGTATGTTGTGTTCGGTACTGCACTGATAATTTTTCTGGTAGCTTGTTCCTGAAGCTATACGGCTGAGAGTAGGTAAATTTGGGGGTATCCAAACCTTGGGGGTTGGGCCTGCATGTAGGACGCCTGCCAAAAGACTCTGAAAAGATCTAAAGCTCCTGGTGGGGATGGAGAACATTTGCCAGTTGTAGGGCTACTACTTATGGTTCTGGACTGACTCATGGATTTGGCTTGAAACATGAAAACTTGCTTGGAAAAATAAAAGGTAGGTTCTCATCAGCATGCCAAATATAGTAATTCTGGTGCTAAGGGAAAGGTACTGGGGCTGGTCTGACTTGGTGTTTCACTATCTCCACGTCCCATGCTAGTGCCTTGTAGAGAGACTACCTCCCCTTTTTTTAAGGGCTGCACAAGGAAAAAAAA
>JAGPOW010001338.1:70063165-70080490 GCA_030014935.1 Caiman crocodilus
ACAACATGTTTTATTATATTCTAAATGAAAGACCTAAAATCTGAAAATTAGGTTCATTTTGATTTGAATAAAAAAAAATGTTTTCTCTTTTCCTGTCACTTCCTCACTGGAAAATGAAAGAAAACCATAAATATATAAAGAAAGAAATAAAATCAGAAATCGTTTTCTTATTTCTGTATAAGCATGGTCATATCATTTCTCAGTCCAAGTTCAAACTTTTCATTTTGTCAATCAAATGGGAAGATCAGCCCTATTTAACCAAAACCTTTGGCAAAAGACTTTTAATGAACTTTGGTGTTTTTGTATCCTGTGGGTCTGTCTAAAATATAAAGGTCAAAATTACCACAGTACTATTTCTCAGATTATGCGTGCTTGTATCTATTTTGCTGCACCTTCTAATGGTTCGAATAAAGTCTGACTGTTTGCTGAGAAGGGTCACCTGCTAACATTGTTGGGGAAAAAAGTGTTCATACCACCATCACCACGTTCCAGAAAGTTCTGTGGATTTCCAAGATGATGCTGAACACAGCCTTGCTCATTTTCCACTAACAGCCAAACAGTTTTCCATGCCTTTTCAAGAATCTGGGGCTGGAAGTATCAAGTATTGACAGCTCCTTTCAACAAAACAAGGTTTTCCAAGTGTAGATAGACCCTGCATGTGAAGGCTTGATGTGGTATATGGATAAGCTTTATAGTTTGAAAGTTGAGAAGAGTGTCAATATCTGACAAATCTTCTAAGGGTCAGCCTGTGGGAAATGCTGAACAGACAGCATCGGTTTTTGCCCATGTCTGGTCAGAAACCACAATAAAAACCTGCTTTGAATAGTATGTTACAGAGTCATGCCTATTGTTGCTGTAGTTGTCACAAGACGTTATGCACGTAGGAATGGAAGATGGTCCGTGTGTCCAGATCGTAACTGTCAGAAATATGCATGGTTCCAATTACTGCTATGGAGTTATGTCAGCTGAAAGTCTCTATTAATTGCTGTGTCCCACCCAGTGAAGAAGTTTAGAGACCCTTGAACTAGAATATTCATTTAAACCTAGATTTTCTTCACTCCAAGACTTCTCCGCTCTTTCTGGAATTTATAGGAATGTTTAAATAGTACTCATCTTCATGAACAGATGGTAGTGGTACTTTGTCAGGGCATGCAAGTTAACACTTTAGAATTTTAATATAACACAAAGACATACTTCTCAAATGCCCTCCACAACAAGGGCCATTTCAAAATCTGGATTCAATTCTGCCACTACCCACTACCTTATCACTTCCAAAGTAACAGAAATGTAAAAAAAAAACAAACTCAAAACTTTTATTATTCTATAAAAGCAAAAAATATTTTATTATTAAAGACTTCATCTTTTAGTGTTTGGACTCATTTGGCCAACAGGTAACTTGTTGTTCTAGCGTTTAAAATAAAAACCCACAGTCAAAAACTAAAACCAAAAACACACAGTGCAGCAATTATTGCTGCAACTGCCTGCTGCAACAAATGTGGGTTATTTCCAAGTACCATATACTTTCCTCCTTGTTGCAGATGGTTGAGGTTGAAAAAAGGAGAGAACCTGAGTAAAAGTTTCAAAGGTCAAATGAGGCAGATAAAAGAGGATGTGCTAGGGGAATGTTTTTAACAAGTCCCAAACCACAGAAACTGATGATTTGGGTACTATACATCAAGTTAGTGATACAATGTGATCCAAACATCTTCTTTTCATAAAATTAGCCTCTCTTTCCCTTTCATGTCTGGGATAGGAGACTGTATAACTCCTTTTTTTTCTGAAGCACAATCGTACTCTTTAGTTGATGCAATACAGAAAGCCAATTAATTCTAGTCACTGGGACGTTGGGCAACTTTCTACAAAATGGGGAGGGAATAAAAAAAACAAACAAGGAAAACATTCCCTCAAATCCTTTAGACCATGATTTTCAGCAATTATAGCTTCCAAATGATGCCGTTGTCTTACTTCCCATCAGGCAATAATTACCTCTTCTTACCATATATCATGGTAGGAAGAGGCACTGTTACTGGAGAACACCAATCACAAACAAAATATTTAGAAACCTATTAGTGCCAAGTCTCAGCATAAGGTTTGGTCCAAAGCCAATCGGTGATGAATCTATATGTGCTATTAGCATGCAGCAATAAACTCCAGTGCATATTACATTGGAGTTTACGGCTGCTTGGCATGCTATGTGAATGTGCGAAAGATTCAATTTGCACAGATTCAGTCAGTTCTTTTAAGATCACAGAATAATTGCCTAGTAGGTTTGGGGATTCAACCCAGTTCTGAATTGGATTTAGGCCTATGCTCTGAATGGCTCCACCACTGGCTTTTCCACCACTGGCTGAGCTCCACTGGGCTGGTGAAGCCAGTTGGAGTGTAACCCTGGCTCCAAGCACAGTCCAGTGACTGGAGGCTCTGCAGATCCATGGAGTTGAGCCTGATGGCAGGAGACAGGGGAGAGCCAGTGGCAGAGTCGCTCAGAGAGCAGCCCTGGCTCTGAGCACAGCCCTGGCCAGCGGCTCTCCTCTGCCTCCCGCCACCAGGCTCAGCTCCGTGGGGCTGTGGCATTTCCTGTCGCCGGGCTGTGCTCACTAGGGCTGCATTCCAAGTCGCTCCGTCACCAAGATGAGCTCCACGGAGCTGGCAGAGTTGCTCGGAGCGCAGCCCGGCAGCGGGAGGTGGGGAGAGCCAGGGCTGCAGTCTGCGGGGCTCCATCAGTCCCAGGAACTCAATCTGCCCTCCCAGTGCTGCCAGACTCCTCCCAGAGGTACGGGACTCCAGATCTGCATGCAGGAAACGAAAGGTTGCTGCTGCTCCTGCCGCCGCTGCCACCACCTGGGGTCAGCAGCAGCACCAGTCTTCCCAGTGTTGGGTGCGGGCTGCGCCCAGTGCTGGTCCCAGGCAGCAGTGGGAGCCTCCTGTCATCCCATGCACAGATCTGAGGGCCCACAGCCCTGGGAGGAGTCTGGCACAGCTCCATAGCCCTCCTGGGGGCATGGGCCCCCAGATCTGCGTGCGGCATGACAGCAGGCTGCCGCTGCTGTCAAGTGACATGAGTTTTGCTTTTAGCAGTTTGAGGTGCAGTTTCCCAGAAACCCCTGAAGCTATCTCCTTGAAACTTGGTAGACTTCATACCCTCAGAAAGGGCTACTGTTCCTGCAATTTTCATCTGACTTGGGCAAAAAATGACAAAGTTATAGGCATTTTCATGATCCCCTATCATAGCCTACGGGCAAAATGTCAAAACGTGTCAAAGCAGCAGAACAGTTTCGATGAAACGAAACAAAACAGTGCTTTGAAATTAAATGCAATGATGAAATGAAACACTGTCCTTTCAGAATGATGAAATGGAAGTTGAAATGAAATGGTGCTGTTTCTCACAGCTCTACAGTATGGACACATCTGTATGGTGCTGACGACAGGCTAATAGGTATGTTCTCGCAGTACTACCAACTAGCTTTTCCCCAGCTGCTCAAATCCAACTGAGTTTCCATGGCATATGTTCTGGAATGTGTAACAGTATGTCATGTTTGAAGGTACTGATACTGCTAGACACCACAAGTTTGTGGTCTAAGCTTGCCCTTCAATTGGGGAAGGTTTTTGTTTTTTTTTAACCTTCCCTCATCACCCTCCTTCTTTGTATGGAACAAAGGATTCCTGATCCATGACTGAGGCACACGGGCATTAGTGCAATACAACAATGCAATGCACTGACAGTCTTGAGCCCCAACTTGGTGCCTTAAAGGCCAAACCAACCTTCAATCCAAGCCCAAGAATGTCCACCCGTTGTCCACAATATAATAAAGCCTGTCTTATTTACCTATTCCTCAAAAGGAATTGAGCCAGAGAAAAATACGCTTTTTTTTAAATGCCAATACAAACATAAAAATATTAAGTACTGACAGCATTGCATGGCCAATATCAGGATCTTCAAACTTCAGCTGAAGAAGTTTGAGGAGAAAATTATTCTTAAAAGTAAGATTGTGTGTCAATAGATCATAAAATTAGAAAGTTGAAAAAAAATCACAATTAGAAGAATCCTGACAAACTTACAAAACACTACAGGGGCCCTGTTCTCTTTGTGGATACGGTCTATGGATTTAGAGTTTATAACTGGAAATACATTTATAAAATATTATTTATTACAAGCTATGTTGGTGAATATATTGTAATATGGTTTTGCGTCCATCAGTTCATAAAGGGAAAAGGGTCAGTAGAAACCCAAAACATAACTACACATCTGTGTATGGTGGTGATGTCTCACAGATGGCCATACAGTTAGGGTTCCTGGAAAAGAATGGATGACCTGAGTTTACATAGTTAACTCCGAGAAGCTCAGAATTTTTAGGAACACAGAAAATATCTCTCTTCAAGGTGGGCTTCAATGAACTTAGACAGACCCAGAACAGGAATAAAAGGGAAGCCAAAGATACAGAAATTAACTCTTAATATGCAAGGTCATTGCCAACAACCTTTTACCATTGTACCTGTGGCAAGTAATCCATACTAACAATACTCTATATACTCAATATCTCAATATCTAGTTAAGGAAAGTAAATAATTTCTTGCTCTGTTTTCTGTTTTTAATCTGTTTCAACATTGAATAAACAGTTTGAAATGGCATTATCATTGGGGTTAGAATTATAAAATTGATGTGGGGCAGGAAAGAATTCTGATCATGTAGGGCAGAAAGTTCCCTCTCCCGAGAGAGGGGAAATGCACCAAACTGCTGCTGCAGAGGTCAGAACAAATGATATTCGGAAGAGGCTAGAATCCTTTCTTTAAGATGAAAGTGACAAACCAAAGAAAGAGAAGTCTATGCTAGCACAAAATCAGGGTCACCATATTTCCAGGTCCAAAAAAGAGATCACCTGTCACAGGATGGGAGTGCAGGGGTAGGGGATAGACAGGGGGAATATGATGGGGAGGCAAGGTGCCCTGCCCCTGCCCATTCTGTTGCCCCTCACTGACAAGCCACATGCCCCAACCCCATCCCTGCCTATGCCTCTCACTCCCAAACAGCAGTACCCTGCCCCCACCCCTTGCTGGTGCCCCTCACCCTTTGGTGCTGCCAATGCCCGGTACACCCAACCCACAGTCGCCCATCTCATCCCCAGTGCCCCTCACTCCCAACCTTGCCCCTCAGCCCTGCTGGTGTCCTGCACTATGGACCCACAGCCTCCTCCCCCCAGCCCTGCTGGTGCCCCACAGTCCTGACCCACAGACCCCTGCCCCATGCCTCTCCCCCCAGCCCTGCTGCTTATTCTCTCTCTCTCTCCTTAGCTGGCTTGCCTGAGCCAATGCAGAGAGCACATTACACCCCCAACAGCCAATCATATTGCCTGCTGCTCCCAGTCCAAAGCTGCCAGTCTGGGATGGCAGAAAATCTGGACATATGCTTTTTTAAAAACAAAACAAAACATCCAAACAGCACAGGGATCCAAAAAAGAGGACATGTCTGGGGAAACCCAGACATACAGTAACCCTAACAAATTGAGCTCTAAGAACTTGTGATGCAGGGGCATAATAACAAGACACTTAAAGACGGTCATAAAAAGCAAATGTTTTCATTATGCAGAATTTAACTAACCTAGGGAATTTAAATCCACAAGAAATCACAGGGCCAGAGAGCTCAATAATCGCAACATTTGCAGCCATACCTACTAGTTCTAAGATGTTACTGGTAGAGAAAGGTTTGACTGAAAGGCTAGGGACAAAAGGTACACATAATCCGGTTTGAGTAATCAGAAACTGGTTTAAACCTGTAACAGAACAGAAGCTCAGTGCATAAGCCAGTTTCAAACATAAACCAGTTTCAAAATGGCTGAAACCAGTTTAGGATACACCTGGTCAAATGTAGTATCAAATTTAACTGACTTGGATCAAACAGTTTATGAAACTTCTGTCCCAGACCACGTTGATTTAAATCACGATCCCCCAGCATGTTTCACAGCTCTGGGCTGGGCTTTGTTGTGCTGTCCACTCCAGAGAGCAGGGTTGGTCCCACACCTCTGGAGCAGTGAGGGCTGGCTGACAAGGGGGTGGGGGAAAAGCCTGGCTGGGGATGCAGCCCAGTCTGCAGGGGGGACTACTCTGGCTCTGGTCTGGGACCCGAGAAGGGAGTTAAACACCTCTACCCCTGGTCAAACTTACTGCTGGTTGTGACTGTGGACAAGTCCCAGAGGCGTTTGGAACCAGGCTTGCTGCTATAATTTTGGATTGCAAATCCCAGAGACCTCAGGGGCAGCAGGGCACTAACACAAAGCCCATATTGACTACATGCCAAAGAGCTGTGCTCTAGCCCCGCCCAGCTTCTAGCTTGAGCCACTGCAGTCATGTGGCTGCATTTCCTGAATCAAAGGTAAATGTCTTTCCCTTCTGCTTCAATTTAATCTGTGCATTTTAGGCTAACCTGCAAAGACTGAATCAATTCAGCCTTGGGCTTTTTGACTGCCTGTACTTAGCCAACGTCTGGATCTGTATTCAGATGTGAAGTTTTTCCTGTCTTAGGGGAAGTGATTTCAGATATAAAGAACCATTTTGGTAACATACCATATTACTGGATATAGTTGGTCCCCATTTTTGAGTTAGAAAATGATCAACCTATGGAGAGGAAGGATTTTGCTCCTTATAAACTGGGGCAAGGTATCTCAAACTATGGAACCAAGATTTAGTTAATGGTGGGCATGTCTGGATGAGATGCTAAATGTGCATTAGTGCATCACAGTGAAAGCCATGCTAATGCACAGTGGTATTAGTCTACTGGTCATTAGTGTCACTTAAAAGGCATGCACTGGTGCTAAAGTGCAGTAGTGCCAGTTACTGAGCATTGATTTAGTATCTGGTAATACAGGTATTAAACATAATGCTCAGTAATTACAGTACATTAATGAATGAATAAATGTGCCCTGTGAGTGTGTGAAAAGCTGCCTAGTCACATGGTGTGGGCTTCTCTTTATTTCTGGTAGCAAAGGTGCCCTAAACTAAGCTACAGTTAGAAAAGTATTATATGTAGTATCACATTTCCAGTGAAACTGTTGCTGTAGCTGCTACAGAGATGTTATTTAATTAACAGTGGCAGTCTCTTGTGCCAAGTGCTTTATTTTGTTCACAATCTATGTGCAAAGATTCAGTAACTTGTAGATGATTGAAAACCCAATACAGAGCACTGCACACCTGGAAAGGTACATTCGAATGTTACCATTCTCTAAGCACCAAGTGTACACTGTTGCTGGACTTGGGTTAGCTGACTAGCTAGATCAAGGGTCTGCTGCAACATGATGGCACGCATATTAAAATGTTCTAATTTGCAAATGTTACTTTTTATGATTCTACTGACTAGAAAGGATTTTACATCTTAGAAGTATTTCAATCCAAAATGGCATTTTCCATTTTGAAAAAGAAAAGGAATTGAATTTAGCATTCAAGAAACTCACAACCCTGACAAGCCCTGAGAACAAAGTCTTATTCCCAGACACAAGATGAATGCTGCACCGCAAGATTCTACACAGTCCTCCTAGCAGTTCATGCCATGCTGCATACCTGTTTTGGAGCAGAAAGTTAATAAGATGCAATTCCTACCTGACTATTTATACCTTTCTAGCAAGGCAAAGGTGTCAGTCAATACCAATTTTGTTGGAGTGATATGGACTCCTGCCTACTAAGAAATTAACTGAGACCACTGAACAGGATTTAAACGGCATGAGCTGGATTCTGATCGATGATCGAGAGGGGTAGTTAGCTATCCTAGCCTGAAATCAGGCAGAAAGCAAGGCATATTTGTAACTTTTAAACTAATTAATCACAGATGTATGTTCCTCAGTTTCACATTCAAGTTGACTCCTGTTCAAATTAGGCACCAAAAAAAATTTTTTTTAAACCAAACTTGAATGGGAAACTGTAGAACCAAAAATCATCCATAAACTGGATTGCATTATGTATGGTATAAGTATTACAGATTCTTACCACATTACCTAGATTAGTTTTGATGACCCTTTGTTCCTCTGGGTTTATTGCTTTCTTGTTTGCCTCTCTCAGCACTGCCACTCCTTTTGTATTTAAATAGCTCTCTCCATTTTATCCACTGCTCTATTTATATCTTTTCACAGTATCTGACAAAGTGAGCTTGGCCTCATGAAAGCTTATGCTACATAATCTCTAATTTAGTTTATAAAATAAAAATCTACGGTGCATTCTGCTAAAAAAAAATAAAAAGCATTTTATTCTACCACCTAAATTCTTCTCCCTCCTCTGCGTGTCATGAATACAAAAAGCAAGCAATGAACTTTCAGCTGTTACCCTATTTTTTTAAGGCCAAGATATAATTTGCATTTGGGTTATATGACAAAAAACCTGAAACTAACCATTCCATTTTATTCCCTTCATTTTACTAAATCCCTCATTTATGATAGCCACTAAACTGAACTCTGTGTACACACCATTAGAAAGATGGAATTGTTGCCTTTTGCTTTTGTAACTGTCCCTGTCCATTACCTTTGTAAAACAAGATGTATGATCTTAGAATCATAAAAATCACAGAAAAGTAGAGCTAGAATGGACCTCTGGAGGTCATCTGGTCCAGCTGCTGCTCAAGGTAGGATCATCCCTGTCTGAACGACTTGTTTATGTAATTTGCTATTAAACCTTCCAAGATGGTGACTATGGTTTCTCCGCTGATCTTTTCCAATGTTTAACCACCCTCGGTGAGAACGGTTTTCCTAATATGGAAACTAAATTTCCCTTGATACAATCTGAGCCCCTTCTTCCTTGCCCTGTCCCCTGTGGCCACAAAAAAAATATTCTATCCTTATCTTCCATATAACTATCCTTAAGGTCTTAGAAGATTTACCAAATCCCCCCTCAGTCATACTTTCTCCAGCCTAAAAAAGTCCCGTTTCTTCCAGCCATTTCTTGTAAATCTTGCTTCTAAACCTCGAATACATTTTGTTGCTTTCTCTGGAGAATTCGCCACAAAAATGATTTTGTTATTTTCTAATAAATAAAAGAGATTTTAATTCTGAAAGGGATGATGGCAGAATGGTGAGGCAGGCAAGATAAGGACCTGCAGAGACAAGATCTACTGAGGTGTTAGCAATGTTTCTTATGCCAGCCATAAGCACTACAAATCTATGGAACTGTAAATGTCCATTCTTAGTGGGATTCACCATGGACCTGATCCAAAGTTCCCTGACACCAATGATCATCCCCTCCACTGACCCCGCTAGGCTTTGAATCAGGTATTATGTACTGTAATGTAATATGATTTGACATCTAGAATGCCCTTATTGGTTTGCCAGGCACCAGCTGTAGTACAACCTGTCTGTTTGCCCTGAAGCATTCACAGAGCCTAGATTTTCCACCACACTGTTGTCCTGATGTTCTTGTTTTCACCTTAAAATATCACCAGGTATGGTCTGATACAAGCAGTAATATTACATCGATGCCACGAGTAGAAGATGAACTGCAAAAAGCAGTACCAGAAGATTCCATGCAAATCTACCTTTGGTTGAATTTTCTGTTCAACTCTAACCTGCATCGCTCCTTGCAAAATGAGGGGCGGGGAAAGCAGTCAACATGTTCAGAGACACCTCGGTGACTTAGACGCTTGAGCCCTCCATAAATCAGCGGGGCTTAAATGCCTAAGTTTTTATACCCAGGGACACCACAATTAGGTCACCAACCATGTATGAGGAAAGAAAAGCTTATATATAAAAAAGGATTTCAAATAAGGTTTTTGAGAGTGGGAGTTCAGAGACAGAAAAATCCGTACCGCAACGATTTCCACCAATGGGAAAAGATAGAATATGGGCATGAGAGTTTACTGTGCAGTAGACTAATTAGCTATGCAGTAAACATCTGGGCACCTGCATGTGCACCCTTATTAGGCTGGAGTAAACTAATTTACTCAGCAGCAGCGCATGTCTAGTCATTGCCTTGGCTGTCTGGGGCACGAGAGTGCTTCAGTGTGGGGGCTGCCTCCTGCCACACCAAAGCACCTTGCACCTTAGCCAGTCCCTCCACAACACACTGAGCTGAAGGAAGCAGCCCCGGGCTGGCAGGCTGACTCCTGGGGCCCCCTACATGCCAGGGCTGCTCTAATCAGGGCTGGCTCAATTTATTACTCCAGAGTTTATTGCTCCTGAGCACACATGCAAACGCTGTGCCTGGGAGCAATTAACTATGGAGCAATAAATTCCAGCATGTTTATTGGCTCCGCATTAATTGCATGTGTAGGCGTACCCTATGTTTACTAGCCTTAATAGAGCACACACCAGTCTCTCAATCTCGTCATCTCAGACTACCTTACCGAAGTCGGTAAGCAGTATCTTTAATTTACAGAGTAAATGAAAACATGGAACCTGTCGGTCTTGAACTCAAGTCCACCATATCTCCATCCAGTAAAACATGCTGCTTGTGATCTAAGGAAAAATTAACGTTACCTTTTACAGATAAAAAAATAGTGCAATTTGGTTTTAGTTAATCCCGAGAGACAACCTTTATTTGAATCTGAGCGACAAAACTTTGGTGGGGCTAAAAAGAGAATTGTTCTGCAATACAACCATTTACTGTTAGGCACATGGGATATTAGCTTTAAACAGACCAACTTATTAAAAACAGTTGATGATTTAAAAGCAATGAAGAAACAAGAGACTGAATTCTTATATCTGTAGGAAGGAGTCCAAGAGGAATTATCTAATGATTTTCACTGCATATTTTATAAGACACCACATTTTTTATTCATGGATAAAGCAAATATAACAATTAGAAATAATTACCGTTTCAGCACAGAATGTTATCTAATAGGTTAAAACATACACACAATTCTTCATTTAAATGCTGTTCTTTCACTGTTCCTCCTTATTTAGATCTTCCCCACTTACCCTAGCTGCTGCTAAAATACTGTAGAATGTCTGTACAAGCAGACAAGCAGACACTTACAACATACCAGGGGCTCTCGTCTTTGATATCTTATTTTCTTCCCCTCCTTTCATTTTTCACTCATGTTCCTTTTCAATTTCCTCTTGAGCATGGCTTGTCAGATAAACCTAGCATAACTTTAAGGAAACTTTTGCCTTTCATCTTTTCCACCCTGTTTCCCTGTCATTCCAAAACCATTGTGTTCAGTGAAAACCTATTTTAAATCTAAACTTGCTCTTACAAATGTGATACCAGCCAATTTACCATGGTCTAAAACTACAGTATTTATGTCTCTAGCAAAATCTTCCAGCATAATTTTAATGCTAAATACCAGCACCATACTGCCTTTCTTCTGGGCCGCTCACCCCTTTCCACGTAAATTACACCTACAGTTCACATTCACATTAAATACCTGTACCCCTTGCAGGTGGGGAAAATATGACGCCATTCAGCTACAGAGTATTCTTTGGTACGCTATGCAATTGCCAACACGTCCCTCTCAAAAATCAAGCATATTACCACAGAAACTAGGACACACCTTTTTAGTTTCACAAAATTACAACATTATTAAACCTACCTCCTGCGAAATTTCCTCTTAATCACCTAAATTCCACCCTACTTCATTTACCAACCTAGAATTTCATTCTGGAGCCTACACAGAGTTTAAAACCAAAGAGAGAAACTGTCCATGTCATATGACTCTTTATTAACTATGTTGGTTTCAGAGTTATGGAAACTCCCTCCTTCTCCACCCCATCTGTAAAAGAACATAAAGAGGAAAGGCCTTTTCCCTCATCCTCCTCTTCAGTTAGGTCACCTTTCTTCTCCACTACTTCATGTTTTTAAAAATTTGCACTTTACAATCCAAACAAGATGAGAGCCATTCACATGTCCTCTGGATTAATTTCCTCTGCTGAGAGCTGTAGTCTGCAATGGTTATAATGAACTCCCTCGGTCCTCAGTGTAGGCAACAGATTAGCTGCTAGCTCAGTGTAACTCCTGAACACATACCCAGCAAATTTCTGCACCAGACACCAGGGCTGCGTGAAATTTTGCTGGCTGTTTCGTTTCGACACTGTTTCAGCTCATTTCAAGCTTGAAACAGTGAAATCAAAATGAAAGGAAGGGCTTTGAAACAGCCTTGAAACAAGGGCAGTCTAAATGTTCTGACAGTTTCAAAATGTTTAGTTTCAGAGTTGAAGCTGGGCTTGCCTGCAGGGAAACAGAAAGTAAGGAGAAGAAAGGGGAAGAGGGGAAAATGACTGCTCTCATACTGACTGTGTAGCTGGCCAGTGACTGTGATCCTTCCCTGAGGTCCCTTCCAATCCTGTGCTCTGGGGGAGGGATGGAAAAACAGCATAAAAGGCAGCATTGTTTGAACTGGCCTGCTTTCTGCCTTGGGGTCTGACAGTTACTGAGCTATCTTCCAGCAGCTCAGGAGCATTAGACAACAAAGGCTACTACTTGTATTGATTTTATTTCCTACTTCCTAGCCTAGCAAGTGGGATTCCCCAATACCTTTTGCTTCCTTCTAGACCCTTCTATTTTATTATTATAGTCATTGATTTATTCTTTTCAATTTCATAATTATATTGGGTATTACACTATAGAACTTGTATAGAAAGGCAGATACATTTTTATTTCTATACATCTGTATTTGGCAGCATATAATACTATAGAATTTATATACGAACACAGATACATTTATATATTGTTATAAAAACAAGACCTTATGAAACACACTATGAAGCGTAGTGGAAAGGCAGCTGGCAAGCCTTCAGGGAGGGGAAAAAGAGGGGGTAATGGGAGAGGTGCAAGTCCCCTCCTCCCCTTGTTCCCCCCAAACTGAGACACAGCCTCCTTCCTACAACTAGCAGGCACGAGGCTTCCAGAAGCAGCAAGACAATGGGAATAGTGCCAGTGCCACCGCCTGCGCCTGAGTCTGCATCCCCTCCAAGAGCACCAGCCATAATGCCCCCTACCACCACCATGACAACGAGCAGCAGCACCAGCATGACAGTCTCTTCCACCCCCATTTCACTTCCCATGCTGAGCCTTTTAGTGCCAGAGGAAGAGCTGGAGCTGGAGCTGGAGCTGGATCTGAGTGCCGTAACAAGGGAAATTCTGGGGAAGGAGGGGGAATCCTCTGAATTTGTGCTCCATACCCCTCAAGTTTCCCCTACAGCCAGGTCTTCTTCCCCAGAAGGCACTTTGGAAGAGGCTGAGGTAGAGATTGCAGAGGGAAGTCGCTCAGCTGTCTAGTCCTCATGTTGCTGTGCCTCTGCCTGCTGAGGAGGGAGAAATTGTAGCATCCACACAGGTACCTGCACCCCAGAAATGAGCTGGTAGAGTGGTCTGGGATCATTTTGAGCTGGCAGATGATCCCACATTTGGTATCTGCCTGCACTGCCAAGTCAAAACCAGCTGGAACAAGGGAACAAAACGCATGAGTACCACAGAGATGCTGATGCATCTCTGCAGGCTCTACCCCTTTGCCCTTACTCCTCCTCAGCCCTGCACGAGTGGGAGCATGCTCAAAGGGAAGTTCCCCTCTCACGCCAAAGTCCCCACCCCCACAAAGGAGAGGCAGGCAACCCTGGAACAGTGGACAGAACGTGGGGGCACATTGTAAGGGCGAGCAAGGTCACCCACAGCACTGGGGAGATGCTTGCTGTGGGTGGCTAACCCTTCTCCTTAGTTGAGCAGCCAGGGTTCAGGCGACTCATGGTGCTCATGGCCCCAATCTACTAAGTGCCCTCACACAACACCTTCAGCATGATGGTGGTGCCCTCCCTGTATGAGGCATGCAGAGAGTACTTGAGGGAGGAGCTATGCAAGAGAGGTCCACAAGTGACCTTACACCTCACCTTGCACATCTGGAGCAGTCGAAGTGGAAATCAGTCCTACCTCTCCCTCACAGGGCACTGGTGCAACCAGTCAGGCCATCACTGGGCTCTTCTTCAGGCTGAGGTGATGGATGAGTCCCAAACAGCAACCAAGATCATGGGGGCCATGGACTGCTTGATGCAGGAGTGGCTCATTGGGCAGGGCGAGCTCACCCGTGGGTTCATGGTCACTGACAATGAGGCCAATACGATCAAGGCATCCATGATGCCAGCTTTGCTGGCATCTGCTGTGTGGCACAAGTTGTACCTCATTTCAAGGATGCCTTGCAAGGGACAGGGTTGCCAGTGATGGTGCCAGCACCATCAGCAAGCTCATTTCAAAATGCAGGAAGGTGGCAGGCTACTTCTACTGGAGCATCAAGGAGGGCAAGATGCTGCAGAACAAACAAGCAGAGCTGAACATCCCACAGTACAAAATCATGCAGGATATGGAGACTCGGTGGAACGCCACATACCTGATGCTCGAGAGGCTGGTCGAGCAACAGAAGGCCATCCATGAGATGGCCTTGCTCAGGGAGTTTTGGATCAGCGGCCCCCTTAACAAAGCTGGGTGGGATACCATCTCCCAGATCTTGGTGATCTTCAAGCCCTTCCTGGAGGCCACCAAGACCCTCAGTGCTAGTGATGCCCTCCTTAGCCAGGTGATCTCTATAGTGAGGGAACTTCAGAGCCAAATGGAGAGCTTCCAGGTGATCACTGTTCCTGGCTCTGGCAAGCCATTATCACCAGATGTGCAGGCACTGGTGAGGCGGCTGAAGGAAGGCATTAGGAAACAACATGATCCCTTGCTATCCAGTACAGTCCATGTGCTGGCTGCCATATGTGACCCAAAGGCGAAGGGCACATTTGCAGCAGCCAAACCCTGGATCAGTGGGTAGAGGTGCTGGTAAAGAGGGGAAAGGGGGATGTACCAGTGCAAGTAAAAGTGGAGAGGTACCTGGGCAGTCAGATGTCCGTCAGGTTATACTGTGTCAGAATTCCAATGTCTATATTGAGTCCATGAGTTTCTGTACCTAGGAGGTTGATGAAGTAGAATTCATAGGTTTGACTGTGAAAAGTGGTTTGTAAATCCCTTTGAGGATCAGGCCCGAGAGATTGGAGACAGGTAGCATTCTTGCCTTGGACAGATTTTAGGCGTGTACTCATTCTGGTGCGCTGTTGTTGCTTGGTGTCTCCTACATATTTTCCATCAGGACACTGGGTGCCTTGATGAAAATATGTATTATATTGTAAAGATTTCTCCATACTGTTGGCAGGTTTTGCATGTCTTGTTATGGAATAGTCTGGATACATTTGGTGTGTTTTAGGCTGTAGGAAGTTGGCTTCTGGTGATAAGGTTAGCAAGGTTCAGTGCTGGTTTGAATTTACAAACCGCTTTTCACAGACGAGCCTATGAACTGCACTTCATCACCCTCCTAGGTACAGAAACTCATAGACTCAATATAGACTTTGAAATTCTGACAGACTGCAACCTGCCAGACATCTGACTGCCCATGTACCTCTCCACTTGGACTTGCACTGCTACATCCCCCTTTCCCTCCCCCACCCCATCCTGTCCCTCACCCACTGATGCCTCCATTTCCACTTTCACTGACTGGCTTTCTTGCCTGCATTGCATGTCAATCTCTGGCTTCTCTACAATTCCTTCTATCCAGGAACAGCACACACACACACACCATCTGCAGGAACTTCCTCAGTCTGACAAAGGGTTTTTCAATCCAAAAGCTTTCTAAGCTACATTTCTGTAGCTATTCATTTGGTCTGCTAAAAGCTACCAGATTAGATTGACCCAAAGAAAAGGATCTTGTCTGCCAGTGTCACGTCCTTAAACCAACACCCATAGCACCTGACCAGACGGACACAGGACCCAGGGCACATGTAAGCCCCAGGGCTGGGGCTAGCTGGGAGAGTTCTCTGGCAGCTGCTGAGAAGAAGCCCCTGCAGGAGAGGAAAGAAAGACTCTGTAACAGTTTGGCTGCCTGGGATGCTGCTGGTGCTACTGTGCTGGTCACTGAGTTATTTCCTGTTAACATTTAAAGTAGAGGACTGGCCTGAAACTGTAGGTGAGGAGGAGACCTCACTGGGGCACACTACCATATTGTGTAGAGGCCCCAGCACCAGTGATCGCATGCCTTAACACACACACAGTGTCACCTGTGTCATGAGTTTTGCTTGTCACCAGCCTAAGGTACAGTTTCCCAACAACCCATGCACCTATCTCCTTGAAAGCTGGCAGGCTTCATGACCTCAGAAGGGGCTACCATCCCTGTAAGTTTCAACCAAGGCAAGAAATGACAAAGATATAGGCAGTTTCATGCTTCCCCATTATAGCCTAATGGGCAAAACCTTGAAACAGCATCAACAAGCTTTAGACAAAATGCAACAGGACTGTGATTTTGAAATTAAATGAAACAACAAAATGAAACAATGCCCTGTCAAAATGTCGAAACAGAAGTCGAAACAAAACAGTGCTGTTTCACATGGCCCTACCAGATACTACATTCCATTAGGTCATTATCATGCTTACTCCACCAGTGCTGATTTAGCATCAGCCAAAATATAGTCAACATTAGATGGGACCTCTCAAAAACTAATCTATAACTATTTAAGGTGATGTCCCTATTTGTTAACAGACCTTATGCAGAGAGGGAGCTAATGAACACATCACGTATGGTGGCAAGATAACAGGAAAACCACTACAGTAGGAAGAAGAGAGTACCAGGATTCTTGCATAGTGACACATGAGTAATTCTTGAAACGGGTAGGAAGCTTAGGAAGGATTGTTCATTCCCCCTCGTCCCCTAATCTTCATCAGGTTTTCAAGAGTGATCTTGTAGGTTTATGGGGACAACAGGTCCCCGTAAGTCTACCTGACTGATAAATGTGCTTGATTGCTATCAGCATATTGCCACTGTACCACCTAAGGGCAAGAATTCTTCATGTCAAACTATTCTGCACTTCCATGTATATGTACATAAAATGATTTAATTAATGCTTCTAAGTCAAAAAACCAGCATCATTCTGATATTTACTCAGACAAAATAATGTCTGATTTTTATGAAAACTGTTGGAAGAAAAAAGGCAGGAAGGCAATTGGCCCCAAGTACACCAGGAATGAGTTAGCTAGTAGCCCTCCAAAGCAGTGTTCCACTGTATCTGAGTTTCTATCTGCTTCAGAGGGGCTGAACCTAGTAGCCAGCTGCTTGGAAGGGGTAAATGGGTGGAGACTTCTGGCCAAGTCATAAGCTGGCCAGGTCATAAACTCCAGCCCACATTGGCAAAATGTTGCTGACCCCTGTTCCAAAATAAGGTCAACTGACTGAAGAGTGACAACCTCAAAAAGTAAAAGCCCCCAATAAATGTTAATTAAAACAATAAGCTGTCACAGATCAAAGACAACTATATATCAGATGAAAAAACATGATATAAATTCAAGCCTATATCTGGGGACTAACCTAATGGCTTACAAAAGTCAATACCACATGCTTTACATGGC
>JAGPOW010001338.1:70093564-70104984 GCA_030014935.1 Caiman crocodilus
AAGTCCTTATATTAGTCACATCTCTTCCCCAACAGTTACAAGGGTGACCATTTATTTATCATTTTTGTAGTCTTTCTGCATCCTCAGCTGCTGAGGAGAGAGAAGGAAGCTGTTGCAAAATGCAAGCCATGAGAGTAAGGAGTCTTTTTAAAAAAAATACCAGTCAGAAGCAATTATTAAAACCTGAAATCCCACATCCTGTACTACTCTTTATCATCCAAAACTCAGAACCAACTCAAATCTGACAGAAAAGGTAATAATCAGAGAGTCTTCATCTGGGGGTGCAGATTCAACTCCAAATGCTTCCTGTATTTCCCTTCCTCTTGGAAGGCTGAGGTGGGATTAAGAGAAGAGCTGGTTTCCTTTGTTTGTTTGACTTTTTTGCTTTAAGAAAGCATAACCACAATTGAAAAACTACAGTCAGTTCACAGAAACAGGAGCTATCCAAGCTGTTCCCCAAATTACTACTACAACTAATTTATTGTTAATTGTACCATTGCAGTGGAATTTTGTTGTGCAAGATACTATACAGCAAGATAGTCCACGCTGCAAAGAACTCGCAGTCTCAATAATCTAATAAGACAAATAAAGGGCAAAAAGGAAACCGACCCATAAGGAAATGCAGGGACTGGTCCAGGTCTTATGCATATTAACCTTTTTCATCCTGAGTATGTTACCCATTTCCTTCCCAAGATATTTAGTTCAGGGTTGTCAAACAAAATCCATGACCCAAATCCAGCCTGTGATGCCAGTCCATCTGACCTGCTGGGATGTGTGGCTAAGGAGGCATGTGGCCTGCCGCAGACTTCAGGGCCTTGTGACCCCACTGGACACAGTCATGGGTAGCATGGAAGTGAGCGAGGGCCCTGATGTCAGACTGAAAAAAATCTCACAGCAAACCAAAGCATGGGAGGAAAAGTGACTCCACAATGTAGCCATTGTATAGACCCTATTTCCCTTCAAGTGAAAAGAAAAAGAAAAAACCTTATCAGTCCCATGTTTTTAAATTTTCTTTTTAGTCCCATGTATAATTTGGATCTTCATTTAAGTGAGAAGTGTAATTCTAAGCCATGCTACTTATAACCCTTCCTTTATTATGTGCATGTTTTAAAGTTATATATTTAGTAAAGAGAATCTTCTCATCCTTGCAAATCCTCCTCTAACCCCCAACTTCCTCCAAAGAGTGATTTCTAATGAATATAGCTTGCATAACCTACTTGAAATTTCTTGCTTTGATGCATTAAACATAATTTCCTTCTCAGTGTTTTCCATCATGACAAACAGCATCATTATAGTTGACATTTACCTTATTCCTCAGTATTTCTGTCATAAATTAAGAAAGAACCATTACACTGATGACATGACAAGGAAGAAAACATCTAACTAACATGACAAATTCTTTGTAGTGATGTTTAAGATAATTCAATTTTGCCTGTAGAATACCTGGAATTAAAATTAAAAACTTACTTTTCCTAAAGAGAAACTGGATTTAAGAACTGTCTTTCACCTAACATTAACTCCCCAAGGCCATCTTAACAGCCTGGTAAGGGCCACAGAGTCATGAAACACTACCATTTTTATTTGATTTAAAAAAAAAAAAATGAGGCAGAAAAAAACTTTCTGCATCGAAGATTAACTTGTAAATATGCAATTTTAATAAAACTCTATCCAAGGAAAAGAAGATAATTTTAGGTTTATTTTTATGACCTACCTTTGCTTGATGTCTACTCTGTTTGATTTGGAATTGCTAATGAGTGAATGTGAAAAGAAAAATACTGTGCTTTCTGTTTTGACTAGGTTAAAAGCTTACACCACGTTGACAAAGTCAAGCTAATAATATGTAATTATTTCTATTTGCGCCACTCTAAAATGTATTTGGTTGACTCTGGAATCTACTTCTATACTCGGGTCCACTTCACAAAACACCATCTGTGACTGTTTTCTTTCATGTTCCCAGATTGTTATTGCTATCCATGTCCCTTAAGCTCTTTCCATTTTTCTTCTGCAATCTTGACTCTACACATATTTTGTCTTTGTATCACCTTAAGTAAAAAAATTCAGTACTGTAAAGTGAGCAGCAGAGTACAGCGTCTTTCCCAATACCTGCACTCTAGGTGGACTGTTGAAAACAATCTCACCGTAGGGGACTGCAGCAAACTGCCCCAACATATTGGCCTTCGTTTTTCAACCTGATGGTGCATTCTGTATAACCACGTCGTAGCAATAATTCAACTCTATAAGCTTGCAGTGCTCAGTAAGGGACACAATTAACATTTTTATATCCCAGAATTTAATAAGAACACAACTCCAAAGGACAGCGCAACAAAGTCTCATTTTAAGATTTGTGAAAGCAAAATATTGTGCATAGGCTTTGGGAGCGACACAATATATTTGACAATTTTAAATACATTTATTTACAAAATGAGCTGCATAACTTAATGTTCAGTGCTTATCCTGGTCAGTTGGCACTGGGAAAAGAGGGGGCTTGATAAGTAAGCATAAATCATGTCACGACATGTATCGCACAGGAAAAGCAGCAAAACTTGAAAGCTTTGACAGACTGGAGGCCAAAGGCCAAATACTTTCAAGCACCTGAAAAATGCTCCAATAACTTTGTTAGAAAATTGCAGGCCGTTTACACTTGTGAATAAGCAATTGCATATTTTGGAAACACAATTACATGTTTCAAACCCAATGGATTTATCCTGAGGGCATTATTTTGAATCTTTTTGAAAACTTTAACTTATTTAGGCCTTAATGTCTTGGGCTGGTTTCCTATAATGATTACAAACTACTCTCTCACTTGAGCATCTGAAAGTGGGCCAAGAAGCATAATTTATAATTCACAACACCCTGGAGGTAAATACTTTAGTATTGTCCCCCAATGTGAATCAGAGGAAATTGAAGTACAGACAAAAGGGCCAGATTTTGATTCCCCTTTACATGTCATTACCTTACTTGTCATGTAATCACGGGAAAATATGTGTGATTATCTGATGTGCAAAATAGTGCTCAAGATAATAAAAAAATCAGAATGTGGTCCTAAATGATTCATCCAAATGATATAGTATTCTAAAATACCCCAGTCTTTTAACCTCAAGTTCCATAAAGCACACTTCCCCTTACCTATAGCAAAAACTGTCTGGGGGAAAATAAAATGAATTGCATTAAATCACATTTAAAAAACTCTCAACAGTCTTTGTTTCAGCTGGGTAGCAGAAAATTGCATCGGGATTCAGTTTGTCAGGATTTTTTATACACAAAAACTTCCAGAAATTAGATGTAAGCTGTAAGATCTATATCCTTTGAGGTATTTACATGACCTAAATCAGCCTAAATCTGTTCAGGATGAAGACCTACTGTAATGCATGCAAGTATGTCAACATGAATATCTCTTTGCAGAAGCATGGCCTAATGTGTTACAAATTCTTTCATTCTATCCTCAGGTTGGGTTTTTTTCCGCCACTGCCCATCACCATGATATCTGATCATCTGTCACGTAAAACTGGAGCCCGCAACAGACAATGCAGTCTCAGTTATTTCAACCTTTGGGGTATCAAACCCTAGGATAAGGTGTTTTGAATGCGTGTTTAGCAGTTTAAGAAACTTTGCAATATCACCCTGGAAAACACCACCACAAAAAAACTCCTAAACCCACTGAAGTGACATGCTGACTAGAAGGAAAAATCTGGTTTCAAGTTGCCTCCAGAAAGAAAGCCGGCAGCTGTGCATTCACAAAGGAGGGCAACCTTACAAGTGATTGGCAATCCTGGATCTAAACTTTAATCAGCTCATCAAAAGGGTTATACGTGTGGAGAAACACAGACAAAGTCAAGCAGCAGGCAAAAATGAATTAAAAATCAATTAAGGAACTAAGCAGTTAGTTTAATCAGTTCTTTCTTTTATCAAGCTATGTGTAAAATGAGAGCCATTTCAGTTTCAAGATCAAACTTTTAATAGAATGAAGTGCGAATTGGAATTCTGGGTCTAGTGGGGACGATGTAAGTAATGAATTGACCCTTTTTCCATGTATTAAAAAATGGAAGTTGCTTTTTATAACAGGTTGGGGCAGCATGAGTACTTCTCTGACTTTTATTAGCAGACAGCAAAAGAGATTTTGCATATGCTGGTCTGAGAGTTTTCCCAAATTCTGCGAGGGGACAAAAATTCTGGCATTTCGCTATAAACAACATTAAGTGAATTATAATACAGATGAATAAATCATATTTTTTTTCTGTTTGGGGACAAATGTGCAAGGAAGAAGAATGGTGATGCTCCTTATTAAGCATTCAACTGCGGTTAAAAACATGAGCGTCTACTTTAACCAGTAAAATTCATAATTTAACTCACAAGGTTAAATATCTGGTTTAGGATGTTTAAAGCCTAAAGCCACTGAAAGATCAGGGAGAAAATTTCAACAACCACAGTCTCTCTCACAGATTTTCACAGAGGTGTTATATAAATGTTATTCTTTCCCTTGCAATCAATGGTTGCATTTAGGAATTAGGTACTTCTCTGTAGGCATACACATTTCTGGGGATCCTTTTCATCGCATTGGGCACTGACAACAATTTATCGTCTACTGCAAAAATAAAAAACACACTGTAGATAGGAACAGGTGAATGAAGAACAACCCGAGAAGAAAATGTACTACCACCACATCATTAAAACTCCAGATGGCTACATGAACCAATGGGTAGCAAAGCCATCTTATTCAGATAAGGGAAGTGCAAGAAACCTGGAAAGAACAAAGTAGCGGGTGAACTGTGCGTCTCTGAGCAAAGAACAAAAACAAGAACAAAAGAACAAGAAAAAAGGCCTCTCAGGTTATTGGGGTCCGGCTTTCTGAGCCCATAGGGTATGTTTACAAAAATCTCCATCCTGTTACTGTTTACATAGCTATCATAAAATAGAAATGCCTTCTTTCTTTTCCCAGTACTACTATTCTAAAGATTTTTTATGTTTCTCTGAATAAATCTCCCTATACTAAGTATTCCAACGAGCTTTCATCTTGGGGAATTATGATCCCTTTAGATTTTTTTCACTGCTTCTTTTATTTAAGTCAGGGAAGAAACCCCCAGCCATCCGGTGAAACACTGAGTATTTTTATTTATATTGGGCAGACAATTATTAGGAATTTTGACCCTTTTTTGGTTCTCTTACCTCACACTTACAAATACAGAGAGGTGTTTTGCCATGTTAGTCGTAAGCCAGGTAGACAGCAGGGCAGGGTAGCACCTTATGCTGCATACAAGTGGAACTGTAGTTCCAGTGGTAGAAAACCTAGATGTACAAGCCTTCACACAGTTTCTAACATACCAAAAATGGGGGGTGGGGGTCTAGTAGAAACATCTACCGTGTCTGACAAGGGAGAAGTCTAGCCCAATAGGGGTTAGACAGTTTTAACAAACATTTGTGCACCTACCTCATTAATTGAAGATCTGCAGGGCAGTGGGGGAGCTTCCATCTCCTGCCCCTCCTTCCCCTCTGCCGAAAGATACCCTGCGAGTCAGCTGGATGCCACTGCTGCGGACTCATCACCGAGAAAACCTCTCCCTCTGTCAGCCCCAGGCCCGTGCAGCTGACAACCCCCCGCTCTGGTCTGGACTTTAAGGCTAGGAACAAACATTACGTTTAAGTGATCAGAAACTGGTTTAAACCTGTAACAGAACAGACATTCAGTGCACATAAACCAGTTTAAAAATGGCTGAAACCAGTTTGAGATAAACCTGGTTGAATGTAGTTATTTGACTTAACTGATTTGGCTCAAACAGGATTATGCAATATCTGTCCCAGTTAAACCAAATTCCCCCAGCATCCTGGCATGCTCTTTGGGCTGGGCTTTCTGCTCCAGCCCAGCTGGGCTAGCCCTGCCCCTCTGCTCTCCAACCTGAGCAGGCACAGGTCCAGGGGGGGTGGTCTGGCCAGGGAGGGGTTTAATTACCCACTCTCCATCCCATCAGGAGGGACCTGAGCCAAGTCTGCTAGGTGCTCCCCTCTCGCTGCTGCAGCAGTGAGGCACCATGGCCCCTGAAGCCAGGGAGGACAGGGAGGAGAGTTGGTCTCCCCTCTACCCCCACTGGCAGTCAAGTTGCTCTGCTGTTGCTGCTGCGCTCGCTCCCTGCCACAGAATAGGCCCCTGCTGTCCCCTCCGCTGGATGCCAGAGGAAGGAAGAATAAACCCCATCCCTGCCTCCCCCAAAGGTCCCTGTCTAGCTGTGCCCCCACCCCGACTCTGAAGTGGGAGGGGGCAGCATCCTTGTTGGGGGCAGCATCCCCTGTCATAATGTCAGGGAGCATGAGCCCTTGCCCGGTGGGCACACTGAGCTGTGGGCTGGCAGAATGGGCTGTGTGCAGCAGCACCAGTGTCTGGTGGGCCAGAGCCCTGCAAGCCTCCTAGTGTCTCTGTGCTCTGCAGCAGCTCAACTAGCCCATCAACTTGGCCCCCGCCAGGAAGAGGGTCCCCCTCCTTGCTGCTCTATCGGCTGGGTGGGGCCAAACACTGTGTGCAGGCCCTCAGGGGTGGAGGGCAGGGAGCAGGGTTGTTCCCTGCTCTGCCCCTTGGGAACTGCAGCTGCCACTCGGTCTGCGCTTGGGGCAGCATCCAGAGGAATAAGCCCTCTCCTGCTGGGTGGCGGTTGGCCCCAAGCGCAGACCGAGTGGCAGCTGGAGACCAAGTTGCAGGCAGACTCAGTCTGCACTCAGAGCCAGCCCCTTCCCTGCAGCAGGAAGGGTTTATGCAATATCTGTCCCAGACCCCTGCCTGGTTTCAGTTAAACCAAATACAATCCATGTACCTGGATCATTGCCACTATCTTCTGCTGGATTCTGCCCCAAGCACAGCCAGAATATGCCTGGCAGAATACAGCATCTGGCAGAATACGCACTATCACGCCAAGAGGGGCAAACCCCAAGCACAGACTGAGTCTGTCCACCACTCAGTCCGTAGCCACTGTTCAGTCTATGCTTGGGGCCAGTCCCCTCCTGGCAGGAGGGGTCTTATTCCTCTGGGCTCTGCCCTGAGCACAGACTGAGTGAGGGTTGCAGCCAGGCCAGACAGACCCAGCTGTGGTGCCCCAGGGCAAAGCAAGAATAACCCCACTCCCTGCCCCCCCGAGGGGCCCTGCAGGCCCATCTCTGCCCCTGCCCACCCACTGGAGTGGCAAAGGGCTTGCTACTGTGCCTAGGGCAGCAGTCCCCATCCCAATTTCCCCAAGTGGGAACCTCTTCCTGGAGAGGGCCATGATGCTCAGCTGGCAGAGCTGCTGTGGAGCATGGTGGTGCTGGAGGGTTTGTAGGGCTCTGGCCTGCCAGACACCAGTGCTGCCATGCACAGCCCACCCCAGTTCTGCCAGCCCGCAGCACAGCACTCCTAGTGTGAAGGGGCTCGTGCTTCCTGACATTGTGATAGGTGCTGCCTCCGTCCATTGCAGCAGGCCTATTCTGTGGCCGGGAGCAAGCGTGGAAGTGATGGCGGCCGGACCCAGCTGCCAGTGTGGTTAGAGGGGAGACTAACTCTTCCCTTCCCACCTCTGCCTCAGGGGCCATGGTACCCTGCTGCTGCAACAGTGAGGGGGGAGCACCTGGCAGACCCGCTCGGGTCCCTGCTGGTGGGATAGAGAGGGGGAGCCTGCATTTCCTCGGTCCAGAGAGAATGTCTGTCCAGTTACAAACTGGTCCAGCCTAGACAAGTTAGACTAACCTGCAAAATTTGAATCAATTCAGGCAGCTTTGAGAATGTCTGTCCCTAGCCTAAACAGTGCTGCCATCACCCAAATGGAGTTTTATTTATGCCCAGAAGCTGGATGACTGGGGTAGGGAAGTTGCCACTACTCACTCCCCAAAACAGAGTTCTCCATGTGAGGAACATATGATTGCTTTCCCCCCTGCCCAAACAACTCAGGAGCCAAGCAGAATGAAAAATGCCACAAGTCTTCTGTCCAGTTCTCACACCCAAATCTATGGTGTGACAAGCTCGCAGAAGGCTTTGTTTCTGTGCATCAGGTCCCTCCCTCCCCCAGATCTTGTCTGGGAAGGGAGAAGCAGGGAGCCTCTTCCCCAAAGAAGGACTACCTGGCCTGAGGAATAATTTCAAGGCTTTGTGAAGTGTTCCCTTTGCTCCTTTTAGGGGTGAAACAGGGGCTGCAGGCACAGCCTTTGAAGTGTCACATGGGGGAGATGCTCTCTCCTGCATAATACGTTAGAGCTGTGTGCCCACAGCCCTATGCACAGCTCAGGGCTCTGCTGCTGTACACTTTAAAGGCAGAACCTGCAGCTCTACATATGGGGCTTTAGGCACCAGCTTTGATGTATCCCACAAGATTAAGTGCTCCCCCCAGCATAGCACTTCAGAGCCCTGCACAGTTTCTGCAGTGTCGCATTAGGTAAAAGCTCCTCCCTGGAGGGCTTGAGAGCCCTGAGCTCTGGCCATGGTAGCATGAGCCCTAGGAGCACCCAGGCAAAGCCCCTTCCCTCCATGACCAAAGGCCCAGCTTCCAAAGACAGCGGGCACCTGTGGGTGTGCTGACAACTGAGAGGGGAGGAAGGAGGCTGCTCTTAGGATGGAGCATGGTCTCCTTGGGCCACTAGCCAATCAGCCCGACCTGTGCTTTCAGGTTCTGTTAACTGTCTCAAGGCATACTGGAAAGCCTGCAAAGCATGCTGGTATTCGTGTCCTGGGGCCTTCCTAGCTGGATGTTCTTCACAGTGCAGTCTGTCTGTAGAGCAGATTACTGGTCAGATGAACACTTGTACTCTCTTCTCACAGTAGAGTTTCCAACCACTTAAACTAAATTGCTTAACTTCTACCAGTTCCACATGAATGCTTTCTTGCACCCTCATTCCCTATTTCGTGAGGATTAAGGTGTCATCCATCCTGCCTTCTGCCTCATTTTTATGGAACCCCATATTGCTGCTCACAAAAGAATGAAGATAGTCCGTCTCTGCTTTGACAAATAAACCGATTGTGATACAAAGCCCATACAAGACAAGGGGAAGGCCACTGATTTTTATGAGCTTTAGCACAGGCTCTCAGTTCACTAAGACATTATGGAAAGATGAATTCATAAAAACAGCAGCAACAACATATACAGTACAAGAAAAAAGCTTGCTCATCCAGATTTTTTTAACATATTGTTTGAATAAGCTTTCCTTGGCAATGCACAAGATAGAATTTTTTATCAAGACCAGAACCCCATGACAGCCAACAGCCCAATAGTAAGAGTTACAAGGTAAAGCAAAATTGGGACTTGAACCTAGGTCTTACACAGCCCAGGTAACACTTTAATCCTCACGTTCTTTCCTAGTACATTCCTAACCAGACTCTATAACAGTTAAGAATGTCCCATGGAATAATTTATATAGTTAAATTAACTCAGGGAGCCAGAGTGGAGCTGACCTAAGCCTTTTTGAGGATATTTGCAAGTCCTAGATCAACTGGCTGTAATGTTCTAATACTTTTCTGTTTCTAACATGAGAAGGTATATAAGAAAGGTTCATAAAAAATAATATATATTCTAAAATGTGAGAGCACATAAAATAGAGAAAGAAAAAAGTTAATTAAAAAAATCAAATTAAAAATAAAAAAGCATCAGGCAAGTCATTTGGCTTGGATATTGGTGTAGTTCAAATATGCAGGTAGTTCATGCAATTGGAAAAATGTTTACATTTTCAAAGCATGCATCTAGCACAAAAGCAAAATATCAAAATCCTCTTTTCAGGAAATCATTCAGTTTCAAAGATTTCCAGTGGGCAGTTCTAGTCACATTATCTTGACTTTAATGGTGCTCAATGTGAAAGTTATCTGTATTAATTAAATCTCTCACTATCGTCCTCTCAGTGTATTAATATTTTTTTTAAAGGAACAGTGGGTGTGTCTACATGTGTTTTATAGGTGCCTACACTTAACACACATTAGCCTGATGTTCATTAAGGCAATTTAGGTGCAAGTCTACACAATGCTTATGCTAAAGTGCATTAATGTGGGTGTGAGGACCAACTTGGGACTAAAGTTAGTGCCAAGTAAATGGACACACACCATGTTAATGCACATTAGCACATCTACACTTTCACTAATGTGACTTTCCTATTTGTGCATAAATTTGATACCTGCTTTATGCAGGTCTAGATTCAAATAACCTAAAATTGACATTTTAATGGTGCATTAAGGGCTCACGCATGTAGATGCACACTCTTAATGTGCCTTAAATTGGGCTAATGTACATTAAAAGTGCATATGTAGATATGCCTAGTATGTAACAAACTATATGGCTATATTATAGACAAGATAATTGATTTCAGGGGACTCAATTTGTACATTTAGGAAAAATCTTCAGATATGAGTTCATATTTTCAGATTGTGTGTCTTCAAATGCCTTAATTCACCTTATCATTGTAAGCAAGAGGTTAAAAGAAAGGTAGATCTATATACAGTCTATAAATATCTATATGTATTTTTACCTGCAAATCCATATTATATGTGCAAATATTAATTTTAATTTTTAAACATGGATTTCTTTTAATAACAACATTTGGAGCAAACAGTGCAGAATTATTTTAGCTGAGATGTTTTTGAGAAGTCAAAAAAACAAAAGTCAGCAAATTCCTAAAGTTACGTTTACTCCCACAGTAACTTTAGCACATTCAATATCTAACATACTTCAGTGGTTATTATTCACTACAATCTTTTATAGTTTTTTTTCTGTTAACCATATGTATAGACACTAAATTTAGATGTAACAAGATATTGGTTAGATCAACTGAACCAGGGTTAGGTTGATCTAAATGCCCAATTGTACGGGTATGCAAAGGGCCTGTCCCTTCTAAGTTAGTTTACCAGAGCTTGTACGCTAATTTAGCTCATGATCCAAGAAAGGGTTAACCTGATCTGGTGAATTCCCGTACACATTCGCAGAGCAGCCCCAAGGCTGGGACAGCTCAGCTGTTTGTCCCAGTCCTGGGGCTGCACTATTCTACCACCTGCCTCACCCTGACTGGGCTGTTTTTAGCTCCCTGACACCTCCCTGACCAGGCAACCTTTAACCCTTCCCCACGGACCCACCACCCTTCTGTGGACCTACCTGCCCTCTCTGATCCCACCAACCTTGTTTCCCAGGACCTGCCCCACTCCCCGTAGACCCAGTCCATACCAGTGCAATCCTCACAACATCCTGAATTACATACACCTGTTTTCCCACATGGCTCCCCAGTATAGGTGACTTAAAGTACACACCATACGTTGACTATGCAATGTGACTGGTTAACACTGCAGGAGGAACTCTTACTTTTACAATTTCTCTATTTAAGTCCCCATTGTGACTGCTGCCAGTCCCCTGGTCGTAGGTAACTCCTGCAGGTTACCCCTTAACCCTTCGTCTCACCCGCCACGACTTTGATGATTCCAGATATGTTAAAGGGAGGAT
>JAGPOW010001338.1:70123219-70134530 GCA_030014935.1 Caiman crocodilus
AGACAAATGCAGGGTGCTGCACCTTGGGAGAAGGAATCCACCGCATACATACAGGCTGGGGAGTTCCCTTCTTGAAAGCACAGAGGCGGAAAGGGATCTGAGTCATTACTGACTCCAAGATGAACATGAGCTGCCAATGCCAGACCACAGCTGGCAAGGCCAGCCATACCTTGTCATGTATCCGAAGGTGCATCTCAAGCTGGTCCAAAGAGGTGATCCTCCCCCTCTATGCAACATTGGTCAGGCCGCAGTTGGAGTACTGCATCCAGTACTGGGCGCTGCACTTAAAAAAGGATGCGGCCAGCCTGGAGAGGGTTCAGAGGAGGCCATCCGCTTGGTGAGAGGGCAGCAAGACAGGCCCTATGAGGAGAGACTGAGGGACCTGAACCTGTTCAGTCACAGCAAGCGGAGGCTGAGCAGGGACCTGGTGGCTGCCTACAAACTCATCAGGGGAGATCATGAGCAAATAGGAAGAGCCCTTTTCTCCCCAGCACCACCTGGGGTGACAAGGAATAATGGTAATAAAATGATGGAAAACAGGTTTAGGTTAGTGATTAAGAGGCATTATTTTAAAGTTAAGGTGGCCAAAATCTGGAACCAACTTCCTAGGGAAGTGGTTCTCACCCCTACCTTGGATAAATTAAAAAAGAGTGGTGCTCACCTGTCTGGGGTCTTGTGAACCCAGCATTCATTCCTGCCTGTGGCAGGGGGTCAGGCTAGATGATCTGTTCAGTCCCTCCTGATGCTAGCTACTATGAAACTGAGAAATATCAGCTCTCTGCTCTAGTACATAAACATGATAGAGTACTTCTAGGGAAAGCTTTCAAGAATTTAGGGCTTGAACAAAATGTATTTTCCCCAGTAGCTAAACTGTTTTGGCTAATTAAAAACCAGAACTGCCTGAACCAGAGATGAAATTTACAAAATCTTAGCCCAAACAATTAAAACTGGGCAAACTATAAATAATTAAAAACAGGGTCTTATAATGTGATGTTTGCGGTAACCTAATAATGACCCGTAGTGGGATATTTTTGAACTCTTATATTAAAGACACATGAGGTGTAAATAAATAAAATTATTCCGCACCTATCACTTATCATGTGCCAAATCTCAGAACATATTTACATCTCCCTGATAGTTCATTTGATCTTAAATGAAAATACTGACCACAGAGATCTGTAGGCTGGTAGGCCTCAAACACCACAAACCTAACCAATATGCCACAGAATTGACTCTTTGGAAGTTAGAGTTCAGCCTTGTGACTCATTACCCTCTATACTCCCATCAAAATTAGGCATTAATCTCACTTCTTGTTTAGAATATATAGGGGAGGTGATCAACTCAAACATAACATGGACTCCATATGAAGGAAGATTACCTTATAATCCCACTTGAAAGTGTTGCAACAGTTAAAAAATGGACAATGCTTTTCATTCAGATCCAACCAGTGAATCTTGACTCAGATATTCTGTCCACTATCCACATGTGAAATTCAGTGGCAGAAAGGCAAGGCAAAACACCAAAATAGCTCTAAAAGGAACTTTTGTTTGGGGCTAAATATGAAATCATTCACAAGACAGGTGAAATAAAAATGAAGTCATGCTGCCGCTGGCTTTCATTGGTCGTGCCGGGTTTGAGATTGTTCCATTGCCTTTGAGAACTGGATAGGGAATCTACTTAAATGTATCACTATATTCCCTGACTACAAGACACCTATTTTTTATTTCTGATATGGCTAATTCCATAATTAGGGGTCTAATGGAACACGCATCTAAATTGCACAGACAACTCAGTGGTATGTTTCCCTGTTGTCTTTAAATAATTTCAGATAAACAAAAAGCTCATGCTTTAAGGATAATATTAAAGCACTGCTGATATTACCTTACAAGTCAAAAATAAGCAAAAGTTGAAAGTTATGAACACGCATACAAAGACCACCGAACAAAGACCATCCGAAGTCCACCAAACTGGGCCATCAATAAATGGTAGAAGACATAAGTTCAATGGGAGAGAGACAAAAGCAGAACAATAGGCTAGGAACTATAACTTCTGCATTTTGTGGTCATTCTTCTCAACTGATATGCCCAATTTTAACACTGCACTAACAACATTCTCCTCAGTGATTGTCTTTGCTTTATTTTTCCATAAACACTAATAAAAATGTAGTTGATGGCTTCTAGAGTATAATACCCTAGTGTTTGCATCTGTGCATTTATTCAAATGTGCAAAAAGATATCCAAAGAGGTAATCATCAAACAGCAGATTATTCTTGTTTATAAGAAATAGAAAGGGATAGCCATTGGTAACTGTTACTGCAGCCTAAAATATAACTGTCTATTAAATAACCTGCATATCTGTCCATAATAGTCCCACTTGCTGCAACTGTATACAGGATGCAGTTGTCTTATGCACACAATATTACATTAAGAAAATACATTTATTGAATGTATAAGAGGACAAAAGCACAAAGTTATTCTGATCATTGAATTTCCTGCTGCTTTCATTTCTCTAAGCAACTGGATTTTATAAAATAAACATTTCAGAGTGGGATACTTTATCTTTATATATTGGCAATGATAATATTAATATTAAAAGTTCCACGGTTAAAGCATTCTTTGAAATTTGCTGAATATTAGCTTTCTTCAAGCTATACTTTTTTTGTTTTCACATAATTCTTAAGTAGATCATTGACACTGATAAGTTATTTTCTAATTTCAAGTATAGGTTTCAATAATTTAGTCATCTCCTGTAATTGCACAATTTCTTCTCAAACTTTCAAAATGCCCAACGGGAATATATAAATTAGCTGTAAAGATAAGGTATCTGCCAGTGTATGTGTGATGCCAGAAAAAAAATCTAAGTTTTATTATTTTTTTTTTGTTATAATACTTTAAAGGATTGCTTATTTAACATTTTACCTATGCGAATAATGTTAGTAGAAATTGTGGTATACAAGTAGTTGCATAAGGCACCAATATGATGATTAGGACAAGAAAGGCATCAAGAAGAAAAAAGAGCTTTCATTGTTTGAGAACCAGCATGTGTCTAAAAAATGTAGTATAATGCATGCACTCAAGTGGTAAGAGTTCATGTAGGACCTGAAACTTTAATGTGGTCACTTTTGAATATTTTCCTTATCCATGGAATTCAGTCTTACAAATAAAACTCCAGGTTAGTGTACCATGTGTCCTAACAGTGATAATTTTCAACAGAGCACAAGTTAGAGTACAAGTAAGCTCAGGCTCACAAAAGCATATGCATCTCTAATTTAGTTAATAAGGTATAAGGTACACCTCTACTCTGCCTTCTTCAAGTTAGTCAAACAATAATAAATGGAACCCGCACATGCCAGATTTTAAACTATTCGACCCAGCTATTTCAGGGCAGTTAAAGAATTTTTTGCACGTGTTTTGCCTTAGAAGTGGAAATTGTGCTTCCACGCTTCTAATGTGCTAAAATTACTGAAGAGTTTTTATTCAAACTTTTTTTAAAAAGAGATCTTAAACAGAGATGAACCTTACAAAATAGTAGCCAAAAAGGGGAATTTTAAGAAAATTATGAGCAAGTGACTAGAGGGATTAAAGCAGAAACAACTGTGAAACTTCAATTCTGATGTCACGGTTCTCTCTAACTGGTTGGCTAGTCATGTGACAGTACTACAGTTGCCCACAACTGGGCAGGCTCTCAGCTGCTTAGTTGAGTACCACAGACTGTGTACTGCTAACAGAGATTTTCAATTGTCCTTTAGAAGTCAAAGGCTTTAATTTCTCTCCTGCCGCTGCTCACATGTTTTGCAGAGAGAGTTTATAGTGTAATGGCAACTATGAATATTTCATTGGCAATAGATCTGTATTTTTTAATATATTTATTAGACAAATTACCTCACTGAATTTTGTGGAAGGAACCTAGGATCCTTCAAATGGGGAAAAATATAACCTGGTTGATTGGAAATGAAGGAGATAGAAACAGTTCTTGCTTCTCTGTTAATTTCTTAAAAGTATTAATGATGTGCAATCAAGACTTCAGTTGCATGTGTCATTATCAGAGTATTGTTTAACTACCTTTCAGAAATAGACAAGGCTGTTTTTACCCACTTTAAGAGAGTTACGATTATGCTGCAAGTGAAAGTCTGCAACTTTGAAATGTAAATGAAACTTTGAAATGTATATCTAAAAGACACTCAGAAAAGAATTACCCTTTTTTAACTTAACTAATTAGTTTCACTTCCCCTGAGTACCCATTCCGTAGTTTCTTTAAACTTCAATGTCACCCTTTCATGATGACACAGCCAATCATATATAACCCTGTTATCACAAATAGGTCCATGTTTCAATGATTAACACCAAGAAAAAAAGAAAACAAATGTAAGCATTGTATGACAGCTGCGATAAATTAGAAATGTCTTTAAATAAAAATGATATACATAAACACAGATCATTATGAAGTGTTTTTTAATGCTTAAGGACTTAGAATATAATATTTTGTTGTCCTTTGGTCCATCAAAGAACGTAAATTCACATACAAATGCTAAGAGCAACTGAAAATAACTTTATATTTTTCCCCCTCTAGTTAGAACAAAATGTATGTTTTTTGACCTAACATAATTAATTTTTACACTCCTATCCTCATGTATAGGGTTCAAAATATTCATTCTGATGTAATTACAGAGACGTGATTAAGTAACTAATGTGTATTTAGGGCTCTCTCTTTCAGTAAGTTATACTATACGAGGGAGTAGTTTTTAAATTAATTGCAAGCTGATGTGGGCTTTTTAATATCCAGAGTTAGGTGACCAGTTTGTAGCTAACGAGTTATTTTGTGAATTTAGCATCTTTTTTCTTCACAAATAGGTCACAGACTGTGACATTTACTAATTTGTTTGTTGTTTGCAGTTATCTGAGAAATACTTGCTACAAAAAAAATATCATCCTGTGAAACACTATGAACTGTTGACTACACGTCCATATTTTTTTCTTTCAGAATTTGGCATTTGCGATTTATGCTTCAGGCTATGTGACCAGTTGCATTAGTCAGGTGTATTTTTTCCTCAGATAAGATGACAACTTTTATAGAATACTACTACTCCTTGATAAAATTCTCATTCGATAATTATATTAATTTCATGTGGATTTGGACTGTATTTTTGCAAATCACATTGTCCCAGGAAAAGACCAGAACATCAAAGAGTCTCAAAGAGCCCTTAGGGCTCTAATTCTTTGTGAGGTGAGGAAAACAAGTTATTTCATCTACGTACGAGAAGAAAACTATTACATTCTATGAATAGCAAGAGACTCTTCTACTCCACACTCTCCCAGTCTGAATTTGTTTATAATCAGAAATATTGGATAATTAGACCAGGCTCACCCCACCATAGCTGGAGAGACAGTTTCAACTGGACTTCATTACTTCATGCTGCTCATAAAGCTTGAATAATGTTTGAGCATTTAGTGATGTAAAGGGATTAAAAATAGGCCTGTTTCTTCACTTCAAGAGCAGTCATATTAGCAAAACTGTTTATATAAATGTTAGTAAAAAGTAAATAAAAGGGTGTGAAGACACAGTTGAAACAAGATCGTTAAGAATGACTGCAGTATGCACCAAAAATTAGTTTCTCTATCTTCCCTGTTTGAATTCCAACTATAGACTCAGTTCTGCAAATGGTAATGAATGAAGTATCTGATTCAAAGCCCAGAGTGATTGGAGTCTTCCAGTTGACTTTACTGGGTTTTAGATCAGTCCCTTGTTGAAGGTGGGAAGTTCTGAATGAATGTTCTTGCAAAGTTATATTCAAATGTAGAAAGTTAAGTAAGAAATTAGACAACTGAAGAGCGATGGTAACTAATGGTGAGAACAAACTACAAAGGGAAATGGTGGATGCTTCTTGAAGTCTTCAGTTTAAGAATGGATGCCTCTCAGCCATGTTTTAGCCAAGCACACGACTGGGCTCAGTACAGGAATAACTGCATAAGATTTAATGACCTGTAAAATACAAAAAGTTAGCAAAAATGATCCTAGTGGTTCTTTCTGGCTTTAAACTGTAACTTTGAATTATCTTCTGCTCATATTCTAAATAACCTACAGCAACAAGACAAAATCTTAATAATGTTACCTCCCTTCACAGGTATACATGTAACAAATAACTCCGTTTATTAGTGAGTCTAAAATGGCAGACATTTGAAATTTTTATTTTAATACTTCTTTTCAAGAAGAAGGAATGATGATTGTGGTGGGAGTGATGAAATAAATTAAAAGAATTTGTGGACAATATCATTAGGAGAAGCTGAGGACATCAAAGTAAATGGAAAGGCAATAAGAGAGTAGCAAAAGTAAATAGAAAAGATAAACTTCTACCAAGCCAGATAAAATATACCTGAGAGCCATAAAAGATTAAGTGAAGGACATCTCATAAGTCTTTAAAATTATATTCACTAAAACATAAGAGTTGAGAGGAGTAACTGACAAGTGGCAAAGGGAAAATATACTAGTGGAAGACAGAAAGAAAGGCTCAGCACATAAAGCTTTTCTTGTTTCAGGAGAAATATCAAGCAAACAAAGACAACAGTATGTACAGATGTGGGAGAAAATATATAAAAAACTGTAAAGAAAGGGAGGGTTTTTTTTTTAATTTCCAGTGGGTCCTACCAAATAAATGTAATAGCTGCCTCTCAGTTATTCCTGATCCTATTGATAAAACAGTACCTAAGAAAATTGGATTGGATGAGAACATTGTAGTACCACATTACCATCTTAAATTTCATTGTAACATACACTATAGAACAAAGTGTAATATAATGCAACAGATTGTCATCCTTACATGCTGCTACATATATTTAATGATTTATACCAAGGAGGAAAGGAAACAAACAAAGAGGAACAATTAATGTGACAGGTGCAATAGATGAGGTGTAGCGTGAATTTGAGCTGATTTGATATTAATTTAAATGTTAGAAGAACACTGTTAGTAAGATAGTAAGCCTTTTTGGCTACTATCTTACTAACTAATCTTATTTTTGTGAGTAGCTGAATATTCCATTGTGTATTTCCTTGCTTAACACGAGTAAACTAACTTTCAATATCCTATGTGTATGTGTGAGGGTGAATGGTGAGAGAATGGCATGGAGGCAGGAAGAGAAACATTTAACTGTATGTAAGCAACGAGGCACCAAATGCATGTTACCAGTCAGTAAATGAATTCATAGATGGCTGAAAAATCCCTTTGAGGCCTGGGGCACAAAAATGATAATGCGGAAAAAGAATGCTGCATATCCTGCCAAGTACCAAAGACATTTCAAGGCTGAGATAACTTTTATGACCGACATGACCTCAAGTTGACATAACCAAAAGATGGATGAGAAACAACCTCTAAACTAAGACTGAGCAAGGAAAAATCCCCAAAGTGCTGAACAAAGACTGGAAATCCCTATAAAAGTGGTATTCAACAATGCTGAGGGGGGAATCCATTCTCTGCAAACTCCTGCAGCACAGGCAAGTCTGTTCACCCCTGCTCCCATCACCCTCCGTGAGCCTGGGCTGGCCACCCAGTGCTAACATTGAGCAACCTCTGCTGATAACTATAACATCTTAATGGAGTGGTTTTGTCTGTCGGTCTATGCCTGTATGCTTGTGTGTGCCTGTTTGTATGACTGGTGTGTCCAATCTATGTACCTGCTTCATGTAATCCATAAATGTGTCATTTTACCTTATCCCCCCTTTATAAGGTCTCACTCTTGATTTGATTAATTAAAATTCAAAGTAACAGAGGCATGTCCTAATGAAATCCAAATTTACTTGTAACACCCACATACACTTGGGTTGTGTATGGCAAAGTATGTGCTTTTGGTTGTGTATGGGGGGTGGATAGTTGTGTGCACGCTTTTTGTTTATGTCGGCAAGATGGGCCCTGTTGTTCTGACTATATTCTCTGCACATGGAAAGCTGGGACTTTGTATCTGGGAAACATATGTAAAAGTCTTTGCTCCCCCAATTGCCCAGGGGGAACAAGGACTTTTCAGGCACATTGATTAAGAGAAAGACTGGAGTGTGGCCCTCCCTGACTGCACAAGACCAGGATAATATCATGTGAAGGGATAGAAGGTGACCTAAGCTGGTTTGGGGAGGAGAAGCTGCTAGGGGCTACTGAAACGCACAGTCTCCTCCATGGGGAGAAAGAATTTGCAGATAGCAAAAGGGGAAACTCAGGTAGAGGAGAGAGAGAGAGAGAATTGTCCCAGTGTCTGAGAACTCCTCTCTCTGCCTTTTCTTCCTCTTTTTCTGAGATTTTATATACCGGGGAGAAGGGCATTGATTCCTTGGGTTTGCTGGCTAGGTATTAGACCTGGCAATTTTAAACAGGGTTGAAACCTAAGAGTTTCCAATCCTGCCAGCTTTGGTCCAGGGTTGAGGCTTGCAACTTTCTTCCCCCAGTGTAGCTGTGTGACCCAAACTACCTGCAGCTCAGGCCTAGAGGGTAGGCCAGGCTTTTCCTGTTTTTTCTTGTGATGGTCCTTTGCTCCAGCCAAGCTGCGTGGTTGGGCCAGCTGTAGCCAGTAATCAACCTGGCTGCCTTTTGAGTTTGTCCTGCAGTTGCTATTTCAGCAGGCTGTATAATCCAGCATGGAAGATTTGGGGGGGGTGCATGCTGGCCGGAGCTGCAGCCCCCTCCCCCCCACCTCACCCCCACACATACCCTCTCGGTGGGATCAAAGATCAGCGCTACCGCTTCTCCAGGAGCAACAGATCCCCTTGTAATGCAGCAGGGTCTCGAGCAGCTTGCCGTGGTGCAGTGAACCCAAGGAGCAACTCTCAGGACTCTCTGGTATGCCCCCCCTCTCCAGCCCATTGCTAAAGGTGCAGGCCCTTGGAACTACCCATTGGGGAGCACCAAGTCACAGACTGCATGAGTATAGATGAAGCCTCCCCCAAGAAGGTGCCACCTATAGACTTTGTTTTGTAGTTAATAGTGTTTTAAAATTATATTTACTGTTTTGTTTCGTTTTTTACTCTGTAATAAATTTAGCTTTTGAGTTTGTACTGCTTACAAGGAGGGGGTTTTGTTTCTATGGGACGCCTCAGCAAATTCAATGTTCCCAGATTTCTGGATGGGGGCTGGAGCCACTGGTATATTTTACTGGGTACCTTAAAGTGTGAGCCCAACCAGTGCCTGGCAGAGGGGTTACATACTGTATCAATTATATTCTTTTATCTGTAAGATCTATGATTTATTTTTACATATGTTGAACATTTGATGTGTTTGGCATATCCCACTAGAAATTTCAATAAATCAGCGTTGTTTTTTGATTCGGTTTTTTTACTCTCAAATTTTCACATATTGTTATGTACGCACACATCTTCCACCACCAGGGAAATATAATCACTTTCATAGCACACAGCAAATGGTGATACAGGACTTACATTGAAAATAAAACAAGGACAGCTGTGCCCAACTGAGACTGCAAGTCGAATTTTAAATTGGTAGAATCAAACATAGGTATTTGGCATCACAGCTTTAAATATTGCTGTTTGCAAAAAGTGTAATGAGATTTTTAATTATCAGAAGCGGTCAAGACCTCAATTTTATACCTCAGTTGAAAGACGTCTTCTCTTTGCCACTCCTTTTTATTTAACACCATTTTGGGACATTTAGTGTGTAGCACTTCATAAAAAATGTGCATTGATTAAAATACTGAAATAATTTCCTTTTACATCTCATATCTCATGTCTTTGTTAGCCTTTTCCCAAGAAAAGGAAGTCACAGCATCCAGAATGAAGTTTATGGAAGGTGAGCAGTACTTTGACAGTCTAAATATTATACAGAATATAAAATGCTACCACAATGAGACTTTAGTTAAAAAGGCATTTGTTAAAAGTTAAAACTCAACAGAAACTAGCCCATACCTACTCATGCTATGTCAAACACTGCAAGACAAGGCAACAACCATTGTTTAGAAAAAAAGGTGCAAGAAGCACAGTGGATTATGAAACTCTGCCGCAGTTTGCAAGTAACAGCAACACTGGACACAGTGTGGGGAAAGCGTGCTAGTTATACAACCAGCTCAGAGAAATTCTTCATAGGTGCAGTATATAACATTGCAGCAAAAGATGAAAACAATGATCAGCTTGAAAGCAAATGGGATATTTATTAAGTTTGATTTGGACAGAGGTGCATAAGCCATTGTGGTGCCAGAAATTGTTATATTAGCAAAGAAAACTAACGGGCATTACAAGGTAAATAGTTAAAATTCATGATTTAGTGTTTATTCACAGTTACAGCAAAGAAAACCAGAGAAAATAGAACACCGAGCTGCACTCTGCAAAGTACAATTCAATGAGGGTAAATTGAACGCCTAGGTAGAGGGACTAACACATAATTGGAAGGCTGCTGTCTGGAGATGAGTGGGTCTAGGGATGACTTTAATATGTTATACTGGAAAAACTGAATACACTAAATATAAAAATGTACCATTGAAAAACCATAATAAATAGCTATAGTCTCTCTCTCTCTCTTGAAAGGTACACACACACACAAACAGGTATTTTGGAAACTAAAGGCAATTGCAAAGTAAAACCATTTTGTGTGAAATGATCATTTACTGGATCACATCATTTCTTTACGTAGTTGTAAACAAGAGGTACATTTGTCAATGCTGCTATCAGTATCCCCCGTTGTTGTACAGTTTCCCATTTTTTCATGGACATAGAGTGTAGGCAGCCATTTCGCTTTTAGTCTCTGAAACACCCTCATATATACACTTGTATGAACATAAATACAAATAATTACTGACTGAATTATTTATTCCTAATGTAGTTTATTCACCTAGTTAGCCATTTTTGTGTTCACAGATGGTCTATGAACATCCTGCTTTTTTACTACGTAGTTCTTTTTAATAGTAGTTCCAAAAGAAAGTACTAAAGCATGGCACTGTAGTAGCGTCACCATATGGTGTCCTGTAGACACACCTACTGTGATAGAAATCCCTGAACTAAGTAAGCCAAGACAGACTACAACTAAAATATTAGTATATGTAAACAAAAACATCAGTAAGAGCACATCTACATGTGTTTTGAAGCACAACCAACTTTAATGTGCAATAAGCTAATAAACATTAAGCATTTTTTGGCAGGTGTCTACATGACCAACCTGGTCGCCTTCTATGACCAGGTGACCAAATCCATGGATGCGGGGGTCCCTGTTGACGTAGTCTTTTTGGACTTAAGGAAGGCTTTTGACACGGTCTCTCACCCCATCCTGGTCAAAAGGATGGGGAGCTGTGGCATTGACCCCTACACGGTTGAGTGGGTCAGGAATTGGCTG
>JAGPOW010001338.1:70164704-70222079 GCA_030014935.1 Caiman crocodilus
TATTATACTGGCTGAGCTTCAGTTTGAGCTTTGCAATTACTTTCAATACAAAACTCGGTGCAAAATTCAGGGAACTAAAACTACGGACATTGATTGAAAAGGGAAAAATACCAATAAGCCTCAAAAAAAATATTAATTCTCTTCATAGAGAAGCCACCAAGAACCAAAAAAAAAAAAAAAATACTTGTAAGAAGACCAGTTTTGGTAGCAAGGCCTACTTATTTGTTTGAAGCTAATTTCACAGTCAGTTGAAAAAAGAAATCCTATAATTATCTGGAGATCCTGTGTGGGCTATATAAATTTATTACACAGTATGTAAATAATGAATTAAAATGGCTAAATAAAGAAAGACTAGCTATATATTATCATGTCCTCCCTATCTCCAAATCCTATCTTTTTTACGTTTGAAGCAACTGTTTAAAATCAAAACACCATGCCCATTCCTGTTATTTCCATTCACGTGTTATGCACACTGGAATCTACTTACAGAATTATGTAAGCTTCGGCTCTCGGCAGCCAATCCAATAATCTAGTAAACTTCCTTGGTTTTTCGTAGCGAGTGATATTCCATTTGTTTGTCAGAATAAAAAATAGGTCTTATTTTTTGTTACATTATTTTGTCATTTTTATGACAACTCTGAATTTAGTTCCCCTGTTCTCTTTGATAATTAATACATGTTCTGGATCTATTCTCCATCATTAGCTGAACTAGAATGAATCAGTGAAGACTTCTAATAACACTGTGGGATTATGAATGAACTTTATAATTAGAAAGTACTTCCCAGTGCCTGCAATTCTTCTGATCTCCTCTGGTGCTGCATTTGTTACTGTAGTCTTCTTTTCCCTGTTTGTAACTTTCCCTGTGAACTCCCACAGTTACTGGCTCCCTTGGTTCCTGTTTGCTTGGCATTTTAAGCTTTTTTTCTGTGCCTGCCAAATTCAGGCTCAGAAGTTAGTTATCCATTAGCCAAGATCAAAGGCACCCACCCCACGTTCAGTTACAAGTCCTATTCACAGCATGCAGCCTCCAAACAGGCTTCGTAAGCCACAAACCACAAGCAAACTGCTAAGCTGCAAGCAAACAAGTAGCGCGGTCTACTCGGTCAGCACCAAGGACACGTCCCCCCAAACTCCCATCTACCAGTATCCATTCACTAGGTCCCTTTTCCCTGGACCACGTGCAGTCTTTTAGCTATGTTCGCATGTTTAGAATCTGTTGTTCGGTTCAGTCAACACTTTGAATTTTATAGCATCTTTCATTAAACGTTTTCAAAAAGCGTTTTCAGGCGTTAACTAGCTCAAAAAATAAATTTCAGAGAACCTAAGATTCCTTTTCACTCTGAATTTAAAACTCTTATAGTTCACAAAAAAACTTCCCTGAGAAGAAGCCATGGACGGGTGACACTTTGAAGAAAAGAGAGAGAGTAAAAAAACATTTTTCCCTCCTCTATCCTGACTTGGCCATCCAAAAGGGTAAATCTTTATATACCGGGTATTTATTAACACCCTTCTGCAAATTTAAATTTTAGTAATTCTGGATGTACACATGATAGAAGTAAAATGTAAACAGTGATTAAAGCATACTTCGTTAATTTTTAATACAATAAAGATCACATTTTTAGACTTCATTGTTACTACCATCTTTCATGATTCATTGTTCAATCTGATTTTCCAACTTTTAGAATCATTTTCCAGCGCTGCTGAGTGATTTCATGAATTGCATGGGATCCTTACCCTATGCATAGTTTACGCTATGATAAAAAAAAATGTAATGAATTGCGCTTTCAGTCGCCATTGATGGTTTGCTTCTATCATATATAGATTAAAAGTTATTAAAGTTTAAAGTTGTACAAGGACTTTATAAACATCCTGTGCTTAAATCTTTCTTGACAGCCACTTATGAGTATTTGCATTACAGTATATACTTTTTTTCAGGCAGATGGCTGTATCTTATATTATATATGGAAAACTCAGAAGTTTTGTCCCTTGACCGTAATATATTAAACAAAGAGGGGGAAATTTAAAGTATCTGGTTAAATATTCTGATAAAAACATGAACTGTGGAACAGTGCCTGCAGGTAGGTGACAGAAATACTGGACAAAACACATTAATATGTATACCAAGGTCTTTTTCCATTATTAACCTAGGACTTCAGGGATTCTATATTCAAATCCACTTATAGAGGAGTTCATAGTTAACAAATTGTTCTCCTTTTGTAAATGAAAATTAGGGCTTGAAATATGGTTATGTTTGTACAAGATTAACAATTTAGGGTAAAATTCAGCTAGTCTAAATGAGTTTAATAGGACTACTTGCAGAATAAATCACTAGTCAGTGGATACATCTACACGTTTTTAATGGGATTGAATAAACTCCAGTGCAGTTCATACCAGAGTTTATTGTTCCCAGGCACTGTGTTTACACGTGCTCCTGGGACAACGTCATGTTGAGTTGGGTTGGAGCAGCACCAGCTGGCAGAAGGGCCTCGGGGTAAGCCTGCTAGCCTGGGACAGCTCCAACATAGCTCAGTGTGCTACAAGGGGGCTGCCTGGGGCCTGGCTGTTCCAGACCTTGGGGGCTTGGACAGGAAATTAATTCTTCCTTATGTCCAGCCTGAAATGGTCTTGCAGTAGTATATAACCATTTGACCTTGTCATCCCTTAGGGCACTCTGGTGAACAAACTGGTGAACAAACCCAGATACTGGTGGTCACCCATGATAAACTTATAGGTGGCCATCAGATCACCCCTGAGCCTTGCTTTTCTAGGCTAAAGAGCCCCAAGGCTCTCAGCCTGTCGTCATGAGGTCTGCTTTCCTGACCTCTGATCATGTGCGTGGCTCTTCTATGGACTCTCTCAAGCTTCTTCACATCCATCCAACTTCTAATGAATGAGATTCAGTGATTTCTTTAAACAGTGTGCTCCATTATCCTATCATTAAGGACATTTCTCCTGGGATTTGATGACAATCCAGTTTGTTGTAGTATAAACATGCCTCATTACTTCAGCATTTCCTCAGAAAGCTTGTTTTCCAACAAAGCTTGTTTTCCATTACCATCTTCCTTGCTCACTTTTGGACTGTTACTCATTTCTTTACTTTTCTTTTTTTAAAATCAGTACTGAAAACTGTACCCTGTACTCCAGCTAAGGTTAGAGCAGCACTAGACGGGTACAACCACCTTCCATGCTTGACTCACAGTGCTTCCGTTTGTCCTGATACATGGTTGACCCTGACTCTCCAGTCCTTCTTGGCAGTGCTACCACTAAGTCATTTATTGTCTATCTTCTATTTATGAATTTATTTTTCTTCTAGGCATGTAGTGCTTTAAATTATATATTTTTAACTTTCACTTTTTCCTTTATCTATCAGTTTTCCACATTAAAAAGCTTATTTTTAAATTATAACCTTATCCTTTATAGCGCTACCAATTTCTTCCAGTTTGGGGTTGTTTGAAAATTTGATCAATATACTCTCCTTCCTACAGCCAAGTTCAATATTAAAATGGTAATTACTGGGAAAAATAAAGACCTGGGTGGAATTCCATTTGAGATGTTCTGCCATCTGTTATCAGGCCATTAGCACGTACTCCTTGCTTGTGGTTATTTCACCAATTATCTATTTTACTAATGGTAATTCTGTCTAATCAACCTTTCTCTACTTCACTTATGAAAATCTAATGTGGGCCTCTGTCTAAGCATAAAGGTATACACTATTCTTAGAATCATGGATTCTATCAGAACCAGATTCAAAATAGATGGCACCAAGTTTTTTTCCAGCTTTCTGAAGCAGAAATTTGTCAGCGTTACACAAAAAGAATTTGCTGACCCTTTCCGTTCTGCATATTCTTCTTTCTACAAATATCAGCAAAATTAGAATTCTGCTTTAGTTGTAGTGCATATATTTTGGGAATTATTATTACCTGCTTGAAGAATGTCTCCTCCATCTCCTTGTTCTTTTGGTGGTTGATAGTAAACCTCCATGTTATAGGGCAAAAGAAAAATAGTGATGTTCATTTTGATTCCCCCCCCCTTGATCTTCACTTAAACTTAACCAAATCTGCTTCGTTCCTCTTGAGCATGAGTATCTGTTCTTCAGAGTAAAGAGTATATTTTCTTGACATACTCTGCAATTCCTCTTCTTTTCAACCTATGCCTATTTTTTCAAAAACAAGCTATACCCCTCAATGTTGATATGATTTTCTTGGGAATTCACCGATGAAGTTTCTATAATGCTAATTAAATCACAATTTTCTTTACACACGGTCACAGAGCACTAAGGTACCCTGCTCCGTTAAAGAGCCGAAACTGCTAGAAGAGCCCTAGCAGTGAGGGGGAAGTCCCAGCTGCTGGTTACCAGGGCAGCCAGAATGAGCTAGTGGCCCACACCTGTCAGCTGACCAGAAGGGGCAGGGCCTGGCTCCTATATAAACCCCAGGGCTGAGGCTAAGAGGGTAGTTCCCTGCCAGCAGCTAAGGGGGAAGGAGTTCTCCCAGAGCAAGCAAAGGGGAGAAACCTGACTGCAGGAGCAGCTCCTGATACTGTTCTGGGATGGAGTATTCCCTGGTAAGGTTTAAATGATATTACAGTTGGGTGGCTTGAATTTATTTTATGGCCCAGGGGCTTGTGGGGGGTTTTTTTTGTTTGGTTTTTTAATCATTGTATAACACTGGTGGTTTGGGTGAGGCTATTAGGAGATGGAGAATGCCTGACAGGGGACCCATGGCAGTGTGGGGACCCACAGTGCCAGAGAGGGTGCAGCATTTCGGGTGCACTGACCCCCAGCACCAGAGAGGGTGCAGCACTTTGCAGGGCCACAGTGGGCCCAAGCGCCAGTGAGATGCTGAGCAAGACAGGGCCATGGAAGGCCCAGGGAAGATAAGGGGGCCAAATTGCAACAAGGCCCAAACCAAACAATGTCAGTACCATCTGCGAGGCTTGGGGCATGGTAGAAGAATGATTGGAGCCACACATAGTCCATAAGGTTAGGGTGCCCCAAAACACCCATTGTGACATCTGTTTTGGAGTAGGACCTAGCAGATGTCTGGAAAACCTGCAGGGTCCAGAGACTAATCAAGGCCATGTCTAAGAGGACCTAAAGACAGCCTCCCTATCACTTATACCATCAAAGATGTGGCGGGTGAGAAGAGAAGGTGCCCATTGGGCCAACTTGGCATGGTAAGGGGGCCTAGGGGAGATCATAGCCATCCTGCAGGCCCCCGTCCCATGACACATACTATAACTTCCAGTTTATCCTTTTTGTTCCCCATGCTCCTTGTGTTCCTATCTAAGCAAGCCGGCCAAGTACCCTGTACCCCTGTCTTCCACTATTTTTAGACCTAAAATTGATACAAAGTTCTCAATAGTTGCTTATATAATATCTTAATGAGGTTGAAGCATTAATATTATCTAGGCAGAGTTATACTAGGAAACTAGTACACCTTAATTGAAAAGTTAGTTCTAATCATATTCCATAATAAATAGAACACACTTTTTTGACAAGGGCATAATGAAATCCCATGACATTAGCCAAATACCCTGCAGTGAACCTTAAGAGCTCAACCGAATGATGCACATCATTTTGAAAGTGGTTTGAATAGACATACTTGCAAACCTGTGTTTTAAATGTATCGCTGATGTATCAGATGGAGTACTGTACAGAGGGGAAAAAAATGAGTTTTAACACTGCAGTAACAGCAGCTCAAGGAACAATGAAACATTTAAATAGATAATCTTACATAGTAGTACCAAGAACTTTATTTCAAAGAAGTGGTAGAGCCCCATTTCCTAAAGCTACATATTTGATTCCATAAATATGAATACCCCTAATATAAAGTGCCAGAACATGATGGCAGACTCATTGGGTGCATCTAGAAGAGCACAGACATCTGGGATGCATTGCCACAGATCCATCTGCAGTGCTGCTGCCCGCACAGTACATGCAGGCATTTATCATACTGATATTTTGTAGTATGGTGGCGGGTTTTGACACCAGGACATCTCGGTGTCAAAAAAACCCATGCCTGAACAAAGGAGAAGGAGGGCAGTGCATATGGCAGCAGCATGCACCACCTGAAACTGGAGCCTGGTCAACCAGAGCCAAGGTTGCTGGGCCAAGCTCAGGTGCTAGCACCAGCCTCCCCTACTCCCCCACCGCCCCAGGGCAAACTGCTTCGCGCCAGAGGAAGCATGCACATAGGTTCCCTGGGGAGAAGTAGCAGTGGCAAAATTATGTGCTGCTGTTATTTGTTCATAAGGAAATGCATGTGCACATTCACCTGGACATGCTTATTAAGGCAGTCTGTTATGGCTCCAGTCGCATGAGTTTGAACCCTGCTCTGGACTCCTGCTGAAGGGTAGCCCCATTTGACCTGGATATCATTGCAAACATGCTTGTTCAGGCTAGGTTGTAAAAGCTAGCTGGACGTGATGTTGGCCACCTCACTTCCTCATGTTGGCTATAGAAACTTTAATATCTTAACTATATTAGGCTGATGTGCCATTTGAATTGCACTGCTCTTAGACGTTATTTTTTCTTGCTGCATGACAACTATATACATATCTGAACTGCATAACTTTGACTGGCTTTGATTCGAGGAAGGAATGGTAGCTTACTTTATATTTAACTTGCCTAACATTTATATTTAACTTCGGGGGTTTGGAGTTCAGCAGAAGAAAAGCCTTTGGGCTAGGGAGGTACTCATTCTTATCCCCTGAAATTGCATTCAGATTTTCCTGAGGGAGACATTCTTGAGAACTGTCTTTTTTTCTTCTTTGAAAAAGGCTTTTCAGAACTAAAGAAGATGTTGATGAACATTAATGTTCTAAGGCTGGGCTTACTCTTCCACCAATGCTGCAGCAGCTGCTTTATGTCTCACAGGGAAATATGGAGGCTGTAGTAACAGGGGTAACAACATGATAGCTGTACAGCACAGTTTGTTTTTTCCTTTACTGCCATGATTTGATAAAGCCTTTCTGTGACAGCAAAAGCCCAGTTGGACATTTCAGTTCAACATCTACTTGTTGAAGAATGGAGATCGTGTGAGCACTTGAAAAGCAAACTTTGTAAATGAAGTATGGTTATAGGCTGCAAATGGGCGGTGTAGGTTGTTGTGCCCTGTATATCTCTAATGCAGGAGAGATTTTCATATGAGATAGACCCTAGGTGCTGATGATTTCCTCTACTGATTCACTCAGCTGGAAACTAGCCCCATCAGCAATACCAGCCCAGGTTCAAGGGAAATTAGGGATGCCATATGTGCCCACATCCTGGCCATGCCTTGTGGTTTTAATGACTAACTAATTGCAAATGCATTTGTTGCATTCTGGACTGGGAATTACCATGGGACATTCTGTAGTGATATGTTAAAGATTTTTAAACTACCTGCTGTAACTGTTTTTAAGCTCCTGGGATGAGGGAGTTGCTATTTTTATGGAGTATACTGTGCCTGATTAATTTTATGGACTGCATTGGCTAAGAGCTGATTTTTCTTTGCTGAATATCAATTTAAATGTACATCTCTGTGATCATTAGTTTAGAAGCAAGGGCTGCCATACAATTAACTTGTGTACATTCTCACTGTTTTCTGATATTTCAATAAAACCTTTTGACATCACTGCAGCTATTCATGTCCATACAAATAAGACTTTACGAGCATTTGGAAAAAGAGGAATTCAGACAGTCCAGCTGACAACTAAAAATATTGAACTGTTTTGTAAACCATTAAACAAAGTGCAACGTCACACTAAAGTGCAAAGTATCAAAAAAACCCAAATGGGTAGCATAGAGGGTGGGGAAAGGACCTCCAAAAAAGAGTAATACTAAGCAAGCTTATGCATAAAACTTCTTTTCTTAAAGCAGTTTAAAGAAGACTGGGAGGAAGGATGGGAGAAGGCTTAGGGATACAGAAAGGACTGAAGGTCTGGGAACCAACTGAATGGGAACAGCACTAAAGAACTTCTTGTAGTCCAGCCCTGTTACATGTCTCCTACAAATGTGCACAAGCAGACTCTATTAATAGAGTTTAGTGGAGCATGGAAATCGACATGCTCCAGCAGCCTTCCACATCACGTATATCAGCATCCTGGTGCATTCCCATGCTGAAATAATGATGGGGGGGAGGTAGGATGCTTTGAAAAAAAAAAAATCATTCAATGAGCTTTAGTTCAAAGCTCCCTGCAGCCATTTTTCAGTGAAGGGAAGCCGGTACATGTGACCCACCAGCACTTTAAATTAGCGTGGCTCACTAATTAAAGCACCTGGCATCATGTCCCAGAGCATGTGTAAAAATGCTCTTGTGACTGAGGAGAAAACTGAATGAAGGTATTTAGATACTTAAGGTGAAGCAGAATATGCAACCTCAGCCTCTACTCATAATGAAGACCAGTACTTTCCCGGTGAAAATGTCATTCTGGGCAACAGTGTAAGCCTGGATATCATCAATTTACAATACCCTACACATACCTTATTTTTTAAAGGAAAGCTATTTTTTAAATGAAATAGATGCAAAGTGTATAATCCTTAAAAAAGCCAAATGAAGACTGGTGGTAACTAGGAGCTGGGGTGTAACTAGGGTGGAGTTACAGGGACAGCTGCCCGAGGTGGGGGGGTGGGGGGACACAAAAAAACTGGCTGCCACTGGCAGCTGCATAATCATGCTACTGCCATAGCAGCAACTAGCACTCACTTTAATGACCTGTGTCTTGGGCACCCAGGTGCATTGCTGCCCCACTGCCCAGGAAAGCCAAGGCTGCAACTGAACTGTAACTGGTTACAAGTATCAAGGACAATAAAAAGTCTTTTTTTAGATGTGTGGGGAGCAGAGGGAAAACAAGGGCAACATTGGACCCCTGCTAAACCAGATGGGACATCTGACAACTGATGCCCAGGAAAAAGCTAACTTGCTAAATGGTTACTTTGCATCAGTCTTTCACCAGTTCCAAGGGATGACCCTGCTCATTATGGGGCAGGAAGGCCTGTGTAAGGGAGATTCCTTACCCTCCATCAATGCTGACCTGGTGAAAGAACACCTTGAGAAAATTAATACCTTCAAATCAGCTGGCCCCGAAAGCTTACACCCCAGGGTACTTAAGAAGCTGGTGAGCATCATAGCCCAGCCCCTGGCATGGATCTTTGAGAGCTCCTCGTGAAGTGCCCCATGATTGAAAGAAGGCCAATGTGGTGCCTATCTTCAAGAAGGGGAGGAAAATGGATCCAGCAAACTACAGACCCATCATCCTGACCTCTATCCTGGGGAAGGTCCCAGAAAAGATTATTGAGAATGCCATTAGCCAATCTATCAAAGAAACCAAAATCCTGAGGGATAGCCAGCATGCGTTTCTTGCAGGTAGGCCTTTCTTGACCAATCTTATTTCCTTTTATGATCATGTAATGTATCACCTGTGCAAGGGAGAGGAGATTGATATCATATATCTTGACTTTAAGAAAAGCCTTTGATATGGTAGCCCAATGTCACCTCTTGGCAAAACTGGCCAGCTGTGGCCTCAGCTTCTCCACGATATGCTGGCTGGAGAATTGGCTACGTGGTCGGACCCAGAGGGTGGTGGTTGATAGAAATCAATCATCGTGGTGCCCTGTGATCAGTGGGGTCCCTCAAGGCTGTGTCCTTGGCCTTATATTGTTCAACATCTTCATTAATGATGTGGACACTGGCATCAGACGTGGACTGGGAAAGGTCACCGACAACATCAAACTTTGGGATAAAGCCTGAGGACAGGAGAGCAATCCAGGTTGACCCTGACAAGCACAAGAAATGGGCAGATGAGAACCTGATGACATTTAACACCAAAAAATGCAAGGTTCTCCACCTTGGGAGGAAAACCCTGCAGCATGCTTATAGGCTCGGCATTGCTACACTGGCTAGTGCTTCAGACAAAAGGGTCTTGGGGGTCCTGATCGACCACAAGATGAGCATGAGCCTTCAATGTGATGCTTCAGCTAGTAAAGTAAGCAAAACACTGACTTGTATCCACAGATGCTTCTTGAGCAAATCCCAGGACATTATTCACCCATTGTACTCAGCCTTGGTGAGGCCGCAGCTGGAGTCCTGCATCCAGTTTTGCGCTCCACAATTCAAAAAGGATGTGGAGAACCTTGAGAGAGTGCAGAGGAGACCCACACACAAGATAGGAGGTCAGGAAAATGGACCTTATGATGACTGGCTGAGAGCCATGGGACTCATCAGCTTAGAAAAGCACGGGTTCAGGGGTGATCTGGTGGCCACCTATAAGTATATCAGGGGTGCTCACCAGGATCTGGGGGAATATCTGTTCACCAGAGCACCTCAACAGAGGACAAGGTTGAATGGTCACAAACTCCTCCATGATCATTTCAGGCTGGACATAAAAAAGAACTTCTTTACTGTCTGAGCCTCCAAAGTTTGGAAGAGACTGCCGCCAGAGGTAGTTCAAGCACCTACCTTGAACACCTTCAAGAGACACTTAGATGTCCATCTTGCTGGGATCCTGTGACCCCTGCTGACATCCTGCCTTTGGGCAGGGGGCTGGACTTGAAGATCTTCCAAGGTCCTTTCCAGCCGTAATGTCTATGAAATTATATTTGTTACTAATGTTTTAATCCCATAAATGGAAAAAATAATTAGAATAATGTCTTTGATTTAAAAAAAAAAAAGCCTTAAGCATCACCTGCAAAATTGTTTAAGCAGGTGCACTGAAATGGTATCACTTAAATGCAAAGAGAGAGGGGACTAATCTGTTCCTGAGAGAGAGAAAGAACACATGAAGAAAAGATGCAGGACATTTTCTTACTATTCTTCAATTATGGGTGACCACTAGAGAGTGTCCAGAGCTTCAAGAGCATTTGTCACATTATGTTGTTCTACAACATGACCTTTAAAAAGAAATGAAAAGGACAGTATTAGACAAACTTACTTAACTAGATGGGGCTTTTGTTTTCTTTGTGCAGTGTATGTGGAGAAGCTTATCTTCAGAAAGGAAAAGGACAGAAATGTTTTTAAAAAATGAAGTTTATAAGCCTGAATTATCTTGAAATATTTTAACATAGCTGGTTCAATGAGCTTTTTTTTTTTTTTTTACTGACACCATGACTTTTCCAGCTATGCTTTTCCATGGAACATACTCTATATTGTAGAAAGTTCACTTTTACATGACCTTTCACAGAAGACAAACCAATACCACTATAATTACAGAGGATTAGATAGTAAGTCTTAGTAAAAAAAAAAAAATCTTTTCCTGAATTTAATAATCCCACTGTCCCAAACTGAGGGGGATTGGTATATGTAATCTAGATAAAGGTGAAGGCTCATGTGTGACATCCCTGGTCCCATAGAGAGTACATGTGAATGATGATAATGTCTGGGAAAAAACAATTGTACTATTCCCACAGACGTCTTCAGCTGGAAATATTGGGTTCTCCACGTCAAAGGAAATCTTCCATAATGGTTGCCATCCTAGAAATAGCATACAGAATTGCAAGAGCCCAAGTTGGAATAGAGTTAGGCCTCTGTATGGATAATCCTGGATTCTTCTGGATCAGAAATGATTCACAATATTTCTGGCACGCTGCAACCTGCCGGACATCTGACACCCCAGGCATCTATGCACTTTTACCTGCATTGCTACATCCCCCTTCCCCCAGCCTGGCCCTCTCCCACTGATGCCTCCATTTCCACTGACTGGCTTTCTTGCCTGCATTGTGGGCCTGGCCAGCCTCTGGCTTCTTTACTATTCCTTCCATCCAGGACCAACTGCAGGTTCCTCTTCAGCCTGACAAAGGGTCTTTCAACCCTAAAGCTTCCAAAAATACATTTTTTTTTTTTTAAGTACTCCTTTTTTTTCAGCGTACTTGAAAAAAGTACTCCAAAAAAACCCACACAGGGTCATTTGTTTCACAAGTTTTGCCTGTCAGCAGCTTGGGGTGCAGTTCTCCCCAACCCCTGCACCAATCTTCTTGAAACTTGACAAGCTTTGTGACCTCAGTAAGAGCTACTACCTCTGCCGTTTGCAGCCCCCTGTGGTGTAACACACATCCATGACATGAATTTGGGGTACAGTTTCCCCAAAATCCCTGAACTGATCTTCTTGAAAATGGGAAGACTTCATGCTACCACCCTTGCAAGTTGTATCCAAATCATACGCAAAACAACAAAGTTATAGATCTTTCACTGATTCCCCATTCTACCCTATGGATGGATCTCCAAGGCGGCTCCGAAGCTTCGGAGACTCTTTGGCTGGATCAAGGCGGAAACCCTGTCCAGAACTCCGGATTGCATTGTGGCCAGATCTGAAGCTGGATTGAATTGCTACCGACTTGCATAGCCCTAAAAATTATGTTCCACTGAAAGTGTCAGAAACTTATGTGTGACTGAAAACATAGTGTTCGTAGGGAAAACATGATGTAAACTTAATGATAATGGTTGCTGTATTCTCACTATAACAACAATAAGGTAAAGTATGTCTTAGTTTATATCTCACTTGGCAATGTTACATTCTTTAACTAATGTAATAGAATCAGCTTAATTAGTGCTCAGATAAATGCTGCACCCCGTTAATTGGGATTACTGCCAGGGAGCAGATTCATCACAATATATTGGAGTGACTCTGAACCATGGATAAATGATACACGTACATGTGACAAACCCTTAATTATAGCCCTGATGGTGGGCAGCACTAGAAGATTATTATTACTTACCCACAAGGGAAGGAAAGGGCTGGCAATAAGATCTAATTGTTGAAATGTGATTTTTTTAGATGATGGATTTGGCTCCTTTTGACACACAGTTTTGAAGGTAAAGCAGTTCATAAAATGAATTAAAATACCTGTTGAATCTCTATTCTTATTTCCTCAATGGTGGTAATTAAGTTGCCAGAAGAAATTACTTTCATTTCATATTCTCCATGGCTAACCTCTTTTAACTTCACTGCAAGAGTAGGTACCAACTTGCTTATTCATTGCATTTTCATTCTCCAAGCTGAAGATATCCCTAGTATGAGCACCCATTTTCCTTGAATAATTGCCTATTGAGGCAAAGCAAATATGAAATAAGAATAAAATCAGAAGAAAGGAATAGTGACATTTTATGCAAGCAGGTAATATTTTTGTCTTCAAAATCCTGTTAATGGAGAACTACAAACATGGTGCAAATTGGAGGTACATAAGTGTATATAAGTAACCAAAATTTTAAGTCAGTCATTTTAATGTATCATTTCTTTATATGGAAAGCCTGGCAAATAGATGATGGTTTTAAAGAGTCTTAAGTATCTAGAAATAGCCTGGGCTCAGAAAGCATAGAAGATAATTACAGGAAAAGGCTTACAAAAGAATAGTACCATATTTCCATCTCTGGAGTGAGAGAATGAAATAAACAACACACATAGCTCTCAAATTTACCTACTTTTGTATCTCCCATATGTTATCAGTAAAGAGTGTTGAGCAAATAATTCATCAATATATTAGTTATAAATGTCCTCTTTTGGCTTAAAAAAATCTTCAGACTGTGGTGATGACAGTAGTTTGAAACCATTAGCAATGAAGACGAGACTAGACACTAAATAATAGAAATGATAACTAATAGTAATGCATACAAAAATATAGTACAAGTCAACCAGTCCTCAGTATGAATAATTACAGATTGTAGATAGTGTAAGTATTTTCTTCTTGACTATCTGAGCAAGAAGAAATTGCAGCTTCTCTTGAGAATATAAGCCTTTGTATTTCTGGAGAAAAATCAGTTTCAGACAGTCAGTGACTCGAAAACAATATCTAAAGAGTTCAAGCATGTAAGCAGTCCTTATAAGCATAGTTTAATGTTAAGAAATGATCATTAAAAAAATAGGCCTGATATTTCTGCTAATGTCCAAACAGTGTGTGTATCACTGAAATTCTCAGCAGAGGTAGTATATACAGCATTTTTAATAGAGGTAGTATATATTTGTGTAGAAGTTCTGTGATCTTACACAAAACATCTGTTTTTGCTCAGTATTATAATCATCATTGTCAAAATAAACCATGTCTCCATTTAACCTAACCAAATAAGTATGATTTGTAGTGTTTTTCAAAAAGTTCTTCTTTAAACAAAAAAAATCCCTGAACTATATGAAACTTAGAAAAAACTTGCCTGTGAAAATAAAAACTGTATTCTTAAAAGTACCTATGTAAAACTGAAATTCTTGATGTGCTTTTCTTCTGTCTGCCCTAAAGAGCTCATGCACATAAGAGTGAGTAAAATGGACTCCCATTTCATCCCATTATAAACTGAATTGTCACAAAATTAAAATCAATTCTATTTTGCACATCTATTCCAGTTGCACAGCCGTAACTAAGGTCCTGATATAATTTACAGAAGGTTTATTACCACTGATGAAGCACAAGTAGGAAAGCATGACTGTGCCCAGGCTAGGTTTACTGAGTCAACAGATAGCAGAAAACCATCAAAAATGACATATACACACAGATAATAACTCTATGTATTAGTTAAAACTATATGGTTGCATCCATACATGCAAGCATGTGTACTTGCAACAGCTCAAATAGAATCGGTGCAAATTTGAGTTGAGGCTTTTTGCCTCAATGCATGTGCCTGGACATGCACTTTGGTATGGGGCAAATTGTGCCACTTGGGGCAAAATAACCCTGCCTGCCTCCTCCTGAATCTGAAGCCAGGGGGAGCTGGCCCCAGAAACATAAAAACCTGCCCTGTCCCAGCCCCATCAGTACAACAAATTGCCCCATCAGTACAAAAAGTTGTCAAGTAGCTACTCACTCTCAGGAGGTTCTTGGGCCCAGCCAGCTGGTTCCTGGGGACACTGCCCCTTGTGCCCGCTGTACTGCTGAAGCAGCCCTGAGAGTTCCCTGCACCCGTTACCTGCTGCAGCAGTCTGGCAGTGGGGGCTGCTGCCTGGCTGTGACGTGCTGCACACCTGCCAGACCCAGATGGGGACTGTACAACCTGTAGAGGCATCTGCCTCTTTGTGTCAGCTGCCAATGGGCTGTGGCTGCAGAGTTGGCCTTTGTGTGGCACTACTGCCATGTGAGCCCCCTGCCCGGCCAGCTGTGCAGCTATCACCCGAAAGATGTTCCCAGCGTGGTGGCCTGCTTTGAACTGTCAAAATGCATCCTCCTGGCCCCAATTGGCTAGGATTTCAGCCACCTCCAGCTGGGTCCAATGTGCCAGGTCTGAGCAGGTTCCTCTGCCTGGGTCCTGCCACTTGCCTCCCTAGCAGGAATTCTGGTGTTCCCTATTTGCAAACTGAAAAATCCCTGATAAAAATTAATTCTAAATACCTATATGTTTGCTTTTGAATCTCTTACCATAGAGCAGTTAGAGCTCCCTGTGACCCATTCACTAACCAGGATATGGGAACAGCTGCCCCTGCAGCCACAGCTCCTGCCAGCACATCTCATTCTGTCTGGCAGCTGGACATACAAAGTATGTGCTGGGGTGATGGGGGGTTTGTAGGAGGGGGGGTGTGAAGGGGGCAGGGGAATGTGGGAGGCTGTGAAGGGATGTCAGGCACCATGGGGTGTGTGGGTGGATTGTGGAGGAACTGTGCAGGGGGGCTGCTCAGGAAGGGTGGGTACCCTGCCCCCCACAGAGCACAGCCCCCCTGCACAGCTCACAGACTGCCCCCCACAGGGCTCCAGCCCCCCACAGGGGCCACAGCCCCCAACAGTGGTTACAGCCCCCCACAGAAGACACAGAACCCCAGCAGGGGTTACATCCCCCCAACAGGGGTCACAAGGCTCCCACAGGAGCTACTATTCCCCTGAAGGGCCTCCATGCCCCACCACTGCTTGCTTCCCCAGCCCCGCAGATTGCTGCCCCACCTGGCCCTGTTCCCCACCAGCTCCTGCAACCTCCCCCTCACCCAATGGCTCCAGCCTCTCAACACTTCAAAAAAAGCCTCATATTCACTGGTAGTAGCAGGGGCTGTGGGGACTCTGAGGCCTTGTGACAGAGCTCCCCTATGCAGTCGCAGGGGGCAGCAGAACTGGGCCCTGGCCACCTGGCACCTCACTGCACTGCCCCTGCACCATTGTATGGGTGTGGCTGGGTCACCATGCAGCTCCACCTGGGGTCACTGCAGCTGTCACCCGGGGCCCTGTGCTGCATGGGAGGGATCTGCCACAAGGCCCCAATGACCCTGATGGCAGCTGCTACTGCTGGTGAGTGAGAGCTTTTTATTTATTTATTTTTTAATTGCAGGGCTTAGCAGAGCAGGGATCGGGGAGCTGGGGGAGCAGGCTGGGACCAGGCAGGACAGTGACTGGGGGGACACAGAGGGCAGGCAGGGCTGGGGATGGATGGGGCAGTGATCGAGGGCTCAGAGGGCAGATGGACAATGGGGGTGAGCAGGGCAGCTATTGGGGAGGTTTGTGGGGAAGGCAGGGGATGGGTCTGGGTGGGGCAGTGATCGGGGGCTCAGGGGCAGGTGGGGTATGGGGCCAGGTGAAGCAGCCATCAGAGGCCTTGGGGAGTGGGCAGGACTGGCAGGGGTCCCCTCTCCCCTCTTCTATCCCACCTACCCACTACTTACCAGCAGGAGCCCAGGTTCGGTCCCCTACAGCTGGCATGCCAGCATGCTTCAGCATCAGGGTGAAAGCCAACCATAGGGATGCTCTGGCTGTTCACCAGAGTGTCTCTGTGGAGGACCCAGCCTCCAGTTGCCTCAAGGCATAGGCAACTGGTAGGGGGTACATGAGGGTGCATGTGCCCTCCCGAAGGGGCCGGTGTCCCACATGATGGCTGACACTAATGCTGTCGGTAGGGCTGGTGCCCTTCTTGACAGAGCCACCTCCATTGGAAGCTTCTGCGGGTGCCCCTCCCCTCAGATTCAAGAGACACCAGTCACTCATGCCTGGCCCTCTTTTTTCTCTGTGGTTTTTTCAGACCCCTGGATACCCAGGGGTCTAATTTTGTCCCATGCTTCAAATCTGCTGCATGGGGAACATTTCTTGTTCTCACACATGCCTCTTGCAGCATCTTAAAGGGCTGTGAGGTGCTGCAAGGTGCATGTGCACACTCATCTGGAGGCATCCTGTGTGTGTAGCTCTATCTATCTATAGATAGGGGCTGTAACCCCTGGTGGGGGGTGTAACCCCTAGTGGGGGGCTGTGCCTGGCAGGGGACCTACCCCTCCTGAGCAGCCCCCCTGTACAATCCCTCCACAGTCCCTGTCGATAGATAGATAGATCCAGAAATATTTATATAAATAGTATGGTTTTTCTATATAGACCTTAAAATAGATCATATATATTAACTTAGATAAATGATCTATCTATCACTAGATAGCCAGAAATTATCTGAAGCAAAAACATGGAAATCCACAATGATATTTTTGCATGTGAATCACCTTCCAAAATAGAACTGCACTTTAATCTTAATGGTGGTGGTTAATAAAATGTTCTAAGAAACAATGGCCCAGAGACATTATGTGTTAAGGGGAATGACCTTTTAAAATACTCTGCAACATGAAGTCTTGTATACTTCAGTGGGAATTAAGGGTTCAGCATTTCACAGCATCAAGCCATTAATCATGCTTTGTTTGCTGCCATATTGCTTTGACATTCCTAAACCTCTCTGTGTTAGATATATTCATGTTTCCTAATTACGTGGCTATTTTTTGTTTTTATGTGTTTTTAAATTATTTCCTTTTGTATTTAAAAGATTATTTGTACTTTGCAAATATATTTTAAAGTTAAATCTGAATCATAACTGTTACTTTTTCTAAGTACTGAGAAACAAAAAATCAACAAAGCACCTTCATAGGGCAAGCAGGATAATTGGTTTTGTGGAATCATTTCATGCCCTGCACAGGTATCCAAGGATTTTTAAAATGAAGTTGTGATTAAGAAAGGGACAGTCTTGTCTCTGTAGCAGCATCTCCTGGCAATGCCACCAATCTCCTAAAGGTTACTAAAGGATTAAAGGAAACATATTAATTAATGTTGAATTGTTCCATGATTGCCAATGAGGAATTCATTCAATGACATTGCTGCTAAAAGTGCTATGCTTCTAGGAAGTGGGCTAACAGAATAATATAAACAGTAGGGCTGTTCATTGGGTGCATCTTGTCTTCATAGTCTTGGGATTTCATAAGTTATTATAAAATTTACCACCTATGTTCACCCCCAAGCCCTCCCACTATAGGAGAAAATTGCTTATAAGATTGACATTCTGATCTTGCCAGGGTTCCTTCTAATCTTGTCCCACACCCCCTTTCCATATGAGCTTTCCCTGAAAGAGAATGAACTAGATTTAAATTTGGACATCAAAGGTGCATCCAGATGCACATGTCTCTTGCCCTTTATCAAACGCCTTTGAGGCGGGGCAAGAGGCACATGCAGGAATGCAAAAATATTCCCCACACTGCAATTAGACCCCTGGAAATCCAGGGGTAAAAAAAAAAAAAATGGAGTTTAAAAAAGCAGGGCAGGGCACAGTCCAGGACCATGCCCTGAGGCAACCAGGGGCTGGGTCCTCCACAGAGACATGCCAGAGAAATCTCTATAGTTGATTCTCAACCCCCGCCCCACCTGACCCAACCCCCCACCTGCCTTTCTCAGGCCCCAATCACTTTCCTACCTGTCCCTACCCCTACCTGCCCCTCAGCCCCCTGGATCACTTCACTGCCTGTCCTTTTCCCCACCTGCCCCTTGACCCCCCCATCACCCTCATAGTTTTAACCCCCCCTAAAAAAACTCTGGCACTTAGGGGGTGTGGGACAAGATGACAAGGTACCCTGGCACTTACTAACAGTCTGCCTGCTGTCTGTGTCACTGGAGCTCAGTTCACACACTGCAGGACAGAGAGACAGCCCCAGTTTCCACTTCCTGGGCCCTCCTGTCCCTGCTGCTCTGTGCTGCCTAGGGGAGCTCTGCCAGGAGACCCAGAGCCTCTCCACCCCTGCTTCTAGGGTAAATAGAGGCTTTTTTTCTTTTTTTTTTTCTGTAAAGTGATGGTGCCTGGGGTTGGGGGGGAAGTCATAGGGGCCAGGGGGTGCACGTGGGGGGTGGGATCAGGTGAGGCAGCCATTGGGGGGCTGGGAGAGTGGGGGGTGCGGCTGGGTTGGGTAGCCATCGGGGGGCTGCAGCAGCTGGGGGATGGGGCCAGGTCAGGTGGCAGTCAGGGGGCTGGGGTGGGGCATGTTTCATAGTTGGTAGGATTGGAAGGGACCTGAGTATAACATTAAGTCTGACCATCTTGTGGGTCTTGCAATAGCAGGGCTGGGGGTCGGATAATCAGGGGGTTGAGTGGAGCATGTGGGGGGTGGTAGCCCCTGCAGGGGCCATAACCCCAGTTGGGGGGGCCGTAACCCCTGTGTGGGGACCATAGGCCCTGTGGGAGGGCAGCAAAATATATATTAATGAATTCATGATGTCACTGGTAGGTGTTGAGAAGTTTTGGCCCCTTTCTGGTCAGTGCCCTGTTTCGTAGCAATATCAGGGTAAGACTGAACCCTAGGGCCACCTAGACGTTTTCAGGTGCTGCCCCTACTCTCCTGCCATATGTTCAATGTTGACTGATGGGGAGGCAGTTCCCTGTCGGTGGTCCCAAAGGGTTCTTGACTCTGGTCTTTTTTCATGTGGCTTTAAACCTCCAAACCACATCCATGGCCTGAGAAGACACTGCTCCCTGTAGTCTTCCCTGGGATGATCTCTTCTCATCCACATTACCCGCCTTGACTGGGGTCAGGCCTTTCTGGCTGTCAGTCTTTCCTGAGTTGATTCCTGGTCTTCGGATCAACTTTTGGTCAACAAAACCTGTCCTGGCCCAGGCTAACTGTAACTCAAGAAAATTCTTCACTAAAAAATAGGTGCTCAGCATCTGTCAATGGGTGCCTGGGATTCTGGCTCCCAGAACCCCTCTGTCCCCTGGGACAGGAGAAAGAATTTGTCCATCTCTCCATGTATTTTTCTCAGGGCCCAGCTGACTAGACGCTAATCACTCCTGATCCCACCACCTAGTGGTACTTGCCACTTCTCCGCAGCTGCCGTTTATCTCCTTCCCTACAGCAAGTACCAGGGTTCATTGGGACGGGTCCTGGGACATGTTGGGGGGGGGGACTTTTACCTCCCCTTTCACACATGAATTCATGAAACCTGTATTTAGAGTTCACTTTATTATTATGATAAGAGACGTGCTTTAACACTGTAGATATATCCATAAACCTTGCCCAACTGATCACTGTCTCTGTCTCTCACTCTCTCTCTTTATAGTGGTCTTTTGTTTTACTTGTGAAGGAACATGGATTTTGGGGTATTTTACAGAGTGACTTCGGGGTTTTTTTATCAGGGATTGTTCAGTTTTCCATTAGGGAACAGCAGAATTCCTGCTAGGGAGGCCGGTGGCAGGACCTGCCTGCTCAGAACTAGCACCTTGGACCCAGATGGCTGTGGCTGACCTCCTGGCCAAATGGGACCAGGAGGACATGCTTTGACTGTTCAAAGCAGGACACCACTGGCTGGGTAGTTCCCATCTGGGTTTGGCAAGTGCAAAGCGGGTCACAGCCAGGAAGCAGCCCCCACTGCCAGACTGCTGCAGTGGGTAAAGGGTGCAGGGAACTCTCAGGGCTGCTCAGCATTACAGCTGGCACGAGGGGTAATGTCCCCAAGTACCAGTTGGCTGGGCCCCAGAATCTCCTGAGGGCTACTAACCCTGAGCTACTTGCTAGGGTGGCTTATAATACTGCTGGGGATAGCACAGATGCTAGCCCTAAGCTCTAGCTCCCCCTGACTGCAGATCCAGGAGGAGCCAGGCAGGATTATTTTGCCCCAAGTGGCACAATTTGCTCCTCAACAAAGTGCTTATCTGGGCACATGCACTGAGGCAAAAAGCCCAGGCTCAAATTTGCACTGCTTCTATTTGAGCTGCTGCAAGAACATGTGCTTGCATGTGTGGATGAGCCCCATGTGTGAATTTACTTGACAGAAAACAATGTTTGGATTAAGAGTATAGATAGTGAATACCCCAAATATTCAAGCGACTTGGTGCATGGAATTCATTAGATAATAGGTACTAAAGAGTTAATATTTGCAGATTTATTTTCAACATTTATCTATCTTTAGTTTGGAACAGTAAGAACTGCCATCTAAGACTCATTGCATATAACACATTCTTAAATTCACATACAATCCAAACTCTTTATAACATGTTGTTTTAAAGCTTTTCTTCCCAAATCTGATATTTTATTAGGTCAGGGTTCTTTTCAACTACAGTAAACTGTATGATTATTGACCTGATTTGAGTAAAGAGAAGATAGACATTCACTTCTTACAACATCCTGGCCACAGCCCATGCACTGAATGTACTTCGCTAACAGCCATCCACAGGAACATCAAGAAGCCAGCTTATGTGTTGAATATTACTTCCTCTCAGGCATAGATGCCATTTGGCTGGTTGCTTGTCTAACCAGCATGATATCTCTTTTGTAGAGGCTTCTACAGTCTGCCGTTACTATCGGATCTGGGCCACATGTCTTTTTATAAGAGATCCCATGCGTTCACACACACTTGCCAAGAAGCCTACCTGAACTTAAAATGAAAAGAAGCATAGGGTTCAGAGAGAAGTTTGGCTGCCAACAAGACAGGTTGCAATGCAGCAGCCTCTGAGTAACCCACAAAAATCTCTTGTGGAGTTGAATTACGCAACAGGAGGGGACTATTGCTGCAGGCACTCTGAGTGGAAGCAAGATCATAGCAAATAATGGCTCAGGAAGAACAAGTTTAGTTTAAAAAATAAAAATGTAATCTGTGATATTGAACTTTCTCATTGGCACTGTTTAGATCTAAGCTACTGCCTGCTATTCATGCAAATATTCCCAAGCAAGTTTTAAATTAGTTAGCTTGGATACTGGACATAGTTTAGACAGGGAAACAGAGAGCTCAGTGTGAGACGCAAAACCCACTGGAGAAGCTAGGTAAATTAGATTGCACAGAGCTCTGTGCTTCTCTGTTTAGACTGCTATCAGTCTGCCTGCAGTCTGGACAAACAACTGAAATATTAACCACTATGGCTGCTGACAGGCTTAGAAAAAAAAAAGTGCTTTACTGCGAGGAGAAGAACATCATTTCAACCCAGTTCTGTAGTTTCTGTATAGATTATGCACTTCAGTGGGTCTTTTTGGCACTTATGTCTAACAGCTGAGTCAATCAGCTTTTACAGGGGTTTTCAACCTTTTTTGGTCGGTGTACCCCCGGTGGCTGGTCAAGAAGCAGAGAGTCCCCTAGCAGCCATTCAATGAGCAGGCGGTCCCCAGTGGCTGATCAATGACTGGGTGGGGGGGAAGGTCAACAACTCGGCAGCAAAACCAGAAGTGCCAGTGGTGCACAGCAGCATGGCAGTGCACAGTGCTGGCAAAAATAAAAAGCACAGGTGGCACATAGCACGCAGCAGCACAAGCGATGCAAAGTACCAATGCCCCCTCCCCCACCCCCGCTTCTTCTCACTGCTGCCACGTATCCCCTGGTGCCTTCCCAAGTACCCCCAGGGTACACGTACTCCTGTTTGACAACCCCTGAGCTATTACACAAAAGCACCAAAAACCCCATGGAAGCATCCAATCTATACAGACAATAAACAAACCATGTCTAACTAATGCAATGCCTTTTCTGGGTGCGCACTGTGTTTGCCGCAGGGTCATGCCAAGTTTAAAATAAAACACCATTTGGGGTTTTTTTTGTTTGTTTCTTTACATGTGTAAGTTGCCTACATTTAGAAATTCTCAGAAACTATTTAAATTTCCTGAAAACACCTCTCTAATTACCTAACCCAGTGGTTTTCAAACTTTCTTTAATTTGCAGATCCCTAAAAAAAATTTTGAATGAAGGTGAGAACCCCTATGGAAATTTTGAAAGGATGTGTGGACCCCTTTGAACTATAGGTGTGGGTATGCACACTCTCTTTTTATTGATCACTCATCTTCTGTGGACCCCTTAGTTATAGTCTCTTAACCCCCAGGGATCCAGAGACCACAGGTTGAAAACCACTGATGTGCTTGTGGTGTGGACAAGCATGCTAGCCAGCAATGTTGAGAAGCATGGCAAAAGGTGCTTCATTAGAGGAAGCACTGGTCATGATTCAGAACCTGTGTATAGCTTGTAGAAAGTGAAGGCTCAAAAATAAAATTTCATGTGATGAGCTGTGACGAGTTTTAAAAAGCTTCAAACCTTGGAACCTTTTTTAAAAGTAACTTTATTATTTCTAGACAAGGTCATTTGGGTAAATCCTATATCTTTTATTAGACCAAAAGTCTTCATCTCCACCACCCCCACGGTAACTACACCCCACAACAGAACCATCAACTTTCCTAGATCTTGCACCTGCACCTCTGTCATGGCACAACTCGCAGCACCACTCCTTGAGAGGAAAACTGCTGGGGAAAAAGCCCCAGCAGTGTGATAATGAGCACAGCTGATGGTTGCTGAAGCAACTAATAGGTGCCAGCTGACCTAAGGGGCGGAGCTTGGCCCTATAAAGCCCAGAAGCAGCCGGAGGGGCAGGAGCTCCCAGAAACAGTGATATGAGTGCAGCTCCCAAGCGCTCCAGAGGCTGGAGCAATGGTGTGGAGTGGTAGCCGGGCGGCTTACTTTGTTATGGCTAGGTGCTTTGTGTTTGAGTTACAATCAGAGGCTTGTGCTATATTTTGTTAATATAGTATTACACCAGTGGTTTGGGTGAGGCTGTAGGGGTTGGAGGAGGCCTCAGCAGGGACCCCAGCCTCTGTGGGGATCCCGGTGCACAGGAGGGCGCAACTCAGAGCCAGAGAGGGCGCAGAAATATGTTTATACGGGATGAGGAAACCCCAGGCCCTAGCAGGGGGTGATATGAGAGAAGCCCTGAGGGGGCACTGCGAGCCTAGGTGGGGAGCGCTGCTTGAGAAGCCCAGATGAGGGGCGGCATTATTGGGAAGCCCTGAGGGGGCATGGTGAGCCCTAGAGGGGGGCCGCATTGTCTGAGAAGCCCTAGAGAGGGCCTAGCATGGAGGTAGTCCTCAGCCAGTGGGGTAGGGTGCTGCGGTGGACCCCAAGCAGAGGGTTAGCAGCACAGCACCTCCAGAGAAGCGCAAGAGGCTGCGGTGGTCTCTAACGAGACAGCAGCACACAACGCCTGGCTAAAGAGGGCAGAACTGCGCTGAAAGCCTAAAGGACTGGGGCTGGACAGAAGGTCCTCAGAGGGGCCGAAGGTCCCGGGGACAGACGGTATTCTAGAGAGGCCTGAGAACAGGCGAGCTTATTGGTAAGGCCTGGAGGACGGACGAGTATGAAGAGAGCCCTAGAGAGGAAGGGCTAGACTGACGAGGGGGTCAGGGGTGGTAGGAGCCACGTTTGGCCCTAAGGCCAGGGTGCCCGGGGCGCACCCAGTAGACGGGGGACATACCGGTGGGTCTGGGAGATCGCAGGGACAAAGGTCCCGGTACGCCGCTCCCCAGGCGGTAGTAAGGCAGCCTCCTATCCTAATCCTAGTGTCAGCAAAGTCGTGGTGGGCGAGAATTGAGGGCGTCTTGGGCCGGACTTGGCACGGACGGAGGGCCTTCAGGCGATCACAGCCCTCCTGTAGGACCTCGCCGTGACAACCTCCAAAAATGTAATGTATCTCATCCAGTGCATCAAATGCCTTGATGGAAAATATATAGGAGAAAGCAAACAACAAATGCTCTCTAGAAGGAATGCACACTAGAAATCATCAAAGACAAGACTACCAATTTACCTGTGGGGGCACTTTTCTAACAAGAGAACTACTCTCTCTCCAATCTCTCAGTTCTAATCCTCAAAGGGAATTTACAAAATACCTTTCACAGATGAGCCTATGGACTTCACTTCATCAATCTAGTGGATTCTTAAAATCATGGACTAAATATAGACATTGGATTTATGACACATTATAACCTGCCTAACATCTGACTCCTCAAGTAAACCCTTCACTTTTTACCAGCTATTCTCATTCCCTTCCCCACCTTCCCTTCTGTCTCTCATCCCTTAACTACAGCTACTTTCATTCCTTCTCCCCACACCATCTTTCACCTACTGACCACCTCAATTTATATTTTAACTGACTGGCTTTCTTGCATAGGTACTGGCCTCTGGCTGCTTTATCCCTCCATCCAGGAAGAGCACAGACCATTTGCAGATGCTTACTCAGCCTGACAAAATGTGTTTGTTCCAAAAGCTTGCTAAGAAGAATATTCCAAATATTTGAGTTGGTCTAATAAAAATTATTGGATTTACCCAAAAAGCCTTGTCTGCCTATGTCCTTGGACAATCGCGGTTATAACCTACACCTCCTTATTATTTCAGGAGTGTGTAGAGGTCTGTCATTGTTATCACTAGAGAGACCATCCTGCCCTTGTGACAAAGTTATAACTTTTCAGATTAATAGCAATATTTACACAAATATTTTCTTTGCATTCTAATAAGAAAAATATTTGTATATTAACTTTCCTTTGAGGCATTTAACATCCAAGGGGTGTTGCATTTTGCTAGTTCATTTGAACCAAGGAATTAAAAAGATCTATAAATAAAAATGAATTTATTATCCAAAGTAAGTATTTGCTTGCAAATGTATTATGTCCTTTAGTGAAGAAAAGAACATTATTTTTTTTTTAACTATGTTTAAATAATCACAGATGCTGTTAGTACTAGGGGAAGGACAGTTGTTTCTTAAAAACTTTTTAACTTGATTTGTTTTTAACATCAAAAAAAGTTTAACCAGATTTTTTGTGCACTCAAATTTTCTTTGTCCTGTGAGAGCCTGTAGGAATAATGCACACCTTCAGTGAAGGTCCAAGAAAAAAGTGGAAATTCTAAAGATGAACCTTCTGGGACTTCCTGCAGAAGAAAACACCAGAGGGCATCCATATTATGAGTTTAACATATCAGTTTACAAAATGAATAAGGATGCTAATTATCTGGTTTCTTAAACATATGGATGATTGTCAATAAGTCTAATTAAATATCAGAGACAACACCTGTAAAGAGTAGGAACCAGAGTAGTGAAATAGCCAGTGCCAGAGAGATGAAAAGAAGTGCATAATTGTACACTTAGCTATGTAATTACTCTATTTTTTAGCCTACAACAGGGTGGTCAGCCCCATAAAACCCAGGGACTGGGGACACAGCCAGTTTTCCATGTTCAGTTATTGTACCTAGCTGGTAAGGTGTCAGGTCTTTTCCAGAAAAGGCTGAGAGAATTTAGTTTGGGGGAGAAAAAGGGAGATTGACTCCCACGGCTTGCTGGGGGGAGAGGACAGATGGACAGAAAGAAGGAAGGGAGGAGGAGGAGGAATGAGATATGAGGAATGAAATGCCTCTGGGCCTATGCAGCCTGCGTTTATCAAGGGAAAGCTTTGATTCTGTCACTTCATGGGTTTTCGTTTTAATTAATAAACCAAGTCCGGGGGAAGTGCCTGGAAGTGGTCTGGGCAGGGCATTTAATCCTTCTTGGGCTGGGAAAAGAGTCCAGCAGCCCTACATAGCTTTATTAAAATTAAGGGGTGACAAGAATTAAGAGTTAGCTGAAGTAATTTAGACAATAATTAGGCTTTGCACAGGTTTGAAAACTGTGGATGATATGATCTGCAGACAATTAACATTTCAGTTTTATTTCCTTTCGATAAAATTCCTGCATAATATAAATTATATTTGACCTTTTGTGTGAGACTCTCTGGACTTTTTTCATCATTTTTAATTTTTATTAACAATCTATTTGCTTAATGTTTTATATCCTTATTGGCTAGTATTCAAATTATTAAAGATGCCTTTCTATTTTTTTTAATGTACCACTATAAAACTGAGTATATTTATTTAACTGCTACACTGTCAGTAAGAAGGAGAGTCAGACGAGCTATGGGTGGAGAAAATATCCAATTCAATACAATATCATTATACTTCAGTGATAGGGCAAATTGGTTAGGGTGAAAGTTGTCTCTTAATTCTTTGTTATTTTTGCTAATTTTGCATTATTTTTTTTTATTCTCTGTAAATAAATAAAACATATAACCAAATATTTGAAATGAACATTTGTAGGTATATACTATAGACTACTATTAGGGGTGTGTGAAATGGGCCCTATTCAATTTAGATTTGGATTTGGCCCGAATCAGGGATAGTGATTCAGTTCATTGGTTCAGATTACTGTCCCCAATTCAGATGAATCCAAATCTGAAGATTTGTTGCTGATTTGGAAAATCAGCAATTTGGCCATAGCCACAGCTTTAAATGTTTTTTCTATATACCTTAAGATACCAGGCACAGCTCGGGAACGCTGCAATGCTGGGGCAGGTGAAGCATCCCCAGCCACCTCACCATTGCAGCATTCATGAGCCACCTATCTTGAGGTATGTAGAAAAAAACATTTAAAGCTGTGTCTATGTCCAAATCTTTCTGAAATCTTTGATTTGGGTTCTGATTCAATTTGGAGTGATTAAAGGGTCCTCTGATTCGATTTGGATTCAGAGATTTAGCCACCAAATCAGGCCAATTCTCCACCAAATTGAATCGGGGATCAAAGCTTTGCACAGCCCTAACTACTATAGTTCTCCTGGTGTGATGATAAATATGTCGGCACAAACTGATGTAGTTACGCATGGAGAACACAAACTCTGAACAGACCTACAAAGCATGGTGAATAATATGCTAGTAGTTGCAAGTGACTTGTCTCAAATAATACTCCCACCCCTGCTATCATTTTTGGAAACGTTGTGGCAATATTGTGGTGGGAATTTGATGATAGATGTCTGAAGCTTTATTCAGTTAGAATTAACTACCTGGTATGCAGCTACAAAAGAGGAACTATACCTGCAAACTGCAGATACAATAGGCAGTACAGTTTTAAAACTCATGCTCGCAAGTTATTTTCCAGCTTACACATTTTGATCAGGATTATGATTCACAGTTCAGAAGAAAGAAGAAACTAACCCACAGAGATAGATACTGGGCCTCTATTAATAATGTCCACAGCTGTAAAATTAGCAGGAATTCAGAATTGCGTTTAAAAGATTTCAAGATGCAGCTAAATGCCAGAGGATTACTGACTCACATAGGTTAAAAACACAGGGAAATAAAAATTGGAAATCAAAAGCAAAGTAAACAACAACCCAGACACTTATCACTGCCCTCTCTTGGGTGTATATTATGCAGTGTACAAGCCTGCTTGGTTCTGTGTGCAACTCACATTATGAAAGAAATTGTGAGGATACGTCTTCTTAGGGGAGAGTTTTAATTGAAGATGTTGGACACAAAAAATATGATTTTATGCATTCAATATATATTGCGTATTAAATGTATTAATGCATTGACTAGAATAGTCATGTAATAATATTTAATTGAAGATATAACTACAATACCTAAAAAGTTTACCAATCAGATATCAAACTACTTGATAGGGAAATGTAAATCAAATCAACTTGGATTCTCTAAAATAAAATCATGGACTTTGTTTCAAACAGTGACTGTAATGCATTGTCCTTTAAAATAAAGTATTGAATGCACTGTGGGTGACATATGATGTCAAATTTGTCATCGGTTGTCCAATTGTCTCTCAATCTGCATGGTGGTGGTTGTAGATGTGGCTTCCCCAGCTGCACCCTCCTCCAGTGATGCCAGGGCCTTGTATCTGTTCCCCAGTTGCCTCAGCACTGCAATGTCTGGCTCTGGAGGTGGCCATCTTCTATATTTCTGAATTGGGTCCCTCCTCCATTGTCTTCCTGATGGCTGTGCGGGCCGGCAGACAATGAAAGTACCCATCAATCTCATCGTCTGCAGCCCTGATCCCCTGCAGCCTGCTTATCTCTTCCTAGAGTTCCCTCACCTGCCCCTCCAGGGCCTTGCCAGGCAACCCTCACAAACGGGGGGCCAGGGTGCTGCCGGCCCTCCCAAGGAACTATGATGGACTTGGATGAAGTTTATCAGCTGGCAAAAAAAGCGCAATGTTTTTATGTATCTTAACCATTTGCCTTTCTCCTGAAATCCATTTAACTCTAGCTAATGACCACAGAGAGAGGTGGGGAAGAAAGAGGAAATGAACTTTGCTGCTCAGGATTTGGTTTGCAGCCAACATGTAGTACAGAATTATGCATACTACTAGTGCAAGACAGAATATACCATTCTATCTCTTTCTTTTGATTTTTGCTTTTGTTGAATTTTTGGTATAACTTTAATATTAATTTGAGTCTTTCTGGCTCTGATAGTCAAAGACCTTCTGTTTTTCTTAAGGCTAGAGAACAACATAGTTGCTTTATTCACCACTTTGCTGCTAAATAGGAATAAAACTCCTGGGGAAAGAAGGCTGTGCAAAGGTTGGCTTCTGCTTTTGGAGAGTTCTTAATTTGACTCATGGGCTTTACTCTGCAATTTTATCTACCTGTTATAAAAATATTTTCCTTTGCCACCTTCCTGTTACGTTCAAGTGATATGAGATGTGCACTGTGTAGCTGTAAGTGTGGTGAAGAGAAGGATGCCTCTGCTACTCGATGCAGAATCCGAGAACTGAATTTGTGGGCTTGTTTGCAGTGTTCTCATTTCTGCACCCAGACCTGTTTATTGTACCTGAGGCACTTGTACAATACAGAAATAACCCTGGCACAACAGTGAGCTACAATTTTCCTTTCCTCTTAAGGAAGGGTGTTTCTCACTAGGCTATAGTCATACGTCCTCTCCTTCTCTCCTTACTTTCATTCTCACCCCAGGATTCTTGCATTCCTGGTTACCTAGTGGCCCAGCTTCTTCAAGAGGAGAGCGTTTCACCCATACTCGTTGAGGCTGGTGGCTAAGAAGCTTTCCTGAGAAATAGTAATGTGGCTTTCTATCTTCTTAAGCTGAGGAGGGCCTGAAACCCAGGCAAATACCACCCCATACTTTATGGCCACTCAGGATCCTGCATGATTAGTGGAATCTGAGGTACAGTCCTAAAATTAAAGGTCAAGAAAGGATGGACATCATCAGACCTGTAGTTGGGCCTAGTGTTTCTTTTTGACTGTATCTCGAGATTATCCTTCCCAATGCCTAGGCCCTTTGGATCACCCTTTATGCCTAACCCTCCCTGTTCACTATATAAGAATCCTGGGCGCACAGTCTTGTCTATTTGGATATCCCTTCTGAGACAAGTTGCCTACTTGTTTTTCGACTGTTCTGAAATCTAAGTGGTGGCATCTATGAGGCCAATATTAATCTGGCTCCACATGCCCTGCGATGAAATAAATAATGCTTGTGCTTGCATTGTGGCATGCAATCATATAGGACTGACCAGGTGCCTGCTGCTGTTTCTGGTAGTGATGATGACAGCAGTCGCTATCATCCTTTTAGTGTTGCTCATTATGTTTTTAGTGTCCTTTGAGTTTTTTGCCAAACTGACTTCCCGTTCCAGCTCCCAAGAGTGAATACATAATTAAATGTTGCCTATATATCCACTTTGCATACAAATTCTTGTGTTTGTATGTATGTGAACTTTCCTTTCTGCAACCATTCCTGCAAAAAACTGTTTTACTACGAGAAAGAACAAGCACATTAGAGTTTGTGACAAACAACGGGAATAAAGCCAGTCAAGGATATTTATGAATAATTCGTTGTGACTGCTGGGTCTCAATGCCTAGTCACATGCAGCCTTGGTCCGAGCAATGGGTGATGTACGTCTTGCAGATTCCCGTAAACTGCCGAGTAGCTGTTCACTCCAGGAGTAGTCTTCCCCTATCTCGCCTGCCATGACTTTGAATGTTCTCATTGGGGGTTGACTACCTGGGGTCCCTCTGCGGCACGTGGTCTGTCCGGCAGTCACTTGTGGGGCTCTTCCACCCCTACACCCTGACCTCACGCCACCTCGATGGATCGCTTAGTCTTCTAGGGCCACGTCCCCCTTCTTCTGTAGCTGTGGGGTCTCTTGGGTTTCTTTCCATCCTGAGTATCAGCTCTGGAGGCTGATTCGTTTACTCCATCATGGGCCTTCTGTGACAGAAGGTCCTAGTCGTGGAACCTCTACTTGCCTAGAATGAGCTCCTGCCTTCAGGACTGAATCACAATGAAAGCCCTGCGGGCCCTGCATCAATTATTCTATGTACATAAGCCCGTCCTTCCTCTCTGCCTTCCATTCCCCTTCATATGGAAAAACACAAAAGGAAATCCCAAAAGAAAACCACAAGACAGCATGCATACAATTTTGCTAGGAACCTGGGTAGCCCCCTTCCCTGGTCCCTTACAGTCGGGTACTGGGTATCTAATTCCCTATGGTCTAACTAGGGTATGACCCCTGCTCGGATCATATACCCATAGCCTCCCGCTTGGGTCATCCTTTTCAGCTCTTTCTGCAAGCTCTGTGCTGCCCCACTTCTCTCCCTTCTGGAGCATCCCAGTCTGGGTGTCTCGTGATTCCTCTGCGTATGGCTGGCTACTTTCTGTGTTCAGGGTAGGTGCCGTGCTTTTCTATAGCTCTTCCTGCTGCTCCTGCTGGGACTTTCCCAATGGTGCCACTGCCTCCTCCTCCCAACTGTTCCCAATACTCTAACCTGCTATGTTGTGGGTCTTCGTATGCCCTTCTCTGCTCCCCCTGTTGCTGCTGCCTTCACAGCTTGCAGGGCCTGCTTCGGGCTTGTCTCCAGTGCTGATGACCTGTTCCCTACCACCACTGCCAATACCAGCTTCAGGAGGCTCCTCTGGCTCCTCATCTGGTGCTCCTTCCCTCCTGAGGGATTACCTGGAGTGGGTCCTGTGGCAACACCCTCCTCCAACCCATTCTCCTCCTCTCCTTTCCTCTGCCATCAGCCATTTTTATCCCCACCAGCTGGTGATTGCTGGTGATGTCATTGGCTGGCCTCAGCTGGATAAAGATGCAGCTAACGAGTCACGTGGGCTTCTCTTCTTGTTCCCGCTGTGCCGTGGCTCCTGCTGTAAGTAAACAGTTTTCTCTTGTTTTAATTTTTATGTTTGTTCCTTCTTCCTCTTGTTTATTCTGTTCCCCTTGAGTTTCTTTTCTTATTCAGGGTCCTTCCACCCATTTTCTTCTGGGACATTTGTGTAATATTTAGCCAAGATCTAATAAATAGCCTTCACAACAATTTCAAAAAAGAAATCAAATCCCAGTATTATTTCAAGCTTATTTCATTTACTTTCTGTGCCAATTCTTAACAACATTAGTGCCCATTTGCTCCAACTAAAAAGGGGGCCACATAGCACTAGAAATTCTGCAGATGTGTAATGATAATCTGCCACAAAGAGGTCACTGTCTAGTTATCTTAGAATTTTGTCTGCTGCCCATTAACCCTAGTAATTGAGTGCCTTCTCCTTAAAATAGATTGACAAACCCAATGTCCCTAGTCAATACCATAGACATTCCAAACCTCCCTTTTATTCAAGACAGTCTGATTTTAAAAACTTGAGTGTTAGCCAGTTGTGAATACAATTTTCCCAGTTTCAGATAGACACTGGCTTTTGTATATGTAATATTGCCTATTTTTTCAGTACAGTCTTGTTTGGAATTGTATTAAAACCTTGATACTCTGGGTTTTTTTCCCCAGACCATTAAGGAATATCAAAAGTCTGTCTGCCCCATTTTGCCTGTGTTCTGGTTTTTCACAGCTTTTTTTTTTCTGTTTCTGTATGTGTTAGAACAGCATGAATAATGCTTTATGAACAGAGTTTTATATGATTATCAATAATTGACAAGTAAACACAGTCTGGTAAGTCTGATCTTCATTGTGGTATGTCTCAGTGGGGATCACTGTTATCTTCTGAGAAGCCCTGCAAAAAAAAAAAATGAAATTCAGCTTTCTCTCTCAAAATTAGAGTGAATAGGGGCTATATTTATAACAGGGACTTAAGTGGCTAAATTCAGCATTTCGGGCAAAGTTACAAATTACACTTAGACCATATTAAGAGCATATAAAATGGAAATTTCCACATGTTAAAGTTCGTTAACTCATGCTAGGTGCTCTCTGAGCATCTCAAAGGTAAGCAACTTCAGGCAAGGGTTTACTCTGGGCTGTGCTACCCTTGCATGTATGCTCCAGTGCACAGCAAAATGACCTGGGCAGGGTAGGGAAGGCTGGGGCCAGCAACCTTAAGTGAGGTCCTGGGGACTTCTTGGGGCTTCAGTGACCCAGCCACTCAGAGCCTGGCCAGCAGCCAGTGAATGGCTTTGACTGACCAGGCTCCCTTTCTGGCAGCATATACTGCTGCTGCATGTGCCATGCCACTTTTTTCAGTGGCAGGGGTTTTTTTTGACAATGGGATCTCCACAAACCACATGTTCCCTCTTGTCAGGACATGCCCTAGGTGTCTTAGCTCCTAGCCATGTCCCTGTTCACCAGCCCTCACTGGCAAGTCAGAACTGTGTAGGCAAGAAAGAGTATTGATCCTTCATCTGCAACCACTCACAGCATATTCTAACATTAACACCACATAGCATTTCAGAGATTAAGAAGGGTATAAGTGTAACTTCACACTTAGACATCACTAACTACCACAAGCCTACACCCTAATCTTGTTAGCACTTATGTTTCAACATGCAGCTAATCTCAAAGTCTGTATTTCTTCTGGTGTGCTTGCACACAACAGCCTGCATCATGGCATGTGCCAAGCAGTTTAGCCACAATCTCACATTGAACCCAATAGGGATTAAAAAAACAGAAAGTTCCTTCCATTTAATATTGTGAAGCCTGATCTAGGTAATATAATCCAAGCATAGCTAAACTGACAAAAAACAGGACAAGAGGTTAGTGTACCTTTCTGCAAAGCTCTGCAATGAAAGCACTCATTTGATAAGGAGATGGAACCTACATCTCATACACTTCTTTCCATCCCCCAGCTCCAGTTAATGTTCAAATCACATAGTGACAGACTTTCCTGTGGTTTGGGCCCTCTCAGCCTTTTCTTTTGAAGACATTCTTCATTATGAATCATGACTGGGGTGTCACTTGAAAAAATTTAGATCAAGATATTTTTATAAGTCAGAAGGACTCCAATTTCAAAAGGAAAAGCAGGAAAATTATTTTAGATTTGTTTAAGCGGCAGTGCAGAGGATTCTGACCTTTTATTTTATTTAATTTTTTTTGGTTGTATAAAGCAAAAGGAAGAAAAAGGTGCAAAATGTCATGATTTATTTATGTAAGCTGTATGCTCCTACCAAAGGTCTGGGCATGTCTTCAGTAAGCCAAAGTGCAGTAGGAAGCTTGGCAACTATTAGGTGACCTATGCCCCCTGCCCAGTCCCATATTGACTTGTTGCTTTTCACTGAAAGATCCACAGAACACTGCAGTATGGAGGAGCGGTGTCCCCAAGTCACTGTGTCTTGGAACACTGTTGGTATGAAAGCACTGACGTTTTAGTTCCTTTTCTTTCTTTTCCTCCCATCCTGCAGATTAACAAAGTCAACAATGTAGTGATTAACAAATTATGTGAACAATCTGAAATGCGGGGGGCTCAAGACGCTAAGTGTGCTTAGTAAGAGTTAAGTAACATTTGAAAGATATTCAGCAGTGTATAGGAAACTTCTGGTGGGCAAATCCCACTGTCTGACAGGTGACTTGTCAGGACCTCTACACACATTTCGGATAAACTCACAAATATTTCCACGTTCACTCCAGTTGTTCCGCATTGAGCTAATATGCAATAGTAATGTGCAGGGCAAGATCCTTACAAAGATAAAAAGAGAGATTGAGCCAGGGTAGCTTGCAAAATAGAAAGACAGCTAGCAGCCTAATGATGAGTAGGGCAGGGCAAGGTACCAAAAGCCAAACTCTGGCCATCTGAAGGCAGCCTTCCCAAATGTATTAACTTCACACTTAGACATCGCTAACTACCACAAGCCTACACCCTAATCTTGTTAGCACTTATGTTTCAATATGCAGCTAATCTCAAAGTCTGTATTTCTTTATATATATAAGATAACAGGGCCCTTTGTTCTTTATATTTTGGTCATGGTGAAATAAAGGGAGAGTAAGACATTGAAAATGGTCATAGGATTCCAAGGCTCAGGGTGTAACTAGACGTATTTCATTGAGTCAAAAGCCTCACAAGCAGCTGTCTGCAACATTGTATATTGGCATTAACACATTACTTTTAACTGGATTAAATCAGAGGCAATTTTTGGCCATCAAGGCATTACACATTGCACTATGGCATGTGCTAGAAATAAATAACTCTTGTTTTCAAACAGCCATGAAAACAAACAGCACACCGAATCATAATAGCAAGTGATGCCCATTTATATTGTCCCCCCCTCTACATATTACAACTGTTGTGCAATTAACAGATTATTTGGGCAATAAAACTGAGACCAGCTATACACAATAAAAGGTCCAACCAGCTATAAAGATAGACCTTGCAAATGTGTACTAACTTTATAGCTGGTTGCCATCCAGCTAAAATTTGCTATATAGTTTTAATTTGCACATGTAGCAGGGTTTCTCCTGCAGCTGGGAGTCCCATCAGCTAAGCAGGCTCCCAGCCACAGCGGTGTACCATGGCCACCTGGGGGGTGGGGAGGTGGTGTGCCCTCAAGGCTGAGATATCACAGCAGCTGTGATGTACCAGCTGCAAGGTGCCTACCATTCTCATTGTAGCTGGGAGATTGCAGTCCTGAAGCTGATGGGACTCTCAGCCCTGGCTGCAGCCCACACATCTAGGACTGCAAGTCTCACCCCCAGATGCAAACAGTGGGGCACAGCAGGGACTGTAAGTATGTACACTTAATGCACATTAGCCCAATTTAAGGTGCATGAAGGGCATATGTCTACACATGTCTACCCTTCATGCACCTTAAAAATGGCAATTTAAGGCTATTCAAGCCTAAATTTGATACCTGCATAGAACAAGTATCAAATTTAGCCACGGATAACTAAATCGCATTAGCAAATGTGTAAACATGCTAATGTACATTAACATGGTGTATGTCCATTGACTTGGGTCTAATGTTAGTCCCAAGTTAATCCATTAATGCGCATTAGTGCGTGCATTCATTTACACGTATGTAAAAGTATGTGTAGACATGCCCAGTGAGTTCCCTATTTGCTGGGGCAGGGGGAGCCTGGGATTGCCATCTGGGATCACCACCCTGGGCTCCCTCTATTATATCAATAAGGCCTGATAGGATCTTATGCTGAATCCCATGATCATTCTTTTTGCCATGCACATGTGCTATGATAATCGTACAGGTTATGCATTAGATCCTATTGCTCCTTTACCTGCACATGTAGAAGGAGCATTGAACATGACATTTGTCATAGGACATGCCTAAATACTGTGCTGGAGGCAGATTCACAGGATTGTGCAAGCAAGGCTTTAAAGACAGTTCAGCCCTGGGAGTGGCATGAGATGCAGAGGGGACCAAGGTCTCCTTCCAGGATGAGGGAGGACTCAGGGACCTCCCATTCTGTCCAGCCAAGAGGCTGGACCAAGGTAGTTAAGGGCCCCAAGGCCTGCCCCACCAAGGTCCCTGCCCCATTACAGCTTTGCAAAAGGTATGAACCTCTTGCACCCCCAGCAGAACCTGTCAAGCTGCCAGCTCCTGCAGACAACACAGGCTTAACTGTAGCTACCACCCCCACTCTCCCTAAGACAAAACATGAAGTGTTTGTTGTGAGAGACTCCATCCTGAAGGGGACTGAGGGGGCAAGCTGCTGCACTGACTCCTTAGGCAGGAAGTCTGCCGCTTCCCAGGAGCCCAAATCCAAATCCTTCTCCCCAAATCAATTGGGGAGAAGATCCCTGAGCTCCTCCAGCCCATTGACCACTATCCTATGCTCTTTATCCATGTAGGCACAAAGGACACAGCATAGAGTACTGCCAGCCAGGTCATGAAGTGCTACAGGGATTTGGAAGTGGGGCCTAAAGGGTTGGGGGCACAGGTGGTGTTTTCATTGATCCTCTCAGCTCTGGGCTACAGGCTGAGGAGGGAGAGGGAGAATGAGGTAGTGAACCAAAGACTGGCATGCTGGTGTCATTGGGAAGGCTTAGGCCACTCTTTGGTGAAAGAGGCAGCGAGCTGTTGAGAAGGGATGGCTTCCACCTCTCTCCGCCAGGAAGGAGGCTCTTCTCAGCCAGACTGGCTGACCTATTCCACCGGGCTTTAAACTAAGCCCACCAGAGCATTGGGAGGACCACTGCCACTGCTGGCCCACTGAGCAACCCTTGCAAAGCCAGCAGACCAAGGCACATAAGGGAGCCCATCTCTGCCCCAGCCCTGGAGTGAGTTGTAGGCAAGGCAAGCCCCTAAGGAGACATTTACATGCCTGTACACAAATACCAGGAGCTTGGGGAATTAACAGGAGGAACTTGTCTTCCTGCTTAACACAAATAATTATGATATTATAAGGATAATGGAGACCTTGTTAGACTCCACATGTGACTGGGTCATGGGTATAGATGGCTATACCCTGTACAGAAGAGATCGAGTGGAAAAAAGGGGTGAGGATGTAGCTTTCTATGTCAAGAAGAGCTACGCATCCCTGAAAGACAATGTTGGTGACCAGGGTGAATGACTGGAGACCTTCTGGGTTAAAATCTGTGGGGAACACGGCACAGGGAACACAATGGTGGGAGTCTACTACACCTCCTACGCAGGATCAAGAGCTTGACCAGGAGTTCACCAGGGAATTGGCTAAGGCTGCACACTCCCAGTGCATGATTGTCATGGGAGACTTCAACTACCCATCCTCTATCCTCATGGGAAAAGCGCTTGGTCAAATCCGGGCAGTCGCAAAATTTCTTTAATGCATGGATGACATCTGTGTGACACAAGAAGTCTATGAGTTGATGAGAGGTAAAGCGCTGCTTGACCTGGTTCTGGCAATGGGGGACAATTTAATCTGTGACCTAACAATCGAAGGGAAGCTGGGTGACAGTGACCATGAGCTGATCACTTCCACCATCCGCCATGAAGCTGTCAAGTCAGTCAGCAATACAAAAGTCCTTGACTTCAGGAAAGCTGATGTTTACGAGCTCAGCAGGTTTGTCAGTGAGGCCTTAAAGGGCCACAGCCCAAAGGGGAGGGGAGTTTAGGACAAGTGGTTGCTCCTCAAAGGAGCAATCCTGGATACACAAACAAAGTCTATTCCATCTCAGAGGAAAGGCAGCAACAGGGCACAGCCGCCCTCTTGGCTCTCCGGGGAACTAGCAGACCTCCTGTGTCTAAGAAGACAGACCTACAAAGGATGGAGAACTGGATCCACCTCCAAGGAGTAATACTCTGCACTGGTCTGGACCTGCAGTGTGTGAACCAAGAAAGCCAAGGCTACGACAATACTCTAACTAGCTACGAGTATCAAGGGCAATAAAAAGTCTTTTTTAGATATGTGGGAAGCCAGAGGAAAAGCAGGGGCAACATTGGACCCCTGCTAAACCAGATGGGACAACTGACGACCGACACCCAGGAAAAAGCCAACATATTAAATGGGTACTTTGCGTCGGTTTTTCACCAGTCCCTGAGGATACCTCTGCCGATCACATGACAGGGAGGCCTGAGTGAAGGAGGTTTTTTACCTTCCATCAATGCTGACCTCATGAAGGAACACCTTGAGAAGTTGGATACCTTCAAGTCAGCCAGCCCTGACAGTTTACACCCCAGGGTACTCAAGGAGCTGGCTAGCATTATAGCACAGCCCCTGGCATAGATCTTTGAGAACTCCTGGTGCTCAGGTGAAGTGCCCAAAAATTGGAAGAAGGCCAACGTGGTGCCTATCTTCAAGAAAGGGAGATAAGTGGATCCGGCAAACTGCAGGTCCATCAGCCTGACCAGTATCCCGGGGAAGGTTTTAGAAGAGATTATCAAAGAGGCGATTCTTAACAGCCTGGCCAATAGCAACATCCTGAGGGATAGCCACCATGCGTTTGTTGTGGGTAGGTCTTGCTTGACCAATCTTATTTCCTTTTATGACCACGTGACCTATCACCTGGACAAGGAAGAGGAGATTGATGGAGTATATCTTGACTTTAAAAAAAAGCCTTTGATGTGGTATCCCATGATCACCTCTTGGCAAAACTGGCTAACTGTGGACTTGGGTCTGCCATGATCTGCTGGCTGGGAAATTGGCTCTGGGGTCAGACCCAAGGTGTAGTGGTTGATAGAAGTCAATTTTCATGGTGCCCTGTGACCAGTGGGGTTCCTCAAGGCTCTGTCCTTGGACATATTTTGTTCAACATCTTCATTAATGATGTAGACATTGGTATCAGAAGTGGACTGGCCCAGTTCACCGATGATACCAAACTTTGGGGTAATGCATCCACACCTGAGGACAGGAAGGCGATCCATGCTGACCTTGACAAGCTCAGGAAATGAGCTGATGAGCACTTGATGGTGTTTAATGCTGAAAAATGCAAGGTTCTCCAGCTTGGGAGGAAAAATCTGCAGCTTGTTTACAGGCTCAGCAGTACTACTCTGGCTAGCACTACAGATGAAAAGGACTTGAGGGTCATGATTGACCACAAGATGGACATGAGCCTTCAATGTGATGTGGCTGCTAGTGAATCCAGCAAAACACTAGCTTGCATCCATAGATGCTTCTCAAGCACATACCAAGATGTCATTCTCCCATTGTACCTGGCTTTGGTCAGGCTCCAGCTGGAGTACTGCATCCACTTTTGGGCTCCACAATTCAAAAAGGATGTGGAGAAGCTTGAGAGAGTCCAGAGAAGAGCCACATGCATGATCAGAGGTCAAGAAAAATGACCTTATGACGAGAGTCTGAGAGCTATGAGACTCTTCAGCCTGCAAAAACGTAGACTCCCAGGCAACCTGCTGACCACCTATAAGTTTACAATGGGTGTTCACCAGGATCTGGGGGAATGTTTGTTCACCAGAGCACCCCAAGGGATGATGAGGTCAAATGGTTATTAACTCATCCATGACCATTTCAGGCTGAACATAAGGAAGAACTTCTTTACTGTCCGAGCCCCCAAGGTCTGGAATAGCCTGCCATTGGAGGTGGTTCAAGCACTTACTTTGAATGCCTTCAAGAGAAATCTGGATGTTTATTTTGCTGGGATCCTATGACCCCAGCTGACTTCCTGCCCCTTGGGCAGAGGGCTGGACTCAATGATCTTCCGAGGTCCCTTCCAGCCCTATTGTCTATGAAATCTATTAAATCAATGAAGCCACACAATTGTTTTGTGAACAAACAATCAGTTTGACACACAATCAGTTTGTGGACATCAAGACCTACATGGATGATTCTAATAGTGAACACCCATAGTGCCACAATGCAATTGTGGCTTAAGTGCTCAGGTCACACGACATTGTCATCACTGCATTAAGTGAGACCAGACAAGCAGGAGATAGAATTATGGAAAATTAGGGCTGGAAGGGACCTCAGCAAGTTATCTAATCCAACCCTGGGCTCAAGGCAAGCCCATCCCCAACTAGATCATCCAGTCAATGCTTTGTCCAGCCAGGTCTTAAAAACCTCCAAGGCTGGAAATTCTACCACCTCTCTGGGTAATCTATTTCAGTATGTTACCACCCTTCTAGTGATAAAATTATTCATAATATCTAATCTAAACATCCCTTGCTGCAACTTGAGACCATTGCTCATTGTTTTGTCATCTGTCACCACTGAGAACAGTCTAGCTCCATCCTCTTTGGAACCACCCTTCACGTAGTTAGAGGCTGCTATTAAATCCCCCTTCAGTCTTCCTTTCTCTAGACTAAATATACCCAGTTCCTTTATCCTTTCCATAGGTCCTGTGTCCCAGCCCCCCTCACCATTTTTGTTGCCCTACGCTAGACTCTCCAATTTGTCCTCACCAGTTCTGAATAGAAGGAAAGAATCACTTCCCTTGACCTACTGGCAACACACCTATCAATGAAGCTTAGTATGCCATTAGCCTTCTTGGAAACCAGGGCACATTGCTGGCTTATATTCATCTTATTGTCCACTGTAAATCCCAGATCCTTTTCTGCAGAGGTCCTGCCCAGCCAGTCAGACCCCAGCTTGTACAGGTGCATGGCCTTGTTCTGTCCTAAGTGCAGGATTTTGTACTTGTCCTTGTTGAACCTTATGAGATTCCTTTTGGTCCAATCCTCCAAAATGTTTAGCTCACTCTGAATCTTATCCATACTCCCCAGCATACTTTCTACTCTCCCACCTTACAGGAGACCCTTGCCATTTATGGGGGGTATGTTTCAGAGACCCCCATGAATGATGAGATCCATGGATATGTTAGGAGCATGGCGGTGGTGGCAGAAGCCCGGCAGCAGTAAGCGTGGAGCTGTAAGCAGACTCTGTCAGTGCTGTTAGTGGTGGGAGAGGGAAGAGTGAAGAGTGGTATGGATGGACCTTTTGGATAGTAATCTTAAGAGAAAAACTTCCCTAGTAATGGGGCAGCAGATCAATTGATCTGTGAGCTCAGAGGAGTTTATGATCCACAACGAGCATTAATTGCCACCGCACTTCCTCAATTACCACGGCAGCAAATCAGTTAATTAATGAAAGCTATAAGGAGAATGCAGCAGGAGCCATGGGAGCCAGTGAGGGTGAGTGGGGGAGAGGGAGTACGGGGAGAGAGCCTGCATGGGGAGAGAGCATGGGTTTAAATATTCGCACTGAACATATTCAGAACTGCAAATAGCAAATCCATGAATGGTGAGGTTTTCCTGTATTTTCAAATGCAAACTTGCTAGGGTACATTTTAAACCATCTTCCAGGTCATTGATGAAGACATTGAATAAAACCAGCACCAGGATGGACCCCTGGAGCACTCCACTCGATCCCGGCTGCCAATTAATTGAGCCATTGATTACTACTCTCTGAGCACAGTTCTCCAGCCAGCTTTCTATCCACCTTACAGTCCATTCATCCAGCCTGTACTTCCTTAGCTTGCTTGGGAGAATGTTGTGGGAGACCATATCAAAAGCCTTGCTAAAATCAAGACACATCACATCCATTCATCTTCCCCACATCCGCAGAAGTAGTCACCTCATCATAGAAGGCAATTAGGTTGCTTAGGCATGACCTGCCCCCTGTGATTCTGTGCTGACTGTTCATAATTGCCTTTTTCACCTCAAAGTGCTTTGAAATGGTTTCCTTGAGGATCTTTTCTATGATTTTTCCAGGACTGAGATGAGGCTGACTTGTCTGTAGTTCTCTGGATCCTCCTTCTTCCCTTTCTTAAAGATGGGCACTATATTTGCCCTTTTTCAATCATCTGGGACTTTCCCTGATCACAAGTTTTAAAAAATGATGGCCAGTGGCTCTCCAATCACATCAGCCAACTTCCTCAGCACCTTTGGGTGCTCTACTGAGCTGTACTCTTGTTTGTACTGGATTTATGACCCAGATACCTTGTTAAGGGCAGGCCCAAACCTTCAGACTGACCACAACCTCTCCATTTGATAATAGGTTAATTTTGATACACAGTGATAGCAGAATCAAATAATACAAACAATTCTATATCTATGAGTCCCAGAATTCACAGAGTCAAGGTAACCTTGGCCAGTATGCAAGCTTCACCATGAGGATCTCTCTTGAATGTCAGATGTCAGCAACTTGGGGGTTGGAGGTCAAGGCTCCCCCCGCTCCCTGCCCCACCAATGGGGAGAGTAAGACAGGCTCGTGGTGTGCCCCTTACCCATGGTGACTGTGGGTTCCCCTCTTGGGGACCCTTTGCTGCTGTGAAATCCCCTTTTTTATATTCTTTTTCCCTCTGTTTTGACTCTTCATCTTTGGGCATCATTGATTAGTCTCCCTGTAGTTGTCATACTGTACAGGTTCTTTCCTGCTGGCATATTCCTTTGTCTTACAAAAGCATCACATGCACACATCCTACTTTGGACTTTCCTGGTCCTCTCCTAGTTTGGTCTCTTCCCCAAAACCAGAAATCCCAAGAGCTCTGCACTTGGGCACTGTAACCTGGTGCCAATGTTGTAGAGTCCCTTACCTCTGTTATGAAACAGTATGGTCTATATCTCCAATTTCCCAACCTGTTTGTCTTGTTGCTTCTTTCCTGGGTCAGCCACAGTAGGGCTCAAAGAAACTGTCACAAACAAACTTTTAGAAATCAATTAATCCTTGGTGTTGTCCTGGACTATTATTCTAATACATATCTACTTTACCTACAAGCCAATTCCCAAAAGCAAATCTCTAACTACCATTTTCTAGCCGTCACCCTCGAGTGTTTCTATTACACCCCCCCTCCCCCCCCCGGATTGGTGTCATCTGCAAACTTGCTGAGAGTGCAATCCATTCCATCTTCCAGATCATTAATGAAGATATTGAACAAAATCAGCCCCAGGACTGACCCCTGTGGTACTCTGCTTGATACTGACTGACAGCTGGACACTGAGCCATTGATTACTACATGTTGAGCCCAACAATCCAGTTATCTTTCTATCCATCTTACAGTCCCTTCATCCAACCCATTCTTCCTCAGTTTGCTTCCAAGAATATTGTGGAAGATGGTATCAAAAGCCTTGCTATAGTCAAAGTATGTTATGCTTACTGCTTTTCCCAGTTCCACAGAACCAGTTGTCTCGTTATAGAAGGCAATCAGGTTGATCATGCATAACTTGCCTTTGGTGAATCCATGCTGACTGTTCCTGGTCACTCCCTTGTTCTTCAAGTGCTTAGAAACGAATTATTGAGGACCTGATCCAGTGACAATGGGTAGGGGTGCACACAGGTGCACATTCACCCCCTGAGATTGGCCAATGCTGATGCTGCCAGTGGTATATGTGGGCAGTCATCACTCATCACTCCTGCCACTGCTGGCGGTGTCTGCGGGTGGTTGCTGATTGCCATTCAGTGCTCGCCATTCCCCACTCTCACTGCTGACACTGTCACGGCTGCCTGTGGACAGTCCCTGCTCTCTGCCACCAGGCCTCTGCTGCCACGACTGCCATTGCCACCTGCCAACTCACTCCACTCACTCAACTGTGCCCCCCCCCCAGCTCACTCCAGTTAAGTAGCATTTCTGCAAGATCATTACCATGGTTAAAAGTGGTTCAGCTCAAGGAGAGGTTGCCATTGCTTCATTTCTAAAGCATTAGTTCCTAATGATGCTGCTAACTCAGACTAGGTCATTCATATTCACTGGTGATGTAGTAACTGTCACCAGTCTATCACACTTTGTTTGTGAAGATTCTGTTCAGCACAAAGAAAAAATATCCACACACGTTCTGAAACACTGGCAAGTCTACCATTTGTAAAAAGACTTTGAAAACACAATACAAATCCTCTCAAAAGTTTTGTTTCTATGAAATAAGTTAAGCTTAAGGTTAATTAATCTATTAATTTATTACTTAATCTATTAATTAATCATTAAGGTTAAGATTTCTTGTCACTGCTGTGTAATACCATCCCCAGTTTGCTATTTATTCCTTTGCCAGATAAAAAGAAGCACAATGGACAAATGCACAGGTTAGTATTGTACACTACATCCTTTTGGCTCATGTTTTCTTTCATACATGACATATTTTGGATGTGTGTATGTGCATGTGCACATAAATATACTCACACACACATACTCACACATAGAAACCCAACAGTGTTTATAAACTGAGGCTGTGCTACAGAACAGTCTATCCAATCTTTCTGTTAGAGGTCATAAACCAGAAATTAAGTCTTGAAGGTTGTAAATGAAGAGGAGTTCTTATCCTTGCTCTCTTAATAGGCCTTTCAGAAAAGGCCTATTACAGTATACCAGAGAATGGAAATGTCTTTTTCATCCATATCTTTCTAAAGCTCAACTATCACAGCAGTAGCAACTGTGTAAATATCTCAATCATGCCTCCTTTTCTTTTCAAGTTGCTTGAATTGTTTGTTTATAATGATAAAAAGAAAAACACTCTGCATTCGCTAAATTGCTTTATGTAACCAAAAGAACATGATACACTTAGGCATAATTCACAAAATAAGAACAACATAACAAAGATAAAAAGAAATTAAAAAACACTCAATTCTCCAAATCGGTTATATTATATTTTCTAGATGGGTGTTAAACTCCTTTTCTATTGGAAAAGGTTTTCCTTTTTTAATAGAAGGTCAGAATCTGGTACCCTTTTTCTTGTTTAGGAAGATCTTATTTTACAAATGACTACTTGTGGAGTTAAGATGCGACTCAATGAAAGGCAGAAGGCAGTAGAAATACAGACATTACACATAATCCACACTAAGTGATAGGAATTTGAACCAAACGTGTAACTGTATAGAATATCGGGGCACATTGTCTGGAATAAAAATGGCGGATCCAGACTAAGATAGTGCACTCAAACTTGTTTTAATTAGGTTAGCCCAGATCATCAAACTTCTGTGCAGATCCCTATTAAATAGATTTAATCCACTGTCCACTAGCATCCCAGGCTCCTTTGTGCACACTGCTAACCCCCCATCACAGGAAGGAACTGGTGTAACTTGGCCCATGCTCAACTGTTCTGACCAAGTGCCCAGATGGCCCTGCCTGATGAGGACACTGTGGCTACTGCAGGGTCGGAAGGGGGAAAGGATGCTTGCCAATCCCCTGAAGCCTTCTTGTGCTTACTGGGCCTGCACTCACTCTTGGTGGGGGTGAGGGTCCCTGGGTGGGTGTTCCCCCAAGGGGTCCCAGGCCTCTACAAATGAGAGTAGGCCCAGAGAGCAGACCACGTTGCAGTCTCTGCTGCTTGTTTGCATCTGACAGATGCCTTTGGTTGACAGTGAACTGGCAGAGGAAAGGGAGCATGTGCCCAGCAGCCAATCAGGAGTGGCCTCAGGCCTGGTCACTGGGCTGTGCTTGGCAGCGCAGGAGCACCCCCAACCTACTGGCCTCAGCCAGAGGATGCATTCTGCCTGTCCCCCTCCACCAAAGGGCAAACTTGTATTCCGTTCACTACCAGACTAATTTAGTCTGCTTAGAGAAACTTGCACAAATTAGTTTGAATCTGCCTTGGACTTTTTGAATACCTGTACCTAGCCTTAGAGACTAATTGGTTCAAGGTGCAAACTTGCCTTCCCTGCCCTGTTCGGCTTCAGAATTACACAGCTAAATACTGCTCTCTATTAAATGACATTATTGGTGTCAAAATCTGTTCAAATGGATAACCCTTTTAATCTGTTTTATAATGCAATATAATTTGGCAAAATAAATATGTAACAAAACAACGTTATTACATAGTGCGTCCTGCAACATATGCTTTTTTATCTATAGAGTCTATATAAATACATATTTCAAACATAGCTCATTGGTGCTATTAAATGTCTAGATACACTTATTTTTTCTGATATATATGTGCACTGAGGGGAAAAAAAAAGTTATCAAGAAGGGTACTGAATGTTGTGGCACATTATATCTTTTTGACAACAGCAAAACCATTAGCATATGCTATTAATATTAGAAAATTAGATTTTAACCTCTAATGTGTTTTTAAACCTAGCAAGTGCATAAGTAGCCAGCTGGGCTTATTATAGATCAAGAACACACTGGAAGAAAAAAATCTAATCTGATTCGGAATGAATTTGCTCAACTCCCAAACAAGTGAGAACAAGAGCTGTACATTTTGAAGGATAAGGCCCTCCGAGATGAGAGTTTTTATTCTTTATTATTATTCAGTAATATTTAATATCTAGCAAATGCAGATTGCCAGCTGTTACACATCATATCACAGCAATAAAACTGTGATATGTAAATTGTAATAGTTTCTCGTATGAGTGATACTGGAGGAATTTATAATGTCTCAACAAATAATATGTTTCAATTTAACTTATTTTTTATATAGATGGTTGGATGGATACTAGCAAAGATTATTGAATAATAGTTTAGAAAAGACAAGGGGTACAAGCAGTCATTAGATATAGTTCCTGGACATTTTCTCCCCTGCACTGGAAGCTCAGCTGGACAAAAAATAGCCTAAAATCCTGTGCTCCAGTATGGGTTGCAGTCAGTAACCACAGAACTGGAGGGTAAGTTCCTATGCCTCACTTCTTAAGCTACAAGGGGAATGGCTAGAATCAGGCAGTCCTTTAGTGGGGAGCAGATCCAGGGAGTGTCTGGTAGTACAATTGCACCCCACTTCAGCTGTCCCATGAGCTGAGCTCACCAACTGATCAGTGAAGGTCCTACCAGAGCTCAGGAGCTCCACATGTACGGTGAGCTCGCTAAGCTCACCAGTTGCTCAGCACAGGTCCTGTCAGAGATCTACAAGCAGAAAGTTTTTTGAGTTCATCAGGTGGTTAGCACAGGTCCTGTCAGAATTCCTCGTACAACGTGAATTCAGGGAGCTTCGGCAGGACCACGGTGACCAGCTGGTGAGCGCACTGTGCATGCACTGCACAGTTGAAGGTGGGATGTACCCTTCCATCCTCAACCCCAGATCAGCCCATGGGGAGAACCTGGTACTCTGGTTGTTACAGCTAGCCACAGCAGCCTAGGCACATCAGGCAGTGATGAAATCTTGGTTTTCAGATTCCTTTCTTCTGTTCTGCTTGGCTGATTTAGATGGCTGTATGGAAAAGTGGAGCCATCTTTCACTCCCTAAACTAAGCTGGAGTCTGTGGAACTTCTATGTTCTTACTTGTGGCTTTTCGCAGTCCAGAAGGGAAGCAGGAAAAATATCAGACAGAATTGCTATGTATCTCTCCAGTGATGTTAAGGCCAGTGGGGAAGATGCTGAACAGCTTCAATTAATAAAAAAAACTGCCTGGGAAGCACTGTTCTCTCCCATATCCTTATGGGAAGGAAGCTAATTCAGATACTTGCATTTAAAAGTGACAAGATACAGTTCAGAGGACTCATTTTAAGTTATCATTATAACTCATTTAAAGAAAAATATTAAATACTTGCATACAGAACTCAGAGTCATACAGCACATCTCTACATGCTCAGTTACTGCACAGTAACCTAGGTTACTACACGGTATAGGGGTATGTCTACATGTGCATGCCCATACTGCACAGTAACTATGGTGACTTACACTGACTTGGGCATAAATTTGTTACCTGAATAATGCAGGTAGCAAATTTACACCAGAATAATTACTGCCTAGTAACACATGTGTGGATACCTTAAACCTATCTTTAGTCCCAAGTCAATCCACACACAGCATTACTGTGCTGCAATGCCTAAACCAGTGTGAAAACTGCTTACTGCATAGTAAATGCACATGTAGATACATCAGGCTAGAAGGGAAGTCAGGCTGGACAGGACCTCCATAGGTCATCTAATCTAATTCCCTGTCTGAGACAGGATCATCCCTATCCAAACCATTCTATACACATCCATTTTCTTTAGCAAAACTACACAGTCAAACCTGACACAGCACAAGACATAACACCCTAACTTGCCACAGATAAAGCAGGGGAACCATGGCAGCTAATGTCTTGCTTCTGTAAAAGGTTTATAACATATGCTCAAGAGATGCCAGGAAGAGAGACACATACCCTGCTATAGGGGAAGGCAAAAGCCCCACTGTCCATACCAATATGGTTGTTGCCCTTTGGGGTCAGGCCAACTCTCAGGATCTCAATATTGCGCTGTTAGACAGGAGGGTGTGACACAATTGCACATATACAAACACACAAATCAGTTAGGGGCATACACACGCACACTACCAGCTCAGGCACATATACATTCAGACCAGCCTAGGCACATGCATACCTATCACCAATTCAAGCACATACACTATACATCCCAAAAGTTAGACACAGATCACTAATTCGTATATCATGCACACAATGCCACACATGCACACACTCACACTAGCAACTCAGATACACACATATTCAAAATAACTAGCTTAGGTTCATGCACATCTTTTACCAGTTTAAGCCCATACACGCTACATGCACCAAATTTAGATGGAATCAGTTACCAGTTACCAACACCTGCACATCCAATACACATATGTGGATTATTAATTCATATACCATGCACGCACAGTGATATCTATATGTGTGCGTGTGTGTGTGTATGTTTATTCACTAATTCACACACATACCACCCATCTACACATACACGCAGGTGAGTTCCTAACTTGGATGGTGCAGTGTGTATGTGAGTGCTTGGGGTACCTGGGATACTTGTGGGAAGGATCAGGTAAGAAAGAGATAATTAAAGTGTAGGGAGTGAAAGTTGCCAGAACCGGGATTAGAACTGGTAGACTAGAGGGGCCTGGAGGGAGAGAGAAAGTCAGAAATGGTTGGAAAACAAAAACTGGAGGTTTTGCTACATGGTTATGGGGTAAAATCCCTTCTTGATCCCAAATATAGCAACCAGTCTGACCTTGAGCACAGGATCAAGACCTTGAGCACAGGATCAAGTTCTGCTAACTAGGAACCTCTACCTTTATGTTCCAGAAGGAGCATTGACACACCCCTCAAAATCCTAAGCCTTGGCTATTAATTCATATACCACACACGCACAAACACCCACTGTCTCTGAGGAAGACTTAAAAAGCCCTAACACGTGTAGCAGGTAGGGGGAGAGGGGATGGGGTTGGAATTCCCACCCAGGAATTCCCTCCTAGGTGGCCATCAGCAACACCCAAAAGCATAGGAAAAACCCAGAGTAAAACATAGGCTTAGGTACACCTGGATCATCACTGACCAGTGACTGTCCAACTTCTTCTTCAACCCCTCTAATTTTGGAGAATCCACAACTTCCCTAGGAAGTCTATTCTACTGCCTTACCATTCTAACAGTGACGTTTATTCTCAGATCTAATCTAAACTTCCTTTGCTTCAACTTCAGGCCACTGATCTGAACTTTACTCTCTGCAGCAAAAGACAAAAGGTATTTTCCCCCTTCTTTATGGCAGTCCTGCAAGTATTTGAAGACTGCTATCATGTCCCCTCTTAAGCATCTTTTCTGCAAACTAACTCAGATCTATCTAGTTTATTTTAAAGAGTGTATCTCCTAGCAACTCCAGTAAAAGTTACCACTGTAATTTTTTAGGTTTTTCTTAGGTTTTTTTTATTAACATACTACCCCTATACAATTCTACCTGGAATTTTTCAAAACCAGATTGGTTTGTATTGTCACCACCAAGTTAACAATGGAAGTCACTGAATGCAAAAATTAAATGTCCTTCGTTTAACAAAATGTAGACACATAGGGCATGCTCCCACAAGCAGGAATGTGTTTCCTCAGAACAAGTAGCAGCAGCATACTTTATGCCACTGCTGCTTGTCTCCAAGAAACACCCATGCCACGCACACTCTGGTGTGCAACACATTGCTCTGGATGAGATAGAAGGGTCTGGGACCAGCAACTATGCTAGCTCTAGCAGCCTTACCTGGGGTCCTGGGGCCTCTGAGTGCTGCTTCTCTAGTGCTCCTGTAACAAAAAGTCTGGTTGACAGCCAGAGTGTGGCTCCGGACAGTCAGGCTCCCAGTTTTGGGCGGCACACACTGCCGCCACATGCACCACCTTGCTTTTTTTAGGCATGGGAGTTTTTTTACTCTAGGATCTCCCAGGGTCAAAGAACTCCACACTGTAAAGTAGCAGTGAAGGGAACACCTACATGTACAGTGTGTGTGGCAACTGGCACAGCAGAAGTTCCACATACCACACCTCTGTGCTCATTTGGATGCACCCCTAAAGGTTATAGTATTTAAGCATACCAAATGTCAAAACCATACATGCACATATTGAAATAAATACCTGAGCTGATCATATGCATATACACAGACACATAGAAGGTGTAGACAGAAGTGACAATTTTCACACAATCTGGCCCCTTAAAATGCTCTGCAGCCATGACCAAACAGAAGTGCATAGCTGCAGGTCACTTTAAAAAGGCCTGATCCTGTGACAATCTGAACCTTCGTTGCATACAGGTTCAGGTGAACATGCTTGAAAATGGGTTGCCTTCTTTAACTTCTGTCTGCACATGCTGGGAATAGGGTCGGGCTGACGCAGCTCAGCTCTGCTCCTTTAGAATGGGAAAGGGAGCAGAGGGAGTTTGGTCTGGGTGTTTTTCAGCCCACGCTGGAGGGTGGGGCAGCTGCATTGGAGGACCCCCATTTCAGGAGGCCTCCAGTCCACCCTCCCCACCCTAAAGTGCCACTGGGCAATCCTCAGAAAGTGCTCCCTCCACTCCCTTCCCTCCTCCCATTCTGAAACCTGTTCTGGGGCTAGAAGGGCAGAGGGGTGTTGCAAGGGGGAAGTGGCAGCAGGCTCACAGTCACCCTAAACAGCAGCTCAAGACCCTGGGACCCAACAGTAGGTGTTTACCAGGAGCCCTACAGTTCCTTTAGGGAGTTGGGTTCAAGGGATCACTGCAACTCGTGGTGCTTCCTGAAAGGTACAATGGTTAAGCTGCTCTTCTGTCTGTGCTTACAACGACATGCTCTTGAAAATGTGGCCCTTTCTATTGCACATCTTTTTATAAAATCTGAGGACCCCAAGGTGTTTCTTTTTGTTTGTTTGTTTTTTAACATTGAGCATTATGTCCCATCTGTAAGAGAATTATCATTACCCACAATTCACAGATGGCAAACTCTGGCACAAAAAAATTGACTGTCTTACCAGGGTCACAGCAAATCAGGGACAGAACTATGAAAATAACCCTGAAATGAAGCCTGGCTCCCAGTCCCTTCCTTTCGAGGCTAGAGAATGTTCCTCAGTTTGAAAACACTGGAGTTTGTAGTGTAAGTTTGCTCAGGATAGATGATAGCTGCCCTCAGAGTCTGTTTTCTAGAATAGCTATTATGAAGAGATAAAGTGGTATAAAATCATAATGGTATAAAACAAATACTTCTGTACACTGCAGGTTATTTCCTTCATTTCCAAAGCGGTTATAAATCCAGTTCACTTTACAGTGGAAGTGATTTCAGATTATTGGAAACATTTCTCATTTCCCTCGATAGGGCGCACAGGGCAAGGAGCACGCACATGCATTCTACTAAGGGAGACCCTTGCTCAAGTCTTTATGAAATTGTTTGTTTTCCCTGCCACTCCGTTCAGATAGCCTATGACTGGTATTGCTCTAAGCCTGGGGAGACAGGGACTGTCTTTTTGTGCTGTGTTTATCAGTGCTGAGCACAGTGAGGTTCATGACTACAACTCCTGGGCACCATAGAGATACAGATAATAATTAAGTTAATAAATAAAAATGACTAAGCAAATCAGTGTAATTTGACAGCTAGGTTCTGTTATGCCTTCATTAGGATAGTACAAGGTGATATTAAGAATCCAGTTAAATTTGCTGGTAAAAGAACTAATTTAATTAATTGTGCCTCTCATTTCTTACTACTTTTACTAGCCATTTTGTAAACAAGAGCACTAAGTTGCAGGTTATTATTTTATATGCATGCTTTTCTTTCCTCAAATATGTTCTGAAATAGCTGTATTTTTCGCAGTTTTCCTTTTTTTTCTTTAAATATAGAATAGTTTTAAAGAAACACGGTTTGGAAATATATATTCCTCTTTATTTTTCTGCTTTTGCCCTCAAAGACTCCAAGGCTCTGTGATACATTCCCCCTTTTTAATTGTAGTCTCTTTATTTTTAACATTCAAGACAGCTATTTTAGCATAGACATAAAATTAGTTTTGCTCAATGGATTTCTTGTCATGCATGTGCAAAAAGCTTCATTTGCCTTCAATTTAAATTTTTGTTTTCCTCTGGTGACTCATTCTGCTGCATCTGTGTTTATTCTATAACCTGTGGATAAGGCATGTTTTTCTAGCTGGGAGCTGGCTGGGCTTTTGCTGCTGACTGCCATGTGTTGGTTTATTCTTGCATACACTTCTGTCTTGCTTTCTCTAAATACTCAGAGTACGAATTCCCCAAAGGTCTTCTGTAAAGCCCTTTTTGGGACTCTTCTTGTAGAAGAATGTCACTAATACTTTGTCCTTTGTAACAAAATCTTTTCCCCTTAGGTATTCTTCTGTGTGTTTCACAAGTCCTGACGAAGCATATTTGCATTTGTTTTTCTCTGTTTCTTAACATAATTGTTTTGATTATGATAATTTCCCTACATTTCTATTTTAGAGGTCCTTTTGAATATTGTTACACTGTATATTTCCTCCATGGGCTTTATTTGGCACCATTCCATTCAAGTAGGGGCACATCTACATGTGCACAACTAAATTTAACGTGCATTAAGCTCATGTGCATTAAGTGATTTTTGGCAGGTGTCTATACGTGCAGGGACTTGGCACTAAAGTTAGTGGCCACTAAAGTTAGCATCAAGTGCCTGCAGCCCTGCCATGTGCCCCTAGTGGCTGGACAGACCCAGCACTCAGTAGTGCTGGGTCACGTCTATCCATGTGTTAATGCACTTAACTAATTGTGCCTAAATTTGATACCTGCATGATTAGCTTCATTTTACCATTTTAATGTGCATTCAGGGTGCACACGTGTAGACATGTGCCCATAATAGACATTAAATCAGGCTAATGTGCATTAGCATGTCTCAGGTAGATGTGTCCTAGAATGACTAGAATGACAGCAGGATCAAACCCCGCTGGACAAGTCATTACATCTGTGACCTATTGTAAGGTATTGTAGCAGAAAGCCCCCTTTTCCTCTTGCCTGCATTTGTTCTCCCCTCTTTGGATATGTTTCTCTTTTTCTACCTTTTCTTCCTTCCTCTCTCTTTCACTTTAAGATAAGGAATTGTGTTTTAAAATGTGTATCTATGCATTTTGTCTCTCCCCTTGTAGTTTGGCATTTTTTTTCTATTGGTGTGCCATGGCATTTGTAGCTTATATTTTATACTCCTCACCTTTCAACTTTCAATTGAATGTGTTTAGTTTCATAAGTAAATTATACATTGTAACAATGTTAACAGGGGCAGAAATCAAACTGCCCTTCTTGTATCAGGCTGGCCCCTGAAAGAGCTAGTGAATCAGTGGTTGAATGTGTAACGTGATTGAATGTGTAACATAGTAGCAGACAGCAATTAACACCTGGAAGCTGCAGATCAACCAAGGGAAGAACTCAATAGAAGACAATGTAACAACCGGGAAATCTCTAAACATCACTGATGAAGGGCTAGAAGCCCTGGCCTGAGTTAATCAACACCAGGGACCAACTTCTGGGCTGAATATCTCCAGATCAACCACTCCCAGAGCCCTAGTCTAAATTCATCAATGGACTCCCAAACCTTCATGTTCATGCAGACGACCCCTGGGGCTGACAGATGCCATCCAGTAGCCACCAAGGAGGGGGGAAGTCCCACGAGGGTCAATAACCCCTGGATTGGGCAAACCTGAAAACTGGGAAGTCACTGAAGTCTTCCAGGGATGGATAAAAGGCAGTGAAAAGTGACCCTCAGTGGCATCCTCTTGATCTCCAACTTAAACAGCACTCGACCTGTCCAGCCAGAGGGACCAGCCAGCGACCCCCTTCTGGATGATAACATCATGCTGAAAGAAGTCTCAACTGACCATCAATGGCAGACTCCAGCGCTTGTAGGATAGGTATACCTGACTCTGTAGCTTGCTTCTTTGTGCGTGTATGTGTGTGCATGTGTGTGTGTGTGGGGGCGGGGGGACCAGCCCCAAGGTTTATGATTTAACTCATTACAGTGTTTCAATCCATCTAATAAACTAGAATTTTAAGGATCCCAATTTGGACTTTTGTAGCCAACAGTAGTATCCCCAAACCTTGCAGAAAATAGTACGCAGTACCATTATGATAAACTTCTCCCTATTAAACTTTCTTACTCTCTCACCTACCCAACAAACTCTACCAATGACAGCCACCTCTTTATCTCTAATCTTAGGTACTACCTCCTTCTCGTTCTCCCTCCATTCTAGAATGAGTTTCCTTTACTTTTGGTCTGCTTTTACCTAATTTCACTATCACCTTTCCCTCTCTTTATTAATTTTACTTTTGTGCTCATATTTTTTCTCAATCACTCACAGATTTCACACTTTAGCTGTGTCTACATGGAGCACTACAGTGTTTTGTACAGCAAGCATTGAATGGGCTAGCATGGGTATTCTAACCCATCGATAGGCAGGCATTCTGCCTAGGCTCATATGCATTGCCTTTCAGCAGGGCCAAAGCCACATACTTTTTATTAGTTTGGAGTTTTTTCAGACACTTCTTAAATTAATACCCAAATGATCTCTCTCCCTTCTCTGGCTTTCACTGCTTGACCTGGGGGTGGGGTAGCATAGTGCAATGTAGCCCATGGTTCTGGGTGATCTGTCAACCTGGAGCACCTATGCAGTGTGATGACAAGAAGGAACCTGAAGAGAGCTGCAGGTGAAGCAGGGCATTGCATTGGACGGGGGTGGTGGGTGACGGTGCCTAACCCCCACATTCACAATGTAGTAGCATGTACCCTTCCACATAGGTGCATAGCATGCAGCCTTGGAGACCTTCAAGTCAGCCAGTTCTAATGGGTTACACTCAAGGGTACTCAGGGAGCTGGCGAGCATTATAATTCAGCCCCTGGCACAGATCTTTTAGAGCTCTTGGCACTCTGGTGAAGTGCCCGATGATTGGAAGAGGGCCAATGTTGTGCCTATCTTCAAGAAAGGGAGGAAAGTAGATCCAGCAAACTACAGGCCCATCAGCCTGACTTCTATCCTGGGGAAGGTCTTGGGAAAAGATTATCAAGGAGGCCATCCTTAACAGACTAGCTGAAGGCAATATCCTGAGGGATAGCCAGCATGGGTTTGTTGTGGATAGGTCTTGCCTGACCAATCCCATTTCCTTTTATGACCAGGTGACTTATCACCTGGACAAGGGGGAAGAGATTGATGTTGCATACCTCAACTTTAAAAAAGCCTTAGATCTGGTATCCCACAATACAATCACTTTTTGGCTAAATAGGCTAACTGCAGCCCTGACATCACCATGATCCACTGTCTGGGGAACTGGCTCCACGGTAGGACACAGAGGGTGGCGGTTGATGGGAGCCAATTGTCTTGGTGCGCTGTGATCAGTGGACTCCCACAAGGCTCTGTCCTAGGGCCTATACTATTTAACATCTTCATCAAGCATGTGGACATTAGAGTCAGAAGCAGACTGGCCAAGTTCACTGATGACACCAAACTTTGGGGTAAAGCATCCACACCTGAGGACAGGGGGGGTGATTCAGATAGATTTGGACAGACTCATGAAATGGGTGGATGAGAACCTGATAGTGTTCAACACCAAAAAAATGCAAGGTTCTCCACCTTGGGAGGAAAAACCTGCAGCTTGCTTATAGGCTCAGTAGTGCTACGCTGGTTAGCACTACAGATGAAAGGGACTTGGGGGTCATGGTTGACCACAAGATGAACACAAGCCTTCAGTGTGATGCTGCAGCTAGTAAAGTGAGCAAAATGCTGGCTTGCATCCATAGATGTTTCTCAAGCAAATCCTGGGACATCATTCTCCCTCTGTACTCAGCCTTAGTGAGGCTGCAGCTGGAGTACTGTGTCCAGTTTTGGTCTCCACAATTCAAAAAGCATGTTGAGAAGCTTGAGAGGGTGCAGAGGAGAGCCACATGTATGATGAGAGGTCAGGAAAACAGACCTTATGATTAGAGGCTGAGAGCCATGGCTCTGGAGGTGGGGGAGGTTGCTCCGGGCCGTAATTCAAGATGGACTCGAGGAGAATGCCTCCAGACCTAAGGTTGAGGAAGATTGGGTTAGAGTAATAATGGAGGGGCTGGACATGTTCAAATCAGCAGGTCCAGATGCTCTCCACCCCAGGGTGTTGAGGGAGCTAGCAGGGGTTATTGCAGGGCCCATGGCACAGCTTTACGAGCGTTCGTGGTGCTTGGGCCAAGTCCCAGATGATTGGAAAATAGCCAATGTGGTTCCCATCTTTAAAAAAGGGAGGAGGGAGGACCTGGGCAACTATAGGCCTGTTAGTCAATCTTGGGAAAACTCTGGGAGAAGATCATCAAGGAGCACATCTGCAATGGGCCGGCATCGGGGATGATGCTCAAGGGCAACCAGCACGGTTTCATTAAGGGCAGGTCATGTCAAACCAACTTGATTGCCTTTTATGATCAGGTCACAAAAGCATTGGATGCAGGTGTTGCCGTGGATGTAGTCTTTCTGGACTTCAGCAAGGCCTTTGACACTGTCTTCCACCCCATCCTCATTAAAAAACTAGGCGACTGTGGCATTGATGCCTACACGGTCAGATGGATTGCGAATTGGAAGGGTCGTACTCAGAGGGTTGTGGTGGACGGATCATATTTGACCGGGGGGGAAGTGGGCAGCAGAGTCCCCCAGGGCTCAGTCCTTGGGCCCCCACTGTTCAATTTCTTTATCAGCGATTTGGATAACGGGGTGAAAAGCAACCTGTTCAAATTTGCTGATGATACCAAAATCTGGGGTGAGGTGGGCACGTTAGCAGAAAGGGAAAGACTACAGAAAGACCTGGATAGGTTGCAGGGGTGGGCTAACAAAAACAGGATGCATTTCAATCCTGACAAGTGGAGGGTGCTGCACTTGGGCAGTAGTAACCAGCAGCACACTTATAAGATGGGAAACTCCCTTCTTGAGAGCACGGAGGCAGAAAGGGATCTTGGAGTCATT
>JAGPOW010001338.1:70222179-70235227 GCA_030014935.1 Caiman crocodilus
TGCACTTGGGCAGTAGTAACCAGCAGCACACTTATAAGATGGGAAACTCCCTTCTTGAGAGCACGGAGGCAGAAAGGGATCTTGGAGTCATTATTGACTTCAAGATGAACACGGTCCAACAAAGCGAGGTTACGGTCGGCAGGGCTAACCGGACCTTATCGTGCATCCACAGGTGTATCTCAAGTAGGTCCAAGGAAGTGATTCTCCCCCTCTATGCGACACTGGTCAGGCCGCAGCTGGAGTACTGTGTCCAGTTCTGGGCACCCCCCTTCAAGAGGGATGTGGACAACATTGAGAGGGTCCAGATCAGGGCCACTCACATGATCCGGGGACTGCAGAACAGAGCATACAACGAGAGGTTACAGAACCTAAGCCTGTTCAGCCTTCACAAGAGAAGGCTGAACGGGGACATGGTGACCATCTACAAACTCACTAGGGGGGACCAGAAGGGTTTGGGGGAGACCTTGTTTCTCCTAGCACCCCCTGGGATAACAAGGAATAACAGCCACAAGTTGTTGGAGAGTAGGTTTAGATTAGACAGTCGTAAGAATTACTTCTCAGTTAGGGTGGCTAGTATGATCTGGAACCAACTTCCAAAGGAAGTGGTGCTGGCTCCTACCCTGGGGGTCTTTAAGAAGCAGCTTGATGCATATCTGGCTGGGGTCATTTGAGCCCAGTTTTCTTTCTGCCTAGGCAGGAGGTTGGACCTGAAGATCTGCAAGATCTCTTCCAACCCTACTTCTATGATTCTATGATTCTATTCAGCCTGGAAAAGCGCAGGCTCACAGGCGATCTGGTGGCCACCTGTAAGTTTATCAGGGGTGCTCATCACGATCTGGGGGAACATTTGTTCACCAGAGCTCCCCAAGTGGTGACAAGATCAAATGGTCACAAACTCCACTGTGACCAGTTCAGGCTGGGCATAAGAAAGAACTTCTTCACTGTCCAAGCCCCCAAGTGTTGGACTAGACTGCCACCGGAAGCAGTTCAAGCACCCACTTTGAACACCTTCAAGACACATTTGGATGCTTATCTTGCTGGGATCCTATGATCCCTGCTGACTCCCTGCCCCTGGGGCTGAGGGCTGGACTCGATGATCCTCCAGGGTCCCTTCCAGCCCTATGTCTATGGAATCTTTGAAATCTATGAAATTACCTATATACCAGGGAAGGATGGTGGATAATGATTAATTATCCATTTATTTATTATTTATAATGATTAATTGATAATGGTTTAATTTTAATCTGGAAAAGGAGATACTGTACAGTAGTTGGACTTCTGTATCTGGGAAAGGGGTGTTTTTGCATTTCATTCTTCTGTTAATGCACACTCCTTCTCTTTTCATGTGCATTCCCTCCTATCTTCAACATGCACACACTTACACTCGTTCTTTCCCTTTGTCTACCTTTTTTCCCCTATTCATTGTACTTGAACCCCCTTCATTCAAATTATTCTTTTCATAAGTGAATAGGAGTATTAGGAAAATGGTGACCTCAGCTGTTCCCTTCTAGGCAACCCTGTAGGACAATCTGTTCTCATTCATTTAGAAGCCGAGCCCTTGCTGAGCCCAACCATGGAGAAGAATCCCTCCTGTCTGTATCCTCCATCCCATTAGTAACTACATAGGTTTGTGATAAATATGATTCATTTTACTGTACATGTACAACACCATGAATAGATATAGGGCCTGACCTGTCTTAGTTAGTGGGTGTTACATCAAATCAACCATAGTGTGGTGTTTACTTTCTTACGTGCTTCAGGCAAGGGGAAAGGTGTGAAATCCTTTAAATCAGTCACTAAATTCAGGGTGCAATCCATGAAGTTTCAAGACAATACTTTGAACAATATTTTAATTGATCAATAGGATTTTTGCCTTCAGATGAACCCTCAGGATTTGTCCTATTTGTTTTAGAGGTGACAGTCTAGTGAACCTCTCAGTAGAAAGGTCTTTGAAATCTTTGAGGTGATAAGTTTTTAAATTGTTGCTCACTGAAGGCCCAAGGTGGAAGTTCTCAATCCAAGCTGTGAGCAATGGAAGTTGAAAGCACTAAGAATCACCGAGGAGAGGCTTAGCCTCCTGTGGGGTGGTCTTAAATTTCATTTGATTACTGCATATTCTAAATTAGCTGCAGCAACCAGAATCCCATTAAACATACTCATTATCAAGTATTGTTCTAAATCATCACACAGCATGGAGATAATTTATAATTATCTTTTATGATCAAGGTGAGTTCAAACCATTGCTACAACAAAGATACAAAAATCTCTTCTGATATAACATGGGTCCTCCCGAAAACATGCTTTTGGCACAGGGCTTGAAAACATATCCATATCATTTTTAACAACCTAGGTACTTATTAGACAGGTGAAACTTGGTAGCAGGGTGTAAATAGATTCAATTTGAAAGTGTTGTATGAATTGTATTCAAGTCAAGTTTCAACAGACTGTGGAATCACTTTCAGACTCTTGTTTGAGAAATCTTTCCCTAAGAAAAATACAATGCACAATGTATGCATGCGCTCTGAAAAGAAGGGAAATATATCTGACTGACAAAATGAGTTTTAGCTTGTGTCTAAGATGAAATGACCCCTTTTGGTGTCACCCTCTTGTATGTGATCAGAGAGTCTACATACTAATTAGCTGGCTTGGGCATGCTGCAGAAACTTTGTCTGTAGCCTGCCAGATCAGAACCTGTCCTTTTTTTCTTTTCTTTTTTTAATAGCAGACCTTTATTTAAGTTGAAGAAAACAGGCATTTCAGCTTTTGGCTCAGCTTCTTCAGGATTGGATTATTTGCCATGGTCTCTACTCACATTACTACTTCTCTGTCACAGATTTTGTATACTTTAGGGCTGGAAGGGACCTCAGAAGATCATCGACTCCAGCCTGCCGCCCCAGGGGTAGGAAGTCAGTAGGGATCATAGGATCCCACCAAGATAAACATTCAAATGTCTCTTGAAGGTGTTCAAAGTGGGTGCTTGAACCACCTCCAGCAGCAGTCTATTCCAAACCTTGGGGGCTCGGACAGTAAAGAAGTTCTTCCTTATGTCCAGCCTGAAACAGTCATGGAGGAGTTTGTAAAAATTTGATCTTGTCATCTTTTGGGGCACTGTGGTGAACAGATATTCCACCAGATCCTGATGAGCACCCCTGATAAACTTATAGATGGCCACCAAATCACCCCTGAGCCTGCGCTCCTTCAGGCTGAACAGTCTCAGCCTCTCATCATAAGGTCTGTTTGGCTGACTTCTGATCATGCATGTGGCTCTCCTCTGGACTTTCTCAAGTTTTTTCACATCCTTTTTGAATTGTGGAGCCCAAAACTGGACTCAGTACACCAGCTGTGGTCTCACCAAGGCCAAGTACAATGGGAGAAAGAGGTCCTTGGATTTGCTTAAGAAGCATCTATGGATGCAAGCCACTTCTATGGATGTTAAGCTCACTTTACTATCTGCCGCATTGCATTGAAAGCTCACGTTCATCTTGTGGTTATGCCCCCCAAGTCTCTTTTGCCTATAGTGCTAGCCAGTATAGTGTTGCTGAGCCCATAAGGATGCATGCAGGCTTTTCTTCCCAAGGTGGAGAACCTTGCAGCATAAACACCATCAGGTTCTTGTCTGCCCATTTCCTGAGCCTGTCAAGGTCAGCCTGGATCACCCTCCTGCCCTCAGATGTAGATGCTTTAACCCAGAGTTTGGTGTCATTGGTGAACTTGCCAGTCCACTTCTGATACCAATGTACACATCATTAGTGAAGATTTTAAATAGTGTAGGCCCAAAGACAGAGCCTTGAGGGACCCCACTGGTCACAGGGCACCACAACAATTCACTTCCATCAACCACCACCCTCTGGGTCCTACCACAGAGCCAATTCCCCAGCCAGTGTTTCATGGTGCAGAAGAGCCCATAGTTAGCCAGATTTGCTAAGAGGTGATCATGGGATACCACATTGAAGGCTTTTTTTAAAGTCAAGATATACACTATCAATCTCCTCTTCATTGTCCAGGTGATAGGTCACGTGGTCGTAAAAGGAAATAAGATTGGTCAAGCAAGACCTACCCACAACAAACGCATGGTGGCTATCCCTCAGGATGTTGCTATTGGCCAGGCTGTTAAGAATGGCCTCTTTGATAATCTCTTCTAAAACCTTCCCCGGGATACTGGTCAGGCTGATGGGCCTGCAGTTTGCCAGGTCCACTTATCTCCCTTTCTTGAAGATAGGCACCACATTGGCCTTCTTTCAATTTTTGGATGCTTCACCTGAGCACCAGGAGTTCTCCAAGATCCCTGCCAGGGGCTGTGCTATGATGATAGCCAGCTCCTTGAGTACCCTGGGGTGTAAACTGTCAGGGCTGGCTGACTTGAAGGTATCCAGCCTCTTAGGGTGTTCCTTCATGAGGTCAGCACTAATGGAAGGTAAGGAACCTCCCTCACTCAGGCCTCCCTGTCCTATGATAGGCAGAAATGTCCCGTGGGACTGGCGAAAGACTGACACAAAGTACCCATTTAATAGGTTGGCTTTTTCCTGGGTGTCGGTCGTCAGTTGTCCCATCTGGTTTAGCAGGGGTCCAGTGTTGCCTTTGCTTTTCTTCCAGCTCCCTACATATCTAAAAAAGGACTTTTTATTGTCCTTGATACATGTAGCTAGTTGGAGTTCCATTGCAGCCTTGGCTTTCCTGGTTCACTCCCTGCAGGTCCAAACCAGTGCAGAGTATTCCTCCTTGGAGGTGGATCCAGTTCTCCATCCTTTGTAGGCCTGTCTTTTTAGACATAGGAAGTCCACTAGTTCCCTGGAGAGCCAAGAGGGCGGCTGTGCCCTGTTGCTGCCTTTTCTCTGAGATGGAATAGACTTTGCTTACGCATCCAGGATGAGTATCCTTGTCCTAAACTCCCCTCCCCTTTGGACTGTGGCCCTTTAAGGCCTCACTGACAAACCTCCTGAGCTCGTAAACATCAGCTTTCCTGAAGTCAAGGACTTCTGTATTGCTGACTGACTTGCCAACTTGATAGCGGATGGTGGAAGTGATCAGGTCACGGTCACTGTCACCCAGCTTCCCTTCGATTGTTAGGTCACAGATTAAATTGTCCCCCATTGCCAGAACCAGGTCAAGCAGCGCTTTACCTCTCATCAGTTCATAGACTTCTTTTGTCACATAGAGGTCATCCATGCATTAAAGAAAGCTTTGTGACTGCCCAGATTTAGCCAAGCGCTTTTCCCATGAGGATAGAGGATGGGTAGTTGAAGTCTCCCATGACAATCATGCACTGGGAGTGTGTGGCTTTAGTCAATTCCCTGGTGAACTTCTGGTCAAGCTCTTGATCCTGCGTAGGAGGTGTAGTAGACTCCCACCATTGTGTTCCCTGTGCCATGTTCCCCACAGATTTTAACCCAGAAGGTCTCCAGTCATCCACCCTGGTCACCAATATCGACTTGCAGGGATGTATAGCTCTCCTTGACATAGTGAGCTACACCTCCACCCCTTTTGTCCACTCGATCTTTCCTGTAAAGGGTGTAGCCATCTATACCCATGACCCAGTCATGTGTGGAGTCCCACAAGGTCTCCATTATCCTTATAACATCGTAATTATTTGTGTTAAGCAGGAGGACAACGTCCTCCTGTTAATTCCCCATGCTCCTGGCATTTTGTGTACAGGCATGTAAGTGTCCCCTTGGGGGCCCTTGCCTTGCCTTCAACTCACTCTAGGGCTAGGCAGGGGTGGGCTCCCTTAAGCATCTTGGCCTGCTGGCTTTGCAAGGGTTGCTCAGGGGGCCAGCAGTGGCAGTGGTCCCCCATTGCCCAGTGGGTTTAATTTAAAGCCTGGTGGAATAGGTCAGCCAGTGTGGCTGAGAAGAGCCTCCTCCCCAGCGGAGAGAGGCAGAGGCCATCCCTTCCCAGCAGCTTTCTGTCTCTCTCACCAAAGAGTGAACTGTGGTCATGGAAGCCAAAGCCTTTCCGATGACACCAGCAACCATAGTAAAATTGTTCCCACTGGATGTGATTATCCAGTTAGGTAAAAGGATCGCAGACTATTTTTTTCTTCCTAGTGTTAAAAAACAAAAAAGGAGGGAAGGCTGATTCAAGACATTTTGGAGTCTCCATGAGGTGCTTCTTTTAAAATAAATCTACACAAAGTGAAAAGAAACATAAGGTAGGTATAGCAGGGAGCTTGGTGCTCCTGTTACTTTAAGGGAAGGCAGGCTGCAGAAAAAGCAGGCTGCAGGTAAGGCAAAGGATAATCAGGAGAGCTATATGACCTTAAAGGGGCTGGGATTGCAGAATAAAAGCCCAGGGCCTGACCTGGCTGGCAGGCTGACCTGGAAGCTATGGGCAGATGTACTGCTGATCAGATAGGCTGCAGCAAGGCTCCTGACTAACACCTAAGCTGGGGTTGGCAAGACCTAACACCTTGCAAGACTAACACCTAAGCAAGAGTTGGTTTAGGGTCTGTAGGACTAGTGGCTGTCTCAACTGTCCCAGGTATCGGGCCAGGGCTCAAGGAATAAGAGCCAAGTCTGAAAAGCTGTGCCACAGCTCAAGAGTGATGAGAGTAGGCAGGGTCAAGGACCTGTAGCTAATGAGGAGTGAGAACCAGGGTCAGGGAACTGTAGCACATGAGGGGATAGACACTGAGTGAGGGATCTGTAGTTTATGAGGAGCTAAAACCAGGGTCAGGGACTCAGGTCCAAGGATAGGCAAAATCAAGCAAGGCCAGGGGGCCTGTAGCCTGGGAGGGGCAGAGTCTGCTGAAGATACAGTTAAAGAGATTGAGGCCTGAACCAGGATGGCTAGAGAAAGCAGGCCTGATCCCAAGAGGGGTTGAGATTGTTTGAGGTACAGAGGCCTGAATCCAGGGGGGTCTGGGCTGGTTAAAGGGACCAGGGCTGGAGGCTGTTCCAGATTTAGAGGCCTTTATTGACTGGAGTTGACATTAAGGCTGCCTACATGAGATGCTTAAACTTGCATTAGCATAATTTATTGTGAAGTAAGTATGTATGTCTCCATGTGCACATGCGTACTGTGTAGTAAACCTCTCTAGTCCTTAGTCCTGCAAATGCAAGTAGCAAATTTACTTGAGATTAGTAATGGTGTAGTAGCACTCATGTTGATGCCTGTCTGGGAACAAAATATGGTCCCAGTTAGCTGTCCGCCAGGGGGCAGGAGATAGCTCCCTACCCCCTGGAGCTGCCGGCTGCCAGGGCAGGCTCGGTCACAGAAGCCCAGGCATGGACTGTGTCCCTCTGCTTTGGCAGCAGGGAACTCCAAGCCCCTTGCTCCAAGATCATGGTTGGGAGCTTTTATCTGAGCTCCACAGTCATGTGGCGCAGGCTGGAAGAGCCTTATCTCCCAGCATCCACTTTGCAACCCACCTGTGGTCCTGGGGCTCAGACTGGGAGACCTTTATCTTGCAGCAGTTGTGGGGATCAGCCTACAAAATGCTTATCTCCCAGCTCTGGCTCCGGAGCCATGGAGCTGGTGCTGGGAGATAAAGGTCTCCGAGCCTGAGCCCCACAACCACAGGGCTCAGGCTGGGAGATAAGGCTCTCCCAACACCAGACCCATGGTCATGGAGCTGGTGCTAGGAGCTCCCTGCTGGTGGGGGCAATGGAGCCTGTTCCTCAACCAGCTCTGCGAGCATGGAGCTGGGGGGGAGGAGGGAGGACAAGCGGGGAGCTTGTTTCTCACTCAGCTCTACACTCACAAAACTGAGATGGGAACAAGTTCCCAGCCTGTTCTCCCCCAGCTCTTGGCTCGCAGAACTGAGTGAGGAACAATCTGCCCAGCCTCTGCCCCGCAAGCAGAGCAGGGGCTGTGACCTGTCCTGGTCAGGGACAGGTCCCAGCTCCATGCCGCAGCTCAGTGATTGAGGCACAGGGCTTGGAAGAAGCTGCAGGGGGGAGATGTGACCCAACCCCCTGCCCCAATCTGCCCCACCAGCAGATCGGGGCAAGGGGTTGGGAACTGCTCCTCCCCTGCAGCTCTTTCCAAGTCTCCTGTTCCTGACTGGGGAGCCAGAGCCTGGAGCTTCTTGCAGCCAGGACAGGGGGACGTTGTCCCTACCCTACTGGGCTCCCCCAGTGTTAGCAGGGGCTCACTGCAGGGCTGCAGGAAACTTGGTGCAAAGAGCAACAAATCTGCTCCCTAATCCCTGCATGTGTAGATGCCTGCTCAGAAGCACTTCTACTCCAGAGTAGTTTACACCAAAGTAAAATTAGGCTGGATCAAATACATGTGTAGACATGCCCACTGGGGCTAAAGGCCCATGGAGGAGAGAGTGACTGGACTGGGCAATTGAGCTTAATGCCCAATGATTGGTAACATATATAAGGCTTGGGCATAGTTAAAAGGGGAGATGATCAGGTCCTGGCAATGAGCAGTAACATCTGTGTCCATGAATAGGCTATCTCATTTGGGGAGCCCTGGTAAAGCCATAATTACATCAAGGCATGGCATGTGAGTTGAAGGAGAGATTGGCCAAAGGAAGTAAGGGTGACAAGGACTAAGGGGCATCACGGTGACCCCTGAGGTGGGACCATGTTACAGTAGGGGGTAAGGAGGAGTGAAATGGAGAAGATGACCTGATTAGCCAAGTTCTCTTTTACTAATGAATGCAGCCCCTTCTGTGTGGCCTCTGTATTTGCTTTCACTTAAAATTATTGGAAAGTTTTTAACTTGAAGATTAAAAGGATGTGAGATGCAGAACAATCTCTTCCTAGTTTTTTTAATACCATCCTAATTTCAGAGTTAAAACACTCTCTGTAGTTTAAAGTGAAAGCTAATGGAAAAGCTTCTCAGAAGTGTTTAAATAGCTTGAAAATCTGGCTGTGATTAATGTTATTAGGAAGGCAAAAGGTATGCCAGAAGGGTTTGCAGCAAAGCCAAAACCAAAGTACCTTTCAAGATCTATCAGAAATTGAAACTGTTCCCCTGCCAGAATTAAAGCCAGTTCAAGTATACGTTACTCTACAGACATTTTAATGAACCTGCTTAGAAGTGACAGAATGGAAATGGTTTTGGCATAAAACAACAATACTGAGAAACCTGAAGCTGTTTGCCTGAAGCTGTTTGCTTACTACAAAGTTCAGCAGTAGATGAAACTAGACAAGCAACTGAGGTAAGGTTAATTAAGTTTTACATACACTGAAGGGAGAAATATCCTCGTAAAATGCATGAGGAAAAAACAGGCTATTCAAAATATCCTTTAAAATATGCTACGGGAGATTTATTGACAGCCTTCCGAAAGGCAGGTCGGCTAGTCTCCTCAGAACGCCTTTGAGTTTCGCGTACAGTCTGCAAGTCACAAGTGGATATGCTAATCGAGCCCCTTGTATGTCACGGAGTTCAGGTTTTCCAGTACTTACCAATCTTTTTTCAACACTTCCCCTCACTCCATTTACGTTTTCCATTTTCAATACAGCACTTGGGATCGGCGTACAGCAACAGCTTTCCAAGTGTATCTGGAGAGCTGTGTTGTGCCAAAGCCAGTTATGATTTTATAGTCCATGTGCCTGTTCAGTAGTACTAAGACATTCCCCACTTCAGTCTTTTTTGCTCCCTGAAGAGCAAACATTTTCATACCAGTGCTGGAATTTGAAACACGACTTACTCAGCCATGCCAGAAGCAAAAATTATAGCTATTAATTAGCGATCTGTTGAGCAGCCCGCTCCTAGTGAGAAGGGTGTTTCTGAAGACAAGACGAAGGAAGGAAATTAATCTGCTAACTGGGGAGCAGAATATTTTTTTCCATCAGCCAGACTGCAAAGACCTCCATCCTGACAGGTGGTGAGTCTCTTCAAATGTCACTGCCACTCAAACTCGAGCAGACAAGGTTAACATAGATCCTCTGTGTTCTTCCCTGGTCCTGACATTCACTGCAACTGCTTGCTAGACATCTATTAATGTCTTGTTACCGGCTTCAATGGACACAGAGTGAGTGTCAAAACTGGGATAAAATTCAGGAGGATCCATTCTCAATGGCTTATCTTCAGACCAGGGAGCCACACCTTGCCTCTCTCTCTTGCTGAAACTGTTAAAGTTCAAGTTACGTTCAAGGCTTTCCAGGCATCAGCGGACAAAGGTGAGATATGTAATTAATACCACTTTGTACACAGGCCAATAGATTTTAATAAGCGTCTAGTTTAAAAAATAGATTTAGTTCATTAAACTTTCATACTGCTAGTAACTGAAATGATATCACCAGTTTTAGGTCCCTGAGGCTACCGACAGTTGCCCCCGTTTATGGGCAAGATGCAGTCCTTGCGGTCTCCATATGCACCAGGTTTTCTTTTCACTTCCAGTTGCTCCACTTGGCTTGCCTGTCATTTGTAGATGATAACTCCGTGAGTAACTCCCCCGGGGAGAGAGTCATGTTGATGGGGTATAAAACCTCTCCCAACTGGGACTCCTCGGGGCCTCTTGGGGCGTGTTCGCACTTGCAACAACATGCATTTCTCTGAGTATAAATAGCAATGGCACATCATTTGCCCTGGGGAACACCCCTGCGCATGTGCTCTGGCACACAGCAGGTTACCCAGTGGTGGGATAGGGACGGCTGGGCCCAGCACCTGGGCTGGCCCCCAAATCCTTACATGGGGTTCTGGGGGCCTCCTGCAGTTGTAGCAGTGGCAATCTGGGCATGCAAAGCCTAGCCGGCAGCTGGAGTATGACTCTGGCTGGCCAGGCTTCGATTTCAGGTAGGCGTGCTGCCACCATCTGCACCACTCCGCATTTTTCTGGCGTTTTTTTTTTTTTAAATGAGGAGATCCCTGTGTCAAAAGAAACAGTTGTGTTGCAAATGACCTGTGTTAAATGTGCAGTAGGACACATGCCTTTTGTGGCTCTGCAGACAGATTTGCCGTGCCACAAACCACATGGGAGTGCTCGTGGGAATCTGCCCTTGGGGTGCAGTGCTCCACAGCTTCTTAACAGGGAGCCAGATCATTGCAATTTCTTCTCGGGTTAATACCCGTCTTCACAAGATTGTCTCCTGTCAGTCACGATGATTCCTTCTCAGAACCAGCCTCTTCCTAAGCCTGTCTTTAATCCTTTAATAAACCCCGGCTAGCCTCAGATTTCCTTCTGGCCTGCTTAGGCCTAGTCCAGTATTTTTTTTGTCCTGACCTTTCCCAAAGCCTATTTATGGTGCCAGCTTTCTTGGCCTTGGATTTTTCCTGTAAAAAAATCTGTTCTCCTCTCCTGCCAGATCTGTTCTTCTCTGCCCCTTTCTGCCAAGACTCTTCCTTTATAGCACTGTAAGTGCAGGGACTCTCTGTCTACCTGTTTATGTTGGCCCCTCTTAAAAGGCTGTTTGTCCCTTCTTCCTTGTAACGGGGAGACCAAAGGGAGCTCTGCTGCAGTCCTCAGTTTCAATTTGCTATAATGATCCATAATTTTATAAAATAGCGATAATTAATCTTTTTATTTAATGTACTGTTTTATTACAATATGCCCTTGCAATGCTAGACACTGACACATGAGAGTTTTGTACAAAACACAATAATGAGGAAGAGTAACTGATTAAACCTCATTGTCTAATCTACATATAAAAGTCAATGACAAAGACTCTTTTATGTTCACAAACCCAAGCTGATATTAATAACGCAGTTGAACCTTTTTAATAGGACTTATCTTGAAGATACGCCTCAGAGACCTGTGTTTGAATCTGGACAAGTTGGAGTTAAATTACAGGCATATTCTTGAACAATAAGAAATGATAATAACTGATCTGTGAGGCAATTCAAGCAAGGCTGAACATCATAGGGATGATAGCGTTTGGAACAGGTGTTCAGCCGCTCAGCCAAACATAGCGTGTTCGGTCACAATGCACGGATCTGCTCAGCGAGTTCTGCGTGCTAGGAACGCGTAGCAATAAATATAGGGAGACACTCTCCACGGGAGATCCTACACACTTGGCTTTGTGTAGCAGGCAAAAATGTCACATGTATCAGGAACAGTCAGAATCAATTATAACATGGGAAAAGGAGGGTCAGCTTGCAGTCTGTGGCTGCAGGCAGCATAAAAAAAAGAGGAACTAAATAAAGCACAGAGTAGCACAGAAATGGAATAACTCAAAATGGACTGTATGCGTAACAATACATAACATTCAAATAATAGAATCATAGGCAGGGTTGGAAGAGACCTCAGGAGGTCATCTAGTCCAACTCCCTGCTCAGAGCAAGGCCAGCCCCAACTAGACCATCCCAGCCAAAGCTTTGTCTAGCCGCATTAAAAGTCTCCAAGGCTGGAGCTTCCACCACCTCTCTGGGTAACCTGTTCCAGTGTTTTAATACACTCCTAGTGAGACAATTCTTCCTAGTATCTAACCTAAACTTTCACTGCTGCAGCTTGAGACCATTGCTCCTTGTTCTGTCATCTGCCACCACTGAGAACAGCCCAGCTCCATCCTCTTTCAAACCTCCCTTCAGGTAGTTGAAGGCTGCTATTAAGTCTCCTCTCAGTCTCCTCTTCTGTAAACTAAATAAGCCCAGTTCCTTCAGCCTTTCCTCATACGTCATGTCCCCCAGCTCCCTCACCATTTCTGTCACCCTCCGCTGGACTTTCTCCAATTTGTCTCCATCCTTTCTCTAGTGGTTGGCTCAAAACTGAATACAGTTCTTCAGCTGTGCCCTCACAAGTGCTAAATAGAGGGGAATAATCACTTCATTGACCTACTAGCGATGTAGCCCAGTATTCCACTAGCCTTCTTGGCAACAAGGACACACTGCTGTCTCATACTCAGCTTATGTAACTACCAGGTCCTTTTTCTGCAGAGCTCCTGCCCAGCCATTCAGCCTCCAACCTGTACCGGTGCATGGGACTCTTCCATCCTAAACGCAGGACTTTGCACTTGTCCTTGTTGAAACTCATGAGATTCCTTTTGGCCCAATACTCCAATTCGTCTAGGTCACTCTGAATCCTAGCCCTACCTTCCAGCACGTTTACTACTCCTCCCAGCTCAGTGTGATCTGCAAACTTGCTGAGGGTGCACTCTATGCCATCTTTCGGGTTGTTGATGAAGCCATTGAACAAAACTGGCCCCAGAATTGACCC
>JAGPOW010001338.1:70236237-70255959 GCA_030014935.1 Caiman crocodilus
CTAAATAGTTCCTAACCTGTTCTTTCACCACTGAGGGCTACTCAACCCCCTCCCCACAACCCCCATCCCTACCCCCAAACTGTGCTGCTCAGTGCACTAGTCTGAGAGCTGACCTTTCCTATGAAGACTAAGGCAAAAAAGCCATTGAGCACTTCAGCCTTTTCTGCACCCTCTGTCACAGGGTAGCCTCCCCCATTCAGTAAGAGACCCACACTTTTCCTGATCCTGCTACTGACATACTGGTAGAAACCCTACTTATTACCCTTCACATTCCTTGCTAGCTGCAACTCCAATTGCACTTTGGCCTTCCTGACTTCATCCCTGCATCCCGACCAATGCTCTTATATTCTTCCCATTTTTGTGGTATTACTCCCCTGTGTCCCAGAGGCTGGAATATAGGGTGATCTGCACACCAGAGATTGGGAGCTGATGGTCTGGGGGTCCAAGTAGAGTCCAACACTACATCCAGATGTGCAGGCTCATGTGGTTTGTGGTGCTACAAGCCACTTTGTGGTCCCACAAACAGCATGCGGTGACCATTAAAACACGCCCTCTGCAGCAGATTTGCAGCATAAGGCCAAATATGCTACCTGGATTTCTCAGTAGCAAAAAAACTCTCCAAAACCCAAAAAGTGATACAACACATGCTCAACAAACCTTCACTGTCACTTGTGGTGGCCAGGCCATCCACAGCAACACTCTGGCTGTCAGACGGGCCTCCATGCTGCCCAGCCTATGCCCCTACTGCTCCAGACCACCAGGTAAGACTACTGTGGCCAGCAACACTACTTACCCCAGCCTCCGGCTCTCCCCGGAGGAGCTGGGCAAAGAAAGTGAGACAATTTTTCCTGCAATGAAGGACACATGCACTGTGGCAATTTGTGCCTCTGCAAGTACTTGGTCCTACATGTCTGGATGTAGCCCATAACTCCAGTGCATCCCTGTGGTTGGGTGTAGCAGCTCATAGGGGCTGCCAGCCTGAGGAACACACTAGAGCCAAAGTTATTGCACATGTTTTGGGTAATAATTTTGTGGCTTATTCCTTGTTTTATCACACTGTTTTATCACATCATTATTTTATCGTGTCATTAATTGCATTAACCTGTGGCTAGGTGACTACTTAATACATGATTAACTGGATAATCATATTTTACATGTAACACCTGCCAGGGTCTAAGGGGTCCTCTTTAGAGAATTCAACTACACTCGTGAGAATACAAATGAATCTGACCTATAAAATTTAGAAACAAGCTTTACTAGAGCCCACAGTTAATAGGATATTGTTTTATTCCAATGTGGAGTTGGATGCCAGGCCAGAAGGTACAGAATCAGAGGTGTTCAAATTTGGGCTTCTGGTCTGGCCCATTATAAATAATAAAGGTAGCAAAGAGGAACAACACCAGCATAGGCCAGAATCTATGGCATTACTGCACTGTACCAAGAGCTTTCATGCCATTTCCTCTGTCAAGCTTTCACTTTTTTTCATTGTCCCTTTCTTTCCTGAAATTACTTTAATAAATTACAGATTGTAAAGTTTCATTACTACTAAAATTCCCTTTTCAGTCAATAATAGCAAGGTTGTTTTCTACCTATTGCATGGCAGAGCCCTGGCAGAGTAGTTTCTGGCAGGCAAATATGAGCATTATAGCTGTGAGTGTTCCCAGGAGCTGTTTCCCAAAGAAATATAAGTAAATATTAGTTGAAATCAGCTGACATTCATTTGCTTGTTTGTGCTGAAATTTAAATCAAGAAATGTGTACAAACGCTGTGTGTACAAACTAACAGTTTCCAACAATTCAGCAATGTTTCTCATGTAATAAGAAGCAATAGGTAGCATCCAGCAAAGTATGATTAACTTCTTCAAATTGCTTTAACATTTCGCAAGTATCTTGAAGGCCAAACTCAAATCACAGTCTTGTTGATGGTGCAGAAGAGGCATAAATCAGTAGCTTTAATGGAATCACACTTAGTAGGAACAACAATGTTCATTTTTAGATCTTTGCCATAGATATCAGAGGACATAGAAGTGAATTCCTATTCAAGGCACTATGAAATCCTCTCATACAATATTTCTTGTCTTGACAAGGAAGAAAAAACTAGGCAAAAACATGACAGTAGGTACTGTGCCATGTACCTTAATTCCTAAGGAGCTCTTTATGAATAAGTTAGAGGTTCTTATTTTAACAAACAATTCACCAATTAGTAAAAGATAGCTTATGCAAAATTAACCGCAAAATGAAATTTTTAAACAACATTCATTGTAACTGCTGTAGACATGGAAAATAAAACATCAAAAGGATTTCTTCAGAACAAATTTAATAAAGAAATATGTGATAAGGGTGGCTTAGTTGGATACATTCAATGTGTAGATATATTGTATTAAAATGTAATACAAGTTATTTTACATTAAATATTTAAAGTCTCATAAAGGAAGTAGGGTAAGGAGAGATGCTCTCTCCCCAGGCTTATTACATTTCAAAGGAAGGATATCCTCAGGATCATTCAGCTAAAGTCTCAGTTTGGGACAGTGCTCCATTGTCTGATATCATATTAATTATCCCTAAAAATTATTGAACTATGTGTCCAAAGTTAAATACCTACACAGAGGCTCAGAAGTTCCTTCAAACAGTGATACTAAATTTAAGTGTACCTATGCTCCTCAAGAGGTACTTGCCGCTTCACAAGAACAGTGGCTAGCTGGCCTAATTTTTCCAAATTGTTGAACAGTTGCAGCTCTCATAGAATTCAGTAGGACATGCTGTTTGCTCAACATGCCTTAAAAACAAGACATTTAGGGTCCCCCTCCACGTGCAAGTAAAGGTGCAATGGGATATAAAAATAGAAAATTAGGGTTGGAAAGATTCTCAGGAGGCACAACTATGGGATCACGCATTAGATCCCATTGTGCCTTTATCACCAGTGCAGGGGGATCCTGGGAGCCCAGGTTCCCGCTGCACTATCTCCTCCACCTGCAAGGCCCGCAGTTGATGGGGCTCATAGTGAGGGCAATGCTTCACGTACTGCCCTGATGTGAGCCTCATAGCTGACATAGGCTGTGGGGCTTGCAGCAAGGCCAGCACCAGGGATGTTTCCCCTAGTGTGAGTCCCATCAGCTGTGGAGCTTCCAGCAAGGAGAACAATTAACTACAAAATGATTTTTTTAAACAAAATTCATTGTTGTTGCAGCTGCTGCTGCAATGTTTTCCCCGCTGCTCCCACTGTGAGGCCTGCAGCCAATAATGCTGCCCATTCTGTGAACCTCATGAGGTATGGGACTCATAGTGGCCGCAGCATTTTCCTTGCTGCGAGCCCCACAGGTGATGAGGCTCACAGTGGGGGCAGCACCAAGAATGATGCCACTACTGCAAGCATTGCCAGCTGCAGGACTGGCAGCAGGTGGTGCACCCCCATGGCTGGGAGCCCCTCAGTTGATGCAGCTCCCAGTCACAGGGAAGCATTTAGCCACATGTTCGATTAATGGCATGATTAGAATAGCCTACTAAGTTATTGCACACTTTTCTGGAATAACTTTGTAACTTCTTGCTTATTTTATTCTGCCAGTAATTGATTGAACATGTACCTGTATCATAACTTAAGATGTGATTAACTGCTTAATCATGCTTTAAGTGTAATGTGGAGAGGGTGCCTTACATTCAAATCCACAGAGGTATTAAGATACCTAATTCCCATTACTTTTACTGCTTTTGAGGGCATGACCCTTATTTACTAATATATATATATATATATATATATGAGTGGGAATGTATATGTAGATTAATGCACTGTAGTCACTGTGCATTGTTTAGAACTTGTCTAATCAGATGCTGAATTAATGCACAGCAACCAGTGTTACTGCGCAGTAGGGCCGGTGCATGCCTTCTTAGTGATGCTACTGTGCAGTATTATTATGCTAGTGTGCAGTAGCATCACTAAAAAGGTGTGAGACAGTGCTACTGCATGGTAACACTGGTTACTCTGCATTAATTCAGTACTTGATTATACAAGTACTAAACTTAATGTGTAGTAACTACGGTGCATTAATGAACACATAGACCTGCCGACTCATACCTAAATATAGCAGTAAATAAGGGCCACAGCTTCAATGGCAGTAAAAGTAAAGGGCATTAGGTGCCTTAATAATATTGTACTAGCGCACAGTGTTATTCGGCTACTGCACAGTTAGCGTCTTGTGTAGACATACCCTCTGGGTACTTGTGACACTTCAGTTTGAAAATTTGAGGCTATATATTTAAAAAGATTCAAAATTAAAGAGAACTCTAGACCTAAGCACAAAAGAGGTTCTGCTCAATTTTACATGGACAGGTTTTCCCCCATTTAGGTCTAAAATTTAGACCTAAGATTTACACTATTTATAAACAGTTATTTATATGTAGTTAATAATTTGTATATGGAGAATTTTGAATCCTAAAGTACAGTGAAGACCTTATTGGACTTTTTAAAAATCAACACTAAGGGTATGAGAATATTATAAGATGTAAGAATCCATCAACCCCTTTCTAAGCATGTATTTTCCTTACCCTTAATATGAACTTATTGCCAGAACTACCAAATACCCCAAGAGCCAATTGAAAGCAATAGAAATGATAAGTGATCAGCACCACTGAATACTCTGAATAGTAAATCTGAATATTATAATTAAATGGAAAGAGTGACAAATGTTGTGTGGATCATAAATCACATGCCTATCATCCTAACTGCCTGAAAAAAACAGCACTTTCTCATTAAAAGGGAAACAGCTTGAATGTCTAGACCTGTGGACATGTCAGAGTATTGACAAAGTTCTGTCTTAATATCTGACAAGCTCTGTCTTTCGGTGGGGAGAAAAATAATCGGAAGGTTAAGCACTTGAGGGAAAGTCACTTGTCAAAATGAAACTACATTGGTTCTCCCATTCCTACAGACAGATCAGGCCCTGGGTGGCAAAATGTGCTCTCAAAGGGCTGAAGTGGAACATAAGTGATGCATAGGTCTTACATGGGCTTTCTGTACTTGCCTGGATTTCAATTCAAATGGTCACATCTTGCCTCTAATTTGTGCAAAGATGCATATTTATAGTTGGAGATCACCATTTGTGTTCAACGGGGGATGTACATATTTGGTTAGTAATCCCAGGCTCTTGCCAAATGTAGCCAGTGGCTCTTTTCCACAGATCTTGTGGCTTTAAGTGCTTTTTGTGGGGTGGGGAATCCTGTTGCCAAGCAGGGGATACACTTTGTATAGACCATTTTCAATATCAGAAAAAGAAGATTGAATTTAATTGAAGTAATTCTTCCAGAGTTTCAGGACCAGGCTGCCATCTTCATTTGAGCAGTATATAATCCCTGAAGTCTACCCTCCTCCCCGAATGCTAATTTGTTTCACATCCCAGATGCTCTGCTCATCTGTAGCTTCTTTCATTTACTGCACTAGTCCAAATATCTTCAGCAAAATGAATACTCCCTCCTGCAGCCTGCTGTGAAATGAGTTCTATGACCTTTACAGACCTACTAGGGATAACATGTAGAGTGGGCGAAAGTGAATGGAAATAAAATGCCCTACTGTATTGTAATTCTTATATTGGCCTTTTGAAGCCTTCATCCTCAACAATGGGGAAAGAGTGAGTGTCAAGGATAATAATTTCCCCAGCCAATTCTACTATTCACAGTACTACAGGCTGTGCAGATGACTGTTTTTCCCTTAGTTTTGAGCAAATATTATTGAATTGTATTTTGTATTTCCCTGTTGACATAAAAAGGAAACAGTAGGGTGCATAGGGATCAAGACATAGTTGCAGCCCATGCTCAATATCACGCTGGACAGGCTAGACGGTACCCCCTATCTCAAAGCCATTTTTAGCAAGTCTGAAAACATGGCTGAGCGTGGAGCTAGTGGCTCATTAGAGCACTTGTTCCCAGTTGGATTCTCCTCTGTCCGTGTCTGATACTTTGTTTACAATCAAAGCAACAACTTTTCAGCACATTGTTTGGCTCCGTGATGAAGTGAGTTTCAATACAAAAAAAACTCCTGGGCCCCTCAAACACCACAAGCAGAGCCCAAGCCTGGCAAGAACTGAGCGCAGTATTTCCCCCCTTAGTCTTCCTGGATTGTTCGGGCCCCACAGGAAGCTTCTTTTCCTGAAAAGTCCCGGAACAGTATTCTATTTCCTTTTTTATTCACCCCCCGTTTTTTATACCCTGCTTTCAGCCTTCTCCTCTTTACTGTACTTGATAGTTTAAATGAAGAGAGACTGTTTCCTTACCGAGGGATGTAACAATGTGGCTAGGTTTTTTTAGTCCATTTTTTCCACTAACTTTGTATTCACTTACAGTTGTAGCCTTGTAAAGCAGCGGCAGCTATAAATCCAAGACACTGGTAGATACCAACATTGTAAAGGTGTTTTGACCATGTTGATCGACTTGTTTAGAGGACGTCAGAAACGAAACATAACATTTGTCTGGCTATTTAAGTGCTAGTTTTTATTCAAAATAACATGCAGAGCAGCAACACTTTAAATATACACCATTTAAGATTGAAAAAAGAATTATAGAAACCTTTGGAGCCCATAGCTGAGGAAACTAAATGGCTGACCTTTCTCAGTCTGTTAAATGTGATCTTTACTGCAAAATAATAATGCTAATGATGATGATGTTGACTGATCTGATCCATTCAAAATCTCTTTAGGGAAAAATCCATAAAGCTGGTGTAGAAGCAAAAGAGTTTTGTTAATTTTGTAAATTAAATTTGAAATGGTATAGATGATATAGTTCCTCCTCAAGGCCTGCTCAATGTTCAATCAGAAAGTTACAATTGAAAAATTATTGTTTTAAATAGTGGCAGTGTTGAAAGAGGACAGGCTAGACGAATACAGAAGAACTACTGCATTCATATTGTGAAGTGTTTTTTTATGGTTAATTACCCAAGAACAGCATTTAAAGCAAACATGGGATGAATAAATACAATATCTCTTTAGAATTTTAATACGATATAAAACAGTTCAAATGCAAGCAATCGTGATTGCTTAAAGCCCTCACAGACTGATAAGTGTTTGTCACTAGAGTCACTCTGGCGTGTGATCGGAATCAGGTCCTTATCCGTATTCCAAATCCATTTGAATGAATTCATCAATTAACCTACAATACTTTTGCAAGAAAACTTGGTAAGACATTGATCATTGGCCTGTGCACAGTACCAAGAATACAGAATGGGAAAGAACATTGCGTTGGTTAGGAAATGGACTACAGGAGCTGACAGGCCTTTTCAGCCTCTACCTTTTTATTTTACCAATCTATCACGAGAGGACAGAGAGAAATCTAATGATTTTTTTTAACTTCAGATTGGTGTTGAACATCAGTCCTCCTGAGAATTAGCAGGCCTCGGGCAGCTTAAGCTCTGTACCCTGAGTCTTTTTATGCCTACAAAAAATGCACAAGGCAGAGAACAGCGGAGTTGTGATTACGGATTATTTGTGTCAACAAAACCTAGATAGCATGAGTACCAAGCAGAGTACGGTCACCATGAGGCATGCTATGTCGGCTAGCATGTGCTAAAGCTTTTGTAGCAACATCTTCACTACCATTACCCACGCTGATTAGACTAAGTTAGAAACAGTATGCTATTTCACTTTTGTTCTGCTGTGTTGAAAAATCATTAGGTGAATTCCATTAGGTGTTGCAACACCGTGCTTTTTCAACGCCTAACTTTTTAGGTGCCTTGCCCTATGATGGCAGCCATAGCCTGAAGTTAGAGGTCTAGGCTGCCTACAAAAGAGTTAAATACCTCCGAATGGGATCCACAAAAGCCATCATGCTGAGGTACCCAGGGCAGGCCTGTAGGAGATGCTGAGAAGGATCAGGGACTCGGGGGCTTCCCTCCACTCCAGAAATAGAACTGGGAATTATCTCCTGGAGTGCGAATCTACCAGCCCTTCCTCACAACGACACGGAGTGGAAACATCTTTTTAATCAATAGCAGTATCATAATTAGAGGGGTTCTATAATGCTCCCAGGGGCACTGTAATCCCCCCAGCAGGGGAAGCCATGCACTGCTTGGCTATAGGAACTGGGTAGGCAGCACAGCTGTGAACATAATAATGCACCTGGGGGCTGGGGGGAGAGGAATGGTGCTCCCTACTCCAGGATTTTTTCTTTGAGTGCTGTGTAGCCCTGTGGTCAGTAGCATATCTGGAATGGGGAGGAGCAAATGGGGCCCCAGGACAGGTTTCCTGGGAGCCTGTGCCATGAAACTGCTGCTGTTGGAACCTCTCTCTGCTGCCAGTGCTGCTGCCTGGGCTCCCTGCACAGCCGCGACTGGTGTCAGCTGTAGCAGCAGCTGCTGCCTTCCCTGTCTAGAAAGCCTGAGCAAGTCAGACTTCCCTTCCTCCCCACTGCCCCTCAGCAGTCCTTGGTATATTCACTTCCCACATCCCAGGTGCTGAATGAGCTTGCTACACCTCTGAGCAAAAGACTGAGACAGAATACTCATTCAAAGTGTGGGGAGCCAAGATGCGATCTCTTCCTCTTTCTGAAGCTTCCTGAACCTACATCTCCCCTTTCCCAAGTAAGTCTTCCAACCACCATGCTACAGGGAACTTTGGGGACTCTTGGTTAAAGCCATTCAATTTTGCATGAACTAATTAAGTATCCATTGAGCCGGCAAGCGAGCACAAAAAAAGCATATGCCTCTACGGCCTAGTAGTTATGGTAATCAGCAGCGGTGGGGGGGCAGGTGAGTTTCAGGAAGTCTAGCCCTTTCAAGCTTCTGCTGGACTCAGACCCTTAAAAAAAATTATAGGTTTAAAAATCATAGGCTTACCAGTGTTAAAAATGATAGATACCTAGACCAGAACATCCAGTTCTATCAGTTGCCATCCCTTGGCATTGATTTTTCAAATGTGTTATCTTTCCACTTTTGATGATGCCACAATTTAAGCAGATCATTTCACTATAAAATTACTTTCATTTTAAAGATTATTATTAAGGTAGTTATTTTAGCAGTTTCCAGCTAGTAACTTTCTCTTCAATTTAAGACCATGAAAACAATCTTTACTTCCTTTGCTATTCCAATTCAAACATTTGAAAATAACTAGCTCTCAGAAGTTTTGGAAAGAAGACAAAGGATGAAATCCTAGTCCTGCTCAAGTCAATTGGAAAACTCTGCAACTTAAACAGCACCAACATTTATTCAAATGATGTAGCTGGATCTGATTCTACATTCCTTATTCAGGTAAAACTTCCATGCTGATTTCCATACAGCTGATAGCACTACTGCTTGAACACGGTAATTGGGCAACCCTTTAGCTATTCATATTCATTAGGCTAGAATCCAAGTGAAAATGAACTTTTTATATTCTGAAATATTAAATTAATATAATCTCCATATAAATTAATACTAGTTTGTGGCCATAATGTCCAGTAAACCATCTATAAATGAATGGAAGATGATGATCATCATCATCATCAGGTATTATAAGTATTTAGTTTTTCACAAGGTAAAGGTTTTGAGACAAAAAGGTTAAGGGAAAAGTATTCTGTTATAGTAAAACTTTTGAAAATAAAGTTTACCTCACGGACCACTTGAAATAAACACATTCCTTTCCATTGATACAATATTCCACGGCAGGAATATATTGAGAAAAGATACCTCTAAGGGAAGCAGGCAGGCAGACTAAGAGGAAATGTAACTGTATTGAAGATGAACTCAGATATGCATAGATGTTATAGTGACAAGAGAGATGGAGGAAAAAGGCTGAGAACAACTGAGGACATTTTGGAACAGGAGTGTATGATGATAAAAAACTATATGAGAGAAATAAGATGGACCAACCAGGTAGGCATTGGGCAAGTTTTAAAACTAAAAAGGGGAGAAAACTCCTGCTGAGAATAAATAATGAGACAGACAACAAGAGCTACATAGGCAGAAGTGGATGGGAAAAGAGCAACATAGGGAGCTTTTTGAAAAATATCTCATGAAATGGAGACAAAGGAAGACTAATGAGAGAAACAGAGAGCTTAATTATGATCATGTAGAAACAGGTTATTTTAATGAAAAATAATAAAACAAAGAAAGATGGTAGTCAATGTACAAGTACATAATTTAAAATTCAAGGCAAGCCAGTAGTCATAACATCAGTCACAATATAAATTGGACAAAGTTACCTATCCAGGACATCATGAGAAAGTTGGCAGTACTGCACCCTGGGCATTCAGTTATAAGACTGGTCTACAAGTGTTACTACTACAGACCAGAATAAATTGTACAGACTAAAATAATTAAAATATGATTTTTTTTCCAATCAACAGTTGCTACAAGACCAGGTGGCTATATAAAAAGGAAAGGGGAGACTTGTTCATCATGGATTTTTCTTGGCTGAAAATGTTTAGTTGAAATGACAAGAAAGTATTGAAAAACATGAGCATTTGAGTGACTAGAAACTGAAGAAAATACAGGCCATGTGACAATATAAGAATAATTTCAATTAGTTCTGGCATATTGGGATGTCATACTGGGGTTAAAACAACAGTGGTGGGTAATCTGGAAATTGGCTTCATATTGGATCACAAGCCCTTCAGAAATATGGATGAGCACCTCAAAAGTGATGAGGAAGATGACGGCATTTGAAAGTCATTAATGCCAGGGTTTAAGTTAGATTAGCAACTGTGCTTCCCCCAAGATCCAGGGTGAATCCTAGAAGATAGGCACTTTTATTTACAAAGCCCACCCACCCCTAAAACAGCTCACAGGTCTGGATCACGGTCAGAAAGGGATGTTTCTACTTGGAAGAAATTTCTATCTTAACAAAACAACAAGTAGAAAGTGTAAAAAAAATAACTGCTGCTGCTATTTTACAAGCAGAAGGTCAGATCCATCTACATAATTTGATTTAGTATTTCTTAAATATAAGAAGAGGTTAAATAAACTGGATTTCAGTATAGTCAATGGGAGTTCATGGGAGATGGGGGGGGCAGGGATGGTGTATTGGAGTCTCCCTGAGATGAGGGGCTCCAATCCACCTATCTCCACACTCCAATGCAGCTAGGAAAACTGCAGAACAGACCTCCATGTTCTGCCTTCTCCCCTCCCATCCTGAAACATTACTGGGGGGTGCAGCAGCCTAGTGCCAGAGCACAGACATTAATGACAGTGACACCTTCATTTAAACACTTGTACAATAAAAGTCAACTTGTTGTGCAAGCAGAACACTATGCAGCTGTGCTCTTCTGTAGGGCACAACTTTAGAGCACTTTCAAAGGGCTGATTGTGTGACAAATGCCATTTCTGTCTGCTCCCACTGTGGCATGCAAGTGCAAAACTCCATCCTGTGGAGTCTCAAGACTCAAGTCTCAAGAATACAACAAGGGCCACTCTCATTTAGAATTTTATAAACCAATAAGGCTAATTTAAATGGACTCACCACCAGCTAATAGACTTACATCATAAAGAAAGTAAGACAGAATGAATGTAGTCATGATAATTTAAACCCTGAAGCAATCATACTGCTGCAGGCTAAACAAGCTTCAAGTGGCAGATTGGCCTTGCAGTTAAACCAGCAAAAAGGGAATTATAATAATCAAATGCCAAGGTGACGAGAGTGTGCTTTGCCCTTGTGAAACTGCCTGGCATATGTAAGAATGCAACTTATGCAAAAACACCACAAAATCATAAAATCTATATTTTCAAATCACGTGTGACGTGAATTTCTATGCATAACTGCTAAGATTTTTAAGTAGACCTGCAAACTTCCCACAAGTTCACTCTATCTGAAACATGAAGAAAGAGAGGCAACTTGTAAAAACGACACTTATCCAACTTCTGTCTTGTCAGGGCTGAATATGAGACAGCTCTAATGCATCCAACCAGTAATATAATTCAGATATTCCCCTAGAATTTAAACAGTTAACTCATAGGGTCCATCTGGGGTGAAATATATAACCAAGTACCATCAGTATCCTGACAGGACTCTATGTGCCTTGCAATGGTATTCTCATATGGCTTTGTGTGCACTTTACACGTTATGATCAACAAGATCAACCCTTAGGAGATGCTACTGATACAGTTAACATTTTCAAGTCTTAATACAAAGAGAGGATAATGAATGGTAGGATAAATGGCATAAAATACTACATGAACAAGGTTTCAGAGGACCCAGTTCATAAAAAAGTAGATATAGTAGACTATGAATTGACAAAGATAGGGCTTAACCTAATCTTTGTATTTTTTCATTTATTTGTTCTCCTTCTTTCTGGGCTAATCATTGTGTTTCTTACTCATATTAGGAAGAGCTGTAGGATCGTGCTCTTAATTAGTTATTTGCTTGATAGTCATTATTCTTTTTCTTTTAGAGAAGACTCCTGTTCATTGCTTCTTTGTTTTATTAGGTTGCATACAAGATTAAAATGGTAATATTAATTTCACAAAGATGACAAAGATTTAGTATAAGAAAACAGATGGTTATTTAAAAATACTTAACAGTTCTAGTGTTGTTTCTAAAGAAGCAGTTTTGTATGTCTGATAATTATAAATGTGATTCTAATGAATACATAATTTATTTATATATTAGTCAGAGTTAATACTTAATGGTCTGAAGAGAATTAGAACTTTTTGAATGAGATTATTTGCATGCTATATAGAAAGTATTTACTACATACTGGGCATGTCTACATGTGCATTTATGCCAGCTTAAATTTACTGCACAGTAAATCACTGCATAGTAAGCAGGAACAGGCTGATGTTTACACATGCAGGAATTAAAGCGCATTAATGCTGTGTGTGGACTGACATGAGACTAAAGTTAGTCCCAAGTCAGTCCACACATACAGTGTTACTGCATGGTAAGTTGCGTACATGTGCGTTATTGCACAGTAATTAATTGGGTATAAATGTGATACCTGCATGATGCAGGTATCAAATTTACACTCAGGTTGGTATAAAATGCCATATTTACTGTGCAGTAGGGGTGCGCATGTATACAAGCATGCCTGTACTGCACAGTAATTGTGGTTACTGTGCAGGAAATGTGCACATGTAGATGCACCCATTTAAAATTATACTTCCCAAGTTAGAAAAATAAAAAAACAACCAGATGAGGACATGTTTTTTCTTGTTATTTGGAGTTTGGAACTATCCAAACCATACTGAAGTCAAAGGAGATCTTTTAATGGACCTCAGTGGGCTCTCAATCTGACCCTAAACCAGAATCGTTCAAGTCATTGGTATTTGGTCTATATAAAAATGCTTTAAGCAAGAAAAACTAAGGTGAGGTGATTAGGAAAAAAAGCCAGATTCAAAAGAATTGAGCTATTTAATTAGTCAGATAAACCAACGCCAAGTAGTAACTTGGACCCCAGTCCTGCAAAGACTTCTATGTAGCAGGAACTTCACTTGTGAATCTCTTAACATACACATCTGATGATTTTTTTCCCCTCAATACAAAGCTCACATGAACAAACTTTGCGACTGGTGAAATTAGCTGAAATTATTGTGCCTAGTTTTACTGTACAACAACTCTTTGCTAGCAGGTCCCTCTACAGTTTAATATCTTTATACAACTAAATTCCTCTCATCTGTGCACCACGCGTGTTGTTTATTGTATCACATGAAATGTTTTTGATCAGCTGTAAGAAGATCAAACTAATCTATACGCTCCCACACTTCTCTTGCGTTTATGATTGGGTGTAAATTTACTTGTGTTGAAGGACTATAAAGTATGCAAAGGAAAATATGCAGGTAAAACATCTCTTTCTTCTGGCTCATGTTTTCTCCAGGTCAAGAAAATATGAAGACGGTTTACTGTCTGAGATAAATTACATTACATTAGCTGCATTTCAGGGCTACAACCAACCTTTGCTACATGTGAAACTTTCTAGAAACCTGTGTGGGGGCTAACTTCCTTATAGCAGCAAATATTATACACATATTTCATTCCGATAAGTGTGCATTTCATGGCAAAAGCTGAAGGCATTTTTTGCCTGCTATAAAAGCACTAGGAATATTTTTCTTTGGCAAAGCAAAATGTTTTTAGAGTAGCCTTGTAGTCTTACAGGCCAGCTAGGGGCAAAGCTGTTAAAGCATTCACCTGTCTGCAGTAAAAGGTGGAGTTCACCACCTAAGTCATCAGAACCTTGCTACTAGTGTAAAGACTTTGCTGGAGTGATATATGACTCAAACAGCAGCCTCGGGCAAAGGAAAGCTCATCCAATCCTGAAATACCTCAACCTTTAGAAAAAAAATCCTTTGAAAATGTTATGTACATGTAAACCACTTGGTGTTTAGATTTAACTAATGTTAAACCTCACAAATAAGTATCATCATTGCCATTTTCAAGAATGGAAAATGAAGGGACCAGGACACTTGTGGGTAGGCAAAACATTACTCAGATATAAAAAGCATCATGCTTCTGTAGAAAAGCAGCAGACAAATAACACAACCCCTAAACTGAGGTCACTTCTCTCAGTTTGGTGGAGAACTAATCCTGAATGAATCAAGGATAATGCACTACTTGCATAGGTCAGTGGTTCTCATCCTCTGGTACCTTAAGTATTTCTTTCCAATTGACACGGCAAAAGTGAAACCAGAAGTCCCACCGTGGCACTGGTTTCGTTGCTGTGAGCCAAGTCCCATTATTTCCACTGCGGCCCGGGGGCAAAGCAGCCCGCGTGGTGTCTCCCTCCCCATCCGCTGGCACGCCGACACCGGGGAGTGAAAGCTCCAGTATACCGGACTCAGCAGGAGGGCTGGTGACTGGAACTTCCTACCCACCCAGGCAAAGACCAAAATGTAGCACCCGCGTACCCCCTGCCCGTGTGTCGCCACAGGTATGTGTACCATGGGTTGAGAAACACTGGCTTAGGTAACAGTCTACCAATTAAGTTAAGGCAACTTGTATAGTTCTCTCTGCTTCTATTGGATTACCTGCTCCTGACAATCTAGTAGCAAGTCATTGAAATATCAACGGGCCATTAGTTAGATCCCAAACATAGGAGCAAGATCCTCTAGCTATGTTTTGGAGAGTTTTCTAAGGATAAGTACAAATATTCAAAAGGCCTGAGCCTGTATTGATTCAGTCTTTGCAGGCTAGTCTAACCTGCATACATTAAATTGATTTCCAAGTGAATAGACATTCACTTTTCATTCCAGAAATGCAGCTACATGCCTGCAGTGGCTCAGGCTAGAAACCAGGGGGCAGGGGAGCATTAAAGTAAGCCCTTTCTTCCCTTCAGCAGCAGCTGCAAGGCTGGAAGGAAGCTGAGCTGGGGGTGGGGCAGGCATGGTCAGACCCTGGCAAGCCACTGTGTATGACTGGGGAGAGTTTTAAACTCACACCCTTGCATGCAGGGTCCCCAGGTGGGGTGTCTCCGGAAGTGGGTAGGGGAAGCCTCCCTTGCCATGCATGTCCCTGGTGGGCATGGCCATACACTGGCCAGGGTAGCAGCTCAGGCAAAGGAGTGAGATTAAATCCTTCATTTCCCCTCATGTTCCCTCTCCCCTCTAGATTACACTGGCCAGGGCAGAAGCTCAGGGGAGGGAGTGAGATTAAACCCCTCATCTCCCCTCTCTCCCTCTGGCATAGGGACCCCAGCCAGGGTTTGCCAGCTTTCCCCGTTGCTGTCTGCTAGCACAGCGGGGGCTTGGTTGGAGCCCGCCTAGGCAGCACATCAGCCAGAGCCAGCCCGGGCAGCACCTGAGGCAGGGAGGGGGATTAAATTCCCCTGTCTCCCCTCTCTCCCACTGGCATGGGGACTCCGGTTGGGGTCTTGCTGGCTTTCTGCCCTGCTGGCCATTTGCATGGTGGGGAGATGGACAGAGCCAGCCTGTGCAACCAGTAGGGTGCAAAGCTGGGGAGAGAGGGGAGACGGGAGTTTAAACCCTCTCCCTGCTGCCTCTTTGCCTGAGACTGCTGCCTGGGCTGGCTCTGGCCATGCCCCGTGCTGTGTGAGCAGGGAACAGTGGGGGAAAGCTGGGCAGACCTGGGCTGGGTCCTGTGTGAGTGGTAGAGGGGAGGCAGGGGATTTTAAACCCCTACTCTCCTGAACCTGATGGCCCATTCCCCCCGCCCCTCCATTCCAGTGGGGAAAAGTCTGGCAGGGGCTGCTCTGCTCCCACCAGGTGGGCCGAGCTGTACCAGCCGGGTTTCACCCCTCACCCCCTGGTCACAAACCTGCCACTGCTTAGGTGAAGAAGCAGAGGGGTGGAGCCAGCTGCTCTGCTTGAACAGACAGCACTGTCCAGCCTAGGGCTGCAAAGCATTGTGGGGGATTCTGATTTAACTTGAGCTGGAAGTTGTTTGGGACTGAAGTTTCATAAACTGGTTTGACCTAAGTCAGTTAAGTCTGATACTGCATTCAACCTCATTTATCTTAAACCAGTTTGGGTCATTTTGAAACCGGTTGATGTGCAGTAAACTTCTGTTGTGTTACAGGTTTAAACAAGTTTCTGATCACTTAAACTGGTTTATGTATATTGTCTAGCCCAAGGGTCAATAAAAGCAGCATCCAAACTCCCATCTCTGGCTATGGCCAATTTCCAGTGCTTCAGATGATGGAAAGGCAGGAAGAGAAGCCAAATGATGCACTTGGAGGGTAGAATTTCTTCCTGGTCCCTGTAGGCAACCAGCAGAAGTCCTCAAATATAGGGTTACCATATATTTCCAACGCAAAGGTCAAATTTGTTTTCCATTCCATTAAGGAGATACCAAATGGCTCTATCTGCATGCCACAAACACTGATATTCACTCCACAAAAACTTGTACTCTATCATATTATCACTTTCATAAACTGTACTAGTTTGCCCATTTTCTCCAGAAGACCATTCCAAAACACCATATATCTTAAAATGAAATGCCTTCTTTTAATTTGAAGTCTAAATTTGTTCATGAACAATTTGTATTAATCTGATCTTGCTCCAATACTGTTCTTCAACTTAAAATAGCTCTTTCCTCTGTGATATTCATCCTGTGAAAAAAATTATGAAGTGTAATCGTGTCCCCTCTTAACCACCATTTCACTAAGCTTAACAAGCCAAGTTCTTTAATCACCTTTCCAAAGATGTAATCAGTGGGCACGTCTACACATGCTATTCATGTGATATAGGCTTACTGCACAGGAAAATACTTCCCTGGGAGCATGTCTATACATGCACCCTATTGGGAACAAATCTGCTCCCAATGGGAGCAGCCCAGTACAGGGCCATTTCTGCCCTGCTCTGCAGTCTCATTTCTGCCCTGCAGCAGCCAAGGGGATCTCAGGCTCCCTCAAGGTGCTAGGCTGGGGGCTTACAAGGGACACAAGGCTCAGTCCTTATGTGCACGAGGCCAGGCGAGCTCTGCCTACTGCAGTTGCAGCTGTCTCCTGGCCCCATACACATTGGGACACACAATCACCATAGCCTGTTGCTCAGCAGGGCCTCCTTGTCCAGCAGGGGACTCACTGCGAGCTGTTCCACTTTTGGGGCAGCTGCCAGTGAGCCCCCAGCTAAGAAGGGAAGCACAGCGCGAACTTTCCCATCCCCTGTGGACCCCTGCTGGTGTGACTGACCAGGAGCAAATTTGCATTCCATCAGTGTGTACACAAGCACTGATTTGCACACTGTATTTACAGGTAGTAGTCTAATTTACTGCACATTAGCTGCTGCACATGGTTACATGGTGACACCTTACTACACAGTAGATTAGTCTACTGCTCAGTGGGCATGTCTACATGAGATGCTACCCTGCTGAACCAACATGGTATGGTGATATAGCTTATCGCTATGGTGATTTAGCATTGGCAAGCACAAACCATGACACTTATGCTACATTGCCATAGCAATAAGCTAGCTCATAGTGCGTTGCTATAGCGACATAGCTCCTAAAAATAGCTGTGTACCTCTGCGATGGTGCAGTAACAGGTGTTACTGTACTGTCATTTTGTAATTCCTAAAGCAAGAACTAAATGATGCCACAGTAACAACTGCACTGTGGGAGGCATGCAGAGATGTATCCAGGAAAGCTTCTTGTGTTGTAGCCCAGTATGTCAGTTCTCCAGCCCTCTAACCACCTTAGTACCCTTTCATTATTCCTGTTTGAAACCCTACTTTTTGCCCTGCAGCTCTTCAGCTAGTAGTATTTTAGCCATTACTAGCAAAGCTCTTCTTTACCATGTCTACACTTACTTTCTTCCTTTGTCTTTTGTTCTGTTTTGTGATGCTGCTATTCTAACGCAACTTTAATGCTGTAACTCCCTCAGTGCACATGCAATGAACTTATGCAAAGTGTCATTTGCACCAATATGGCTTACCCTGGCAAGTGATTTTAACTACTTCCAGCACATGGATCATTCTATACTGCTGGTCATATAAGCAGGATGCTATCCATGTGACCATAAAAGGAAAATAATTATTATTAATGAAGCAAGATTTGGGTATGAATGTAAGGCAAAATATTTCAACACTAAATATGTGCATAGCATGGTATAACATCTGTTTTTATACTACCCAGTACATCAAGAATTACCTTCAAGAATACCCAGCATGCAAAGTATACTGCAAACCTCTAATCATGGTTACCAAATGCAGCCACTAGATGGCACTTAAAGTGATAGTTTGTAAATGTATCTTATGCATATCCTGATACCTACACTATCATTAATTACTATTTTCATTGAACCATACACAATTCCTGTTTAGTCACAGCAGTTGCACTTTCTGACACATTAATGAAGGAAGACAGGAATACAACCTTAGAAAGCTTCTCAGAGGGAAAACACTGATATAAAGGGAAGGAAGAAAATAAACAATTCCTGAGCAGACGGTGAGATGTATAAAAAGGGAAGGCAATGAACAGTTAGAGGGAATATATTCAACCTTTCACTTCTGTCATACCAGCTTAAAGTTGTGCATGCTACAAAGCAGCACTATTAATGAAACAGTATTAATAAATGTGATAAGACTGAGCTTTTAACCCCATTATTCTTTGGCACAGTGCTGGAGCAAATATGCCACTGGGAGTTTCAGCACAGTAAGAAAATGGTTTATGAGGACTTTAATAATTACAAGACGAAAAAAAGCACATTAGAAATATGCAGCATATGTAATTCCAAAAGATAATTATTTTAGACAAAGCCAAAATGATACATAATGGGTGAGCAGATTTGTTATTAGTCTGAGAAAACAATATCATACTCTAGGACAGGGATTGGCAACGTAGAGGCTGCAGGTCAGATCTGGCCTGTCTAACCATTGGATCTGGCCTGTGGATGTGGGCTTCACCGGCATCCAGTGGTATGGGGCACCTTCTGAGAGTGTTCTCTCTGTGACACCGTGGGAAGGAATATTGAAGGAAGAAGCTTTCCCTGGCTGCCGGAGAGACAAGCAGCAGCAGTGGCGTAGACCTACTGCCCACATCTCCTACCTGCATCCAACCTGGGGTGAGTCATTCTGACCCCAAGACGGAAAAGATTACGTACATGTAGGACATGTATTAACTTGTCTTCCAGGATATGTATTATCTTTATTCCTGCACTTCTGTATTAATATGGGAATGGATTAGTATTGCTTTCTAGTACATACTAATATTGTGTTTGGACAAAAACCACATCTTTTAGTTGTTTCCAAAGTGTTTTTTATAAAACACTGCAGGTGTTATACAAATGATGATAAAAGAATGGGAAAGAGAACAAAAATTGTGGTTTGTTTTCTAAGGGGCTCCTCTTTATTAAATGGCAGAAAATATTTCCAAGTAGCAGAACTGGC
>JAGPOW010001338.1:70286479-70309354 GCA_030014935.1 Caiman crocodilus
CCTCAGCTGAGGAGTTCACCGCTGTGGAGGTACCCCATGCAGTCTCCCAGCTAACGGGGCTCTCAGCCACATAGGAGATCCTGCTACATGTGCAAAATAAAGCTCAGGAATGACCAGCTGTAAAGTTAGTTAGGTGGGGAGCCTCAGGGCAAGGGGAAGCCTTCATGGGGAGGGGGCAGGGAGGGAGCGTGAAATGGAAGAGGGGTGACTCTTACCTTTCAGTCCTCTGGGCCTCTGCTTGCAGGAGCAAGTCACAATTGTGCGGGTCCAGGACAGTCAGAGAAGTTATTTTGCCTGAATGTGTGGTGTGACCACTCTAAATTTGAGCTAATACTAACACTGATTACCACTTTTAGAAGTCAAAGGCTAACATACAACAAGGCCCTTGTGCTTGCACGTAGATTTTTTTAGGTAACTTAAGACTGGATTTTAAAACCATTTTAGAACTTTTTTTGTACTGAAAAATATTTTTTTTATTACTTAAAAAATATAGGAACTGCAGAAACAAATAATTCTGAAGTCACATCTATAGTAAACACAGATTATTAGGCATAAAATAGACATAAATAAAGATAATTCTGCATACCTCCTAAAACTTGTCTGAGGATGATACAAATGGATAGGATTAGATTGCTCTGTTTCCCTACAGTAAATGGAGATTCTTAAGTAGTTCCTAATGCCAATTCAGACTGCCCGCTTCTTGAGCAGTGATGTGCTTATAGCTAGCCAGTTGTTCATTTGCATTTGGCAATAGAAAACATGCCCTCTGTATCCCAATCAGACTCTGCTCTAGGACTTTTGATCAACCACCTGGAGTTGGATTACAGAAGCCAGGGCCTGTCCCAGTTTTCCAGGGACCCAGGGTCACCCTATGAATGGAGTACTTCTGCTTGTGACAAGTAGATTGTGGGTACAGGCTCAGACCCCAGGAGGGACGGAACTAGGAGGGCCTGAAGCTCCCAAAGACTGAGGGCATTAAGCCAGAACCCAGGAACATGAGACCAGGGCCATGAAAGGGAGAAAAGGGCTTGGAAACCCAGAGCCTGCCAGGGCAGGTCAATGGCCCTCAGATGGAGGGACCCAGCCAAGGTCAAGTGGACTAAGGCGGGGGCTGCAGCCAAGACGAGTTTATAAAACTTGAAGTGAAACCCTCTAACCTATATAGGCAGCCTCCAGGTCCAATTATATCATCAAGGAGCACTGACAAAAGTGAAAAAATGCACTTTGCAGGAAGCAGCAGTGTGTTAGTTTAACCCAGCTCCACAGCATCTGTATAGATCACACGCTTCAGCAGTGATTTTATCTAAAACTGGTTAAATCAGATAAAAGTGTCAAAAACCCCCCACTGAAGCACCCTGATCTATACAGATGTTGTACACACTGGATCCAATTAACATGATGCCTCTCCTGAGCATGTACTGGGCTCAGCATGGTGGAGGGTGGGCAGGAGAGTGGAATTTAAATAAAGCACCATTTTTGGCAGGACAGAAGGGGATTTACATCTGGAAGCAGACATGGAGAAGCAAATGAGACAAGAGTGGGACCCTGAGAGACCAGAGGAAGCAAGTGAGGGAGGATGGAGGCAGCTGCTAGGGGGTGACTTGGCCTCCCCAGGGCCTAAATTGCTATCATACATTTGCTCCTCGTTAGAGCCTAGAAATTGGAATCAGAGCTGCAAGGGAGATGCTTCCATCACGTCAACATCCAGGTGCTAACAGCTGGAACACCTCACTGAACCAGAATGCATATCCAACAGCAGCACTGAGCATAGCAAACCCTCTGTACCTCCACTTCCTCACCCTCTGGCATACACGGTTACTCTTGAATACTTCAACTAGTGATGCCCACTTTTCACCCAAGGTTGTAATGGGAAGAGCAATTCCCAGGACCTCAGGATGTCTGCACCAGTTCCCTCTGCAGTATGTATTACTAAATGTTAGTAGTTCATTTAAAAGAGGGAAAAAAAGAAAACATCATCCAAATTTTAACTCTACTACATGCCGATATCTCAAAAAAAAAATCAGTACTGAAAAATACCACTCTGATATGGGGAAGGGAAATAAATGTATTAACGTCTTATATACAATGGTGTTTATTTTGTACCGTATTTATTAGGAAGGCTGTTCATTGATTTCTTGCTCTTTTTCTCGTTCATTCAGAATAGGACCTGTCTCTCCACTCCATGGTTTATTAATAGAGCTTCAAGTTTCTCTCCAGATTAAAACTTGATTTCTCTGATGTCCAAGGATTAAGTTTGTTTGGTGTTTTTAATTAGTTCTTTTGTGGATAAGGGCTGGAAAGAAAGCAGCTGTCAGTTACTTTTTAGAACTTGGTTTTGGCAGAGACATTTATTTTCTGAGCTTTGCAGTCAGAACTGTCTAAGAACTGATAGCCCAAGGTCAAACCACAATCTTCTTTGGATAGTAAATAATGAATCTTTTTTGAACTATTTTGACAGGAAAGCAATTGTTTCCAGCTGAAGAGACATGGGTGGATGTTTACATGAGTGTGTACATTAAGAACCAGAAAGAATAGTGGCTTTTGCCAAAAACATAGCAGTCCAAAGCATCTCGACTAAAATGGACATACCATGTAAATACAGAACTTTATATACCTTCGCTTCCATAGGAAATGTGTCTGGGGTGAACTAACCTTATTAATTTCCTGCAACCAAAAACCACTGACATAGGACAGATAAACCGAGAAGTCAAATTAGTCCCCGTTTTTAACGGTTCTTTAAATTACATGGAATTATGGCCTTCTTTTGTAGAATACATTTTTTTTTAAAATATACCAGCTTACTAAATGTTCTACAAAAATTCAAAATTTTTGTTCCACATTTCCTCCTACAGCTGTTACCCCAAGGAATGTTGGGCCAAATTCCTGGATTTTCTGCAGTCCTGTTTGTGAGTGGGGGGGGGCACTGGGGGTCACCCCCCCACCTGGCAGCGTACAGTGAGTTAGGACTCTTTTTTTTTAAAAGGACCAGGAGCTGGGGCTGGTGGGGCAGCCATGGGGGGTGGGGGTGGAGGCTGGAAGAGTGGACCGGGGTTAGGGGACTCGTGGCAGAGCCCTGCACTCAGCATGGGGCAGTGGGGGGCAGTGGGGATCACCCTCTCACCTGGTAGCAGCCAGTGAGTGCATGATTTTTTTTTTAAAGAGCTGGGAGAATGGACCGGGCGGCCATTGAGAGCAGGCGGGGGATGGGCCCGAATCAGAGATTTGGCCTATTTGGCAGCAGCCAAATCTCCAAATCGATTTGGGACAGTGATTCAAATCAGCAAATTTGAATCTCTTTCCTCCAAATTGGCCAAATCTGAAGCAAATACTGGCCGCTTCACACAGGCCTAGTGGCTACAACTTCACTACGCTACTATTTTTGTGGACTATTATAATGTAAACGATAAAACTAGTGACGGTTGTTTAATCAAACAAATTACTGCCCCATTATTTTCTTCTTATTGAACATTAAACATAAATCTTGTAGTTTTTATTTACATTAATGTTGGCCGGTTATGTATGCACTTTCTTCCTTAAATACCAGGGCATTTCAGAAACTAATGGCAATTTTGAAATTAAACCATTCTCTGTGCAATTATCGTTTGCTGGACTACATCACTTCTTCATGTAGTCACTGCTTTGCAACACAGATATCCTAGCAAGTCAGAAATTGCCAGCTACTACTCTCAGGGAAGCTCTTTGGTTTCTGTGCCACCCACTCTTGCACTGTGAGTTTCACCTCTGCATCACTGGAGAATCTGTGCCCATGAAGAACATCCTTCAACTGTCCAAACAGGTAATAATCACTTGGCATAAGAGTGGGACTGTAGGGTGGATGTAGTAAAGTCCAGTCCACGCAAAGTCTCAATAACCACCCATGCTCTGTGTAGTTTCACATTGTCTTGGTGCAGCAAAACACCTTGCTTGAGATTTCCATGGCAATTTTTCTAAATAGCTGACTTCAGCTGGTGAACATCATGAAATTAGGTGCTGCTGTTGATCATGCCCCTGTGCTCCATGAAGTAGTCAATGAGTGCAATACCAAACCAGGGGGTGAAAGCCCAGGCCACAGTATTTCTAAGCCTAGTCTATCTATCTTCACCCAGAAGAACCCTTCTCTTTGCCCTGCATACATTACAGAAACTGGGTACATGCGTCCACATGTTGTTGTTTATGCATTCCCATTTTTAATTTGACACGTGCCAGTTCAACACTTGGGATCTCAATATTGCACTGTTAGGCAGGAGGATGTGATACAAAATTATACATACATACAAACTACACGTACACCACTATGAGTTCACATACACATACACAAACATGCACTTCTGTGGCTCTGTATGAATACTTGGGGGCTTTTGGGGTAACTTGGTGCTTAGCATTACTTGAGATTAAGCTGCCTTTGGGGTTTTTTGGGGTCAATTGGGGTTGGGGTTATTCAGGGTCACTTGAGGTTAATGTGCCCAGGGGTTACTCAAGGTCACTGGGGCTTGAGGTTAATTGAATCCCTGGTGTTATTCAGGTGCACCTGGTGCTGGGGTGAAAGTGAGAGGAAAAATCTGGGTGGCAATAAGGAGAGAGTTGGGAAACAGAGGCAGAAAGCTGGGAGATCGAGGCTGGAGATGGAGAGGCAGAAAGAACCGTGGGAGAAAGCTGGGAAATCAAGGAGGGAGGGCCAGGAGGTCAATAAGACAAAAACCCAACTCTGGGTTTCAAAATAACAGTTTTATTAATCAGGCAGCATACTATACAGCCCCACAAAATTACTGGTTCCCACACACACACCCCATCTCACCTCCCCGCCCCACACACACACACAATGGTAGCAGGAGAGGAAAGTCTTGGTGGAGGGATTGGAGTCGAGGTGTGTGGGGACAGAGTCCAGGTCCTTTGCTTGAGGGAGGAAGGTGGGTGATAGCTACCTATCCTGGGCTGTGAGTTCATCCTCGATGGCCAGTCAGGGTCTTCTCTAGCAAGGTGTTGTCCATAGGGGGTCACCGGCAGGGCCTGTGGGTGGATAGATGATGTGGTGTAGTGCTGGTCAAGATGGAGAGGGAGTCCCAAAGAGATCACACTCTACCACCCCTTTTATAGGGGTGGGCTACCTGTGTCTTCTGTGGGAAGGACATGTCCAGACAAGGCCTGTCCTGCTCAGATGCATATGTGCAAATCCTAGTGTGCTCATTGCCTAGTGAGATACAATGGTGAGGTTGCTGGTTTCTGCAGGGTCTTTGTCTTCCAAATGTTGGGTTCCTTCCGTTTCTTTATCTTTTAAACGCTGGGTTTTGTCTCTGTTCCTGGATAAGATCTGTGGTTCCTGGGTGAGTCAATGCAAGGCAATGGTCAGATCATTGAGTTGATGATCCAATTACTGATCATTTAGTAGAGGCCTGATACCATTATGCCTCAAGTACCCTCATTCCCATTCATTCAGGAGCCATTTTATACGAGACTGGTTAGACATGAGTCACAGTTACCACATACTATACTATAGGTTATAACCCAGGTAGGGGACTCAAGATGGAGGCTTGAAATACAGAATGGAAACTTGACATTACTTTACAGACACAGGCCTAAATCATACAATATTAATATGAAACAATAAAAACCAATGCAAAAATGATAGGAATACAATGTACAAGAGTAAAAATCAATACAAACAGAACAGAATGCTATTTACAACATAAAAAGGGGCTTATTACAATAATAGCATTCAAGAACTTAGCTTACATATGCCAGCTTATAATTACTTATAAGGGATAGACAAGGCAGAGAGGAAGTCAGAAATGGTTGGGAAAGGGGAGGGAATGTATTTTTAAGTTACAAAAAAAAGAAAGAAAGAAAGAAAGAAAAACCTGGTGGTTTTACTATACCACCAGTGCTTTTCATACTCCATAGAGAGATGCTTTCCAGTAACTCAGGCAAAATGCTGTGGATACTGCCAGTACTTTATGCCTTCTACTGCCACGAGATCAGGAATGCTTACTTCCCTGTTCACATGCACAGCAGCATTGACTTTGGCAATCTTGTCTTTCATCATGACTGTGTTGGGGCGTCCTGCCTGTGACCATCTTTGAACTTCTCAACCCACTCACTGACCTTCCATACAGTCTTCACCATATCGTGACACAACCATATGGTGAATGTCATGAGGCAGCACACTGTCGGATCACAAAAAATGAACAGCAGAACAATTTTCTTCTCCGGTGCACGTAGACAGTAGCAAGGCCATATTGTTTATGTGCTCACTAGCCTAGTATCATGTGTGTTCACTGCAAAACAACCGCTGCATTTGACAATAACTTCATCAGTGTTCCCCGCTGCTGTGTAGTTTCCCACTTTGTCACAGACATATAGCACGGGCAGTCATTTGCTGTTTATCTCCTCCTTTAAAGACATAGAGTATGGTATAATACAAGGGTGTTTCCGAAAATATCGCATTAACACTTCGTTACTGAATACTTACTACCCTGAGCAAAACAGATTATATAGTAATGAGTTTATTGCTAGGATAAGAGAGATCCGATTTTCTGTCATAATTTAAGTGTTCAACGCTCATAACAAAGTTGTTCGGGTTTCCTCTCCTTCCTGGCACAGCTGGTTATTTACAGCCCCGTGCATAGGTAATTATGCCCTGCAATCCTCTTTCTGCAGGGTTCCTTTTGCACAAAGCTTTGGCTTTTTCCAACTGTGCCTCTGCCTTACTCACCAATTTTTCTGTGTAGGCACCCATGATCCTTCTTTATCCTCTGTGTGTTGCCTCTAAGAGCCTTTATGGCTGTAAGTATCAGCCTGTAGGACTTACTCTACTCCACAGACACATTCTTTAGGACCCTTTCTAGCTTAATCCTCCTTCCTAAAATAGTCTTTTCCATTCCCTGGGTCTAATCTTCCTCCACCATAGAAGTACCTTTGCCTTCAATATGAACTTTTTCCCCATTGTAAGCTGGACAGCTTTGTATCAGATAACTGAGGAACAACTATTCCTTCTGTATCTCTGTCCTTGGCTTATAGTCTGTATGATTCCCAGGAAGCTAGAAACCAAAGGAATCAATAGCTTAAGTAACCCACTTTACAAGTAACCCAAGTCTGATATTCCAATTTGAGGTTTCCCAACCCAACCACAGTCCTTCAAACACCTATATACTTTCTGAACTTTGGTCTACCAAATAGCCCTGCTAAAGTCAGTTAGGCGGTGAGTGAATACAGCTACTTACTTTATAGGAATAACAGCCACAAGATGATCAAGAGCAGGTTCAGGCTAGACATCAGGAGGCACTACTTCACAGTCAGGGTGGCCAGGATCTGGAACTAGCTTCTAAGGGAAGTGGTGCTGGCTCCTACCTTAGGGGTCTTGAAAAGGAGGCGTGATTACTACCTAGCTGGGATTATGTGAGCTTAATTTAGTGGGGGGTCACGAGCCCAGTATTCATTTCTGCCCATGGCAAGGGGTCGGACTTGATGATCTGCTCAGGTCCCTTCCGACCCTACACCTATAAATACTTGTAAACCTTGGATCCTAAGCCCTTAGATTGCTCTGGGTACAGCTATGCATGCTAGCTTCAAGTGCAACTCACTGGTTTCTTCATGTCAAATTCTTTGGACAAGTTCTAATACTTGGTATACCTGTTCCCAACATGGCTGCTATTCTCATAAGAAAATTATGCCAGTCCTTGTACCATGCCGATTTCTGGTAGTTTATGAAAAGGCACTCAAAACAACATTTGAATATATGAGAGAACATGCATTGTCTTTAAGGGCAAAAAATAGAATTTTATTTTCCACTTTAACAATAGTTTAAGAAAAAAATATTCATCATTTCCCTAGTCTTATACACCTTATTCAAGCAAAATCTCTTGGAAGTAAAGACCATACAGAATTTAGCCCCTGTTTATTTCCTAGGTATTAAAGACTAGAACTCCACTTTTTACCCTTGTAAAATTTCAGCTTCTTGAACATCTTTAAAAACACTTAGCGAAGTCAGTCATCTGGGCCATAGATTTTATGTTGGAAAAATATGTTAAATAAGACTACCCCGGACTAATATGGACCGCATGGTCCTGTTGTAAAGGTAGCTTGCTTGATACTTAATAGCTAATAGTTTGAGTTTTTTTTCTCACTGTTTTACAGTCAAAATCTACAGGTTTCATTAATATCACTGAAAAAATGTAAGTAGAAAATAAAAACGAACTTAATGTTTTTCTCTTCATTATGTCTCACCTCTTTCCCCCTACCATTTACATATACACACATACACAATTACTCATGTTTAAAAAAAAAAAATCAGACCAACCAAACAGATTGTGATTTTAGTCCCAAACTATATTCTAAGTGAGACTATTACTATTTCAGCTAGATATTTCAAGTATTAAATAGTGATTTTTGGAAGGATAAAAAACCTAGAAAACTGGTTCTAAAGAAACCTAGAAACACGTCTAGTATTCAAAATATCTAGTATTCAAAATAGTAGGAGAAAATCTATTTTCAGTCTGCCAACCTCAGTTACTGTGAGCCATATAAGGCGGAATATTGTGGGTAACTGAAGGCCAGATTCAAATATATTTCAGAGCACTTCTGCTTAGGTACCAAAACACCCAAGACTTAGGCACCTTGACCCAGGAGAGTAATACAAATAAAGAGCATTATGTGCCTAGGATCACCATATATATTTAGCAGATATTTACTCCACTCAGGTATAACTATATGCAGGTTCTGAATCAGAAGACATGTCAATCCAAATCCTATTCCATATGCTAGCCACCTAAAATGGTATTTAAGTATCTAAGTTTGATTCTTTGCCACCCTTCTAGGCTCCCTGAAAAAAGGAAAAAAGTTAATGCTTTTACCTTTGTGATGTGGCTTCATCATAGCCTTGAGTCCAAGTTGCAAAGGGCATGTCTATCCATGCACTTTAATGTGCAGTAGCCTATTTTAATGTGCATTAAAGCCTCATGTAAAAAACCATGTTGATGTGAAGTAAAATAGGCATTAAGCAGACCTGTCACAGAGAACCCCAGGCTCTCTGTTACTTAAAGAGGAAAAGCAGACCAGCCAGGGAGGTCTGCGGACAGGCAGGTGGCAGCAGCTGCAGGTTGCCAGGGCAACTCACTAATGGATAATTAGCCAACAACTGCAACATGTCAGATGGCCAGATGCAGACAGGACCAGCGAGAGGAGCATATAAGTTAAGGTTAGGAGCTAATAGGGTAGTTTTTCCTTAACTGCCTCAAAGTAAGGAGAGTTTTCTTAGGGGCTCCGAGGATGTTGGGTTAGTGAAGCTTCGTTCTCTTAGAGGTAGAATGCTGTGCTATCTGTTGTTATTCTTGTTATAGCCCGGGGTTTGTGTTCGGCGTCCTGTCTAAGCGGTAGCAGTCTGTGAGTATGCTGCTTTGGTCCTACTTCCCCTTTTGCTAAGCCTGGATCTGGATTATGCTAAACCCAATAGATGCAATAATCTTCCAAGCATAAGACTTGGGGCTGGGGAGCAGAGCCGTTCCCCAGAACTGGTAATGAGAACTCCCCATTTGTGATGCGGAAATCTTATGTCATGGTTAGACCAAGGTGCTTTGGGTAAATATGATATAATTTACCCAAAGCACCTTTGCCTGTGTCCTTAGACCAGCACCCCCCCAAATTACACCATGGTTAGGAATGGTTCCTTGCCTGCTCCTTTCCTTCTGACCCAGGTTCTACACCATCCTCCTCTGCCCTGTGCACCGTTTCCCTGCTGCAGGTAGTGGAGGTACTAGATTTAATGTGCATTAACTAACGTGGTAGTCTTCAGTGCATAGTGCTCAGTCATGGGTAGGGTCTAACCAGGTTTCCATTAGCCCCTGAAAATCAAAGCTGTTGTCTGTAAGTCAGGGTGCGAGTTCTTCTTGCTTGTTCCCCTGGCATTAGTATAGAGGCATTTGAGACCTCGGAATGGCGCCTTTAGTGTCCCCTTCCCCATTCTGATGCCCAGTTGGTTCCTTAGTACTTACCTGGGATGTACTGTTGCGTGTCTCATAGTTTGCAGGTTCTTGATTCTCTCCATCCCCTGCTTCCGCAGGACTTTGGCACTACAAAGAAATATTTCCATTAAGGTATGTCAGGTGTGTTTAAATGGGATACACAGAGGAGCTGGAGTAGGGCAGGATCAGCATGGCCACTAGGGAGCACCACGGTCATCCTAGGGCTTGTCCTGCCATGGAGTAGAATCCCTTAAGTATGCAATATATTGTCCTAATAACTCCTATAATAGAAGAAATAAAAGCAAATGGACAAAATCCAAAAAACCAAGGTGTTTGTATTCCGGACTTGAGCCCATCTTTAATGGTTCTACAATAATTTATGGCTCCACAAATAAAGCTTTTCCGCTGACTACAGCGGTTCTGTTGCCACATGTCATAAGTTCAAAATACACAGGCGCAAAAGCACTAAGGCTGAAATTTTTCAAATCTGACTAGAGGATTAGGTCACAAGTCTTATGGAAGTGAATGCGAGAAGTTTGGCTAAATCCCATATTCAGCACTGACAAACGCTAAACTGAAGAGAAAATGATAGATACAGCAACATACATGCAAGATCTCTTTACTCTATGAAATCTTGCCATGACTTCAGTACAAATACATTTTTGTTACCCTATATTTTTCCCCCCCTCTGGTATTTCCTGAGTGACAGAGCGTCTTTATGCATTCAAGACCTATTTTGTAATAGATAGATTTACTTCAGATTGTGGATGCAGAAGCCTAGAAAAATTTGATTCGGAAGCTACACTAAGGTTTCATTTATAGAAGATCGTAAGGAAAGCTATAAGACTGACGTGTTAGTTAAGCAGATGTTGACCAAGTTTTATTAATTCTGGTTTTTTCTTTCTTTAAATGTTATGTCTATAATTATCTGACAAGATACATTTGGAAAATGCTTCAAGGTGAATATCCCCTGAAAGTAACCTGTAAAAAGGAATACCCATCTCATTTAAGTGTAGCATTGTACTTTCTCAGTCTCTCAAGAGGGCTGTTAACCACTTAAGATATATGATAACTCCAAATGAAGTACACAACAAAAGTAGCGAAGAAACAATCTTGACAAGTTGTGAGATTAATGTCATTTTATGAATACATTCCCTGTAATTGTAGAGCACAACCCTTCTGTTACTAATATGCAAATAGATTACAGAGGCAAAGACAAGAAAATTAACTGTTTAATGGATTTAAAGGAGCTTATACATAGCCACTCAGTAGAGCCTTGCTAACGCATTAAACTTAACTGGATTTCAGGAGATCTGGATTCGGTACCCGACCCTTCTATAAATTACACCCCACCCTTGTTTTTGGAAAACCTCTTTATGCTTAATTCCTAATCCAGCCAATGTGGTCTTTAATACATTTTTTCTCTTTTTTTTTCTTTGATATTTGTTTATTTTGGTTTAAGATGGGTAGTGATGATTAAGATGTCTGGATACCTTTCCAGTCTTTCAAATTTACAAAACAAAAATCAAACGCAATGCAATTCAGCCCATTTCTTCAGTTTAGTAGCATCAGATATGCAAACACCAACACTTGATTCTACGGTAAGTACAGTCCACAAATTCATGGGCCAGGGAAGGAGTTTCTTGTTAGGACATCAGGGCTCTGAGAGTGCCCTGTCAACAGTCACTTCTCTATTATATGGAGGGCAAATTAGGTTCAGCTCCCTTCAGTGCTCTGAACTGTGACAGCATCTCATGAGGCTGGCCTTTGTTTGCCTTCTCTGTTTAAATTGTGAGAGCTCCAGAGCAGGGACTAGCTGAGCACACCTACACGTGCTATTTACCGAGCTTTTGACTAGTCTAATGTGCAGTAAAGTGTCACCATCTACATGTGCACAGCAATTACTGTGCAATAGATTAATGTAAAGCACCATTTGCTAGTACCAACAAATGCAGGTATTAGCCAACAGTGCTTTTACATTAATGTAGCTGAACGCATGCAAAATGCTCTAAATCAGCCTAGGCAGCGGGGTGGGGGGGCACAATTTCTCCTCAGTTAGCTCCTCACTCCAGGGGGCTAGGGAAGGAGCTTCTGCCTGGCAGCACAGGAGCAGGACATCAAGCTGCAGCCTCCAAGGACATCTGGAATAAGTTTGAGCTGCTGCCTACACTACAGCAGTCACCTAGCTGCTGTGCCACCTTCCCATCAACTGCCTAGAGATGGTGACAGAGCTGCTGCTTGCAGCTCAGAGGACGCAAGTGGCTGCAGCTTACTGCCCCGGTGCTGTACTGCCACATAGAAGTTCTCCTCCTCCTCTTCTTCGAAGTAGAAGAAGGGCTGAATCGAGTTGTAGTCATAGTTCTTGATGGCCAGGCTCATGGTCAGCAGCATTACTGTGACCAGCGCCTGTGGGGCACTTGGGTCAGTGGGATAAAATGGGGTTTACCCCCTGGCCCATGCCCCCACGTAGGCAACTCCATTTTATAGGGGTACATTCTGCCCAATGTGGAAGGCATCTCTCCAGCCTGCACCTCCCAAACTGGGTCTATAGCATGGAGATGCATCCCCTGCCCCAGCCTGTTAAGAGCCTCAGTTGCCTTTGCTAGCCATGTCTCTCCCAGGATCCTCTTGCATTCCCCACCTCTTCCTGCCTCCTCCAGCTGTGGCACAGCCAGCTTCCCTCTGGCATGGCCCCTTTACTCCCCAGGGGTGCACAGCAGAAGGAAACAGTTAGGCCAAGGTGGACAGAGCTCTATGGCAGCTGCAGCTACCTGGCTCCCAGGGCTCCTGTGAGAAAATCCAGAAAAACTTATTCCTTCCTTTGTGCTGACCATCTGCAACCCATTCCCTTTCTAACATCCTCTGCCTCTCCCAAGATGCAAGGCAAGACACCGAGAGGCACAAAGCAGGGAGCATGGTTCCTCCACACCAGCCCAGTACACCAAGCTGTCACTGCCCTGCCCACCCATCCCGGAGCTCCCCACTGCTTGGAGCTGCACCCTGAGCCGGAGGGGGCAGAGTGAGGCATGAGCAACCCTGGCGTAAACTTCTCCTATTGGGCTTAGTTTGCTCTTAACCAGGGTGCATGTGTCAATATGCGCCCAAGCACAATTTAATGTACCTGGTATCTTTTATTAGGCTATCTCAGAGAGATGAAACTCTTCTTTGCAAGCTTTCAGGTATAAATCCCCTTCGTCAGGCTGAAGAAAGAGTGTGTGCTCTTCCTGGCTGGAATGAGTAATAGAGAAGCCAGAGGCTGGTATACGGGTGAGAGCCAGTCAGTGAAGATGTAAATTGAGGAGTCAGTGGGTGAGAGACAGGTGAGGGTGGGGGGAGAAAGGGAATGAAAATAGCTGGTAAATAGTGGAGAGTTACCTGAGGAGTCAGATGTCAGGCAGGTTATAATGTGTCCTAAATCCAATGTCTATGTTTAGTCCATGAACAACAGCTGTGCCCCAGAGTGAACACACACCAGAAATCTAACACAGACAAAAAAGACCCAAATAACTGTGGAGGCACACTTCTCACATTTTTTTTTTTTGTTTGAGGCAGAAGTTAAATGGAAGATGGTACTCCCTATGTCTTGCTTATCCTCTTGGACAAGTGGTTGCCTGAAAGTGCATGGAGGGGGGCCCTATGTAAAAGCCCTGGAGGTTTAGAGAAGATATTGTTTTTCCCTGGCATACCTGTCATGCCACTGGTTAATATGAGAATGGGGCTGATGAAAAGGCATGTTGGAAGAGAAGACAAAACACAAGAAGACAGGGGCTAGAGTAGACATGGTGAGGCAATGGAACCCTTCCATCTCATTGGGAGATTTTTCCCCTTTATTCCCTCCTTTACTGAGGGACCATTTGAGGAACCCAAGAATAGTATGGCACAAATCAAGGTTTAAGACAAGCTTCAAAGAAGTTAGGAAGGCCCCCGAGACAAATCTTTTGATTGATGCAGTCTTTTTGCTGAAAAACTGGCTTTAAAAATTTGCAGCACAGCCTGCTCTGTGGCCTGGGGTTAATGGGTTGCATTGCCAAGCAGTCCTCCCATTTTTTTTTTACTTGAGTTCTCACACACAATACTGTTAAAATCTGCACTCATTAGCCGCATCTACATGTGCAATTAGTGCACATGAATAAACTCCAGAGCTTTATTGCTTCAGAGCTTTTTGCTCCCTGGTGTACCTTTTGATTGCTGATTGCTCTGGAGTTCATTCAAGCACAGCACATTGAGCCAGGTCAGAGCAGCCCCAGCTGACAGGGGATCCCAGGGTTAGGCTACCAGCCTGGGTCTGATTTCCTACGCCCCCCCCACCCCCAGCTCAACATGCTGCAGAGGGGTTGGTTGGGGCACAAGAGTGCTTCAGTGCAGGGCTAGGTGGTAGGCAGCCGCCACACTAAAGCACCCTTGTGACCGAGTGAGCTAAGGCAGCTAGGTTAGCGTTTACACGCGTATTTGTTTTCTGCACCCTAATGGGATACACGTGTAGACACCAAGGCATTTACTACAGAGCTAATTAGTCAGCTCCACAGGAAACTTTTTGTGTACATATACTCACGACCACAGCTCGAGGTGGACAGCTGCAAAACAACCAGACTTCATTTTTTTTTACCTACTTTTATATGATCTCTTATCATTGTTGTCATTTTTATAACAGGAAGAATTGTTTTAAAATAAATGTATAGTCGTATCTGTATCCGTGTAGATACCTAAATACACAAAGTTTGATAACATCTTTAAAACTTATTTTTGGTTGAAGGCAAAATGCAATGGTTGAGTTATAAACTCTGAGTAATGGGATTTAGAAAATAAATACTATGAAAATCATAGTAGGGTAAACAGGCTATTAAAATGATTCAAGCTAATAGTCTGGTAAATTTGCTAGAAATACATTTTGAAGCTTTTAGACCATTTAATGAGCCCTATTGTGTCTATTTTATGCTTGAAAGTTGGAGAGAATTATTTCATAATTTACAAATTGAGATTTAACTATTTCCAAGACTCAGCTGTCAAGTGTAAATTATTTTCTTCTTCAAATGTAGAATTTCAGAGCATTTTCCCTATTACAAAGCGTAGTAGCAACAGACATAGCTGTAGCTTGACTTCAAGCTAGCCTTTTGCTGCCCACAGCGAGCAAGTCCAAAGATGAAGAAAATTCAGTGGAAACCAGTTTTAAGAGAGGCCTCTGGATTCTCATTCTGGGGATAGTAGGTACAGGGCATTTTGTGAAGCAGTTTTTGGTATATATGGTTCCATTCATGAGTTATGAGAGGACTACTTTTATTTGTAGTTATTAACTGGATACTTTTTTTCTTAAAGTTTGAACTTTTCTTTGTGGACTCTCAGGATAATAGTAAAGATTTTAAGGTGGAATTTCTGGATTTTTTTATCTCGGTTGCAAAGAGATTTTATAATGATGTTATCTATGAAGTTATGCTTGGAAAAAAATGTTTAAAAGAACATTTTTAAAGTTCAAAAGGCAAGCGCTCAACGAATAGGAAATGTGAGAATTAAAGGGCACTCTTACACATGCTCCGGGGGTGGGAAGCCAGTGTTTTAATTAGACTGGCTCCAAGAGATGCTCAAAATAAAGCACCTCAGCATCTCGTTTATCAGCATCCAGGTGCTTAAAGCTCATTTGAGCTTTAGTTTAAAACGGTGGTGAGGGCGCTTCAAGCATAGGGACACTGAAACCTGAAATGCAGGAGGCTGCTGGAGCACAGTAATTACCACACTTCAGCAGGCTTAATTTATTAAGTCTGCTCTGACACACTGCAATTACTAGAGATCCTGGTTTTCTCCATATTAAAAACTGCACGTTCTGATTTAAAAAACCAAAATCCACAATGAAAACGAAACACCACTACATATATAGGTATCAATGGAACACAATGCTTTATTGAGATATTTACAATTTTGTAAAGCAATTTCGAAGCCTACCAGTGCTCCAATCACTATAATAAAATAAATTCTAAGTACCTATACATTTTGGTGTTGGATTTTTGTTTTTTTATCATGACAAATCAGAGCTCCCCCTGCCTCCTTAACTCACCAGGATGCAGGACCAGATTCCTAACTTTCCAACCCCAGCCCTGCCAGGGATACGGAGCCCAAGTCTGTAGCCACCTGTCACCTGCAGCAGTGCTTGAGCCCTGGCTGCTGCCCATGGGCTCCTCCCTCCCTCCCCTCCTCCCCGCAAAGAGGGCATAGCCAGATCAGAGCCCATTGGGGGCAGCAAGTGCAGGCTGTCTGCTGTGGGCTCATGGCTCCCTGTCCTGTTGCCCCGCATCCATGGCCCAGCAGGCAGGACCTGGTGCAAAAAAGCAGAGCAGGTCTATGGTGGGGAAGCTTGATGCTGCCACTGGGAGCCCTATGCCATCATGGCAAGGCACCCCCTGCCCACCCAGCAGCAGAGAGGGGTAACAGCTTCAGCCCCTTTAAACTTCCCTTCCAAGCTCCCACCGTCACCAAGCTTCCCTTCACCAAGATTAAATATTTTCAGGTGTCACAACCCAAATCAAGTGAGTGTCCCTGACACAAAAGACCACCCCTCCATATGATTGACATTGAGACCGCCCCTCTGTATGATTGGCATTGTTCTAAATTGGGTATGTTCTGTCTAATTAAGTATTCCTACTTGGCAACTTTTCATTGGCTACTCTAAAAGTATAAAAGTCTGCTCAGTTTCCACCAAATCAGAGTGGAGCGACCTCTGACCACGCTGCAGGAAAGACCATGCAGAGCTCTGAGCACGCTGCGAAGAGCTCTGAGCATGTGGCAGGGTGACTGGTGGACTGATCACCCACCAGCGGCTCCCCATCAGTGACCTCCCAACGTACCCCTTCCCTCCGTGCTCGTTTTGTGTACAAACTCGTTGCGGTAACCCAACTTTGTAACTATGCAAGTGAACCTACAGCCTGCGTCGTGACCACCAGCGGCGTAAGTAAAATCTATTTTGAAACCAATACACTGTCCCACCTTTCCATCGCCAGCCCGCCTGACGTCCGCTTAATTAAACACTGTTCCCCTCGGTCAGCTCTGACCAGTCGGCTGGCCGAGACATCAGGATATTGGAGCCTTCATTTTTAATATTTTCTTTCTTCCATCAATAATAGTCTTACACTTTAGAGAAGATACTCTATTAGTGGTAGCATTAAAATACTAGATTATAGATTGAGATGCTCTCAATTTAAATCTTAATTTGCAGTAACCTATATATCTTTCAAATTTAGTTTTACATAGACATAGCCTGACTTCATGTGCAGATATTGGATTTTGTGAACAGTGACTGGTGCTGAGGGGTAGTTGCAACCAGAGACACAACAAGGTAGGGACACATGGGGGCAGTGGCAATTTCCAGGTACCGCTATGCTGCTGATATAATTGTGCAATTTCAGCAGCAACTAACACTTTCCCCACTACCATGTCAGCACCCGGGGGAGCTGCTCCTGTTGCCTCACTTGAGTTACACTACTGGCTACAACTCCACAATTCCTCCCCCCGAAACCTTCAGACCTCACCCCACCAGGACAGGTAGACCACATCATGGGAGCAACATCTGGGGAATTTTAAAGCACCTAAATCAGGTAAGAATCTCCCCCTTTATCTTCCTCCTTTGATTCTTGGCACCCTGTGCCTTCTCTTTGTTGCTCAGCAGCCTGTCTCTGCCCCTCACATTCCCCACTCCTCTGCTTACTTTTGCCACTGCCCTTGGCTGACCCAGACTATGGGGAGCTCCAGAGCCACTCCCACCCATTGCTGGGGAAATCAGCAGCAGTGGATGGGTTTCTCCTCGAGCCTTCTCCTAGGATGGTGGGAACACCTGGGGGGACAAGCAGGAAAGAGGAACCTGCCTGCCACTGTCCCCAGCTGAGTCAAACTCCCTGTGCAACATGGCTGGAGTCCGGCAGAAGCAGGTCTGGAGCTCCTCCCCCACCTCCAACTTAGCTGGGCACAGTGGCAGGTGGGAAATGGGAAGGGAAGGATGTGGCGTTGAGAATGGAGGTGAAGGGAAATGTGTGCACGTGTGAGAGGAATTCCTAGCCTGATTTGTGGATTTCAAATCCCTGGCTGCTCCTTTTGTGGCTCAGTCCACAAAAGTGGGGGGGGTGTTTGCACCACTGCACCATCCCTGGATATGCCCCTGCTTGACTATGAATCAATTATATGCAGGGATCCTAGTTTTCTGTTTACAAATAAAAATAAAAAAAATCCTGATTTTAAAAACCCCCAAATCCATGTTTTTCTGCAATTAAAATGACTCACTATAGGTATCAGCTGTATAAAATATTTTATTGATATAGTTACATATTTAATAAAATAAATTTTAAATATCTATATCTTTTGGCATTTGATTTTGATTTATTTATCACAGAAAATCAGAGCTCCGCTTACCCTCTTCATTCACCAGGACGTGGGTCCAGTCGTGGCTGTCCCACCCTCTGCTTTGTGCCGCTGAGCAACCCCGATATGCTGGTGCCTTGTCCCCCCCGCCCCATGTCATTGCCATTGATCCCCAAGCCACAGCTCCCCCACCATTGTCAGTGCCCTTCACTCCCATCCCACAGCCCTCTTGGTGCCCCTCACTTCTGGCCCACAGCCCCCATTTCTGCTCCTGCCCCTCAGTCCACCCCAGCCCTGCTGATGCCCCTCAGTTGCAACTTGCTGCCCCCTGCCCCCCCCCCACAGCCCTGCCAGAGGGGGCCCCTAGTTGCCAAGGCTATGGGACTAAGGCCAGGGCCCGTAACCCCCTGTTTACCCCAGCAATGCAGAGTGCAAAGCCCAGCTACCCCCTACTCATGGCCACAGCAGAGCCTATGGCAGAGGGGATGAGACCTGGCCATTGTGGGCTTGGAGCTCCCCACCCCGCTTCTCTTCCTCTGGGGGTCTCTGCAGCCCAGTGGGTGAGACTTGCAAACTGTGGCAGGGAGGTTCAGAGCCTCCACCAGGAGCCCCACACTGGCTGCCCAGCAGCAGTGGTGGTGGCATGCAGTTGTGCCCCCGCACTGCTTCCAGGTGGTCAGGGGGTGCCACGCCATGGTAGTGCAGGCAGAGTGGGGCTTCTAGCAGCAGCACCGAGCCTCCCTGCCGTGCTGTGCCTTCCCATGCTGAGCCCTGTCTGCTGGCCTGAATAGGCCCCTGCGAGGAGGGCAGCAGGGCAGGAAGCCCTGAGCCGCAGCAGCCAGCCTGGATCCTTCCCCACACTGTGAACAAATCTGGGATTCACGTGCCACCCCCCCCGCCACGCCTTCTTCCCTGGGAGTGAGCACAGCAGTAGGGAGCCTGTCCTCCCCCACCCCCCAGGAAAAGCCACCCATGGTTCTGGCCTGCTTCCCCAGCCAGGCCCCATGTCTGCACAGTCCCACTGCAGCCCCCATGCACTGCCCCAGCGGAGCAGCACCCCCAGCTCTGCCTCACTCCCTCCCCATGAAGGGCCTCAGTCTGCCTGTACCCATAGCCTTACCTTGAGGAAGCTGTGGGAGCTGCTCTCCACGCTGCCATGTGTATGTACATGTGTGCATTCACATGCATATAGCACCCCCTGCCTAGTTTTCATAGATTGAATGGACATTTGGGCTGGAAGGGACCCCAGAGGATCATCGAGTCCAACCCCCTGCCTCAGGGGCAGGAAGTCAGCAGGGACCATAGGTTGCCCCACTCCTGCTTCCCCCAGCCCCAAGCAGCCTCTTGCAGGCTGGAACTCTGCCAGCCTACAAGGGGAAACCCACTGTTTTACATGTTTTTCTCCTTTAAAGGAAAAAATCTGTTTTTTCCCATGATGAACAGAAAACCCAGATCCCTGGTAACTACAGGCAATCTATGGGTGCCTGTGCATGAGTGCAGAGGTTGCTCCAGTACAATGTAATTACGGTACATAGGAGCAGCCTCCATGCTTGTGTGCAGGCATTCAGAGATTGCCCAGCCCAACCTCATTCAACCTCTACCCGCTTTGCATATTCATTTGATAGGCCATCTTTAAATTGCATGATTTCATATTTTTTCCCAGAGAACTCCAACCTCATCATGCGTTCATGAACGAACAAGGTTATGTTGTTAACGAGGCTCTTTTCTACAGGAGTCTACGTCATTTGTTGTCAAATGTGGAAGGTGCCTGTTAAATAAGTGAGGGACTACAGAAAGAGAGAGGATGTCACAGGGTTAGAGCTGCCCTAGAAAACTGGATTCTATCTCTAGAGAATTGCTGTATAATGTTGACCAACTCACTGAAACCATGTTTTTCACACTTGGCATATGAAGTGCTATATTAATGTTACATAGTGGGAAAAAGTCGGGTTGCAGGGCATGCATAGTTAATGGCACTTAACATTAATCTCTCTGTACCTAATTTCCTCTGCCTGTAAAACGGGAATAATACCACCACTTTACTTCTCTGGGTGTTATAAAGATAATTTCAAGTGCCCTAGAAAAGCCCAGTAGGAACTTAATAGTTTTGTTTTTTGAGAAGTTTAACTAGTGAGAAGAAAATAGGGCATCTGGCCACATATTGTACAAAATGGGAAGTAAAGCAAAATATTGAATAACTGTTTTCAGATGCAGCATCTCCATTCTGTTTACTAGAAAAAAAACAGGTGTCCTATAGAAAAAATATTATGGGAAAGATTGCATCATAAAATATGCTTGAAGGGGGCCCCAATTAAGGTTGCATCAGCAGCATGAATTTTTGTGTTTCCTAACTGCTGAGTGCTTGATTTAAAATTAGGAATAACTCCATTGGCATTTGGTATTATTATTTCCAACATGCATGAAAGTAGCTAAGAGTAGAATACGGATGAAATACTACAAGCCAGCATTAAGGTTCAGTTCCTGTTTAGAAACAACTTGAGGCATTTATACTATGGGTTATCAGCTCATTTCCTGATTGAATTGTAGCTCATTGTTCATTGTCAGCTAACCAATAAACTGAGTCCACTATAGGAAAAAACCCACTAGGTTGTGACTTCTGTTGTCTTTACGTGCTAAAAGAGTTTGTGTTTCTTAGGAGCTAAGAAGTAGCTCAATAAAAATCTCACTTCAAAAGACAAAATTAAAGAAGGGAAATCCTGAGAGTAATCCATGGAATAACAAGAGAGTTCTAGTACTGTTCATATCTACCCTGGTCTATGACCGTGATACCATACAGTGAGCAAAGTTTTCTAGCAGCAATGTAGCCCAAGCATACACGGGGTATGTACCCCCTTCTCCGAACTGAAGGGGATCGTTAGCAGGTAGAGTACTGTGGCAGGGAACTGTCAACTGCACACAGTTTGCCCTCAGTTCCCTATAGAGTCAGGCCAGAACCCAACTGCTTAACTATATACAGGTTAATTAATAAAATAAAGTCATATACAAAAACATACATGCATATTTATAGATAAGTAATTACTTATTCAGCAGTTATATTATATACATAATTTATATCTTTTATAGAGCTTTAACCCATACGGGTACGTAATAGATTTGGAACCAGTAAGTATAAGCAAACCCAGGTAAATACAGCACGTCATCAGGGAAAAATGCAATTAAGTACTTGCTGTCCATGAATGAACATTGTTACGCATGCAGTGGAAATTAAAGATAAAATACATTTGTACTTATATGACAGTGAAAACTCAACTGACAAAATATACAGTGCAAATGACAAAATATGAGGTGCTAGCTCACCCTGCTGGGTGTTGAAGGTGCTACTATGCTAGGGTCTGCCCATTCAATAAGGGGAAGCCTAACTGCAGGGGAAAATGGGAAAATGCTCCAGGCCCTTTCACCCCCTCATGGGCTGAGACAAGATCCCCCTACCTCACAGGGGCCACTCCTGAATCCCTTTTGAGGGCTCCTTGCCCTGTGGGACACCCTTGTTTCCAACACTCATGACCCCGTGGAGATGCAGGGCTGCTCTGGCTCTGTGGGATGGGCACCTCTCCTGGCATGGTGGCTGACTGCTGGCCAGGGCTCTCTCCCATCCTCCGGCCTGATCACAGCCCTGTGCACTAAACAATTTGACTTGCTCATTATGGCAGAGGTTGGAGGTTCAGGCTACTTCACACTACACCAGGGCTCAAATAGCTCCTGGGCCTATTGGGGAGTGCTGCCACATCGGCAGTCTGGCCACATGCCAGGGGTTGGGGACCCAGGCCATGTTGCAACAGCTCTCAGAGTCCTGGTCATCTCTTTGACTCTCCATGCAGCGATCTCTGCACTGTGCTCTTGGCTGCCTGCTGGGGTTGCAGACCCAAGCTGCCTTGAGCAGCTTCCAGGATCTGGGCTCCATGCACTAATTGGTTGACATTGGCAATGCATAGGGGTGCATGCGGGTGCATATGAGGCCCCTGAGATTGGCCGTGCACCCCCTGGAAGTACCAGCCGCAAAACCAGAAGTGCCTGCGGAAGTGCACTTCCCGTTTCACCGCTGGGGGTTCTGGGATTGGTGATTAGCCACTAGGGAAACACCCCGCATTGGTGATCTGGTGCCCTGGCCTGTACTGTGCCCTGACCCCCTGCCAGAGGACACAGACCTGGTCTGCTGTGAGCAGCCCCAGGGTCTGAGTGTCATGCGCCACTCCATGCACCAATGAGGCATTGGTCCCAGCAAGGCTAGGAGGGACTCTTCTGGGCGCTGCTTCCCCTGCTAGGTAGCTCTTCCCCAGCTCTTCTTAGCCTCTTCTTCCTTCATCATCCCCCAACACGTCTCTTATGTGCTGGATACACAGCTCCTTTTATTCACTTTGGAGGCTCCACCCACAAAGACTTGCTGGACCTGCAAAATAAAGGCTTCACTCAGGTCTGGGAGATTCCTCACCTCCACTCTCCTTCCAGGCAGGGTGGGTCATAATATCATAGTATCATAGTATCTAGGGTCAGAAGGGGCCTAGAGCAGGCCATCTAGTCTGACCCCCCGCCAATGGCAGGAGCGAGTGCCAGGGTCACAGGACCC
>JAGPOW010001338.1:70332130-70342191 GCA_030014935.1 Caiman crocodilus
AATGGCCTGGCTCAAGTGCCTCAGACTACTTCCTCAAGGATCCATTTGATTGGCCATTAAACATATTCATGTTACATACTGGTTTTCAGTGATTATATCTCTAAAGTGTGAATATGGAAGGAATGTTATATTGATCATTTCCCTACTAAACAGTCTTAGCCAAAATATAAAACATAAAAATTACATTAATATCAAATGCCACAATTCATACAGACATAATAATGATAAAGCTAAATTTAGGCTGGTGCTCCTTATACATAGGTACTACACATGCCATATCAGTAAATTCAAGAAAACATGCATGACATCCCAGGAACACCACAAAATTCCATGGGGTTAGGACACCCTACATTACCGCTTTCACCTAGTTCCTTGCTCAGTAAGATCAGTGGTTTTTGAGAGACAAGTACTAGACAGTCCTTCACCTGAAATTTGACCATGTTCATACACATGACTTTATTTTGTAGTCACAAGTCAATTCTTGCATAGGTGGGTACCAGACACAAAATATTTAATGTGCAGAAGACTACTGTGCATTAGCATAGTGGGCTAATGCACTAAAAAACAGTCGATTTAGTCTAATACTTATTAATGTCTCTAAAATTACCCCATTCCTCTGAGCTAATACGCAGCAGCACTGATTACAGTGTACTGTTAGTACCTGTCATTATAGTTACTAAGCTTAATGTGCCATAATTATGCTGTATTAATGAATATGTAGATGTGGCCAATGACATGTATAGCCATATTTAGGAACCTAAATAAACAGCATTGTTTTCAGGCTACTGGTCACTTGTCCCTTCCAATGGGGTTAATAATAGATTAGAGATGTGCTTGTGCAGTACTTTTGAAAAGCAGTCCATTTATTTAGGTACCTATACATGTCTAACATTAGGCAGACAATTTAAAGGTTCTGGTGAGTGTTACAGGTAATGAGCAATTTGGTAGTGATCTAGCTATTCTCTCAGGTGCTGGAAGGAGATAACATGTCTTTAACTACTGCACTAATCCAAGAGTAAGATAGTAAACAATATAATGACCTTTACACTGCTTGAGCTATCTGTTCAGTAATTCCATCTTTTCAACTGGTATGTGCAGACCTTGAAGTAGCTCTTCTTCAAAATGCTAGAAGCATAATTAGAAGCCACATATAAAACTTTCCTCTCACTTTTACCCAACCCATACTCCTAGAAACATTTAGAGATGGCTGATATACTATATTTTTATAGTTCATTGATTGATATACGATATACTATAGGTTTATAATACACCATTTTCTGAACTGGTTTAGAAATGGATTTAAAGAGGTGTACCTTAACGGGCAGATCTCCTTAGAGCAGACAGTTCTACTTGTCTAAAAGTAGTTGTTATTATTTTTATTACCGTAGTTCATTATGATATTCTAATATTATAAAAGCCTAAGTCTGTCTGTCTGTCTGTAATGCTTTATTTGCACTCTGATTGGCTGACAAACAGCCAATCAAAGCACGAAGAAGTGTTCTGACAGAAGGCAGCCCACCACCCTGATGGTGGGGACACAAGGGACAGAATGGGAGTGGCAAGTCCAGCACAGCTGGCCTTGCCCCTGTCAACCTGCTCCCTGGAGGTGGCAGCAACAAAGTGGACAGAAGTGGGGGTGAGGCCAGCAGGGCTGGCCTTGCCCATCCTCCACCCTGCTTCCTGCAGGTAACATGATGGTGGGGAGGAGTAAGCCTGGGCTCAATGCGGGGGAAAGGATGGGCCTGAGTAGAGGAAAAGCCAGCCCACCATAGCAGGGGAATGCGGGGGGAACAGTGGGCCTGGATCTCAAGAAGCAGAAGGGAAGGGGGAGCGGGCCTGGGGGGAGGTCCGGGGCTCCATCCCCACCTGCTCCCCCCTCCCCCGGCATTCTTGATGGGCAATTGGCGAGTAGTTATTATAAAGTCATACGGATATAAAGACCTTCAAAAGATTATTACTACATCTACAACAAATGATCCTACTGCTTTTGTCGTATCTGTTTCTAAACAGATATTCTAAAGGTAAAAAAAATGGTGTGTAGCTCAACCTCTGTGTATATATTTATTTAAGATTACGTATGTAAGTACCCCATCAATTGAATGGGACCATTTACCAAAATGGAGTTTCACATGTACCTATGCATTCCCAGAACCACAATCTAATTTACAAAGACGACATGAGAGGTATTTAGACATTATTCAGCCAGTTAATGATGTGCAGGATTAGCACTCAATTATTTTGCAAATTGGTTTAGGTAAGCCAATAAGAAAATCTAAAACCTTGGAAAAATGATTGTATTGCCTGCTTTTGTATTCTGTCATACCAAAGTGCCATTTTTTTCACTGAGGGTCATTGTTTTCAAATTACACTACAAATGTAATTTTCCTCATGCCCACTAGTCATGAACAGGTAACGTGTTCAACACGTTGTCTCAAATTTCTCAGTAAATGATTGGTATCTCTGGGGAGCAACTGAGCACATGTTTGATTATTGCAAATTACTTTTGGTTAGTTAAGCAACCAGTACCTCTAATTAAAGCCCTTCCATAGCAGTTAGTCAAATATACAGTAATAAACATTTCTTCCCAAACACTGAATGATTAAATTTTTTAATCAAATCTCTATTGAGCATCAATTTATGGCATTCCAGAAAACAGAAGAATCATCTTAAAAGATTATGGCAGAAAGTAAAACTACTGTTAAATATGAAATGTTCTGTATGTCTAAGAAACCAAACAAACATACACTAATTTAGTCAAAGGGATAACAGCGTTCCTTCAGAACACATGATAAAAGGAACAAAATTAAACTACTTAACACAAAAGTCAACATTCAGGAATCACTTGCACTACGCTGCCTGGGGAATTTGTAACTAATCTGGATGAAGAAATCTGCAAGGGGAGTCAGGAACATTCCCTACTGCTTTAATGTCCTTATTCCGGCTTTGCATCTGGTTTGACATTCTTCCTTTCTTATAATTTCTATTCACTTTACTTTCCCTCTCCTCCTTTATCTTCTCCTTGCCATTTAATTTTATCATCCTCTGCCAATGTTGCTTTCTACTGTCTGTTGTGACTGATATGTTTCTTACTCTTGGCCCCTCAGGTTTCCCTCTATTACTATCTTCATTTTTAAACTCCCTTTCCTTCTTTAATCTTCCTTTTTTCCAACTCATTTTCATTTTGAATTTGTCCTAATTCATTTTTTTTGCTCCCTCCCCTAGTTTACCTTCTTGGGATGTGTCCAGATGAGTACAGACATAAAGCACCACAGATCACATCTTTCTGCAGTGCCACGTACCACACATGCAGTCATTCCCCACGCTGCTACATTGCAGTATGGGGGGAAGGGGGAATTCCAGGAAAATCCATGCCAAAGGAAAAAGAAGTGGGGTGGCACATGTGACAGCATGCACACCCCAAACTAGAGCATGGCTGACTGAAGCCACGCTCCAGCTGCTGGCCAGGCTTTCTGCTTCAGGAGGGCTTTGGTTCCCAGAGGCCCCTAATACCCCAAATAAAGCTATCTCCAGCCTCCCTATCCCACCCAGGGTAACCTCCCACATGTCAGGTAAACACATTCCCACTCATCTGGACACATTCTTGGAGTATAACTTGCTTTCGGTACAGGACTTGTATCTAGGTCAAAGAACTAATTATTTCTGATACAAGTCCTGTGTTTTAGAAGGGATGCCAGTGGTGGCAAGGCTTATCAGCACAACAGTAATTTTCCTCCTTACTGTAGCTCATCATCCCGTTCCCCCTTGGCCCTCAGTTCCAGCCTCCTTTTTTTGTTAAGCAACGGTTAGGGTATGACTTTTTGTTCAGTATAATGACTACTGTCCTTTTCTCTTTCAGTTTGTTGACACAGATTAATATAATTCTAGGCCAGTATAAAAACTAAGCAGGCAGGATGAATATGCTGCCTGCTGTGCAGACTGGGGGAAAGTAAACTCTTTACAGTAGTTGAAGGCAGATTTTAGTGTTAGAAATAAAACAACACAAAAATGGGAAAAAGATCAAAAAAGAGAAAGTAGGAAAGAAAGAAAATGAGGGGGAAAGTTTTTGGAGGAATAAATTAATTATAGAACAAAGCCTTTCTTTATGTGAGCCAAACCAGGGTCAGGAACCAGAGCCTAAAACAGAATATGCTGATGGTTAAACCCTGATGAGGAGCCAGAAACTAGAGTGAGAGGTCAAACCAGGATCAGGATATACCAAAGCTCCTATTACAATCAGAAGCAGGAGCCCAAGCTAGAGGTCAAACCAAGAACTGGTTTTGCCCAGACATGGATAGTGCAGGATGGCTCTGGCTTTTAAGAGCTAGAGCAAGTGGGACCTCTTGCCCATGGCTTAGCTGGGACCAAGGCAGTGCTCTGGGCTTGTTGCAGGTGGCACCAATTTCAGGGATTCAAAGGTCCTGCTTCCCTGATTGAGGCTGATTAGGTGTGGAGTTCTGCTCTGGCCTCATTACACTAAGCAATGATGGAAAAACAAAATAACAGGATCGTTTAAGGTGCCTCAAGGGGGGCATCCAAATCCAAATGAGCACATGTGTGTGTTTCCCCAGGAACAAATAGCAGTGGCACATAACTGTGTCTCTGCTACTTGTCCCAGGGAATGCCCCTGCGTGCACACTCTAGCGCATGGCAAGTTGCCTCACCTGAGGTAGGGGAAGCTAGGGCCAGTACCTCTGAGTGCACAGAACCTGGCTAGCAGCTGAAACATGGCTCTGGTTGGCCAGGATCTGGTTTTGGCCACCATGTGCACCACCCCGCATTTTTCCACTTTGTTGTTTTTTTTTTAATAACAGCTTTGCAACCTGTCACCTAAGCAACAAGTTACTTAACATCTATTCTAATTGGTACACTAGGCCTTTCAATTCTGCCCCCTCATCAATACAGATCACATCATCAGTGGAATGAATAACATAGAATATAACATCTAAGATTCATGTACCTGAAACTCTTTCAATATCTTATATGCCATCAACTGCTTACAGTGCCCCTCTGCAGTCTACACTGGTCAGACAAGGCAATCCGCACATGTAAGAATGAATGTAACCAATCTGACATCAGCTCCTAAACAGGGTTGCTAACCCAATAATTCTTTTTTTTTTTACTGACAATCAGCAAGCTTTTCCCTGACAGCTAAACTTTTTACTGACAATTTTTTACTGATATCTTTTACATTATATAAATATTGTAATATGTAAAATGGCTTCTAGGCTGTGTCCTTCTAGCCTAGTTAGAAGGCCTGGGTTCAAAATGAGGAGTTTAACGTCAATGGGTGTGTCCAGATGAGCCCGCATGTGCCTCTTGCTGCATCTCAAAGCAGATATGAGATGCAGCAACAGGCACACTGGGAACAAAAAAATGTTCCCCATGCTGCATATGTACAGTGCAGGTTCAACAGCTGACACTTGGATATCCAGGTAAAAAACAAACAAACAGAAAAAAGCAGGACAGGGAATGATCCAGGACCATGCCCAGAAGCAACGAGAGGCTCAGGTCCTCCAAACAGCCACTCTGATAGCTGGCCAGAGCATCTCTATGTCTGCCCCTTGCCCTGATGCTGCAGAACACCGTCTGCCTATGTAGGGCAAACAGCAATGCAGGCTGCAGTGACCTGGACAGGGACTACGTTCCGGGTAAGTAGGTGGTGAGGATTGATGGAAGGAAGGCTGTGAGGGTGTGGAAGACCATGGGAGAGAGCTCGGATGGGGTGGATCCCCTGCCTGCCCCCCCACATGGCTCACATGCCCCCTCTCACACAATCCCAGCTTTCCTTCATGGCTCACAGTTCACCAGCTGCAACAGCAGCCATCGGGGTTCTCAGGGCCTCCTGGTACAGCCCCCCTCCCATGCGGTACAGGGCAGCATGGGACAGTGCAGCTTGGCCCTGTCCACCTGGCCACTGGTAGTGTTTGTGCCACATTGCATGGGCCCAGCCCAGTGCCCAGGACCCTGCAAACTTGTAGGGACCACCTGTCATGCCGGGCTGGGTCCTGGATACAGGGAAGTGGTCCAGCCTGATGGCATGCAGGGCTCATGCATGCAGGACCCAGCCTGGTGCAAAAAAACATCCCCACAAGTGGCATGGGGCCCTAGGTGACAGCCCGAATGGCCTGGAGCTGCCCAAAAGTGCACAGTACTCTGCCAAGGTGATCCGGGCCCCTGTGATGTGGCAAAGGCAGCACTGGGTGCCAAGCAGGTGGGGCCAAGCCACATTGTCCCAGGCCACATGGGGGCCACTGCTGCTGCCAGTGAGCTGTGGCCTCTGCAGTGGAGCTGAGGCCAGGTGAGGATCTAGGGCTATGTGACAGGGCATGTGGGCCTTGGGGGCAGGCTGGGGCCCTGCTGGGGGGGTTGGGGCTGTGCAGGAGTGCATGTGGATCATGCAGGCACACTGGGATCATGCAGAGGGGTACGTGGGCCCTGCAGGGGAGGCTGGGGCTGTGTGGGGGGATGCAGGTGTGTGAGGTCTGTGCATGGGGGTTGGAGCTCTGTGGGGGGTCTGGGGCCATGTACAGAGGGCATGGCCCCAAACTTCACTCGCACAGTTGACATGTGGGTCCTGTAGGGATGGCTGGTGCCCTGCAGGTGGGCATGTGGGCCCTGTGGGAGGGGAGGAGCTGTGCCCTGTGGGGAGGGAAGTCCATGTGCTGGGGGGGGCTGTGCCTTGTGGGGGTCAGAGGACCCACCTCTCCTAAGCAGCGCCTCCACAGTCTGCCCACACCCACAATCTCCCCCACAATTTCCCCACACCTACCTACACACCCCATCCCTCCACATCCCCCCACATCCCCTCCCACCCCCTCATGCAACCCCCACATCCTCCCATCACATATCCAGCATACCAAGTTGCCAAACAGAATGAGACCTGCCAGCAGGAGCTGTGGCTTATGGGGAAGCTGTCTTCACATCTAGTTAGTAAAGGGATCAGGGGGAGCTCTAATTGTTCTATGATAAGAAAAGCAAAAGCAAGCATAAAATACATATAGATATTTGGAATTTATTTTATGATGTGACAGGTGCTGGCCCCAGGCTCTAGATCTCCCTGACTGCAGACCCAGAAGGGTTATTTTGGCAGGGTTATTTTGCCCCAAGTGTCACAACTTGACCCACACCAAAATGCATGTCTAGGTACATACACTAAGGCAAATATCCCCAGCTCAATTTGTAACATTCCTATTTGAGCAGCTGCAAATGCACGTGCCTACATGCATGGATGTGCCCAATTATGGTAAAAAAAAGTTTAAAAGTTTGGTTTTTCAGTAAAAAGTTTTTAGTTTATAAAACATCTTCATAGATTCATAGGTGTTAGGGTTGGAAGGGACCTCAGTAGGTCATCGAGTCTGATCCCCTGCCCTGGGCAAGAAAGAGCGCTGAATGCTGTCAGACAACCCCAGCTGGGTTCTTGTCCAGTCTCTTCTTGAAGACCCTGAAAGTAGGGGAGAGCACCACTTCCCTTGGAATCTGTGACGTTGGTGGGCCTCATGTCCAGTAACACCCTCTGTCAGGTAGCCCCTCCCCTCTTCCCTCCTGCCATGACTTTGATGTTATGGGCGATTTGAAGCAGGGGTTCAGTGGAGCTCTTTTACCAGAGGGGTTTCCCCGACGTGGGTGTACTCATGATTGAGGCTTCCGTTGTTCCACAGGGCTCCGTCACCCCTACACCCAATCCACTTGCCAACCGATCACTTGCTGGTGAGATGGTAACTTGTCGCTATTCTCAGATCTGCTGGTCGGTAGGTGCTCCTGACCGTAAGGACCTAGGCTAATGGTCGCCTTAAGTCAGAGTGCCTTAGGATCCTGCTGACCCCACTGCTAGCTTGGGTCATCTCCCTTTTTCTCCCCTGATCTTAGAAATAATATTTCTCTGGGATGAGGAGGCTTCCCGGATCAATGCTTTGGCCCCAGCAATGCCTGGGGACCATTCCTTCCACCCCTACCGGGGTTTCTGATTCTTGCTTCAGCTGTTGAGCTGATGCAGAGCTGCCTGTCTGAGGCAGTCGCTCCAGGGCAACCGCAGCACCACCAACGTGCTACATCTCTCCTCTCTCCTTCCCTGGCTCCCCCCTGCCACAGGGTTTGCTGGGGTTTTTAAACTTCCCTGCGGTGACCACTGTGGCTGCCATGATTGGCTCAGCTGTTTCCCTTACGGGGAACAGCTGTTTAAACAGCCAGCATAATGCTGGCTCACACGGCTGTAATGGCAGCTGCGACTGCTGCTGCGGTCCCAGCTCCAACGCCATCATCCCTCCTGAGGGTAAGTAGACTGGCCCAGGGTTTTTTTGAGGGCGTGTTGCTGCCCCCCAATCCTTTCTGTCCCCTGTCTGTGCCTGTGATGGCGGCACGCCATCACAGAATCCCATTCCAGATTCTGGCAACCCTTACTCTGAACAAGTTATATCTCATGTCCAGCCTAAATCTGCCCTCTGTCAATTTGTGGTCGTTGTTCCTAGTTATTCCAGGGGTGCCCTAGTAAATAGAGCATCTCCTATTCCCTGCTGCCCTCCCCTGATGAATTTATAGGCAACCACAAGATCACTTCTCATCCTTCTCCTATGAAGACTGGAGAGATCTGGGTCCCTCAGTCTCTCCTTGTAGGGCCTTGCCTACAGGCCTCTGACCATAGGAATGGCCCTCCTCTGAATCCTCTGAAGATTCTCCTCATCCCTCTTGAAATGCGATGGAGTGCTGCATCCAGTTTTGGGCAACTTCAGCCTGACCAGTGCTGCATAGATGGGAAGCATCACCTCCCTGGACCTGTTCATCATACAGCTGCTAATACATGATAAAGTGCGGTTAGCCTTGTTGATCACTTTGTCACACTGACAATTCATATTCATCTTGGAGTCAACTATGACTCCAAGATCCCCTTCCACTGCTGTGCTGTGAGAAGGTCATCCCCCAGTCTATGTGTTGGTGGTTCTTTTTGCCCAAGTGCAGCACTTTGCACTTGTCTTTGTTGAACTGCATCCTATTTCATTCTGCCCATTTTTCCAACCTGTTCAGATCCACCTGGATCTGTTCCCTAAACTCTTGTGTGTTAACTTTGCCCCGTAATTTAGTATCATCTGTAAACTTGGACAGGGTGCTCTCTATGCCCTCGTCCAAGTCAATGATGAAGACATGGAATAGCACCAGTCCAAGGACTGAGCCTTGTGGGACTCCACCGGTCACATCTTTCCAGGCTGATATCAACCCACCCAACCACCACTCTCTAGGTGTGATCCCTAAGCCAGTCCACCACCACTCTCTGAGTGAGAGCCCTTACCCCCACCAGCCCTGCTCTCCCTGTCCCAGCACAGACTTTTAAAGAAGCCTACCTGTGACCCAACACTACTATTTACGGGATGTGATGTAGCAGCACATGGGTGAGAGAATGTGCAGGGTACAGCATTCCTATTAAGACAGCAGGTATCGCTGCTGTGCGTCTGCCAGATCTTCAGCCAAGCTGCAGTTGCTTAGTGTTTTTATTGATGTTTAAAGTTTTTTATAGACTTTACTGACAGCCATTTTATTCTTATTTTTTACTGATAGTTAGTAATTCTATAGTTGGCAACCCTGCACCCAAAAGACACACAGGCCAGTTGCAGGACAGTTTAGCCCCCCTGGACATTCTATCATTGACATTAGGGTAGCTGTTCTTAGGTAGCATAACTTTTGAAAACTAACTTAAATGGTAAGTTGCAGAACAAGAACAGACTGGATCTGTTAAGTATGGTTTAAACAGGGACTATGGATGTTTGTTTCCTTTATAGTTTGCTTGTCTGTCCTTCCTAGCACTGACCCCTCCCCATTCCCCTCACTACCTGCTTTCCTGCCTTTTGTATTAAAAAAAAAAATCTCTACCAATTTTATATTCTGCCCTGTCTATGTCCTTTGAAAGTATCTGATAAAGTGAGTTTGGGCTCATGAAAGTTTATGCAATATATATATATGCAATATATATATCCTGCGGGCAGCAGGATAGGCCTTATGAGGAGCGTCTGAGGGACCTCAACCTGTTCAGCCTCAGTAAACGGAGGCTGAGGGGGGACCTGGTGGCTGCCTAT
>JAGPOW010001338.1:70348703-70363928 GCA_030014935.1 Caiman crocodilus
AAAAAAAAAAATACTCCAGCACACTGAGAAAAGCAGAGCCCTCCATTGTCACATCTTCATGTACAATTAATGTGAAGTAATAACCTCTGGAGTGTATTGCCCTGAAGGTTATTAATCCTGGGCACACTGTTTGAACATGCACTTGGGACCATGTTGAGCCAGGAGAGAGCATCCCCAGCTGGCAGGCGGCCCCCGTAGTTCAGCCTGGAGCTGCTCCTCCCAACTCAACGTGCTGCCAAGGGGCTTGGCTAGGGCATGAAAGTGCTTCAGCATGGGGCTAGTCAACAGGCACCCCCACAATGAAGCACCCTCGTCCGGGCAGCATCTACACATGTATAGCTATGAAGTAAAAAACTCCACAGCGGGATAGTACTTGCCTTTATTGGATTTACTATGGAGCTAATCAGTCAACATTGCGGTAAACATCTCATGTAGATTGGCCCCATGAAACTTTATTTCTACATGGTCTGTTCAGATACACTAGTAGGCTTGTAAAGGTGTTTGGAACGTATTTACAAAATAAAAAGGCTGAGTTGAGAGTCAGTCTGGTAGTGTGTTGACTTGACTTGATTTATTTCATTGCTCTTTAGGGAACAACTCTAGGAACAATTCACAAGACTCGAGTTCAGGCTGGACAGTACAAGCAATCATAGACCTCCACAGTAAGTGATGTGTGAATGAGAAAGTATTTACTGTATCCGTGTCACATTTACTTGCAACATAATTCAAAACACAATTACTCAACTCCTATAAAACAGAATTATTAACTAGTTTGCTTCTGGAAAGAAGGGGCCCATTACACTTTGAACACTCTCAATGAATTGACATTCATTACTGAGGTAAGACATTTGAATTTTTAATAGGATGACTAGCACTGGCCAAAACATGAAATTTCCTATTTAAGAGAAAATTCAGTTTGAAATTAGGTTTAATTCTGATCTGGACCAAAAAACTAATGTTTCAGAAAAAAATTCCAAACCCAGAATCCTTTCCCAAATTGTTTTTGAAACACCCATACATGGCATAAAACCCCCACAAAAAACAAAGATATGCTCCTCAGAATAGCTAATATTGGCACTAAAACTCATAAAAGATTTGAGCCAGTAGTACCTCATGTGGCATTCCCAAAAGTTTGAGTACCTGGAGACCGAACCCAGGAATTCCAGCTCTACCACTTGAAGCACTGGGAGCCCATGTGTAAGCTGGATCCATATAGTCTGCAGTTCACTTTTCCCCCTGTATTTTCATATATACATACTGCTCAAAGTGTAAAAAATAATACAAAAATCAAAACCTTAGTCTTGTCAAATTATCTAGTGAGGTGCTTGTTCCATGTACTGTGTGTTTATGGCTTTCATACCAACTCTACAACTATGTATTATTGTAGTGCCTAGGTTTCTTAAGCAAGGATCAATGGCTTCTATGCTAGACCATATAGTGAAGTTCAGTTTTAAAAAAGGCAGTCCCTTTCTCGGAGTTTTTTCACAACCTAGGACTATGACAAAGGAAGATAAAAGGGGGTTGGAATGGACAAATGGGAAAGACGGGTTAACACTAGAATAGTTTCCTTCTTCTTAAACAGTTGCCTCATCTTTCTACTTTTTAAGCTCAAAAGCGGTGCTTTTCCCTGCAGGCAAGCCCAGCTTGAGCTTCGAAAGTCGAAACATTTAAAAAATTTCAAAACATTTTCACTTGCCTTATTTTGTTTCAAGGCCGTTTCAAAACTCTCTGTTTCGTTTCAATTTCGCTGTTTTGACCTTGAAACAAGTCAAAACAGCGTCAAAACAAAACTGCCGGCAAAATGCTAATACTGGTGAGAGGATTGGGTATATAAATATTTTTTAAATACCCTAAAACATCACAGTTTGCTTTTTTCCCCTGAATTATATTTTCAGTTTTATTCCCAGAGACATGACCATGGTAAGAGAAAAGAGAGCGCGTCCTAATAAGAACAGTTTAGTCAGAGCTAAAATCATACAAATAGAGAGGTGAATGGCGAAGATGAAAGTTAATACAATACACAATAAAAAAAAATAGTAGAAAGATGTCAAACAGATGAAAGAATTACAACTGACTGATGGTCTTTTTTGTGACTAGCTGTTAATAAAGTCTTGATTTTATTAGGAGCGCTTTATAGCTGATGAATGACGCATTGAACAGGCTTTGTTTAACAGCCCTGTGTAGGAACTAAGAATTAGGGCTGTGTGAAGCAGCACCATTTTGTTTTGAATTCTGTTTCACTGTTTCAATGGGACAGTGTTTCATTTTGAATTTTGTTTAATTTCAAAAGCACTGTTTGATGTTGTTTCGTCAAAACTATTTTGCTGTTTCGACGCTGTTTCTACTTTTCTCCCATAGGCTATAATGGGGAAGCACAAAACTACCTTATAACTTTGCCATTTCTTGACTGATTTGGATTAAACTTGCAGGAATGGTAGCCTGTGCTGAGGCCACAAATCCTGCCAGGTTTCAAGGAGATAGATGTAGGGTTTTCTAGGAAACTGCACCTTAAGCTGCTGACAAGCAAAACTCATGTCACATGTATGTTAAGGCACAGCCGGATGAAAACCCCGGATGAGGAAACAAAAACCTGCCAAGTTCCAAGGAGATAGGTACAGGGGTTTCTGGGAAACTGCACATCATGCTGCTGACCAGCAAAACTTGTGATGTGTGTGACTTTGTCTGTGTGTTAAGACAGGCCCTCACTGGCACTGGGGCCTCTACACAACATAGTAGTGAGCCCCAATGAAGCCTTCTCCTCCCCTACAGCCTGAGACAGGTCCACCACTTTAAATGACAACAGGTAATACTAATAATAACTTAGTGAGCAGCAGCACAGGCAGCCAAACTGTGACAAAGTCTTTCATTCCTCTCCTGCAGGAGCTTCTTATGCAGCAGCTGCCAGAAATTTCTCCCTGCCGGCCCCAGTCCTGGGGCTTAGGTGTGTCCAGGTCCCTGTGTCCTTCCATTCAGGTGCTAGGAGTGTTGGTCTAAGGACATGGCACTGATCGATAAGGTCTTTTGGGTCAATCTAATCTGGTATCTTTTAGCAGACCAACTGAATAGTTACAGAAATATATATTAGCAAGGTTTCAGGTTGAAAAAATCCTTTGTCAGGCTGAGGAAGCACCTGAAGTTTCTGTGTGTGCTGTTCCTGGGTGGAAGGAATAGCAAAGAAGCCAGAGGCTGGTATGCAATGCAGGCAAGAAAGCCAGTCAGTGAAAATGGAAATGGAAATGGAGGAGTCAGGGGGTGAGGGACAGGCTGGGGAACGGGCAGGGGGATGCAGCAGTGCAAGTAAAATTGGAGAGGTGCCTGGGGAGTCAGATGTCCGGCAGGTTGTAGTGTGTCAGAATCCCAATGTCTTTTGAATCCATGAGTTTCTGTACCTAGGAGGCTGATGAAATGCAGTTCATAGGGTCATCTGTGAAAAGTAGTTTGTAAATTCAAACAAGCACTGAATCTTGCTAACCTCATCACCAGAAACCAACTTCCTACAGCCCAAAACACATTGAATGGATCCAAAACATGCCATGACAAGACATGCAAAATCTGCCAACAATATCTCCAGTATGGAGATACGCTCACAATGCAATATGTATCTCCATCAGAGTACCAAGTGCCCTGATGGAAAATACGTGGAGATACCAAGCAACAAATGCACACCAGAATGAGCGTGCACCAAAAACCTTTCAAAGACAACAGCGGAACACCAGTCATCTCCAGTCTCTCAGGCCTGATCCTCAAAGGGAATTTACAAACCACTTTTCACAGATGAGCCTAGGAACAGCACTTCATCGACCTCCCACGTGCAGAAACTCATGGACTCAATATAGACATCGGAATTCTGCATGGGCGACTGGTGCCTCCTGTGTCAGGAGAGGCAAGTACCGCCCCCTCCCCCAGCAGCCAGTCAGCAACCGGGGGTGGGGACCCTGTGGCTGACCTTGCCACCTGGGGCTAAGGAGACCATAGCTGGTCATGCTGGCTGGGAAGCACAAGCCAGTAGCACTTCTCCTGCTGCCCCCACCCCCAGCTGGTGTTCACAGGGGGCAGACCAGCACTCCCACTTGCCCTCCTGCCCGTTGCCTAAGTGGGGAGAGCTGGCTGTCGGCGGGTGCACCAGAACTTTCAGGGTGTGAATGTGCACCCCCATGCACCCCCTACATGTTGCCACTGGAATTCTGACACACTACAACCTGCCATACATCTGGCTCTCCAGGTACCTCTCCACTTTTATCTGTGCTGCTACATCCCTCTTCCCCACCTCACCCCAGCCTGTCCTTCACCCCCAATGCCTCTATTTCCATTTTCTACCTGCTTGACAGCTGCAAGGCTTCATGGACTCAGCAGCATGGCTATCATGCCTGCACTTTTCACCCTGCTGTGCCTTAACACACGCACAGTCACACGTCACAAGTTTTGCTTGTCAGCAACTTAAGGTGTAATTTCCAAGAAACCCCTGCACCTATCTCCTTGCATCTTGGTGGGAATCATGGCCTCATCAGGGGTTACCATCTATGAAAGTTGCATCTTAGTCAGGCAGGAAATGACAAAGTCATAAGCAGTTTCATGCTTCCCCGTTATAGCCTATTGGCGAAATGTTGAAAATGCGTCGAAACAGCAAAACAGTTTCAACAAAACGAAATGGAACAGTGCTTTCAAAATTAAATGAAAAGCAAAATGAATCACTGTCCTTTAGAAATGGTGAAATAGAAGTTGAAACACAATGGTGCTGTTTCACACATCCCTAGTAGCTGGAGTCAGTTTAATTGCACCACTAGCCAGATAATAGCACAATAGCTGTAATGTGTAGAGTGGGCCATGCTCTTATTTTCAACTAATGGTTATAGCATATCAGCCTGTTGCTATATCTTTAAACATATGACTTTTAATGACATTATCCCACACCTAACCCCGAAATCTTGCCTTTCAAAAGCAATGTTTCTTTACTTTGTAAATCGATATTTAACAAATTATTTGTTCCCTTGAGAAATACCCTAAAATTCTTAGCTTTCACATATGAGAGTGGAGTATATTTAAGGGAAATCATGTTTTGTATGCAACTCCCCAGTTATCTGTTCCACTCTATCTGCTAAAGTTATTTCTGTCAATTTTAATTTCATCAGGGATGAATGGGAGAAAGATTTGAGGCCTTAGCAGATGGTTGTCACAACCAGCAGATCACAAATGAGACTTAGGGCAACATTTCCAGTATGGTGTGTGTGAATTGGGCTCCAAATTCCCTTTATTGTAAACAGGAACCATGAACAAATTTCTCCATGCAATGTGCTGAAAATTTACCCTTTCATATACATGAACATCTAGTTACTAGTTTGAGTAAAATGACTTTAAGGACATTTGTTTTATTAATAAATGGTTCAGTGTTTCATGGGCTAAGTACAGACAGTCAAAAAGTCCAAGGCTTAATCAATTCAATCTTTGCACATTCTTTTAAACTGTGCAAGTTGAACCAATAGGAAAGCGAACTGAAGTTCATTTTTCAAACAGGAGAGGCAGCCAGATCCCTGCAGTGGCCCATACTAATAGCCAGGGGGTACTAGACCACACTCCCCAGCCTGCTGGCCACTGTAGAGTGCTGAAGCCCTCTGATTCCCCAAGCCATGCCCCCTCCTCTGACTCCCTGCCACTGAGTAAGGGGTCAGGAAAACCCCCACCCAGCCTGCCTAGCACTGGATCCCCAGCTGGAAACAGCCTGGGAAGGGGAAGCTGAAATTGCAGGCTTTACTACCTCCCAGCTGGGAATGGAGCTGGTGTCTTCTAGACCTGCCCCCTTCTCAGTCTTGGGGCTGACTGAGGGGAAAGGGGAGGGGGGGAAGGAGGGACAGAAGAAGCTTGATTTTGAGAGGACAGGAGAATCCTGCACCCCCTGAGGGGGCGGGCAATAGCTCCCAGCTCTGCAGGGGAAGAACCAAGCCATGCTCCAGGCTTCTGCCTCTTCCCTGCCCTCAGCCAGCCCGGAGACTGAGAAGGGGATGTGGCAAGGGACTCCAACCCTGATCCTGGGTCAGAGGGGTGGAGCCAAGTCCCAGGCTTCTCCCTTTTTCCAGGCAGCAGGGTGGCTGAGAAGGGGGTGTGACTCCTGTCCAAGCCCCAGTGTAGGCTTCTCCTCTCCCTCCTTGCCCCTCACCCCTCTCCCCTCAACCAGCCCCAAGGCTGCTGAGAAGGGGCCATGGTTTCTGTTTCCCAGATCTTGGGGCAGAACCAAGCCACAGTGTGGCTTCCCTCCAGAGCCAGCCTGCAGGCTGAGAAGGGGTTGTGGCTCCCAGCACTGGGCTCTGAGGGCAGAGTCAAGCCCCAATGCACGGTTCTCCCCACCTCCCAGTCAGCTCAGAGACTGAGGAGGGGGCATGGCCCCCTGCTGCAGAGTCCTCCTCCCTTTCTCAGGCTGGCAGCACCCAGTTGAGGGTGTGGTTCCCTCTTCTCATGTCACCATGTCACTCCAACCACAACACCCAGCTGGGGTCTGGCACTGGGCCAGAGGGGTGAGGTTTCCTCCCCCCTTCCCATCCTCATTTGGAGTGATAGTGGTCCAGCTAGGAAGCAGAGGGAAGGGGCAGACACTGATCACTGGAGGAGACAGCACAGTCCAGGGCTGCAAAGCATCATGGGATGCTGTGGGACTATGAGTTAATTTGAACCAGGAGGGGATCTGGTACAGAAGTTCCATAAACCAGTTTGACCTAAGTCAGTTAAATCTCTGATACTACATCCAACCAGGTTTATCTTAACCCAGTTTTAGCCATTTTGAAAGTGGTTTAAATGTACTGAACTTCTGTTATGTTACAGGTTTGAACCAGTTTCTGATCACTTAAACAAGTTTGTGTGCAACTTTAGTCCCTAGCCTTAGTGTTTAGAACTGAGTTTTAGGTCAGATTTCAGCATTATTCTTTAAAATATGATGTAGGAAAAGAGGGAGCTCTACCATGTTCAATGACTGACAAAAACACCAAGCAGCAACTTTGCTATGAAATATTAAAAATAGAGGAATGTAAAGTTTACCAGAATGCTGCTTCTAGTTATGGATTAGTTTCCCAATGGTGTCTTTCTCCTATTTCACGCTATGGTAGAAAGGAAAACTAGAGAAAATAGGAAGTGCAAAACAGTACATTTTCCTTAAAATGACACCTTCTATCTAATTAACAGTGTGAGGTGCCTCAAGTAAAAGAATACACACAATATTTACAAGAGGGAAAGTGAAGACCTGATTTCTAAAAATGGATCTCAGTTTGGTTGTGTAACATTAGCTTTCTTGTCATTTCCAAAATTACAAAAGAGGCCTGTAAGCAAATACAGTCCAAACTGAGAATACAGAGGGAACCCGTGTAAGGTGAAGAACAGCCTATACCTTGGTTATTCTATAGTATCTGCTGAGATTGCTTTCTACTTTGCTATTCCCTTTTTTAAATTACTATGAATGGGAGAGAGGGAGAACAATGAGAGGCTTCTTGAATGTTGTGTACATTATGGAGCGCACTTCATTTATTATTTACTTATTTTTTAAAATGATACAGCTATGATCCTGTCTGACGTTCCCATCCCCAAATCCGCTTTTATGACAAACTGATCTTTACAATGTCAAACAAAGCAAGATCACTTTTGCTACCACAGATTTGTCGAACAGCTGAAGCATAGCACAGATAACGTTCCTGCTGCTGCTGCTGCTGCTGCTAAAATTTTCTTGGGCACTTTTATTGTTTGACAAGTTAGTTGGTAACCATGATTACACATTTCAGGCCACAAGTCTGTGACCCTGATCTTAACCTTCACACTTTAGCCCTCCAAAGGGCATTGTAGCTGACCGAGAACATGTCACATTGGATCAGAAGTTAGCTCTAGACTCTCAAGTTTGATACACATTTAATTTTCTTGAAGTGAAAAAGCAGCTTTTAGTGTCAAACATTACTATTTGCTTTTAGCAAAGTGTAATGGATAAAAAAAAATGTTCTTTCCTTTCTATTCTGTTATTAAGCATTAAAAAGTAACGATTCTGTACAACTGGAGTAGCCATCTCACTTGAGTACCGACTCTGTACCTACTGAACATCTTTTCGGGACCTACCAGGAGAAGAGCCTTTTAGGCCGGGTGTAACTAACTATAACAGAGGTAGGCAACCCCTGGAAAGCATGTCAGACTGTGATGCACAAAGGCATTTTGCTTGGCACACGTGCCTCTGAGCAGACAGTAGGGAAGGGGCCTGTGCTGCACTGCCACAGCAAAGATCAGGCCCTCCGTGGCTCCCCCACCATTCATCTCTGGCACATCGTCTTACAAGTTGAGGTTGTGAGTGTTTTTGGCATTTCGCCCAAAAATATTGCCAACCCCCTGAACTATAATTTTGACTAATCCTAATGCATAACATGTCAGACAGTGAAGTTATAAGCACCCTTAAACTGTACTGAAATCAGGATCCACATAACATCTTGCAGGATGTGTATTCTCTCTAGAGACGCAAGGAAACATACCCTAAAGGCATTGAAATTAATAAGAAAATAGTTTGCTCTCCAAATCCCTAAGTGGTCCCGTCTGCTATTGCAGGTAGCTCTGATTTCCCAGCCGGCTGGCTACATATGCAGGTTGCATCTTGGAAGTATTTTTCTGATTTATATTAAAAGGTGACCTTACATTTCTGCTCGTTATAACCTTCTTACTAAGGATTTTTTTTTTCTATATTCAGCTAAGGCATTTCTTGAACTTCTTTCTGGTATTAAATGTCCTACCTTTGAAGTTATACTAGTGAAGGGAAAAAATACTTTAAGTACAATTTCAGTCTGAGACAGCAAAGCATAGCTTGGGCTTCAGTGTGAAACTGGGTACATGCTCCACTACTGGATAAGAGCTGCACTATATTTTTACTGCCAAATGCTGTGATGTGCCACTATGAGTGATTTGCTGTGGGCAATGTGAGGGTGACAATAATTTGGATTATTAGGAGCACTGGATTTGCAGCTGAATACAAAGGCTTTACCTGTGGCCTAGCAAAAACTGCTGACCACAAGGCAGAATGATATCTAAGTCAGCCATTTGCTTATGCTAAGTAACCATTTTAACTGTGTCAACTATTTTCTGAGGGCAAAGCATCAAGTAAATCTGCGTGAGTCTGTGTGCTGTGAACCGGCTACAGTGAGGAACGAGATAAGGTACAGAGGCCCAAAAATGCGGAAGATAATACAACCTAAGATAGAAAAACAGACTGGAATGTGGAAAACACCACCTAATTGGTAACAGAATCGGAGATGAACATATGCAAAAAGGTGAATGGTGATTGATGAAGAAGGCTCCAGAAGCTTCCAGGTTTTGGTCAAAGTCTGCCCATTGACCAAAGAGCAGGAGTCAAGATTTTAGATATGCACTCATAGCAAAAGGACATGCAAATGAGTAAAATGCATAGGCAATTTCATGCGAATGAGGCAAACAGTAAACCGAGGCAGAGCTTGAGGTGGGAGGAGAAGTGGGTACAGCAGAAGGTGGGACAGAGGTAAAGTAAATGTTAATAAGTATAAACCGAAGTGTATAAATTTGGGAAACAACTATTGTTCATTGCTGCTCCCTGTACTCTGTCGGCGTGGGAGCTCGCCTGAAGCTGTCTCCATTCTAATAAAAAGCTGTTGTGAGCAATGTGTGCTGGCATTTGCTCCCTGCTTGCTCTGGCTAATGAGTAACAGGATCCACAGGTAATTGGACTGTCGTCTTCCTGGTCATTGGGCACCGCATGGGGTCAGGGTCTAACAGGCAACTATGGTATTATACACCATTTTTGAGAAAGAATGTTGTGGGTGTTCAGCACCTTTACAAATACCTAGGACATAGGAAAACCTGCCTGTAGCAGGATCAAGCCTCAGGGGTGGCCATAATGCCCCCCTTGCACCTTCTGGCCCGCTGCAGGTCTTTGGAGCCACGGCAGCATAGAGTCCCATGGCTTAGATGGAACAAAGGGGGGACGCTCTGGACCACGTGCTGTAGCAGCTCTTGGAAAAGGCCATGGGGAGGATTTACCGCCAGAGCCAGCACCAAATTCCTGGCTGAAGCCACTTCTCTGCAGCCATGGGGCTCTGGTTCTTTGGGAGATGAGACAGGGGATGTAAGTAGCCATGCTCTTGCAGCTTGCAGGAAATCAGCTCTGGCTCTGGGGGAAAAAATCCTGAGAGCCCTTCCTGGAGCTGCTCTGGTGCAGGGTCCTGATGCTCAGATGGGACAGGGCAGGGACACTTTCTGCCCTGCCAACCTAGCTCCCGCCAGCAGCTCACAAGCCCTGCTCTCCCCCATCTCTGTCCTGCCCGGGGTGGAGCCCTGTGCCCCTATCCTGGATAAAGCCCACAGCCCCCTATGCCACCAAGTGGAGTGAGCACATCTCACTCCCCTGGCTGCCTGCAGTTGCCAACTGCCTGACAGGTGACAGGGCAGTGTGGGGAGCTTGTGCCAGGCAGCCACCAGGGATGGCTGGCTTTCCACTGCCCTTGGTAATATGCAGCTGCTTTGGAGCATGCGCGAGTGCATTCTGCCTTCTGGCCTTCTCCAGTGACGGCATTTGCCTGCCTCCCCCGACCAAAGAGCAAATGTGGGTTCTGCTCACTAATAGTGCAATCTACACAGGTTAGAGAAACCTGCATAGATTGGATTGATCCTGCCTTGGGCTCTTCGACTGTCTGCACTTAGCCTATGACTGTTTAAATTGGATTAATGGATTAACCGTCACTGGAGTTATGTTAAAACTCCTGACTGTTTCAGGTCGGACATAAGGAAGAACTTCTTTACCGTTTGAGCCCCCAAGACCTGGAAGAGACTGCTACCGGAGGTAGTTCAAGCACCTACCTTGAACACCTTCAAGAGACATTTGGATGTCTGTCTTGCTGGGATCCTATGACCCCTGCTGACTTCCTGCCCTTTGGGCAGGGGGCCAGACTCGATGATCTTGCGAGGTCCCTTCCAGCCCTAACGTCTATGAAATCTATGAAAATTAATTACAAACCTTATTTTAAAATAAAAAATATATTGCACTGTAACAGGGAGCCCCTGCTTCTGTTACTAGGAAGATGGGGGAGGACAGGAAACCCGGGGATAGAATTGGCAACAAGTAGTAGCTGCACGGGTGGACTGAGCCAAGGACCAAAAAAAAGGCCAGGCTATTAATGATGCACTTAGCAGCACCTGGCCCTGGGTGCAGGAGATCTAGTCACATGATTAGAAGAAAGCTGGGTTTAGGCAAATAAATCCAATCCATGACAATGTAAGGGGCAGTATGGCTTTGGGAGAGCAAGGAGCTTTTAGGAGAGAGCTGCCTGCACCAGGAAGACAAGCCTGAGAGAGGTACTCAAGAGGTGGAGGGATGGATGCTAGCCAGCTAGCCTGAGAAGCAGGGCTCAAGTCCCAGAATGATTTATGTTTAAGTTAAAATAGGTTAAGGTGCTGTTTTGTGTTGGAGTTTTTCTGCCGGAGGACTTAGTTGTGGCTACAGGGGGGGAGGAAGACACAGGGGGCACCCCCTGCTATCAGCAACAGAAGCTAGCCCCAAGCTAGTGGGGTTGAGGTTGGTTGGGTAAAACTGGAGCCCCAGGAGGGGCCGCTGTCAGGTCAAGGTTGATGCCTGGGAGCTAAAGTCTTAGACAGTAAGGGTGCTGCCAGAGAAAAAAGGGGACAAGGCTAGGACAGCTGATGCCTTGACAGGTGCTCAGAAGCCTGGACAGAAGTGGCCATCAAGGGACCCAATGAGGCTACTCCTGGCCCCAGAGACCACCTCCCTAACAACCCAAAAGAGAATATCAAAGTCATGAGAAGTGAGAGACTGCAGGTAAGGCGGTCCCAGAAAGAGCCAGCTGATGGGTTGGACCACAAGTGCTTGGGTGGCAGGCGCAGGGCCTGCTACACACACACACTCCTTTGATTTTATCATAGTATGGCTTGGGCTAACAGATTTCAAAGGACTTATACCAGAAAATTAAATTTCTTGTTGCAAAAGCCATAATTATTACATATATTTGTGTAGAATTAGACATTTTGCACAGTTTCATTCCTCAACTTTACTATTTAATGTTTATTAGCATATGTCCTTTGAATGTCACCATTTGCTTTTCTTTGTTGCCTGAGCTGCTCCAAATATCATCTGATGTTAGAAACAAAAGGCTGGTAAAAAGAAATGTAATTTTAAGCAAGTTTATATATTTCTTTCATGTCTGAGTCCATTGCTGTTGTCCTTTACTCTTTTCAATCTTGTTTTTCCCTTCAATCTCTTCTTGTCCTCTGTCCTGTAACTACTGCACCCCGATGTGTGGGGTTAAATTACAGCCACAATATATATGATGTGTACTAATATAAATCTAGCTAACACAGAAAAAAAAAACTTGGAAAGATTACTGGAAAAAAGTAGAGAGCAACTGACTTTACAGCACCACAGAAGTTGCATATTCCATGTAGACCAGCCAATTAATAAGAGTTTGCCTCTTTTTTACTAATGTCACCCCATACATATTTAATAATAGGTCTTAAGACTTTAATTAAATTACTTCCATAGACAACTCTGCTGCGTCTGTGAGATCTCAACTAACAGGGTCCTAATTCAAAGTCCAGTGGAGTTGATAAAGACTCTCGCCGTTGACTTCATTAGGTTCTGAATCAGGGTCCACATCTATTTTCAACTAAATAATGAGTATTTTAAAGCAATCTGGCTGACTGTCTCAAAAGGTCCAATTTTAGTTCATTGAATAATCTACTTGGAAAGTTCTGGACTGAAAAAAACATTTTTTGTCATAGAAACCAGACCATTTTTGAAGAAGCACAAGCTTTGAGAAAACTCTTAGGTCGAGGATATTATTTCTGGTACTGGACTGAGATCCACCCAAGAATAAACAACAGTCCAGCGTTTAGAGCCATCACCTGGGACATTGTAAATGTTTCTGCGATGGATCAGGAGGAGGTCAAGATGATGCCAGGTGTCCTGAGCAGGGGTGCTTCCATGTGACCTTGCTGCCAGGCAAATCGGTGTTTGAGACCATTGGCTCACAGGAGGCACAAAGCTCAGTGACATACTAGCAATTTCCTCTCATAACGCATTTTCATAAGGCAAACCTGTATTTTTCATATATCAGATACCTTTTTAGAATATGTATGCTACTTCGAGCTTTCAGAGTCTCTGTTTGAAACCATATGGAGCAGTTCACGATTGGCTCTGTGTCTTAGCTGTCTTTTCCTCCCTGTTATTACTGGAAAATTAAAAAATAAGTAATAAACACATAGAAAGTCAACAAGCGTGTTTAACAACACCTCATACTTTTATGTGGAAGCTGCCAGTTGCTAACAAGTACACCTTTATCATGCAAGTCACTCCAGAAGCAATAAAAGTGAGCAGAAGCGGCAGCCTGGAAATGGCAACAGGAGTGCTCTTGTGAGTGATATATGGAAGGACTTCCCAGCTGTCCTGCTGGGTCTCAGGAACACAGGCTGTGATTAAAAGTTCACAGTGGCTATCAATTAGCGCCCAGACAGAGTTTGGCTTGCACGATGACAAGTGAGGACAATGCTAAGTGGGTCCTGACCAATGTTTCTAAAGGCCTCAGTGCTCTTTATGGGAAGTCAAAGGAACTTGAGAAATGAAGTGACTCCCTTTGAAAGTGCTGCACAGGCTTTTTAGCAGCATATAGCAGAGCATATTCTAAGAGGTGTGAGAGAAAGCATATAAAACTCGCCTTTTATAGTCACCAAAGTTATTGTGTAGAAACTCAGGGCATATCTTCCTAATGCAACAATGAACACTTAGATGTTTTCTCTCTCTAAGCTGGTTAGAGAAACACTTGAAGCAAGTTAATAGGGTTTGCTAAAATCAATTCACCTTGTTAGTAGGTATTAAGCCTGCTGAGAGAGGATTAAGCATGTTCTGGCAATTTAGAGGCAGGTGACTCTTAACCCACCCGTCTGTAGAAAAGTGTGTGCTACTCTTTGATTTATGGCCTGAGCTAAGGTACTTTCTTCAAAACAGTTTAGGAGTAGCCCGTCCTAAGATGAGGCCCGAGCGAAATGTAATGCACCCAAAGCTCATTTCCTGCTCCCAAACTTGAAATGAAAATTTCCAATAACCCCTCTCGTGGAAATTTTGACAAAGCAGATTCAGCCCAGCACAATGCTTCAGTTTAAAACATTCCACCACTGCCATGAAAAACTATGCCTTTGGGAGGGAAAACAAAATACATCCTAACCTTTAGAACAACTCCATCCATTCCTCTATTAAACTGGACCCTGAAAGCGGACTCCACACGATACAAAACTGCATAGTAGAGCTGGTTAGTCAAGGCTCCTGCTCCTTCTATTAGCTCGACGAAGCAATAGATAGGAGGGTGGATCAGTAAGTGAGTCCATCACGTTGCCATGATGGTATTATTTAGCTTATGTCATGATCTCTACTGGTCGCTGTCTATTAAACACAAAATTAGCTACCACATCAGAATAAGAAAACATATTGGACAGTTTTGAAGGTGTTGTGGCAGGTAGTACTATTTGGCTGTGTGAAGCACAGCAGGAATTTCCTGCTCTCTTACTGGGTTCAGGTGAGGCTGTATGATGTTTTTGAATAGCAGAGTCAAACCAGCAATTGGCACCCAGGCAGAGCTCAAGCTGGGGAAGGAAGTAGTTTGTGATGCCTGTTTCCAAGTCAAAATTAAGTGCCCAGTACTTCAGCACTTGTTTTGTCACTCACCCTATGACAGTGGCATGTCACTCCAATGCAATCAAGTTAAAATACATCAAAGCTGCAGTGATTTCATGTGACATGAGATTCAGGAAATTGGAGGCAGGGGGCACTTTCGTGTTTCACTGTATTCCTGTAACCGAGCTGTCTTGTAGCTGTTTCTGTTGGTAAAATCCCTTCCTCACCAAAGGAAGGGATGGAGAGCAGCCAGGGAAGGGATGGGGAACAGAGCACTTTTCTCCTTGCACATGCTGCAGTAGCACAAGCTGTTGCTGCCTTGCCTTAAGCTCCTCCAACGCGGGCTGTGGTGGAGGCTCCCTGTGGACTGCCATGCTAGAGCTACCTCTAACTTGGCTCCCCTTCCTTCCCCACAAGTTACACTGTTAGGTTATTCACTTAATGACTTGCTGAGCCCTTGTCTCGGTTGTACTAGCTCTCTTGGAGCTCTGGACAAGTGCCGGAGGACTGGAAGGGGGCCAATGTGGTTCCCATCTTTAAGAAGGGGAGGAAAGAGGACCCGGAGAACTACA
>JAGPOW010001338.1:70364028-70399787 GCA_030014935.1 Caiman crocodilus
ACCCCAGCACTTGTTTCCTGCCATTGGCGGGGGGTCAGACTAGATGGCCTGCTCTAGGCCCCTTCTGACCCTAGTTACTATGAAACTATGAAACTATGATTTAGTAGGGAACCAGGAAAAAGCTTTTTACTTAAGTAAGGAACAAAAAAACCCAAACCCAAACCAAAACCAACCAAACAACACCCCTGCCAGGCTATATAAAAATTGCATACCACATTTACATGGCTTTAGACCCAGAACTTCAAAAAGTTGTTTCCAAGCATTGATGCAACCCATCAGTGGCCCATAAATAGACTGGTCATCTTCATTCACAAAGTGCCCAGTGAAGGATGGAGACAGTGGAGGCTATGACTATGACCAGTCTATTAACCCTTCCCGTCAGGGACAAGGGAATTAAGTCCTGTTTCATTTTATATGCCAAGCTAGTAGTTATGCAGCTGCATGTAGCAATTTCTGGCATGGGTACTGTTTGAGATTCAGCTCTGGGTGTGCAAGCAGGCCTATGCTCACTGAATGTGTGCAGGTAAGGAGGATTGCTGAGGGTTGCTAAGGTGCACACACATAATACCAAGAATATTCCAGACTTGGGACAGGGCAAAAACCAAGAGAGGGAGAGATGTGGGCTCAGGATAAACAGAACAAGCCAAACAGAGTGTGGCATGCTGTTTGTCTGTTTTATCCAACATGCAGTGAGTAAGCCTCACGAGGAGGGCTGGAGGAGGCTCTGGGTGAGGCCTAGTTCATGGCCTGGTAGTTAAACCAGGCCCTAAAATGTTTGTCATAGAATCATAGAAAACTAGGGTTGGATGGGACTTCAGGAGGTCATCTAGTGCAACCCCCTGCTCAAAGCAGGACCGTCTACCAGTATATCACCCAGCCAACACTTTGTCTAGCTGGGTATTCAAAACCTCCAAGGATCACCACCTCTCTGCGTAACCTGTTCCACTGCTTTACAACCCTCCTCATGAGTAAATTATTCCTAATAGCTAACCTAAACTTCTCTTGCTTCAACTTGAGACCATTGCTCCTTGTTCTGTCATCTGCCATCACTGGGAACAGTCTAGCTCCATCCTTTTTGCAACCACCCTTCTGAAGGCTGCTATAAGTCCTCTCTCAATCTTCTGCTTTCCAAACAAAATAAGCCCAATTCCCTCAGCATCTCCCCAGAAGTCTCATGCCCCAGCCCCCTAACCATTTCCTTTAATCTCTGCTGGACTCTTTCCAATTTGTTGACATCCTTTCTATAGTGGAGGGCTCAAAACTGGACTCCCGATTTGGCCCCACCAGTGCTAAGTATAGGAAAATAATCACTTCCCACAATTTGCTGGCAATGTTCCTACTAATGCAGCCCAGTTTGCAAAAGGGCACACTGTTGGCTTATATTCAGTTTATTGTCCATTGTGCCCCCCCCCCCCCCACCAAGTCCTTTTTTACAGAGCTGTTACTTAGCCAGTTGGTCCGCAGCTGTACTGGTGCATGGGATTGTTCTGTTCTAATTGCAAGACTTTGCACTTGTCCTTATTAAACCTCATGAGATTTCTTTTGGTTGAATCCTCCAATTTGTTGAGGTCCCTCTGAATTCTAGCCCTATTCTCCACCATATTTACTACTCCCTCCAATTTGGTGCCGTTTGCAAACTTGCTGAAGGTACACTCTTCCCATCTTCCAGGTCATTGATGAAGATACTGAACAAAACCAGCTCCAGAACCAACCCCTGGGGCACTCCACTTAAGACCAGCAGCCAACTAGACATCAAGCCATTGACTACATCCCTCTGAGCCCAATGATCCAGCCAGCTTTCTAGCCACCTTACAATCCATTCATCCAGCCCATACTTTCCTAGCTTGCCTGTGAGACTGTTGTGGAATATAGCATCAAAAGCCTTGCTAAAGTCAAGTTATATCACATCCACTAGTCTGCCAGTGTTAGCTTTAGCTACAGTGTCCCTTTTATAAGTGGTGAACTTTTGAAACCTACAGATCCACTGACTTATTTAAGCTATATGAGCAGCTCTTCACAGCTCTTCTGGGCCCCGCTCTTCTTGAGTCCCTCGTTGCATCTGTCTACCTTGCCAAGCACTCTGGCAAGGTATTTACACTAGAGGCTCTGCCGGACCTGCAAAGTGCAGTCCTCAATCAGGTCCAGGGGCTCTTCACCCCACACCTCTGAGCAGCCCCTCCCAGCTGTTACCTGATTGGTGGAAATGTCCCACCAATCCAAAGTGTCCTTCTCCAAGCCTGGCTTGCCAGACAAAAGGGGCAAGTCTGCCACAAGTCCCCAACTGAGACCCCTCAGTTCAAATTCCTTGGGGGCCACATTGATAAGTCGACAGATGACCATCTGGCATTGGTTCAGTCATTTAATAGTAAAGTATTACCCTACTCCTGATTTAAAGGCAGAGCCTCAGGCAGAGGAAAGTCTGGGTAGGAGTGAGTTTTGAAGTATCTGCTGCTGATCTCAAGGAGCCTTTGAGTTCAGTGTTAGTAAGCCATAATTCATACCTGTTACAACTAGTGACAGTGTCACAGGACAGAGGTCAGAGCTCTTCTTTGCTCTTTAATCTTTCTCCCTAAAATACGTGTATATTGCCATTATATATAATTGTATTAATTACCGTCCATACTCATCTGTTGTTGTCTTTGTATTTCTCTGAGTTGGTTTAATATAGTCCAATCGCTGAATAGCTTATGAGCGTCTGTAGTTATGAGTGTGTAGTTTTTATTGGTAATAACTAATTAATATTTGACTAACTGGAGCTGGGCTGTAAGCTCATGGTTGGCACTGGATTAAGCCCCGCCAAATAAAAAGGAGCACTTATATAATTAGTCTAATCGAGTTGTTGCTCCCAACACCCGCATCCACAAAGCTAGTAATTTCACCATAGAAGGCAATCAGGTTGGCCAGGCATGACTTGCCCTTGGTAAATCTATTCTGACTGTTCCTAATCACTTTCTTCTCCTCCAGGTTCTTATAAATGGATTCCTTGAGGACCTGATTTTTTTTCAGGGACTGAAGTGAGGCCGACCAGTCTGTAGTTCCCTGGATTCTCCTTCTTCCCTTTCTTAAAGATGGGCACTATATTGACCCTTTTCCAATCATCTAGGACTTCTCCAGATTGCCATGAGTTTTCAAAGATGATGGCCAGCAGCTCTGCAATCACATCAGCCAACTCCCTCAGCACCCTTGGGTACATCTCATCCAGCTCCAGGATTTGTACATGTCCAGCTTTTCTAAATAGTCCTTAGCCTGTTCTTTCACCACTGTTGACTGCTCCCCTCCTCCCCAAGCCTTGCTGCTGGGTGCACTAGTCTGGGAGCTGACCTTGCCTGTGAAGACTGAGGTGAAAATGGCAGTGACCACTTTAGCCTTTCCTACCTCATCTGTCACTAGGTTGCCTCCCCCTCCCCCCTACATTTAGTGAGAAACCCACACTTTTCTACTCCTTAGGCACATCTACACATGCAATACATGAACATGAATGTACTGCATAGTAAATTCGTGCACAGTAAGTTACTCCCAGGTGTGCGTTTACACATGACCCAAATCAGGAGCAAATTGCCCCCTAATGGGCATGTCCAGATATGTGTGGATGTTTGGTTCCCTGGGGACAACTAGCAGTAGTGCACCACGTGCCACAGTTACTTGTCCCCAGGGAACACGCGTGCCATGTGTTCTTTGGCGCATGCCAAGTTACCCCAGGGGTGGTAGAGGAGGCTGGGACCAGCACTGTGCTGGCCCCAGCAGCCTTACCTGTGGTCCTGTGGGCCTCCCGGGGCTATTCCATTATTATTATTATTATTATTATTATTTACACCTTTTTTTTAACCCCTGAATATCCAGGGGGCAAAAAAACACACAAGAAAAAAAATGGAGCTTGGGCAACATGGCCTTGCAGCATGGAAAACACCATACTGTTTGGTATGTGGAGCTGAAAACACGTCTGGATGTGCCTGATGGGAGCACCTTAATCTAGGGCTTCTCCTGCCATGCTGTACCCCCTGCAGCAGCCAGGGAGAGCTCCAAGCTCTGGATGTAGCTACCTATGGAACTACTGGGCTGGCAAGGGACACTGGGGGGGTGCTCAGGCTTGCAGAGGGCACAAAGGATTAGGCCTGGGCTCCAGGGGGTTGAGGGCAAGCTGGCATCCGTTCCAGAGGCAGTTCTGGATGGTGCAGAGCTTGGGACACTGGAGCTGTGTAACCTAGAGCTCCTCCTCAGCCTCCCCAGAGCTCAGGACTAATCTGAGCAGGAGTTGTGGTCCTTTGGTGGCTGGACTGACCAGGAGCAATTTGCTCCTGGGTCAGCATCTATACATGTATTTAGGTGCATTAATATAAAGCATTGTCAGGTAATATTTGTATCTATTGGTACTACGCAACAGCACTTTACATTAATCTGCTGAGCCCTAGTAGAGGTGCATGCGTAGATGGTGATGCTTTATTGAACATTAGATTAGTCTAATGTAGCCACATGTAGCTATGCCCCTTGAGTGAATGCCCTAACTACTAAGGCTAAATCAGTGTATGGTTGCAGCCTTTTCCTTTTTACATCTGGCAGGCATATATTCAGAGAAAAATAAAACCCTAAATTGTGTATAAGTGCCAAATACTCGAGTTACATAGCTGCATATGTGTCATTTAGGCACAAATGGTGATAGGATTTAGAGCCAAGTGTCTGCAAGATCATACTGTTGTTCTGCTTAGAAAAAAGAATATCTAGTAATAACCTAACTGGAGGTCTTGCTCCTGCTGAATAAACCTCTATTTTAGTAGCTTAAAGCATCTGTCATTTATATACTGTTCATTTTAAAAAAATGAAGTGTAGCACATCTTGGAATGACTCTTTTACATGAATGTGTCACTGACAAAAATAAATCTCTTCTGATCTTTGATCCCTTTTTTTTTCTGAAAACATCCCTAGATTTTTTTTCGACATTTCTAATAAAAAGCAAAGCAAAACCAGGACACATTTAAAACTATGTCTTCACTGAATTGCAGTTCAGTACAAGGGGGGAAACCCTCGTGAAGATTAGAAGGAATTTCAGAACTTTTTCCTCTGCAGCATTTTGTAGAGGGAAATCTGTACCCAGAACCCAACAAGGGCAGAAGGGATAAAAACTGCAGAAACACTTCCTTCAACCCCACACCATAAGGATGCCTTTGTATGGGGAATCCATGTACAGTGAGGTGGATGGGTATACTGAGTTCATCATTCCCTACGGTTTTGGCAAGAAGAGTTTTGGCACAGCATTTGCCCCCCCTAGGATGCAGGAAGTTCCTATGAGGATGTGGGGGAGAATTGAGACCAAGAGCAAAGTATTATCAGGAATGTGCTGCCCAAGACCAAGCTACCTTAATTTGAATTGCTGGGGGTGGCACTTGCTTGGGACCCCTGAGGCCTTGTCTGGTCTCTGAGATTGACCCCTCAAGTCAGCACAGGCATGGCCTCTAGAGCGAGGTGGATATGGAGAGGGGTCCCTGCCGCCTTCCCACTCTGAAACCCTGGCTTTTCAGTCCCCAACCTTCCCTGGTTGTTCTGTGACCCTGACTCAAGGAACCAGCTTCCAGTTCAACTCCTGAGAGAGGGTCCATTATCTCCTATTGGTAAGAAGAAGTGCAAGACAAAGATACAAATAACAAAGCAGGCAGCTCATCTTGAATAAAGGCACAAAGCCTACCCAGCCAGAGGTTATCTTACCCCGCTGAAAGGTTGAGCAGTGCCTCTGTCTCCAAACCAGCCCTTACAGCCCTGAGTACCCCAAAGTCACTATCTTTCCAATCCACTTGAGCACCCCCAAAAGCTATTCCATTGCTCTCAGACTTCAGCCTCTTCTCTCAGGAGCTGACACCTGATTTCACTGCAGTGAGGGGAAACCCCAAAATCTTGGGAAATGCTGCTTTTAGGGTCCAGCTCTTTCTGTTCCATGGGATTCCACGTGGCAGTGATAAATGGGATACCATTAGAAACACACTTCCCAGGTCCCAGGGTGGGGAAGTGGTTCTCAGCTAACATAAAACTTCCACGCAGTGAGCTTCATCTCTTAATGCTTCTTTGGGGATCTGGGCACTGAATCCATTCCCCTGCTAGCACCAGTGACCTGCTGATGCAGCAAAGAGAAAAACCATAAAGATCAGCTCACCGAGATTTACTTCCAACAGGGCAGCCCGTAGGGTGCTTTTTGGTTAGTTCTTTTATGGGAGGAAGGATAAACTGACTCTTTATTATTAGCTAGAACCATGATGATAATGGATATTTGTTGCCTCCAATAATATCAATGGCAAAATGTTTCCTGATCATACTGAATGTATTGGAAGAGGCTAACAATTACAGAAATGTAAGACAGTGATTTTTATCTATTGAGAGAAAGGATGCAATAATGAGATCTCAATATCAATGGATTCATGTGCTTTAATGAGTTTTGTTTGGGGTTTGTTTAGTTAGTAATACGGTTGTATATAGCTGTAAGTGGCTTGGTAAGCCTGCAGCATTGCAGGCTAGATTTGCTCCGTTAGAAGCTCTTCAGTCCATTCTTAAAATACAAATCTCAGTCCTTGCACCAAACAAACTAATAAGGGTGAAGTTACATGTTACGCTTACACTACACCTGTGGAATGTTAAATAATGTTAAAGTTAGAAAGTGCTGTGAGCAGTTGCACATTAAGCGGTAATACCATTTCTTGCCTGCATAGCTCTGACTTGCTAATAGAGGGTTGGTGAGCAGAGGCATCCGTGGCAGCCAGGCTACTTAGGCTGCTCTGCCCTGTGATGGGATACAGTGAGCAAGTACAGACAGGGGACCCCTAAGAAAGTCCCCCGCTGCACGCTTGAATCCCCTGCAGAGGGATTCTCCTGCTCCCCAACACAAGAGTGTGTCTGCAAGCAGGGGGTTTCCACTTTTTCTATAGGGTCAGGCCCCTGAAGCCCTGGGAGGGGCAGGGGACCAACTCTGTGGGATGGCAGCCCCAGTGATGTCTGTAGACACCTGTGAAGCAGATCAGGTTCACTGTGCCATAGTGTGGTATGGCTGATCTCACTCCAAAGAAGACGTCTGCTTCCAGCCTTTCACACAATGTATGTATACCTTGAGCTGGTGACCCTTAGGTCTACCTCTTTCGTGACATATTAAGGCTTTTCATAGTTCTGCTTTTTGCTGCAAGGATGCAGCCTTATTTCTTGACCTAGATAGGAGTATACATTGCAGTACCATTCTGCCAGTCAAACACAGACCTCACAAAAAGATATGCCTGCTCCTCACACCCAGCAGGTTGAGAACATGACACGCAACAACCTCTCAGTGGGAAATTTGTGGGTGGTGCTGTCATAGGTGACCTGGAATATGTACAAACCTATCTCAAAAATGCTCTAAGTTACTTTCCAATCTCCAAGTTATTCAGTTCTATTTAAAAGAATAACACTGAGTTAAAATAATAGGCAAAATGCAATGGTAATTATTTCAGTAACACCTGAATGCTATAGCTGAGATTAAGACTGCCTAGTGCTGGGCCCTGAATTTACACAGTAGTCCCTATACCAAAGGGCTTACTTGAGGTAGTTAAGTCTGCAGAAGAAAAAAAGAGGAGGAAGTAGGAATACAAACAAAGTGGAGAAGAGATTCAAATAGTTTAAGGGCATTTTCCCCAAAAGTCTGTGCACATTTTGATCATTTAGGACATGTGTAGATTAAAGGGTTTTATACCCCTGTATTGCAAGTCAAAGAGAATAATGATTTCCAAAAAAATAAAAATGAATTATACAATAATAAAGCAACTGTGGAAGCTTTTAATTAGCGTGATATCTGTTGGGAGGGAAAAACGACAGGGTACAAGCGGTCAAAGACGTCTTTGGAACACATTAAGAACACGCTCCAAGAGGAAAGCACAAGGTGTTGGCTACTCTATGCTATATCACAGGCTGATGTGTTAGTTTTTTGTCTATTGCAATTGAGTGGAAAGGATACTGTTGCAGGAACATTGCATCTCTTTGAAAGGAGGTGCATTATGTCCCTAACCCCATTTTATAAAAAAGTACACACAAAGGCTGCTAGGTAATAGTTTTTTTAATGGATTTTTATTTCCCATAACACCTTAGAACCTAAGTTTGTTATCTGATGCCGTTCGTACATTTCAATGTCCTTCTTGAACTTTTTGCTTTTCTAGAAGCGTAAGTTCTCCACACCCTGGTTACAGGTTGCTTTTCACGTGCATTTATTTTTCCTCCTTGTTCTTGTCCCCTTTCAGCGGATATAGATAGCATAGCCTTCAAGGCTGCCACTAGTTGGGCTATGGCTGCCTCCAGGTAGCCAGTTATGCATGGCTTCATGGGGTTAGACAATCACCACGATTCTTAAACTCTTTCCTATCTATACACATTTGTATGAAAGTCATGCTCGCGATCAACTTTAGGGTCATGCAACAATGCCAAACGTAATGATTATGGGGGGGGGGGGTTGCTTTTCTAAATATTCCAGCTGTAAAAGATAGAAATTAGGCATGGCCATGCCCTATGAAAATATGGGAAATGGGTTAGTATAATAAATGATGCTAAACTATAAAAATGTAGATGATCCTGGCTGAGATACAGAAACACACAACTTTTATATAAATCATATGGGTGCCAAAGAACCTCAGAAATGAGACCGACTAATGACAGCTTGAGGTCACCCAAGCTGCTAGCCCCGTCCCACATTAATGTCACATGGCTCGTTGCAGAATTGTTTAAGGAGACAAGAGAATGGTCTAAGCCAAGCTACACCGGAGGCCCTTTAAGCAGAGAAGCATTCTGGTAGCTGGCCAGGCCTATGAGTTAGTTGCATAACTTTCTACCTTCTTTCCCCTAGATCTAAAAACAATATGCAAAGGGTTTTTTTTGTTTGTCTGTTTGTTTTTGGTGTGGTTAAGGGAGTGTAACAAAACCCTGTTAGCTGTACTGCCTGGAAACACGGGGGGGTCTGTCTGCAATATACTTAATTTAATGTTCAGACTGTAGTACGTTTACGTTTTGTTTTTTTTTTTGCTTAGTTTTAAATGCACTGATTTATACTATATTCTTCTATATTTTTTCTTCCTATTTTTCCACTTAAAGTGCTCAAAAGGATTGTGCATTTAGTGAAAAGCCTTTTTTGGCACTCAAGTATTCTGCTGCTTGCTCGTTTTTCCAGTGCAGCTAGACTGTGAAAACAAACAGACTATTTTCAAACAGAATTTTTGCATTTCCTATACTCATGCACCGCCAGCATCCATCCTTCCTTCTTTCCATCTTGTTTCTTCTGTCAGACGGGGAGAGAGGGCAGGGGCAAGGTTGATAATAGTATCTGGATGGATGAGGGAAAAGGGTTTCAGGAGCGTGAAGGAAGACAAGTTTCTGAGAGCAGTCTGCAGTACAATATTTAGCTGCAGCTTTACCTGGAGATATAAAACAGTCCACTTGAAAGAAAAAGATGCTTCTTATTCTGCTACTTCAAGATACACTGGGAACTTGAAAGGAAACAGAAGCAAAAGTATAGATACTCTGGCCCTTTTGGCATTGCAGCAAAGTTTTAAAAAATTATACAAGAGCAGTGCCTCATGGGGGTATAGCGGAGGTGCAACTTTAGGTTTTAGTTCCCTGGGAGCAGGAGCAGGAGCAGGGGTTGTGGCAGTAGCAGCATGAGCTGCTGCTGCCTCCTCATAAACGCCCCCAGCATGGAGCGGCAGAGGCACTCGGGGCTGCCATTCTTGCACTTCCTTTGAATCTCCCAGAAGTTAGAATCTGAGGGGACAGGAACATAGAAACAATACCGATGAAGGATTGTTTGTAGCAGTATAGCTAAACATTGCATGGGAGAAGACAGCTAATAAAGTAAATCAGTGTCTTGTGGTGATGATTTCATTTATTTCAGGACGCAAAACTGAGTGTGACTGCGTGCAAGACTGACCTCAGGTCAGTCATCAGAGCAAGCAGTCAAAACAGCTGGCAGTTTTGTCCTCTCCTTGGGGGCTCCCCTGGGCCCTGACGTACTCCCCTGAAATACTTAAGCAAACTAAGCAAAACAAAACCCACATATCAGGGGAGTAAATCAGGGCCTGAGGGAGCAACTATTCACCAAGGGGAAGACAAGAAATAATGGGCACAAGCTGACTGAATATAACTTCAGACTAGACATAAGGAAAAATGTTTGGAACAGGCACCCCCCAGAGGTGGTAATGTCACCCTCACTGGTGATCTTCAAAACGTGTCTTGATGCCCATCTTGCTGGGGTCATCTGGCCCCAGCAGGCTTTCCTGTCTCAGAGTCGGGGGCTCGACCTGATGATCTGTAATGTCCCTTTCAGCCCTTAACATCTATGAAACTATGAAACTATAGTGCTCATGGTCTTAGACATAAAGGGAGTTGCAAGTGCATTTTTTCCCTCTCAGAAGCTAATGTAATTTAAGGACTGTATGTTGGTCTCATTTCAAGCTTCCTGTAAAACAAGCTGTTTTTAGGGCCTTGTTGCTGGGGCAGTTAGCACATATTTTAATTTAATTCATAGTAAACATTCCTATTAAAAGTCAGACTACAATCTGAGCAGTTTCATGGTGATGCGTATTATGATCTTACCCTACTCTTGACGAGGCTGGAGCCAGCTCTGACCCATAATATCACTAGTCCAGATTCAGAAATGTACTACCTTTAAGTCTCTCCTTTTTAACAGTCTTGGTGTTCCCCTAATCAAGATAACCTTTCTTAGGACATTTTTGCTGTGTGCTAGCTGCTCCTGGTTTCTCTCCTCTTATTTTACTCTTTAGCACTATGAAAAACCATAGATTCACCCATGGAAACTAGTTTTTAGCACCTAAAACGTAAGTCTTGATGTCTTGACATATCTGTTACCCATTTGAAAAATAAGAAATTATTTTCCTCTGTGTGTGTGTGTGTGTGTGTGTGTGTGTGTGTGTGTGTGTGTGCGCGCGAGCGAGTGACTTTTTCAGGGAGGAGAATGTCTCTCACTATATTTGTATAGCGATGGAAGCCTCAACTGGAGCCTAATTTAAATAAGTGATCTCTTCTTTCCAGTTCTCTAATATGTCTATGAAATTAGAAGACTTTAGGAACCTTTCCCCTACCATCGTTTATCACCAATAATGAATATGCTGATTTAGTGTAACAGGAAATGGTGGGGATCAATCAATTCTGTGACACCACCATTTTGCTATAGGTAAGATTTTTGTTTTGGGCTAATAGGAAATCACAATAATATTTGTACTTATCTCCTTCTCCTGCAAGAATGAGAATTGATAAAGGAAACCAAATTGGCTTGACAATTGCTTAAGGTATGAGTCTGATTGATTCTGGTTTGAGTGACCACTGCTTACAGTTATCTTGGTTTCTAAAATCCATTTCATGTTAGTTACTTGCTTATTTCATTAAGTAAACATTTGATTGGAAGAAACAGTCCACAAGCAAAATAATGTTGTCACTCTTCAGAGAGCTCTCAGGTTCAAGTAGTAAATTTACAGCTCTTTAGGAAATCATTTGTGTCCTTTTTAACATGATCCACCTGATATGGCACTAAGATGTCTAACATAAATCAACCTGTATCAGCCTAAGATCACTTCGCTATAAATCTCTCTTGAGAAATTTACTCTTGCCAGTATGCAGAGAGTTACAATTTGCATAGACAAAAGGATGAATGCCAAATTGTTCTCTGCTAACAGGATGCCTGCATTGGAAGTTATAGAGACTCTTCTTTTCCAGATGTACTTTATTAGAAATGAAAATAAATCAAAATAACGTGACAGGCTCTTGGACATGCCTGTCACTGGAAGGCAGTAGGCTTTGGCAATGGATGACAATTTCAATGACCTATCCTATCAGGAATTTAGTTTCTCAGATGCAAAGTTATGTTATCCACTGTACCATAACCATACTTCACCTCCAAGTCTTTAATCTTGTTTCATTATGCTGTAAGACAAAAATGGCCAAGACCACCTGGATAAATTAACCATCCATATGGGATCTCTGAATAGTCTGGAGCTACCCGTTGGTAATCTGCCCATATTGCCACAGAACAATTATTTCAAGAAGCAGAAATAAATAACCTGAGCTAAAATTGCAGGTGATTGCTGAAAGTAAAATATGAGGTCTGTGTTGGCTATTAAGCCATTTAACCCCATAATACATACAAAAAATACAATGCTGCCTGTAACCTAGTTTACACTTACATAGATCAGGGGTGGCTGCCCAGCTTCAAATAGGCTAGGGGCCACGTGCCTCACCAGCCACACTAGCAGAGGCCACACACAGTGGGAAAAGCACTAGTGGGGGCAAAAGTCCCCCCAGGCTGCATGCCCTAAGCACAAGTGTATGCATGGGTGCGCTCTACTGCACATACAGGTGCAGGCCAACTTCATCTCCCTTGCTTCACCGTCATCTACCTTGTGCCCCTGGGGTCGGGTCATGTAGCAGAACGAGGAGGAGTGAAGCGGAGCCCTGAGACGCCGGCTGCTGCTGTAGACAAAATAAAGGCAGTGGTTTGCTGAGTGAGCAGCTGGAGGGTCTCTGCAGGAAAGCCCGGATATAGAGTCTATATAACTCAGACTGAAGTATCACCAGTTGCCTCTCGGGACCTCAAATGGAACAGGCTGCTTCCTCTACCTGAAGGCTGCCATTGAGATTTGGGGCATTTGTAAGCACACCAGCGACAGAGGAGACCAGTCGGGAAGAGCAGTACAGTCAGATAGGAGTTGGAGAGCTTTCATCATGCAGGCTAGGTTTTCTGAGCCTCGAGGGTTGCACAAATATAAGGCAGAAAAAATAGTGGGGGGAGTGGGCAGGCGTGGAGCTCATTCTGATCACAGTAGTAGAGGGATAGGGTGGGAGAGCAAAGTAATTTTTAAAAGGGTGGAAGGGAGACAGATTGAGTCCAAGTCCTATGCTCTCCCATCTTGACCTTTATAGTGGGGTGTCCCAGTTTTTCCATCCTGAAATGAGGCAGATAGTCCTTGCTCCCCCACCTGCCAGAACACCTAGCAGGGAGCTTCTCAGCAACGCCACCTGCTCCACAGTGAAAGTTCTGGCTGCTTGCAGGACTGACGGACGTTGCACTGAAGAGGGTATTTTTATCCTCTTCATTTGTTCTGCGTACCAACCACCATTGCAAACAATCTAGTCCCTTCCCGTGATGGTTTTTTTCCAGCCAAGAATAATAAAACACGGAAGCGGGGACTCTAAGAGCAGAGGTTCAGCTACAATGTCCTTCGTTCTTATTTACAGTGGAAGTCCTTGTCAGGTAAGAGTGACAGGATGAGAGCCGCAGGAGAACCTTCCCAAACAAGCCAAAATATGTAAATGTTTTTAGAGGGCAACGACTGTCAGGACAGGGCAGGGGAAAACCCTCAACCAATTCAGCGATACAATTTAGCAACAAATGGTGGAAATTCAAGTTCTTGGGCAAAGCAAATCTGTGCACAACAGCGTGCGCCTCAGTTATAGCTTCAGAGCCCTCTGTCCTTGAAGTGCCACAAGGTATCATTCCTCTACAAACTACTCAGAAGGTATTGTCTGTAGAAAAGCCCTCTCCTGGTTTTCTAAATTACTGGCATCACCATCCTTTTCACCTTGATATGAAAGCCATTGGGATTACCTTCTGAGAAAGGAGACTAGTCCTTTTAATCAGTAATCCCACTCATAGTGCTGAGATACTTGCTCACCAGTGAAAGGCTACATTGCTGAAATCAAGCGCTTTTGATCTCCTGCCGTGCCTCCACGCAGGGCCAAGGAACGACGCACTCAGCTGCATGCAATAACTACATGGGGAGAGACCGCTAATCATTGCAGGGAAGATGGAGAAGAGGCAGAATCACAGCCCTTCCTTCACAGCTTTAACACCAGTCAGGGATGAACAGTTTAACAGCTACTGAGGGAAGTACAGGCTCTTAAAACGCAGGTCTGTTCTGTGAATACAAAGATGCAAGGGACTTCTTACTCTATAGCTGTGATGAGAGTGTATTCACAGTAATGTCTGCTGAGTGGTATTCAGGCTCCTGCATTTTTGACAAATTTAAGTCTGATTGCAGATCCTTGGTTGTACATAAGCCAGAAACAACAGTTGCTTGACATTTGGTTTGTTTGCAGGGCTGAAAATTTGAGAAACCGGCTTGTTTATGTGCAGGCTTGTTGTGGAAACCATTGACCAGCTATATATTTTTTTTAAAAAGAGTCAGCTTTACAAAAGAAAAAGAAATGTCTGGGATCGTTTGAACCAGGTTCCAGGGAACACAGATCCCCTCACCTATTGTGGTACGCTTGTACACTATGCTGAACCAAGCCAGGGCTCAATAAGGCCTAATAAGATCTCAGAGTGTTAAAAGTAACACACTCACCATCCAATTTATAGCACACTTTGATACGTTAAAAGAAAATACAAGTTTAAGTGTCGTTTAAATGCGACACAAGGCTTTTGCGACTATGGAATATTGCTAGTCTTGGAATAAGTTTGCTTCCTGGCAACGAGACACTGACAAAAAGGGGAGAAATACTGCCACTGAGCAAACCAGCATGTGGGAAGCCTAGGGAAAGAAAAAGAAAGTTTTTCTACTCTTGTTAGAATGACAGTTTGGGCAAGCAAAGCCCCTTCCCTCCCTACCTCCACCCCCAACCCGCACCCCGGCTTTCAAAGAGCTTCCACAGCAGACTGCTCCCATGAAAATAGCAGGTTCTTACCCTATTAAATGATATCACCCCACCTTCGCGAAGAAGTGCGGGACTTAAAAGAAAGGAAAGAATGACTGAGGCTCAGTACAGACATTCAAAACGCTTGGGGCGGAATTGATTCAATATATGTAGGTTTCTAAGCTGCGTAGATTGGATCATAAGCAAATGAAACTCGTGCTCACTTTTGGGTTGAGGAGGCGGGCATTTGCCTGCATGGCTGAGGCCAGAAAGCAGGGGATGCTGCCACACACCTCCCAGACATTGTCACTGGCAGCTGAGCGAGACAAGTGGGGACCACTCCGATTGGCTTCCCTGCTCACCCCCAGGCCCCTGCTGTCAGGTGCAGGGGGAGGGAAGGGGGGAGCCAGCACAGAAGTTGGCCCCAGCTCTGCTGCGGTTGGGGGGCAGAGAAAAGAAAGTAGCTGCCTGACCCCCCTTCCCCCAGACCCAGACAGAACAGATGCAGGGGGGCATTCGGCAGGGTTTTTTCCTCCACTGCTGTGCCTGCCTGGCCGCCCTGCCCTGCTCTGCCCTGCAAATCACTGCCCCTGACTGGTGGCGGGACAACAGAGCCCCCCACCACAGCTCTGGCCCTCTGCCAAACTGGGGTCTGCCAAGTGGGGGGGTTTCCCCACCGCTGTGTCTGTCCAGCTATCCAGCCAAGCTGGAAGCCAGTCCAGCCAGGTGGGCACATCAGTAAGGAAAAAGCGCCCATCCTGTGGTCCCTTGCAGCTAGGCAGACCCCAACTCAGGTGGGGGGGCTTTGGCCAGGGTGGTGGGCTCCATTCCCCCATTTCCTTGCCAACTGCCTTGTCCAGCTGACACGGGGTTGGAAGTAAAGGCTTTCCTGCCTCAGCTCTATGACAACCTAGGGGCAGGGCAGGGCTGCCTCAGCCCAGCCAGAGCAGAGGAGCACTGGCTGAGGCTATCCCACCTTCCTGTGTATGTGGGGGGAGGAGTGTTAGTGGGGACTACAAGTATCCTGGGATATTGGGGGACTGTGACCTAACTTGATACAAAGGGGTGGAGCTGAAATAGAAGTTCAATAGATTGGTCTAACCTGAACGAATTCAATCTGATACTACCTCCATCCAGGTCTATCTTAAAATGGGTTGTTCTAATTATTTAGACATGGGTTGGCAATTCCCTCCGATCCAGTTTCTTCCCAGTCCTTCTAAATGAAGTCCACACAGGGTGCATCTACACATGTGGCTGATGCACATAAATAAACTCTGGTGTTTACTGCTACGGAGGTTTTTGCTCCCAGGCACACAGTTTGAACATGCGCCAGGAGAATAAAACTCCAGAGCACATTGCTCTATGCGTATTCATGTAGCACATGGAGCTGAGTTGGAGCAGCTCAGGCCGGCCCAGGGCTGCCTAACTGGGCTCCATGTGCTGCAGAGCAGCTGCCTGAAGCACACGGGTGCCCTTGCACTGAAGGACATTTGTGCCTCAGCAAGCACTGTCACCATCTACATGTGTACTACGGTGCATGAAATAACACTGCCACAGGGTACTACTTGTGTTTAGCAGGCTATCCTGTGATGACTTGTGGACATATTTAAAAAAAATCCAAATATGGTCTCTTTTTTACAGAAAACGAGCTTTATATAATACGAAATCTACTTCTATATATTTTTAATAGATGCCCCTCGCGCGCACACTTTTTTTTTAGTATGCCCATTAGCTAGAATCATTTTTCAAGCCTAGATCTTCACTAATCCATGGCACTATATTTTTACATTTATTCCTGTTCTGCGAGTCAAAGGTCTGGAAAGCTTTTCCCTGGGACAGACTCCTGGCCATGGCTGAGGGCAGTAGGATTCCAGGGGAGTACAGATTCTGCTCCTTTCAAGGTGGATCCCCAAATCTTTTAGGCAAATATAATTTGATCCAAAACATAGTTTACCCTTTAAAAATAGCTGAAAGTGGCTAAACAATAGTCATATAGAACATATACAATCAATCAAGGCTAAAACAGAGTGCAAACACAATCCCTCCCAGCAGTACCTCCCCACCACCTACTCACATTTTTTTTTACCCTCCCTTCATAGAGATCAAGACAGGAAGCAGAGAAAGAACTGCATTAACGCACATGGAACTTAAAATGCAATGCGAATTTCTAAAAAATAGTGACGTTTTGCAGACATTCAAGTGATCCTAAATCACACATCTCAGCGCCTCCAGGCTTTGTGGAAAGGCTTGTTTTAGTTCCACAGCTGAACATATCACCAACTCTCTTCCCCTCCAACTAAACTTGGGTCACTGTATAGTCATGTTTTAAAAATCATGTAAGTCTTGCCAGTTCACTTTGGCTTTGAAGCAAAAAGTACTTGAAAAATCTTGTATAACCTTCCACAGAAGTCATGCACGAAGTTTGAAAACACACTAAAAGTAAAGCTAGGAAAAGAAGAAGGGGTGCGAACCTTCCCATATCCAAATTAAAAAGTATCTTTTTAATGTACAGCAGTGATGAACTACTTACTTTCATTCACTGCTATGGATAAGGTTTGAAAAAAAGCCTTCCACAGAGAAATGTCTTTGACCTAGCTTACACCAGGAATAACTGAATTTCATATGCCATGATTAATTTCATTTCAGGACAAGAGAAATAAAGTATTTAGCTCAGAATGCCACACTTGGAAATATAAAGCTTTACGGTCATTGATTTTTTTTCTGTAAATAATTGCGTAGGTAAACTGGGCTGTTGCTATGACACTGTTTAAAAAAAAAAGGAAATGAAGTAAAATATTCTTTTCACTGCAAACACCAATGCCATGTCCTGGACAGTTATGACACGCAGGGGCAGTGCCAGCTGCTACGGTACTGATTGCTGCAGTGCAATCAGCCCCTGCTGTTTTTGCAGCCTTCCCCCACCCCTCTGCCCTGACATAAATGGCACTCGAGCCTGCTGTTGCCCCCCTCCCGCTTCAGTTACATTAATGAGTTCTATGGCATTGGTGAAATTCAGACCAGTAGCAGGGATACTGAAGAGCTAAGTGACATGGTACTTGAACAAAACACGTATTCCAAACATGCTCATATTTTAGAAAGGTTGCATCCATGGGACTGATTTCTGAACTAGATCCTCAAAGGGAGGGGAGCACTGCTTATGAAGAACTTCCATCTCCACAAATTCCCATTCTCTCTCTGTAAGAGTGAGAACAGTACCTAAAAAGGGAGGCAATGCAATGACACCGTGCAAGTGTGAAGAATAATCTCATGGCCTTTAGTCATCTAGCAAAAGCATATCTTAACTGTCCATCATCACTGATATTAAAGAACAACATAGATCTACCTTTTCAATCCAAATTCTATGAATTATCAAGTCAAAGAGATCCTTTGATTGGGATAAGAGTTGGGGTACAACCCACACTAGCAAGTTGAGCATAACATGGGTTGATAGGGTCCTGAGCTTCACCTCAGTGAGATGAAATGAAATCCAAGAAATATATAGTTTATGATACAAGCTCTCCAGGGCTTTTGTGGCCAATAAAATCTACATGCTAGCTATAGATAACAACAGTTGCACAAAGAAACAGAAGCCACATGGGCAGGGCAATGAAACAGCTGCAGAAGCAACAGGCCTCCATTGGCAGGATGGTTCCTGGTGTCTTAGACGTTAAGTGCCAAGTTATCCATGATTCATGTCCGTCTATTTTCAGAACTGAAAGTTAAGGTGAGTTTGTTTTTCCTTTCTAAGGCAAAGCCTGAAAGGTGTTAAGGTTATTGCAAACACAGAATCAGCAGAGAGTATTTAGACAAGCTGTTTGTTCTCAGAGCTGGAAGATCAGCTCAGAAATTCCTGGAAAAGGCAAGAGGGAGCAAGTCTTTAGAAGAACCCAAATGAAGTAACTCAGGTGTTTGAAGACTGTTGAAGGACTGCAGGTTGTGTAATTTATTTTATCATAAAGATATTAAGTAATTATTCATAAAGGTACAACAGCTTCTCTTTCAACAAAGGTATTGGTTTTGTCACAGGCATTACGGCAGCTAATTAAGCTAATAAACTCTTTAAGATGGGGTCATCTTTCCAATTCCTGTTGGTCTGTAACTAACATAATGGGGCCCTGGCCAATGAAAATCACTATGGCAATACAAATCAATGAGAAATATTTTTGTTGCCAAATTAAAGCTTTTGTTTTCTGACTGGGTTGGTCTGATTAGGAACATTTTAGTTATTTGACTGCTTCGCATGCCTCATAGTGAATTCATGTTCGCAGGGTTGATAGACCCTGCATTTTACAAAATGTATTTCCTTCTTAGTTTTATATAGTGGCCTCCGTTACCATGGGGACTGGTAAAAGGAACTAAGTTACTTCTTCACATGCACCTTAGCTGATGCTCGTCTAGTCCAATTGCTTTGATATTGCAGAGGTGCTAAGAACGCTCCATTCTTCTTATCTACACAGTGGGGTACATTCACACCTGCAGACAATTAGGCTCTGCTCCACAAGGCAACAATTTATGGTATGCCGTGAAGACCCACAACTGCAGGGTAGGAATGTATCCAGTCTGCTTAAAGACAGTATTTGGAATTCATTATACCTGTGGGGTACTGTACTTTTAAGAGGCCCTCACAAAAGCCAGCTGGAACCAGTCCTTGTATGAACATGAGCCTCTGCACACCACAACATTGATCAATTTAACTCAGACACTGAATGAAGACCCCTGTCAGAATCCATAACTCCGAATGATTACTAAACAGCACAATACCAATAGCTGCTGAGTGCTAATATGGTACTGATGCATATTTTGCGAATGTGCTCCCCTCGTGCCTGTATTTGGGCTTGAGTTATCAAGTGTAAATTCCTTTAAAATTAATAGGAACTACATATCTTTATAGCCAGGCAAAGTTTAGTTTACAGAGCCCATTTTAGTTGTAAACAAATAAGGAAAGCTATTTACATAACTAGTAGTTTTACCATTACACACAATAATGTAGTCATGATAACTGTGGCCAGGGACAGAGTGCAAGATATTTCCTGTAGACCTGTATGGTAATTTCCTAGCCCTAGTCATATAACGGCTGAGCTCCACATCCGTGTGAAAAACAGGTATCTTCAAAACTGAACCCGTCCTTGCTCTGTGAGGGAGTGATATTACATAGGTCTTAATTATAAGTCCAGTAAAGCATAATAAATAGGAAATTCTGCATTTAATATTTATACTAAAATAGTCTCTTTATTGGAGTAGATCTTTAGGGTTTTGGGTATCTGCATGGATCAGCACAACAATCTCACCTTTGATTCAGTGACATTAAGAAGCATTCTGTATCCAAAGAAGGGGAAAGAAAAGTACCAGTAGGATACATTCCTGCTAACTTGCTACTTTGACTGGCCTGACATTGATCATACCCACTTCCTTATGACATAGGCAAAAGTTAAGACTACACATAAATGCCTCCTAATAGGCTCCATAGAACAACAGCAGCAATAAAAATACTGTTATAGCGGGGTACGTCTATACAAGATACTTTACTCAAGATTAGAGCTAATTACTGTGCAGTAAGCATCACATGTGCAGATGCTTACTGCACAGTAATTTGCTCTAATCACAAGTAGATTTGCTACCTATAAATGCAAGTAGCAAATTTACTCTCAGTTATCTACTGTGCAGTACAGCACATGTAGGCAGCCAACTGGGAGCAAATGTGCTCCTGGTCACCCAGGCAGCAGGGGGAAGGAGATTGCTCCCTGTCCCCTAGCTGCTGCCAGGGTGGGCTCCACCACTGGAGCCTAGGTGGGTAAGCTCCCAGCTTCCACTTCCCAATCATAAATGGAGACCAGGGACTGAGAGATTCTTATCTCCCATTTGAGCTGCGCAGTCACTGGACCCAGGATGGGAAATACTTATCTCCCAACTCAGGCCTGATGATCACAGAGCTTGGGCTGGGAGATAAGAAACTCCCAACCCAGGCTCCATGACGGTGAAGCTAGTACTCAGAGATAAGAAGTTTCCAGCCCCCATTTCTCAATCATGATCATGAAGCAGGGGCTGGAAGCTCCCTGCTGCTGGGACAGGGGTAAATTGCCCCTACCTAGGCTCCAGCGGTAGAGCCCTCTCTGGCAGCAGGAAGCTCCGGGGGGCAGGGAGCAGTGTTCCAACCTCTGCCAGGAGACAGCTCTCTTCTGACCCCATGCTCCCTGCCAGCCCCGAATCTATCACACAGGGGGAGCCTAGAGCTCCCTCTGGCTGCTGCAGGGACATGGTACAGAGCTACAGGGAGCAGGAGCAGTCTGTTGCTAGAAGCAGCAAATCTGCTCCCATGTCCCTGCACATGTAGACTCATGCCCAGGACAGTTTACTCTAAAGTAGTTTACTCTAGAGTAAACTGATCCCACATTATTTGCACATGTAGACATATCCACAGGCACCTACGGCACCTATACATGTGACAGAGGTCTGCTCTGACGTGATAATTAACATGTGTTGGAGCAGTCTCAATCAACACTGTTGTAAGTCTGCTGAAACGTGCTAATTAGCATGCACCAGCAGCCTCTATGTTACTGTATTCGCATCCCCATGTTTCAAAATGGTGACAGGGGCACTTTAACTAAAGCTCTTTGAATGAACTTTAGTTAAAGTGCCCGTGCTGCTATTTTGAATTATGGGATGATGAATACATGTGATGTTGCAGGAGCTTTAATTAGAGCAGCTCTCAGAAGCACTTTAATTAAAGTGCCCCCTCTCCATGTGGGAGAACATATATAGATGCTCCTAATTACTTGCCTATACTCAAAGCTAATTAAAGTCAATTTCAATTACCATATTTTCTTGTATACAGTGCACCTCAGAATAAGATAGTCACCTTGATCTTAAAAGGCAGGAGGGAAAAAAATGATCTTTCCATGTAGTAAGTAACTGAGTAGCAGCAGCTATGGAATTGAGCCTGCTCTTTGTTCTGCTCCTTGTGGACCACATGTAGATTGTATTTTTACTTCTGCCCAGAGGCATAACAAACAGAGGCCTCATACAGACATTCAGTTTTTCCTAGGAGAGTTGCTGTTCTCCCAATGAAACCACGAGTGTTCATGAGTTTTTTTTTTCTCTTAAGGTAAAAATGGCTACACCAGGCAAAAAATAACCTGGAAACTATCAGGGCCAAATCACTCCTGTGAGATTGTCTCCTGGAAGAATAAATGCTTGTATATGCTGTGGCTTTTCTCAGAAGAGAATTTAGTCCTCCAGAATCCCCCTCTCCCCGCCCCATCTCCCTCTCCTGAGGAACAGTGTGTCATTTGCTGGGCTCCACTGCCCCAGCAAGAAGCAGAACATGCCTCGTTAACAATCCCCACGTTGTGCTGGAGGGAAACACAGGCTGACCAGTGGCAATCTGGGTAAGTCAATCGGGGTGCTTTGTCAGGAGCAAAGTGCTTAGTACTTGTAAGGAGCAAAAATTAGAGGGGAGGAAGAAAAGAATAATCAAATTCAATTGAAAATTAGAGTGACATATTAATGAAAATATTTTACTTGCTTGAGGAGTTAGCCTGAAATATCAGAATTATGAGGATATTCAGGACCTGGAAAGGTGGATTGCCTCGGTCTTTAACTCATCAGGTTTACTGGATGACTGTGATCATCTTGAATGGGACTGGTGTTATTTAGTTCAATTAACATAATTTTGTGTACTTATATTTTAACTTATGTCAAAAGCACCTAAAACTATTGAATGGAGTCTAGTTTGTATTTTGTGTACTTCCGAATAAATAACTGTTGTCTACCAAAGCAGAGTGACACATGTATGTTAAGTTCTGACTGATTTCCACTTGTTTGCTAATGCTCTTTCTTTATACTTCATTTTTTGATTTCCTCATATAGAAAAGTTGACTGTTATGACTGAAATTTTGCTGAACAGCTGTTGCGCCCACATGGAATTGAAGTAAGATCTTCACATATTTTCCTCAATAATCGCACATATCCTCACTTGTATTCCAGTGAGAGCTAGGCAGCTGAAGACAATTCTTTTTGTTTGTTTTTGGCTTGTTGAACATTATTTTTCTCTAAGTAATCAGTAGCCTCTGAGAAAGTTATATAATAGGGAATAAATTCTCACCATGCTGTTTCACAAAAATCATAGTGCCCTTTATAAAAATACTAGTGGAAGGACCCGTTCTTCGCCCGGTTCATTATTTTGATAATTACAGTGTTTGTTTATTTTCAAAGAACTTGGTACAATATATTTAGGTAAAAAAACGTTATTATTTTTAAAGAACACAGTACAACATGTTTAATGTTTAATAGTTAATGTTGAGTGACATTTCAAATGACATCCATATGAATGATCTTTATTGTAGAACTTCTTTGTAAACAATGGCTGTGCAGTCAGACTTGGAGTATTAATAGATAGATTTGTGTCAAGATAGCCAGCAGGGTTCCCCAGGGCTCGGTACTTGGAGTGCTTTTTAACATTTTCATCAATGATCTGGATGTGGGGGTGAAAAGCACACTGTTAAATTTCACTGGTGACACTAACGAAGCTGTGGGGAAGTGCAATCATGCATCAGGGTAGGCTGATGATCCAGGTGGACCTAGCTAGATTAGTTAGATGGATGGACCAGAACAAGATGCTGTTCAACACTGAGAAGTGTAAAAGTGCTACATCTGGGGAGGAAAAATCCACACCAAACTTACAGGCTTGGTGGTACTACATTAGCTAGCACCACATGCAAAAGGGACCCGGAGGTCATAATTGACCATAAAATGAATATAAGCCACCAGTGTGATGCTACAGTTGGCAGAGGAAACAATATGCTGGCATGCATCAACCAATGTATCTTAAGCAAAACTAAGGAAGCTATTCTCCCGCTCTACCCAGCATTGATGCAGACACAGCTGCAGTACTGCATCCAGTTCTGGGCACCACATTTCAAGGAGGATGTGGAGAAGCTTGAGAGAGTCCAGAGAAAACCCACTCATGTAATTAGAGGCCTGAAGAGCAAGCCATACAAGGAAAGGCTGACAACCCAGAAAAGAAAAGACTTTGTGGGAATCTGGTGGCAACTTACAAATATATCAGGAGAGCATCAAGGGCTCCTACCCTGGAGCTTTTCAAAAGGAGACTGGACTCACACCTTGCTTGGCTTATTTGACCCCAGCATTCTTTCCTGACCAGAGCAGGGGGGCTGGACCTAATGATCTCATGAGGTCCTTCCAGCCCTAAACGTCTGTGAATCCATGAATGTTCATGGTGTTTCCTGTTGGCGCCAGTATATACAACTCTTTTTGACTACCGACTCTGGAGCAAGCCACTTATCACAATCCATGTGAAAAGCATTGTTCCCTTAAATAGTCACTGGAAGCCTATATTTTTCTTTGGGTAGTATTCAGTGATTTTGGAAAGTTTAGAATAGATAGAACCAGTCATTCTCAAGTTATAAGTGAACAGACATACAGACAGACAGATAGACACTTAATTTTATAATAATGATGTCAGAGCTCATTCACTGAATACCTATAGCACAGTAGAAAATCCTGCCAAGTCCAACGGCCGCATTGTTTAAACCTCGACAAACCCTCATAATTGGCTAACCGTGTGCGCCACCCATTAGCTGGTTACAAATTATTCCCGCTTGGCAACTAGCAATTGGCTTACTAACCTTATAAAAGTAAAAACAGTTTCCGCCTTGGTTGGAGAACTCTGCATGCATCCTGGAGTGAACTTAGCGGATTGATCACCCACCAACAAATCCCCATCACCGACTTCCCCAACGTACCTACTCCCTTGCGCACTTGGTAAGCCATTTACAGAAGGTCTCATCTCATTTCAAGAACTCTTGCTATGTTGTAACTGTAACCAAAGTCAGCTTCTTCCTACGTTGCACACATCAGTGGCATAAGTAAGCAATCTATTTGTTACCAATATGCATCCATGCCTAATTCCACTCCACTTGTCAAAGTACGCACCTGGCATTCTGGGCCCTGGTCACAGCCCAGGAGCTGGTCGGTCACCACATGGCATCACGAACAGGATCTGGGGAAGATGTGATGGAGTTGGAACTAGTTAAAAACTGCCCATGGCGCAGTGGCGAACGCCCAACGTCCGACGTTGGTGACCTATGGGTGCACATTGCCTATCATCAGGCAGGCAGGAGGAGTTCAACCTCGGTTGCTGGCTACTTCTCCCTCAAGGGAGAAGAAAGGGTTGGAAAGGAGTGGGCCGCCCAACTGGATCCACGCTCTTTCGGCTGTGTTAAGAGTGGAAAGGGGGTCATGTACAGACCGCAGGATGAGGTGGAGACTCTGTCCTTGGCGCGGATAAAGGCGAAGGGCGCGGCGAACCCGACCCTTGCCCAAGAATTTACCCACTGTGTTCAGCACATATGAGAAGGCGGGGCAGCGACACCCCCTGATAAATTTAACTGCCCAGCTCTGGCACCCCAGTTGCACGGCCATGAACTGCTGACCCAACTCCGTGAGAATTTAGAGGCGGAGGGCCGCACCGCAACTAGGAGGGCAGGCCCCAAATGGGACAAGGGGAAAATGATTCATGTACTGTTATGCACAGTTTCACTTCTGTTGCGAGAGAATATAAATTTAGAAACCCAGCTAGCCACAGTCAGTAAAGGAAATAACCCAAGGAAATAACGGCACAGAAAGGTCCTGAACCACCGCCCGAAAATGGCGCCGAGAAAAAGGGGAAGTACCAGGCAGGCCCAGAAGAGGAGGAGGGGAAGGGCGGTGCTATGAAGGAGCGGGCGGGAACACAGCTCACAGCCCCACCTCCCAGAGTGATACCGCCCCCAATGGCTCCACCCGCCTATTACAGGGAAGAACCACCAAGCAGGAATCTGTATCCAGCCCTTCCACCTGACATGCCAACACCCCCAGCGGCCGTTCATCCCATAGCTCTAATCAAACAAATGGACGATCCACAAGGTGTAACCCACACCACCACCACCTACCACACCCATAACTGGGCTGAGTTGCAAGAGTTATGCAAGGAATCAAAAATGAAACCCACCAAAACGCTAGTTATCTGGCTGGGTCGCCTCATAGTGGAATTTGGGTCTGAGTTACTAGATCTAGAGAAAGCCTGTTTCCTAACTCAGCAGGCCTCATGAAGTGGAGGACAAGCTACTGACTTAACACTAGTAATAGGCAACGTTCAAGGGAACATCCAACTGCCGTCCCTTGTTGCAGGGCAAATCAATCATAAATCTCATGCGTGGCAGGACGGCCGGCCGGAAAGGGTCACCGTGAAACAACTTCTGCTAGCTATAGTAGGGGTTTCATACTGCTCCTGGAACCCACGAGTACATCACCTGGGGCTGACACAACCCCAGCAGCGGAGGGTGTGGCCCCACCGCCACCTACAAAATCCCGGGGCAGTCCCAGCCATTCTTGAAGCCATAGAAGACTGCATAGAAGTTTATGGGGGAGAAAGAGTTATTACCCTCTGGCTCCTCCTCAACCCACTAGCCACCCAACCGGCCAGGAACATCCTAAGCCAACTTTCGCAGCTACAAGCCCTCACGAAGTCAGCGACCACAGACCCAGCCGACACACTGAACCATCTCACCGTGTACCTGATCGAGTACCAAAGACCAAGACACCACCAACCCGACCACCCATGACTGGAGTCGAGGCTCCACCTCAAAGGACACCAGAAAAGAGAGCCATGTTTGGGTTTCTCCTGAACCACTCAAAGCTTACCAAACAATAGCTACACGTCCTAGGGGATACAGGACAACGACAGCTGGCACACAAACACGAATTGGGATTCAAGTATACTGAGAAAAACTGCCAAAAAACGAGTAGCTGCTGCCGGAGGGGCCAGCGGCCGTGCCTTTAACCATGACCCCATGGACCCCTGTCCCTACACCAGACTCTTTGTTTACACCCCCACAGATCCAATGATACGATGAGAAGTTTCCTTTCCTCTTGATATGGGGGTCCAAGTTAATATCATAACCCCATCAACCCTTCATACAGAAACCACAAAGACCATCATGGTACAAGGGTTAAATGCCACAGTGACCATGAAAAGGGTTAAATTCTCAGTAGCCGGTCACCGTAGAGCGCTCGAGGTGGTCCTAGGGGGCATTAACATCCTGGGAATCCCCGGTATCAAGGCACTTCAGCTAAAAGAGCAAATATTGCAAGCCCTTCCACTCTCCATAACCGGGCCTGACTGACACCGGCCCATGCTTTGCAACACGTCCATATGGTGCTATAAACCAATCCCAACCAAGGACTCCCTGAAGGGGCACTAACTGATCTTCTGCAGTGCCTCAAACAACAAGGGTGCATCCAACCAATAACAGCCAGCACCCGCCTCTCGCCGGGATGGGGTATTGCAAAACCGAGAAAACCCAATGAAGTCCAACTAGTAGTGGATTACTGTGTGGCCAACAAGCAATGTCAGTCACTCATGCAACCTAGCCCTTCCATGCTGCCCCAATGCCTTTATGAAATGGCACAATTTCAAAAGGACACGTGGGTTGAAACAACGCTCGATCTCAAGGACATGTTTTTCTCTATCCCAATCGACGATGTCGAGGGAGCACTAAACAAGTGTGTTAATGGCACTATGTACAAGTGGACAGTTTGCCCACAAGAATATTGCAATGCACCCGCATTAGCCACAAGCACCATGAATGATACACTGAAGGAGTTCCATACCTCCTACATCATTCCCGGCCCAGAGGAATTGAAAATTCGGAGCTATGTCGACGATCTCGCCATCATGGGCCACAACTGGCAAGCGGTTGCCCAAGTTATCAACAACCTAGTCACTCATCTCAGTAATAAAGGGTGGACAGTTAGCGGACAGTTAACTTGAAAAAATTGAAGCTACAGCCTACAGCTGACATCACGTTTTTAGGTGCCAAGTTCATTGATAAAACAATGTCTGGCGTAACCCACCCAAATCCAGACACCGACCCAGTGGAGAGACAACTACCAACAGACAAAAAAATGACTCCAACAATTACTCTGATATCTCAATTGGTACCGACATCATGTCACTCCAACCCATCTACAGGTGCTTGCAAAGCTTCAACATCAAATCCGCAATAAGTCTCAAAAACTCACGTCTTAGACTGAAAAGGATGGGAGAGATCTCAAAAAACTCCTTACGGCCATCAAGACAACACCACTCCACGCTTTCAACTTCACCGACTCAATGACTGTGACTCAAGGATACACTGCCAGCCACATGTGGGCCACAGCCCACAACTCCCGTGGTGAGTTAACCTACACCTCCCACCGAACCCTCCAAGCAGCCCAGCACCGATATGGAGCTATTGGAAAAAATCTTAATCTTATAGAAATGTTATCCCACGGGCATGGAACACTTCGGGCACCCGGCGCAATGCTTTTACCTTTGCCAAACACCAAAACCCCTAACCCACAGTTCCAAGGAGAACCATCAGTAAGCCATTTACGGAACATCTCGTCTCATTTCAAGAGCTCTTGCTACGTTGTAACTGTAACCAAAGCCAGCTTCTTCCTACGCTGCACACATCAGTGGCATAAGTAAACAATCTGTTTGTTACCAATATGCATCTGTGCCTAATTCCACTCCACTCGTCAAAGTACCCACCTGGTGTTCTGGGCCCCGGCCACAGCCCAGGAGCCGGTCGGCCACCACAAATGATAGTTGAACTGAATTCACTGCATCCAAAATGGAGTGGTACCAGTTTGTTATTTGAGAAGTGAAGTAATCCCAGTCACTGGAAGCCCCCCAAAATGGTCAAGTGAAAAATAACCCATCCACATACATAAAGACATACACTTCATTTAATATATATAGATACAGGAGCATTCATATGGTAGGAGATTCTACATACAGTAACACAATAAACAAGTGTCAGGTGACATACAGTTCAGATGAGCGTGTGTTACTAGCAGCTAAAGAATAAATTCTCTATCATTTTGGCAAAGCAGTAAAAAGTCACATTTTCACATATTGCATGCTAGCATTATCTGGCATGGAACTTACTACAGCACTAAAATAGAGACAAGGGTAGTTATGCAGTGTTCATATTTTTGAGGGGATCTTTTTCATTCACTTTATGCAAAATCTCAGTCTGTTCTCATTTAGCTTCATTGACCTATTATATTATATTATAACTTTAAAGTTCACAGCAAAAAAGCTCATCAGTCTTTACTGTATAGATGTCATATAGCATAGAACAAAAGTAAGCTAAAAATTAAATTCTAGTGATATATATACTAATCAGGCTTAGCACTTTTTGTAATACATTTTCATATGATGATATCAAAAAACTTTATATGCAATAACTACTTAAACCTTAGTGGTTACATCTACATGAGACACTTTACTGCACAGTAGTGTAGCATACCATGTAGTAAGCATACACGTCTACATGCTTATTGCGCAGTAAATGATGCTACTCATGAGTAAACTTTATACCTGCAAATGCAAGTAGCAAATTTACTTGTGATAGTTACTGCATGGTAACGGACATGTAGACACCAACCAGGAGCAGATTTACTTCCAGTAAGCTCTGCCACTAGGCAGTCCCAGCCTTGGTCCCTTAAAAGCCTGCAGGCATTTTGAGCCCTGGGGCACATGTGCAGGGAGCCTAAGGCCGCCCCAGGCTGTGGTGCCGTGGTGATCCAAGCTCAGCCCGGAGCACAGCCTAGTGAAACCCCTCCGACTGTAGTAGGGGAGGTCTCCATGGAGGGGAGGGGGATGATAGGGATGCGAGTCCCAACTGATGCACTGAGGGAAGCACAGGGCATGGAACCCCACTACCACCACCACTGAGATCATATACCTGGAGCATGGTGTGCCTCATCATGTCCCGGAGGGCACTGCACACCTACAGGATAGCTTCCCCAGCAGTGGCCTTGCCTACCCCAAAGAAATGGCCCACATAGTGGAGGCTGGTGGGCATGGCCAGCTTGAGCAGCACAAGGGCCAGCTGAGTGTCCATGAGGACGGGCAATCTCATGTTAGTGCCCTGCCACTCCAGATGTGGCCGGAGCTGCCACAGGAGGTCCAAGAAGGTGGCTCGGGTCATCCAGAATGCCTCCAGCCACCAGTCCTGGCAGTCCTGCATACCCAGAGGTAGCAGGGCTTCAGGCCCAGGAGGATGAGGGTGGCCCTGGAGGTGGCATCCAGCATCTCATTGCCGGTATCCCTGCTGGGGAAGAGCTTAACACCTTGTAAAGTTGGGTCTTGTTGTGAATAGGATTAATGTTATTTCAATAAACCTCAAGCTTTCCAGGAAATTTGGAGAGTTGGCATGTGCCATACCCCCAAAGAAAAGAAATGAAAGAAACATGTAATATTATGTTAGATCTTAAAGATACTTTCAGGAGACTTTTCCCCTTTAATAAGAGAGTCATTCCATCAGCAGTATAATGTAAAATGTGCATGCTTAACTTGACAAGTAAATTAGAAAAAATTAATTTAAGGGCCTGATTTTCAGAAGCAACCTCTGATTTTTGTACTCTCAAGTAATTTCAGAGTCATTTTATGGCACTTGCATGTGTAAGTAGATGATTGGGCCTTCAAATAGAGCACTTGGACATCTAAGTGCTCTGAAATCAGCCTGCAGTTGCTTCTGGGCACAGAATAGGAGGCCAAGTTGAGACCATTTTTAAATTCAGAGGTTAACTTTCATATTGCTGTTCATGCTAAACAAAAAGAAACAGACTTGTTGTCCTAACATAAGCAACAGAAGTTCCTTTTAATCTAGCATTACACTGGAGTGGCACTTTATGAGGCTGTCACCTACGATATGAAAACCAGTCATCTTTGTGCTCCACATTCCCTTTATTAATGGTGTACTATTAGTCACCACAAAAATCTTTTAGGGTCTTCCAGGTTTAAACATTTTCTTTCCTTTGTGTCTGTACTTGAGTCAAAATAATGTTCATTACTTTCATGTCATTAAAGATTAAGGTTTCACTTTTTCATTTATGAAGCTCATAGAAAATAGCAAAGGCTACAAATGGAGACAACTCTCCTCCATTTTAATCTTTCACCTGCCCATGGAAATAACTGGATTGACTTACAATGTGATCAAAGACAAAGACAGAACAAGAAGCATTAAGAAGAATGAAATGTTAGGCTTTAGTTGGAGAACAGAAATAACCAGTAAGAAAAGACAGAGTTGTTGAGACACCTGGGCAAGGTTTTTTTACTATTATTTCCTATCAGATTAATAGATCCATAAAAGTTAGGGGCTGGAAGGGACCTCACAAGATCATCAGGTCCAGACCCCCTGCTGTTAGACAGGAAAGACTACTAGGGAATGACACCAGCAAGTTGTGGGTCCAGTTGTATTTTGAAGATCTCCAGGGTAGGTGACTGTACCACCTCTGGGGGGAGTCTGAAGTTTGCCTTACATCCAATCTGAAGTGATTTTCTAGCACTTTATGTCCATTATTCCTTGTCTTCCCCTGAGGTGCTTTGGAGAACAGATGATCTCCCAGACCCTTTATATACTTATAGGTTGCCACCAAGTTCCCCCTAAGTCTTCTCTTTTCCAGGCTAAACAGTCCCATGTCCTTCAGCCTCTCCTCATATGGCCTGTTCTCCAAACCTCTAATAATTCCTGTAACCCTCCTTCGGACTCTTTCAAGGTTTTCCACATCCTTTTTGAAGTGTGGTGCCCAGAACTGGATGCAGTACTCCAGCTGCAGCTTCACCAGTGCCGAGTAAAGCATGAGCTTCCATTTTTTATAAGCTTCTTTCTTCTTTCTTAAGAGGACTGTGATTTCCCTGTCTAACCAAGAGGGCTTCCCAGACCTCCTGTTACTTTTTCTCCACATGGGAATGGACTTCCTTTGTGCTTCAAGAATTGTATCCTTAAGGCACAGCCACTCTTCGTGCACATCTTTTGCCTTTGGTCCCTGGTCCCACAGCACTTGCCCTACTAGTGATCCAAGCTTGTTGAACTTTTCATTTTTGAAGTCCAGGACTTCAACCCTGCTATCTGATTTCTCTGTCTTACATTGAATAGTGAACATGATGGTTTCATGGTTGCTGTTGCCCAGACTTCCCTTTATATTTAAGTTGGTCACCAGGTTGTTTCCTTTGGCCAGGACTAAGTCTAGCAGAGTGTCACCTCTGGTTGGCCCTTGCACCTCTTGAGTCAGGAAGAGCTCCTTGACACAGGTCAGGAAGGATCAAGACTGATCCAACTTGTCTGAGTATTCCTCCCAGGAGATGTCTGGATAATTAAAATTTCCCATGACAACCATTTCATGTGCACATGCAGCCTCAGTCAATTCTCGGATGAACCCCAGATCAAGTTTCTCCCCCCTGGTTTGGTTGTCTGTAGTATACACCTACAGTTAGGTCTCTCTCGCCATGCCTGCCTCCGGGGGGCAGGAGGTGGGGGGGATAAATAGGGACAGATAGATAAACAAGGACAGAAACACACAGTGTTGAAAATTTCAACTGGTTCTTTCTATTCAGAGTAGATTTTTTTTTAGGTTTATACACTCAGGTTGCATAGTGTTTTATTCAAGTTGCACGCCTTGCTTTGGGATATAACACCCAACTGGCTTTAACCTATTATATCATTCTGCTCTTAGAGAAACAAAAAGAAAAATTACTTTAGTGCTACAATCTTTTGAGATCTAATTTAAAGTGGTAATATATCCTTGCAACTACAATTAATTTATTCCAATATGTGTATTTATGAGGCATGAGTTCCCTGACTAAGAATAGAACGACATGTTTTAAAAGCTTCTATATTTTAATCATTTAAAATAACTGAAGGAAAAAAACCAAATAAATAACACACAGAAGTGGGGTGTGATTTTTATTAGACAGTTATCTTTTTGAAAAAATGAAAAACAATTTATATTAAGTTTCAATATGGGAATGTTTTCAACAATAAAGTATATAATAACTAAAATGTTATTTTAAATGCATTATTTTTCCCTTTAAGCAAAAAATATAAATAATAATAATAATAATAATAAATGAAATATTCATCATCAGCTATCCCTCAATACAAGGATGATGTCTGTCAAGGAGGGAAAGTGGGGGCTACTGGTGAGTTTTAAGGTAGCTGGGAAGTACAATCCATGCTCTGCAAGCGTTTCTACAGATATGACAAGTGGTGCCTTGGGCAGGGGCAGAACTGTTAGCCAGGATCTTGTGTACTTTCCTTCTCTTGTGCCATTTCTTAGCTTCCTGAGCAAGATGGTTCTCTCCAAAGTCGGCTGTGACTTGATGTATGATGCAGTGCCATTGAGACATGTTACCAGGCAACACTTCCTAATTTGTAGAGTTGATGTCTCCCTTCTTAAGGAATGAAATGGAATATAATCATTTACAACAACAAAAAAGTCAACTTGAAAATGGAATATAATCATTTGCAAAAACTTGTCAGCTGCAAATAAGCACAAGTAAATGATCCATAACAAAATAAAGAATCCAGAGGTGCAGTTTTATGCGTACTCATAATTCATCAAAATAACCCCCCAAAACTTGATAATTCCAGTAGCTTGATTTAAAAGTAAATAAAGTTTCAATACAAGGCTGCTTGGTATTCTTCAAAGACAGCAGTGCTTATAGTCAAAAGCTGTATTTTTTCTGTGGCCAGTGTACCGATATTGAATCTGAAACAATCAGGGCATATTGCACATAAATTGCAAAACAAACTGTGTTATATTTTCTTCATATTTTTAAATCCAATTGAAAAAAATACTCAGAACATGTGTGGGTATTTTGTCACTATAATCCAGAGATTTGGAAGATATCTTCAACAACTTCAACTATTTAATATGTAACATTTTAATAAAGACTTGAATTAACAATTTAAAAAGGACTGTTAGTGTGCTGTAGCATAAAAAAACTTACATTAATAAAGAATTTGTCCCGTCTGATTTGGGGGGGTAGCAGGCCACTCCTGCATTGAGCCACCCACCTCACTGCACCCAACTACCTTCCAGGCTCTGAGTGCATCCCCGGAGTGCCTCACGTCTGGCCGATTCCCTTCCTGGAGCACACCCACTAGCCTGGGGGCTCCACTGCCACCACCCAGGGCCGGGCTTGATTCTGGCTCTGTGAACCCTGGGAAACAAGGGCCTAGTAGCCCTCAAAGGTACTCGATTCACATTGAGAACTTGGGATGCTTCCCTCAGTGGGAAGCATAAGTAGTGGTCTCCCTTAGTCAGCCAAAGCAAGGGGACCCCCAGGAATAATCTACACCACCCCCAATAAGTCTCTCACACTAGGTACAAAGGAGAGCTTTATTGGTTACAAAGAGTAGGGTTGGAATAGGGTACAGGGTAGAGCAATATCAGAGCAATCCCATAGAGCAAACTCCCATGGCTGGGTAGCTTTTGATCACGCATCTGAGTTACTGCAAGCTATATCTAGTTAGATCTCAGGTCGCTTACTCACAAGTATCATCCAGAGGCAGGTGGAGATTCATTCTGGAGGCAGGCAGTTCATTGATCATGAGTTTTGAGAAAGAGAGCAAGTTTCAGCTGGTTCAGCTCTTCTCTCTCTCTGCGTCTTCCTCGTGGCTGCTGCCTCCTTGTCCTGGGCAGTCCTTAACTTAGCCTTTGTGACCTCATTTACCTGGTCCAATGGAGGCCAGCACCTGTTGGCTGTCAGCCAACCATTTTGAAATGCATCACTAGTTGCTGGGCAGACTGGCAGTTCCTAGCTCCCCAGGGAGCAAGCCCCTCACCCAGGTATGTAATACCAGTCACATAGGCAGAGGGAGGAGGTTTCCCCCCTCCATCAGGAATATATCCAGCTCAGGTTACCTAAAGAGGTAGGGTAAGGTATGTACTCTCTGCTGGGCCCACCCTAATCAAATTGTCATGGAGCAGAGTTTTTGGGGAGAAACAAAGGTGGCCTTTTGCCACATGGGTTACATTTTAAAACTTTCAATTGGGAATTTTACCAAGAATAAGTTTGCAGTACCGGATGCATCTATGTGACACATATACTGCTGAGTAGACTAATTACCTATGCAGTAAATGTGTGTCTACATGTGTACCCTATTAGGCTGGAGTAAACTAATTAACTTCTGAATACAAATACTGTCCTGCAGCAGATTTTTTTACTCCACAGTGCCACATGTGTAGACTCTGCCCCAGCTGGGTGGGGCAAGAGGTGTTTCAGGGCAGGAGCCACTGGCCAGCTAGTTCCACACTGCAACACCTTCATGCCCCAGCCAGCCGCTCCACAGCATGTTGAACAAGGGGGAACAGATACAAGCTAGCAGGTTGACCCCGGGGGATCCCTGTCAGCCAAGGCTGCTCCAATCCAGCTCAATATGCTGCGGTCCCAGGTTCATATTGAAACAGTGCACCTGGGAGCAAGAAACTCCAGAACAATAAGCTCCAGTGTTCACATTAATTGCATTTGTAGGCACACCCATTATATGTAAAACCTTTGCTTTTTTTAAAACTTGTCTTTTTTCAAGACCTCAATTGTCAAATATTTTACAATTTCTTTTCTGATCCTGAAAAATCCAGATCACAAGGATAAAATCCAGGCCCTGCAGAAGACCATTAAAAACAAAAAGAACCCTAAAACTTTGTTTCATATATGGCCAGCGTTTAACTCACTCTCTCTTCAATATAGTTAAAAAGTGCACTTATTCAAACTTTATATTAAATTAATTTCTTTCCCTATTTTCTCATGTTTGTGACCATTTTAAAACACCTAATGCAAAGCCTTTATGCATTGCATTCAATGATACTAAGGAAAAAAAATAGTTAACAGAGGGACCTTTTTGTAAACAAAACCAGACCTGACTGGATATAATTGTACAAACACTGATATGAAAAAGAATTTTAGCTTCACAGAATATAAAAGTCAATCAAATATATGACTCATCTAATTTTTATATCAATGAGCAAGTAAAAGAAGATCTTAAATTTTAACAGACATACAGTAAAAAAAATCCACGGGGGAAAATTATCACATATAACCAACCTAATTTTCACTATGTGAGGTTTTATTCACCAACGGTGAGGTTTTATTCACCAAGGCGCCCCCGGGGGTTACAAGAAAAATTGGCACAAGTTAGCAGAGAGCAGATTTAGACTGGACATTAGGAAGAACTTCTTCACAGTTCGAGTGGCCAAGGTCTGGAACGGGCTCCCAAGGGAGGGGGTGCTCTCCC
>JAGPOW010001338.1:70399887-70412508 GCA_030014935.1 Caiman crocodilus
AGCAGAGAGCAGATTTAGACTGGACATTAGGAAGAACTTCTTCACAGTTCGAGTGGCCAAGGTCTGGAACGGGCTCCCAAGGGAGGGGGTGCTCTCCCCGACCCTGGGGGTCTTCAAGAGGAGGTTGGATAGGCATCTAGCTGTGGTCATCTAAACCCAGCACTCTTTTCTACCTATGCAGGGGGTTGGACTCGATGATCTATTGAGGTCCCTTCTGACCCTAGCATCTATGAATCTATAGAAATCAAAAGGTTCCACATTTTAAAAAAATAGCATTATCTTTTCTCATACTAATTTTCTAGTACAGCTATTACTCAAAAGTGGAGTTTTGAAAACTGGTGTGCTTTGGCTTGCATGCTTTGAAGTCAGTGGGAGTTTTGGCATTGAGTTTGGGAGAGGTATTAACCCCACAGTGAGCCTTTTTGAAAAATCCCACATTACATGTTTTTCACAAGACTCTTAGACTTCTATTGGAGCATAAAAGACAAATAAATGTAATTGCGGGCACGTTTACACATTCATTAATGCACCTTAGATACAATGCATTTAGTTTACTACTTCCTTAGTAAAGGACTAACTGCAGGGTACCTAAAGTTACTGTGCAGTAGTTCCCGTGCATGGTTAATTAGTGATGCTTACTGCACATAAACCTAATAACACTGCACAGTAGGCTATTAACATGGTTTGTGCTGTGATGCTGTACTATGCAATGTTATTAGGCCAATGCACAAGAAGCTTCTCATATAGATGTACCCTGTCTTTAGAAAATAGAGCTATAGCTTTAATGCCAGATTCAACACAGCTTTGCATCTGGAATTACATTTATACTGTGCAAAATGAGTGAAGAGCATTATCACCAAATCAGATGGCTATCATTTTATCCCCTTTATACAGCTAGACCTGCCTTAACAATTGGTAAGGTAACTGAGTTGCAGTCCTTTGATCTAAATTGATTGTGGTTTTCATTTGTGGCATGGACACAAAAAGAAAAAGCCAATTATATGTATCATTACCATCTAGATAGTGATTTCTTAATAGCATAGAATCATAGAAAATTAGGTTTGGAAGCGGCCTCAGGAGGTCATCTAGTCTAATGCCCTGCTCAAGGCAGGACCATCCCCAACTAGATCATCCCAGCCACAGCTTTGTCTAGCTGAGTCTCAAAAACCTCCAAGAATGGAAATTCCACCACCTCTCTGGCTAACCTGTTCCTGGGTCTTACAACCCTCCTAGTTTGGGTATTTAGTGTTTAGGTATTCAGACACAGTTTGGGTATTCAGTATATTGGCAGTTCTTGCCATCCCCTGGGCATTAGCTGGCTAACATTATATCTCTTGTAACCTAGTTGCGTTCCCCTCCTCACCCCCATCCTTATATTGTTAGTCCCTTGCTCAGGCGCTATGTATTTCCCTACCAGCTTTGTCATCTTTTTTTGATTCACAAGAAATTTCTTCCAAATATCTAACCTAAACTTCCCTTGCTGTAACTTGAGACTGTTGCTCCTTGTTCTGTCTTCTGCCATCAATGAGAACAGCCTGGCTAGCTCCATCCTCTTTGGGACCCCACTTCAAGTACTTGAAGGTTGCTACAAAATTCCATCGGTCTTCTCTTCTCTAGACTAAATAAGCCCGGTTTCTTTCAGTTTTTCCTCAAAAGTCATGTGCCCCTTCACCATTTTTGTTGCCTTCCATTGGACTCTCCAATTTGTCCACATCCTTTCTGTAGTGGAGGGCACAAAACTAAACACAGTATTCCAGATATGACCGCACCAGATAGAGGGAAATAATCACTACCCTTGCCTTGCTGGCAACACTCTTACGGATGGAGCCCAGTATGTGGTTAGCCTTTTTTGCAACAAGGGCACACTGTTGGCTCATATTCAGCTGCTTGTCCACTGTAACCACTAGGTCCTTTTCTACAGACCTGCTGCCCAGCCAGTCAGCCCTCAGCCTGGAGTCATGCTTGGGATTGTTCCATCATAAATGAAGGACTTTGCATGTGTCCTTACTGAACCTCATGAAATTTCTTTTAGACCAATCCTCCAATTTGTCAAGGTCACTCTGAATCCTAGCCCTACCTTCCAGTGTATCTACTACTCCCCACAGCTTGGTGTCAGCTGCAAACTTCCTGAGGGTGCACTCTATGCCATTTTGCAGGTTGTTGGTGAAGCCATTGAACAAAGCTGGCCCCAGGCCTGACACATGGGGCACTCCACTTGATACTGGCTGCTAACTAGACATCAAGCCATTGATTACTACCCACCGAGCCCAATGCTCCAGCCAGTTTTCTATCCACCTTGCAGTCCATTTATCTAGCCCATACTTCCTTAGCTTCCCTAGCAGGACTATTGTGGGAGACCATATCAAAAGCCTTGCTAAAATCAAGGTATATCACATCAACTGGTTTCCCCACATCCACAGAGCCAGTCATCTCATCATAGAAGGCAATCACATTAATCAGGAATGACTTGCTTTTGATGAATCCATGTTGACTTTCCTAATCACCTGTTTTTCCTTCAAGTGCTTAAATATGTGTTCCTTGAGCACCCATGATTTTTCAAGGGACCGGGGTAAGACTGACTGGTCTGTAGTTCTGTGGATCTTCCTTTTCCCCTTACTTAAATATGAGCACTGTGTTTGCCCTTTTCCAGTCATCTGGGACACTTTCCTGACTGCCATGAGCTTTCAAAGACGCTGGCCAATGACTCTGCAATCTCATTAGCCAAGTACCTAAACACCTTCAGGTGCAAGGATGAGAAAATGGTATTTAGAAGTTTACTTTTGGGAACTGGCTTGTTGGTAAAGTAGATATACATTAGAACAATGGTCCAGGGCAATGGCAAGGGTAAATGGATTTCTAAAAGCCTGTTTGTGACTAAGTTTCATCAAGGTCCACTGTGTCTGATAGGCAAGCAGAAAGCAGACCCACAGGCTGGGAAATGAATGACATATACCACACTATTCCATAACATGAGAGAAGGTGGTACCAGGTCACAGTGCCCAGCTATAGAACCCTTGGGATTTCTAGTTTTGGGGAACAGACCAAACTAGGAGAAGACTGGTAAAGCCCAAATTAGGATGTGCTCATATGATGCGTTTGTGAAACAAAGGAATATGCTGAACTGGACAGTATGACTACCACAGAAAGACCAATCAATAATGCCCCAAAATGAAGACTCATCACAGAGGGTAAAAGATACAAAAGGAGGAATTTCAGAGCAGCAAAGTGTTCCTGAGAGGGGAACCTGAGGCCACCATGGACAGAGGGCACACCACCAGCCAATCTCTTCTACCCCACTAGGGGAGTTCAGCCTCTGACCTCCAGGCTGCTGACATCTGACCTTCAAGCAAGAACCTCAGAGTGAAGCCCACATGTTGGCCAGACGTACCATTTCTCTGATGACAGATCTAAGTCTAGAGACATAGCATTGTTTGCATTGTTTTTATCTGATATTACTGTGTATCAGTAAAATGTGTCAATTATCAAATGGAAAGGTCATGGATAGTCTGAGCGCTTTGGGTCTGCCCAGAACACAGTACCTGGGTCATATATCCAGTGCCAACAGGCTGCATCCCATCCAGCTTTGTCCAGCTTTTCTAAATAGTCCCTAACCTGTTCTTTTTCCATTGTTGGGTGTTCACCTCTTCCCTAAACTGTGCTGCCAGGTGCAGTAGTCAGGAGCTGCTCTTGCCTGGGAAGACTGAGGTGAAGAAGACATCGAGCACATCAGCTTTTCTGCATCCTCTGTCACAAGGTTGTCTCCGCCATTCAGTAAGGGACCCACACTTTCCCTGATCCTCCTCTTGCTACCAGCATATTTGAAGACACCCTTCTTGTTACCTGTCATGGCCCTTACTATCTGCAACTCCAGTTGTGCTTTGGCTTCATCCCTGCATGCCCGAGCAATGCTTTTTATACTCCTCCTTATTTATGTGTCCAAGTTGCCATGTTTTATAAGCTTCCTTTTTGTGACTTGGTTTATTGAAGAGTTCCCTGCTGAGCCAAGCTGCTCTTCTGCCATACTTGCTAGTCTTCCTGTGCGTCACGATGGTTTGTTCCTGCATTCTCAGTAAGGATTCCTTAAAGTACAGCCGGCTCTCCTGGACTCTTTTCCCCCCAATTGGCTTCCCAATGGATCCTGTCCATGAGTTCCTGGAGTGAATCCAAGTCTGCTTTTCTGAAGATGAGGGTCCTTACTCTGCTGCTCGCTATGCTTCCTTTCTTCAGGATCCTGAACTCAATCATTTTGTGGTCACTGCTGCCCAAATTGCCATGCACTATTTGAGATATCATCGCATCTCGAGTCATCTGTAAATTAATGTTAGAAAACAGTTGATGAAAATATTGTTGTGACCTTTCCCATGATGACAAGGTCACATTATTGTCTCTCTCTCTCTCTTGTGCGCTAACTTTTTTTTTCTCCAAGTGGCTTGCTTTATAAATATGACTTTAGTTGTACAAAGAAGAGCTATGCACTAACACGCTCTGAATAGAAAAGGAGCTATCAATCTGTCACTCTTTTTCCCTTCTATTACATTTTTTCTAGCTCTGAAACAGCTGCTCTCCACTTATGTGGATCTTTACGTGCTGTTGATCCTCTTGTTTAAACAACATCAGCTGCATCGAAAGTTAAACATTTTGATTTCTTCCTTATTTGCTCCATATAATAATAAGGGGGGAAAAGTGACATAGCAAGGTGCAGCATGGGTATTTTTGCACTCTTAACCATGAAAAGAAAATGTGGTGGATTAAAAAACAACAACAAACAAAAAACCTGATGGACTGGAAAACAAAACCTGACAGTATAGAGACAAAGGAGCTTGTGCAGAGAGGTCTATGTGTGCATTCTCCACACACATGTTATGCTTACCCATTCTTTCCACATCTTGCTTTTCATTTTTTCATAAATATCTGTTCCATTATTAGAAAAAAGTTCTTTTCTTGGTACTTTCTCGAAGAAGAAGTTGCTTTTGTTTAAGTTGTTGGGACTGATATGATTAAGGAGAGAATTTTGTACTTTAATGAACTGAGGCCTCACTACTGAAAAACACAACCCATATTATTGAAAAAGTACTGACATCGTGAAAAAGGATGAAAAGTAAAGTTCTTGCACTGTTGACACCGTTGGAGCAGTGCTGCAAATTATAATGATGCTGAGCAAATATAAGTCTAACTGGTGGGTTTGGGAACTTTCTCATCGGGAAAATAACAGGTGCAACTTGAGCCTGATTCTCATCTGACTTTGAAATAAATCAGAAGTAGCTCCACTGAAAACAACGCAGTTATGGAGGTCTAAAACCAATACCAGAACTTTTTTGTTAAAGCGCTTTCTTGCTTGTGCACCCACCGGCAGTTGAAGCTGTATGCTGCAAGCATAACTTTTGGGCCACAAAGATTATGAATACTGTTTATAATTAAAAGGTTAAATAAACATATGTGTACATTGTAATTCTGGCTATAACTTCTTGTTGACAATGAAGTTGTAGAGAAAAAAAATTATTTCATTTAAATGATGAGACTGCAAACTTCATGCCAATTAAAAATATATTTCAATACTAAATAATTCAAAAGGTTTTAGATAATAATTCTATAAAAGCTAACATAAGAACTTTCTTCACTTGTTGCTGGAACAACAGGAAGGCATTGCAGCATGAACTCAAGATTATTAAAATTAGCCAGTTGAGCCTAACCGGGAAATAAATTGCAAAGCTAAAGTCCATCACAGAGGATATCCTCTGGCAGCCCCTTCTTGTTTAATTCACTGGGTAATTATCCTGAGTATCTGGGTTGATTAGCTAACATGACAGAGAAAACAGATACTGAGGAAGACCTGATCAAAACCATATAGCATTTAAATAGGTTAGTCAACACCTTATGTGCTGGTAGGACTCAGGCGGAAACCGTCCTGTGTTTAGCAACAGAGCTCCAGGTATAAGCATCTCACAGATACATCCTTGTCATCATTCATACACCAACCTATGAAAGTTGGATAACTCACCCAGCACCAATGAATGAGCTAAGGAGAATGAGAAACAAAGCTGAGTGTCATCCACATAGAAGCTAGCGCAGCTTATGTTTCCTCGTACCCCTTCCTGATACCTCTGTACTTACCTGTAAAAATGTTCCACTATAGTTTGCATATTAGTTCTTACATTCTAATTATACAAGATTATTAACAAAGAAAATCATGCTACTTTACTGGAAAAAACAATTGTTTTTATTTAAGGACTAACAGGTTTCCTAGATATTTTATTCTGGGGTCTTGACAGGTGGTTCATAATAACTACAGACTTGCATTTATCTAGGACAGATTAAAATTCTTTCTGTGCTTCTGAACATGAGTGTCCTGAATATCCTGACCATCCCAAGAAGGATTATGGCATCTGGACAGCCTTATATAAATTAAAGACCACAGTTTTGAGCCTCAGCTGGTATAAATCAACATACTGCCACCAAAGCCAACAATACTACACCACGTTAACCAGCTGAGGTTATGGCACAACAAATATGTCATATAAGAGAATGTTTAAATTAAACTGAAGCCCATATCCAAAAAGTTACAGATTACACTATATAAAGTTATATCATACGAAATTACAGTAGCCAGGAGTCAATATTTCCAGGGAAGGAAAAAGAGAAAGAAAAATTTATTGCTTAGGTATCCTTCTTTTTTTATATGCCGGAGATGACATGACCACCAGCATAATATACAGAGGAACATGAATATTTTGGGTAAGGATCCAAACATTCACAACTTACGCAAAGCGTCTCCAAATGTCATTTGCACCTCTCTGGTTTGGAAATAAACTTGGAAATCTCAAGCATTCTCTTTTTTAGTTTTCCAGGGAAAAAGGTAGGTTAGGAAAGGCCTTTAAATGATCCTAATACTGATGTGACAGGATAACAAGTCAAGGAATTAAATTAACCTTAACAGAGAGGAAAACTTTGTCTTCCTACACAAATGCGGATCACCCTTGCGACAGCAATGCTGGTGACATTGTCTTGCTTCAGCAATGGAGTGCTCAGAAGTCATAGTAAGTCCATACACTTTGCATTCACTTTTGAGGCTGGAAATGCAGCCGCAGCCTGCAGTGGCTCAGTCCAGAAGCCGGGGTGGGGGAGCTAGAACACACTTCCCTACTAAGCTGAAACAGATAGCTTGGGCCAAGGTTAGCCCACACACTCTGTGGGGGAGGCTGTTGGGGAGGTACAAAGCATCCTGGCACGTTGAGTTAACTTGAATCTGGAGGGGATCTGGGAAAGAAGTTCAATAAATCAATTGGCTCCACGTGCATGGCTCCAGCATGCGTGGCTCCATTGGTGGGATGACTGCATGTAGCATGTAGGCAGCCATACCCTCACAGCCATGCCTTAATAGAAACTCAGTATAAAGAAAGAAAAAGGTAGACTTGCTGGTTCTAGTAGTGTCTTTCAAACAGTTTCATTGTACTGTGTGGCCTGAATGAATATAATTACTCATGGAAATCTAGCCCTTGGATTGCTTTAGTGTGCTGTTCTCATGGTCATTTCTTCATGTTCTCTGGTTGAAATTCACCCATGTACTGTGAGGGCCACCATCATTCTGGGAGCTATAACTGGACAAAATAGCATATAGGCATTGTGCTGGCACTCCCACCCAGGGGCAGATTTTACTCCCTCCATGTGTGGGGTCCTTGTGTCATTATATAGTATAATATAACCTCTTGAAACACTTGTGAAAGCACACAATCTAATTAGGTGAATAACAATGATTACAGAGATTAAATAGGGTTTTTTTTTCCCCTATGTAGCTTCATTAAATTATAAAAATATTTAGGGCATGAAAACAATGCTTCCTGTGCCAAATGATTTTTTTTTTTTTTTTAAATGGGACATTGATTCAAATGGAACCAGCTTGTCTTTGGGGATTTCCTTCTCCTTAAAATGTCCTTTAAAACATCAACAAATCTGGAACTCACAAGAAACAATTCACAGTAGAAACTTTAAAAGAGTTATGTTTTGTTGTACAGATATATACAGAAAAGGAAACAAAAAAGAAGATACATCTGTGGTAAAAATAACAAGTCCTTTTCCCCCCGGTGTCATGTCTTTGGATATGTACAGCCTTGGAGAAATGTATAAATCATTTTTACATGGAACAGTCTTAGAAAACTAGAGATTTTAGTACAAAGGAATCAATTCACTGAAAGAATGTCCACATGCTGTTGCTTTATGAGTTACTATATACACAAGAGGCTCACGCAAGGGAACCCTGTTTTACAGTTACTGCTGCACTGTACATTAACATGTGGCTACTGTCCTTCTCCGGGCCAGATTTACACATAGTATTACAAACAATATTATAACAATGCTGAAAACACTGATACAAAAAACAGCTTTAAGATGACATTTTTTTTTAAACTATCCCCCACTTTAATTGACCTGTTTTCTTCACGGTTTTTTTGTTCGTTTGTTCTGGTTTGGGTTTTTTTTCCCACTTTAAAAAAAAAAGATTTTCCAAGAAAATAGTAGCATTTAAAACATTTTTGTAGGCAGATTTTTTTTTTTTTATAAAGTGTCATCCAAAACTCCATTTTTTTCTGGGAAAAAAAAATCAACTATAGCTATAGGACATAAGTAAAATGTAAGATTTCTATGTATTAGAGTACATTTGTATCCTGGAAAAAAAGCCCTTAATTACAATATTATGCTAATTTATTTACAGGTCTGAAATATAGTTGCACACATGAACTCTTGAGATAAACCAGGGTAAAATATGTGATTAATAATCATCAGCTGTCCTTTTCAGTTTACCATAACTATAAAAAACTGTTCAGAGGAATACATGAATCTGAACAGTGATATTATGTTACTAATTTTTTTTTAAATTTGTAGATTATAAACTAAACTAGGATTTTTTAAGCATTAGGAACACCTATAGTTAAGTCAGAGAAGTTGTATTTGCAGTTTTGCGTTGTTCCGTTTTGGCAGCAATAACCCTCTCTTCTCCCCAACCCGCAAACTAGATAAGAAGTGAAGGGGTTTGGCAAATGTTTGTCTTGATTCTGATATGTTTGGCTCGAAAACCCCAACTTACCACTATATCATATTCAGATAAAACTTTGTGTCTTCAGCAGCAGATGATGTCCCAAACTAACTCTAACCAAATTAAAGTCTTCTGTAAACAGAAGCCTAGCAGATCAAGGTTACTAACATGGCTTTGCAGCACTTTTTCCAAGGCTTGTAATATATATGTTTTCCTAACCCAAGCAGTCAAGCTGAAAGTTAGACTGCTAGACAAAGGCCATTTATTCTGCTTGGAAAATGTATACGCTACTAAATAGTTTTTGCATGCATTTTGTGAACTACCTTTAAAAATGAGGTCACTGTGTAGCAAGTATGGGAGTGTCAAAATATGTTGGGTGATACTGCAAATAAGTTGTGCTAGCTGCTCAAACCTTTGTGTGAGAATCTGACGTGCACTTTCATTATTTGTCACGTGCAGAGAAGTGACCTTTCCTATGTCTGCTTCATATTCACTGAAGTGCAGAAGATTCCAGTTATTTGTGAACTTCTGATTATATGCCAATTATTAGTCAAAAAGATTGCCTGCCATTACAGAGGTTTTAAGTTGAGAGTCAAGCCTAGTATATGCCACATGTTTACTATAACTTGGTTGAGCTACCCAGTTCCTAGTCCTGTGGAGAGATCCAATAGGGTCTTATTTCATTGACTCTTCTAAAGTTTGGTCAGATGATATCAAATTCCTGTGAGATGAGCATGCTGTATATCAACTAATAGATGGGTCTTATCAGGTATGTACCATGACAATAGACTATCAGGCAAGCTGTGTTAATCTACTCCAGATCAGGTATAGCTATAGTTTTGGAGAAATGCTAATTTACAAAAGAAATGAATGATAAAAGAACACAATTTGTTTTAGCGTTTCATCTATTTACAGCTTCATACAGTGGGGTGTGGCATGACATTACATGATGCATCGGATGGCACAGGATGCCATTACAAATTGCATCAAATGCCACTGTAACAGTAAAAGCTTTGCTAATGCTAATAGCAAGAGTTTTGCACGCTGATTCCATAGTAGGCGGGCGAAATGGCATGTAGCCTCCTGCTCTGTGAGCATGACCGAACCATGAACCTAGATAGCAGAGTGTTGTAATACAGCAGAACGTGGTAAACACCAGGTGCATTGGGTCACGACTCACCCCAAATCCCTATCCTGAAATAACATTATTTACTCCAGACTATATAAGCTGTACATTTTTAAGTTACAAGGGGTTTGTCAGCTCTGGCAAAAGTTCTGATTTGCGCGGAGCCCCAGCACCGGTATCGCATTCCCGAGATCAGGACACTCTGGGGCCAGAGGAACTATGCGGGGTGGCGGCTGCCACCTTGAGCTGATATGAAGTGACCATCCTCTTTGCTCTGTCCTGTCACCTGCCTCTGTGAGTATCCTTAAATAAAGCTTTGCAAGGCTGAGAACAACCATGAGCATGTCTTTCGTTCAAGCGCGGGGAATCTTCTGAACCCAGCAGTTCGTTCTAAGACAGGCACAGAGTGCCATATTGTGCCATGAGTGATGTATCATCTATGAAAGCACAACAAATATCACCACAATGTGATGTGTTGTAATACAATCATAATAGTGAAAACGAAGTTTTTGGAAGATTGAGGCTATCACCCTCAGTTTGGATCCATATTACTCATTCTGAAATCCCTGGTGAACCTGTGTGGACTGAACATTAGGGCAAAAAAAACAAAAAAACCCCAAACAACAACAAAAAAAACCAAAAGCAGTCTTCCTCTAGTGGTGTAATGAAGCATTCACAAAATTCACACAGTAGGGGAAGACGTCACAACATCTCTAGTTTAAACTGTATGAACATGTCTTGTTTAAAGCAAAACAAAGAAAGCTATCAAGAGAGGGTCTCAAAGACTTCTATTTCCCTAGTCTCTATGAAATTCGGGAGTGTTTACTAGTTATTTTTCTACTCAATCCCCACATCTACTTTTACAGCAACACCATTAAATGCAGACTGTGCTATTTGAGATCACCCTCTGGAACTTCAGTGTGTCACTGGTTTACGGAGGCAAAAAGGTCATAAGTTATTGACCCTATTTGGATCAGAGACACCAGCCAGATGGTCCCATATATTATACAAATGGTGACTTCTCCAAGACAATTCAATCTAGTTATTTAAGTTAACATGCTAGTCCACCCTTCCCCTCCCCCCACACAACAAGGGAAAATATGAACCCCATAAAAAAATTTTTTTAAATGTAAAGCTAGCAGCAGATGAGAATTTAAGGCTCTAGATGAGCAATATTCCCCCTTTAAACAAGTCTGTCCACTCCTTCCATGAGAAGAATAGGAGAATCTTGTTACCCATCTTGTTGACCTAAAGTCTGCAGCTCTGCAGTATGTATATTATGATGAAGGAAAACATTTTTCCTGCTGTACATGTGTAAGGAAATTGGTCCCCTTGGAGGCTGTCCGAGTCTTCCTGTGAATGTGGAATGCTGCCGCGGGATAGCAGTCTGATCCTTTGGAGCCCCTGAAAATACAGGGAAGTTTTCTGCCTTGGGTGCTGGCTTTACCGTATTTTGTGCAGTGTTGGCCAAAAGATTATGGGTGACATTAGAAGCGAGGGTTTCATATGTGCCTCTTTTGTGCTTGACAACTTCTACTATTTCGTTATCTTTCAGGAGGTTGCTCCGACACAGATTTGACAGCTGACAGCTTTTGGTCTCGTAGGCAGTTGCTTGGTTGCCCGATGAATATCTAAAAGGGTCCTCGGTGAGAGTATGTGCTGACTTTCTGTCCCTTGTGTTGAGATTTTGGATCGTAATTCTGTTTAGATATGTAGCCTGGAGCAAAGAAAACAGAAATGAAAAAAAGGCATTAGCAACAGAACATATTAACACTAAAACAGCACACAGCATGCAGAGCACTCCCAGTAGCATCTGCAGATAAGCAACAGACTAAGCATTCACTGCTGCTTGATTAAAATGAAAGACAAATCTCAAATGTTAGCAGATCTCCCAAGGCACTGCTAGTGTAAAATTGAAGAATTATTCATTTATAGTTAACAAAACAACATTGAAAAGCATTTATTTAATATATTGAATTTGGGAATTTGCTTTAAAAACCTAGTTAAATTGAAAAGGCAGATTCTTTTAGGGAGGAACAGACATATAGGGAAACCTCATGACTTTTAAAACAATTTGTTTTGCACTCATCTTAGTTAAAGAAATAATAGTTTTGGTTCTAGAAAGCTAACTCTAAATCTTCTGGAAGGGCTCGATGTCTTTAAGTCTGCGGGTCCGGATGACCTACACCCAAGGGTGTTGAGGGAGCTGGCGGGGGTGATTGATGAGGCCTTGGCTCGGTTATACGAGCTCTCTTGGAGCTCTGGACAGGTGCCGGAGGACTGGGAGGTGGCCAATGTGGTCCCTATCTTTAAGAAGGGGAGGAAGGAGGACCCGGAGAACTACAGGCCAGGCAGTCTCACCTCGGTTCTGGGGAAAGATCTTTGAGAAAATTCTCAAGTCCCACATCTGTGAGGGACCGGCAGGGGACTTTATGCTGAAGGGCAACCAGCACGGGTTTGTTAAGGGCAG
>JAGPOW010001338.1:70412608-70432348 GCA_030014935.1 Caiman crocodilus
ACCCTGGCACTCGTTCCTGCCATTGGCGGGGGGTCAGACTAGATGGCCTGCTCTAGGCCCCTTCTGACCCTAGATACTATGATACTATGATACTATGAAATCCTTTCAGGCGTTACCTACGAAACGAAAAGAAAACAAATTCTGAATAACTTTACATTGCTGTTAAACTCAGAACATGCTAACATTGAATGTGTGAGTACTCCTGTTGAGGTCAATTTAGATATTTCCTTATCTGCGTGAAATTAAATGCATACTTAAATGTTTTGCTGTATGAGGGACTTAAAGATCCAAAATAAGGGGCATTTCAGCATACCAGCATTTATCATATTGTCTAGGGACAGAAATTACTCATAAACTGGTATAAGTGATCAGTAACGAGTTCAAATCTGTAACACAACAGAAGTTCAGTGCACATACATGTGCGGCTCTGAGAGCCTCTCTAATTAAAGTGCCTGGGAATGTCTCGAGTATCAGTGTCCACATACTTAAAAATGGTGGCAGGGTCACTTAACGAAAGCTTGCTCAACGAGCTTTAGTTAAAGTGCCCCCACCACCATTTTTAACCATGGGGATGGTGATACGCAAGATGCGGGAGTCTGCTGGAGTGTAATTATCATGCTTCAGCAGACTTGATTAATTGAGCTTGCTCCACTTTGCTATAATTACATGTCAGAGCAGCCTCGCTTCTCATGTATAGGCACCCAAACTGCTTTCAAAATGGCCAAAACTGATTTAAGATAAACCTGGATGGACGTAATATCAGACTTAACTGATTCAGGTTAAATTGATTTATTGAACTTCTTTCCCAGATTCTCTCTAGATTCAAGTTAACTCACAGTCCCCCAACATCCCAGGATGCTTTGTACCTCTCTCACAGCCCCCTCACAGGGTGTGTGGACTAACCTTGGCCCAAGCTGTCTGCTTTAGCTCAGTAGGGAGGCATGCTCTAATGCCCGCTGGCTTCCGGACTAGGCCACTGCAGGCATGTGGCTGCATTTCCAGAATCAAAAGTGAAGTCTGTTCACTTGCTTATTGGCTCTATCTATACAGCTTAGACTAACCTGTGAAGATTGATTCAATTCAGCCTCAGGCTTTTTGACTGTCTGTACTTAACCATGTTGTGTATGTGTGATTCATATCTCAATCAATTACCTGTTTCCAGTCAATCATGACCCTTAGCAATAATGTTATGCCCTCCGCTGATTCAGTTCTGGAGGATGCAAGATACCTGTAGGCCCAATTGTATTCCAGCCTCCTCTCACCAATCCCATATTATGCTTTTTTTAAAGGTTTTGAAAATGTCCTTATTTTGAAACCTTTAGGATATAAAATCAAATAAACAACATTTTGAGCAGAAAATTGTTTGTACAGCTAGGGCAGCATCCTGCCAGCTCAACAGCTACCTGCATTTAATGTGACAGCATAGGGCATGTTGAGGAACTATACTGATTAGAAGATGCTAGGCAGAAGACAAGGCAGGGTGGCAGACTAACTTCAAACTAACACAGCTAACTACCTCTTTCTGCCCACAGAAAATGTCAAGCATTGGCACTGCAATGAATTATTTAGACACAGTAAATTAAGGTAACAGTTACCAATGTGCAGTAATGCCTCTTACCACTTCCTATTGAGGACTATTTGGAGCTATTACAATGGTGCTGACCGACTTTCATAACATGAAATTAAAAATTTTATGCAGTCGCAAGAAAGCTTCAAGCCAGGGTAACTTTGAACATAAAGTATCTCACTCCAACATGTCTGGCCAAAGGTTAAACGATATTCCAATGCCACATCTCAGTGAGCTTAAATAGAGAACGCAAGCCCTCAATACACAAAGTCAAAGCCCTAAAGTCGAGTATACACCAATGAGACAAAAATGTTTTCTTCCTTCTCTAGACACCTACATTGTTATGTTTTATGAGAGTTCTTTAACTTATGCTGCAATTAGTTAGTTAATTTTATATTTTTCATTCTTCTCTCTTTATCCAGTAACGTTATATTGTTACTAAGCCCTAGGTACTATTTGAGAAACCAGCAATAATAGCATCCAATGTACCCTATCTTAAAAGTTAATTTGGAACATCATTCTTCCTTTGTTTTATCCCTGTCCTGTCCCAGTTTCTTGGGTATTGTTTGAGCAACCTAGTTCAGTTGTGCTCGAAGACTGATATTTCCCCATAGTTTTGTTGCCAGTGAATGCTGAAAGGACACAGCAGTTGCCTATTGACATGTACATGGTTGTTTCTTTTCAGCTTGGCCATTCCTACAGCTTGGGGCTGACTACTGCTACTTTGGGGCCCAATCCCTATACTACTCCTCTGTTAAATAACCGTTTAAGGATTTTTAAATAAATCTCTGAAGATTTCCGCATGGCAAGCTGTATTACTTCACATTTTGTGAAATATATATGTTTTTTTATTCAGCTTAATTGAACGATATATTGAATGCAGCGTGTGGCATACCTTGACCCCAGATGCAGCCCGAGGCACCTTTGAGGCACATATGCCCAGGGTGTTCCCACACCTTCAGGTGTTCCCTTCTTTCACAGACTCCTCCAAGCTATCTGCTGCTTGGCTACTGAGAACAGACTGAGATGTCAGAGGCCAGCTCCTTGGCATATGGTACCTCAGCCTTATTTGTCTCGCCCACAGCATGTCAGCACTTAACAGGGGGGAGTTTTGCTAGCTAGAAGAACCGCACTCTTGTCCAGTAATAATGCACTCAGAAATGACAGATCCCCCTTTCCAGAGAAACAGCCTGCTGTCTGAATCGTCAAATACTCTTACATTATACTTACACTGACAATAGTTTATAAACTATAATAAAACATTGTAAAAACAAGAGCAAGCATAAGAAATCAGTAACTGTATGTTGAGGTACAGACAGAGTTATAAGAACAGACAAACAAAAGGCAATACCAAACCAGTGTGATCTTATCCTCTGTGTTAAAACGGAGAATGCAGCTCCTACCTAGCGCAATGGCTTAGAAAGCAGCTTCTGCCGCTGACGTTCCTCCCAGGGCCTCCTGCAAGGGCAGTTCACTGACTGAGGTCCTTAAGCTATTCCTTATGCCCGGGAACAAACTAAACACAAAAACTTGCTCTCGAGGTGAAGTTAATTTTTGGTTTCCTATCGGACCATGTACATACAGCACCCCTTGGATTCTTGGGGAGCTCACACTGAACATAAATTCTTCCTCCCCGCTCACCCCCCATCTATGTTTACCAGACTACAAGCCTTTTCTGGTCTAATTCAGACTAGGAAAATATCTGAATACTTTTAGACACAAAGATTAATAATACAGTGTCCTAAAGATATTGTCTCTTACTTAATGTCTCCAGTGTGAATAATGGCTTTCCCAAAATCTGGCTCAGGTGCCTCTACCTGTCCCCAGAGCCCTATTTGATAAGTAAATGAATCCCTGTCAGATGCTAAGTCTCAGTGATCACTTTTCTTCAGCCATTTTGGCTTTGAGGTGAACAAACCCCATTGTTTCTCACTTGAAAGTCATAATCATGTTGGGCAATCCAACCCTATCATTCTAATATTATAAACGCCTATAATTCGGTCTGTCTGTCTGTAACGCTTCATTCGCACTCTGACTGGCTGATAGAAACAGCCAATCAGAGTGCTCCAAGTGTGGGGGAGCTCTGTTGTGATTCCAAAGCCGCGCATAGGACTGGGCAGAGGGTGGGGGAGCCAAGGCCAGCACTGCCAACCGCGGCTTCCTTCCCTACTCCCTGCAAGTGGGGCTGAAGGCCAGATGGGGGTGAGGGAGCTGAGGCCAGCAGTGCTAGCCTTGCCTCCCTGACCCAACTCCCTGCAAGAGGCAGAACAGTGGCAACATGGGGCATTAGGTTGTGGCACTCCATCCCAGCCCGCTCCCCTACCCTACCCCCTGCTCCTGTCATTCTTGATGGGCAATTGGCTAGTAATGTATAAAACTGCATTTTACATCAAACAGCACAATGCATATAAACATAAGGATGATAAAGGTAAATACTGCTTGGTGCTACTTATCTGTAGTGACTATATCTGTTGTATCAGTCAAACAAACCCAAGAAAACATACGTGACACCCTACAAACGTCTCAAATTATAGTGGGGGTGATGACACAGTGAACCTAACCTGTATGCTTCTTTGCAAAGCTGAGTGATAGGACTTAAGAGAGGTGGTTAGCCATGTTAGTCTGAAGTCATGTGGAAGACAGAGTAGGGATGCACCTTATAGACTAATTCAGAGATGCATACTCTTTTGTGAGCCTGAGCTCACTTCATCAGACGCTGAGAGAGAACATGAAGATGCAGTGAAAAGATAAGGGCTTTGGATTTTTATGTGCCTTTTGGGGAATACTAGTTCCCAGCTGTCAGCGGTGGCAGAGTCAGCAGAAAGGCTGTTCTCTAACAAAACTGACCAGACTTCGAATACTGTGCTGTAGCTATACGAAAGGTGCTCCTTTGGCGTCTACATTGGACAGAAGAGGCTATCCTTCCATGTCAAAATTAATGAACACACAGAGAATAATCGAATCATAGAAAATTATGGTTGGAAGGGACTTCAGGAGGTCATCTAGCCCAGGACTGTCCCTAACTAGATCATGCCAGCCAGGGCTTTGTCAAGCCAAGACTTAAAAACCTCCAAGGCTAGAGGTTCCACTACCTGTCTAGGTAACCCATTCCAGGGCTTCACCCCCTTTCTAGTGAGAAAGGTTTTTCCTAATATCCAACCTAAAGTTCCTTTGCTGCAATTTGAGACCATTGTTCCTTGCTCTGTCATCTGCCACCACTGAGAACACGTCACGTAAGTTTCAGAAAGAGCGTGTAAAAAGTCGGTGACTGAACACTTTACACTTTTACTTCTGTAGATACTCCGTCGCAGATCTTTGAGTATCTGTTCTTAAACAATGAAACTATCAAAACCAGCTTGCATTTTAAATTGCAGAACAAAGAACAAGGGACTACTGGATTCTCAGAACCCAGCATGTGACTCCAGTCCCATCTTCTCACTCTAATTAAAAAAAAAAAGGAGCCTTTTCAACCAGTGATTCAATGCCATCACTTATCCAAAATCTCACAATATTCTCAGGATGAACATTGCATTGGCTCCTACCCTTCTTGCAATCCAAAACTATTGGGGCACATGTGCTTGCCTTTCCAGAGGATGTGTCACCAATGCATCGGTACACTTAGCTACAAATACCTAAAATGCGCAAGGAATATATCAAGGGGTAAACCATCTCACTAGTAAAAATGTCACGATCTCAGGAGACAATGGGAGTCCTGTGAAAAATTCCACTACCATTTGGTAGGACACTGATCTCTCTGGGACTTACCTAGCTTCTGCCTGAATGTATGCTAATAAGAAACTTTTGGAAACTACTTTGGTAAATGAATGCTTGAAAAGCAATGTCTGATGAAGAATTACCTCTGACATTGCACGGAAGGAAATAAAATGAGTAGAAATATTTAAGATACCATGAATGTAGACTCTGGGCACATCTACATGAGAGCTTTCCTATGAAGCTGCTCATTTAGCTCCACAGTAAATGTCTCCACTTCTACATGTGCAGCTGTACTAGACCTCAGTAAAGTAACAAACTCTGTACTTGTACATAGAAGTACTATCCTACAGTGGAAAGTTATAGTGTGCAGCAGCACATGTGTAAAAGCTAACCCAGCTGGCTGGGGCCTGCCAGGTAGCCCTGTCCTAGAGCACCTGCTTGCCCCAGCCAGCCCCTCCACAGCATGCTGAGCCAGGTCAGAACAGCCCTGGGCTGGTAGGCTATCCCTTGGAGCCCCACTGCCACCTGGGGTTGCTCTGACTTGGTTCAACGTGCTGCTGTCCCAGGCTTATGTTCAAATACAGTGCCCAGGAGCAAAAAACCGTGGTGCAATTTGCACCACGGTTTATCGCTATGCATTAATAGCATGTTTAGATGTGCCCACCAACATTCAGAATGATCGTTTGTGGCTATGTGATGTTTAAACCCCTCCCCTAAAATGCATTTTTACAGGAAGAAGCCGTGCGTTACTTTGACCCAGCTCCACAGCATCTGTATTGATTGGGTACTTCAGTGTGGCTTTTTGGTGCTTTTAGCTAGAACTGATTAGATCAGTTATAAGTGCCAAAAAAGTCCTACTAAGCACCCAGTCTCTACAAACATTGGGAAAGACAGGTCCAGCTAAAACACTGCCTCTTCTGAGCATCTGCTGCACTCAGCATGGGAGCATGTTGAATTTAAAGTAAAGCACTGCTTTGTTTTGTTTTTTAATGTTTGCAAGCAGCCTATGTGTCTCCAGGAAAATACATCTGTGGTATTCACAGTGGCAGTGAAAGTATATAGTTTATCTGTGTGGTATCAGTCACTTCCCTGTTTTATGACTATTTAGTGGGACTATTCAAACAGTTATACACAGCATGACATTTGCATAATCAGGGTTTCAACAGGATATTGCAGCTCTTTGTAGCCTCAGCTATAGAAACTACAGTGATAAACAAGGGTCTTCCTGGAAGTCTAGAATAAAGCATGTTTTATAATCCGAAGTGGAAAGGTGACTGCAGCTTAGTTGGCTTATTGTGTTTTGGAAAGACAGTATGAAATGGAGAAAAACTAAATCACTGATACATGATGTGGAAAAATGTTATTCTTACAGACTGGGGGGTACCAAAGATGTGTACAAAAAGACATATTTATGGCATTGGTACTACAAAGAAATTTGATACTTCTGGAAATTACAACTTTAATGACGGCAGCAACAGTTTATTCTAACTATACACTGGCACAAGGGTCATTGTCCCAGCTCTGCAACAGGAGGAAAAGATACAACACACCAGTACCACAGGTTTTGCATTTTGCTTTTTATAACTAGATTTAGATAGAATGCCATTACCTTCAAACCACTGACTCTGTAGTGCTCTTTTCTTGCTTTCTATCTTTGGTATGTCTAGGAAGACTTGTTTGAAAAAGTTCAGTTTAAAAAAAGGAATATGGGACTGTAGGCTTCTAAAGTAAGTACTTGAGGTAACAGCCCATGCGATGGGAGTAGACATGATATTAATACTATCAATAAAGACTTAATAGCTTGAGGCAGTAATAGTTAGTTTTCTTAATTTGTGTCTGACGAAATTGCTCTCCTACTGAAAAATTGAACAAGTAGTCATGTAGGATTTAGATCGAGATGAAGTCTGTTCACATTATAAAATTTCAATAGAAATACAGAGAGAAGAAATGAGCTGATTTGTGGTGAAATAGTAGGAAATTTTTAATAAATGGCTTCCAACAAACCCTTGAAAGCACGACATTGTCATTGGCAAGACAACTCTACAACCTTCGAGTATTTTCCATGACTCTCTGAGAAATGCACTTTCCTTTACTCTTTACCAAATGCACTTGGTGTTTGCAGGTGTGTGTGCATTGGATGTAACTTAGGCAATAAGACACAACAAGTATTACATAGTAAATAATTATGACCAGTCCACTGTTAACTATAAAAAGCAACAGAAGTTGCAGCAGTAGGAAGAGGAGTCAGGGGATCAATGCTGTCTTACCTGCCTCGAGAGAGAGCAATGATATTTATTTAGTTTTTTAAAAAATCGTTTGAGAGAGCTAATGTTTCCTTCCATAACAGATTATTATTGGGATCTTTAGAACTGATTTCCAATCAGAAAGAAAAGACTTCAGCAGTTAATTGAGGTTGGGGGCAACAGAGTGGTGGGAAATAGGAAGGGAAGGACAACAGCAAAAAAACCCAATCTTTTTGGAGTTCTTCACAAAAGCAAGAGAATTTCCACTCCAAAGCCCTGAGGTAACTTATAAAATCTGCTGACAACCAGAAAGCTCAGGGGATATAAAATGAAAATACCCTTTGGCTCCAGGTGCTGCAATGCTCTAATGCTAATAATGCTTAAACATATGCATTCACATAAAAGACGCACAGTGAGGCTAACAGTTTAACATTTTTCTTACACATTTTCATTGGCATATGTGATTAAAGCTGATGTAGCTAAAAAAATTCTGATAAAGTTTTTCCTGCTGGTCAGATTTACTATCAACTCAGCATTGCAAGGAGCCAACTGGAGGAAGGTGAAAAATGCACAAAACAGAACGTTTGTGTGTTAGAGGAGGGAACAGATGTGAAAAATTCACTTTTCCCCTCCCACCCCCAGCGAAGCTGTTTCACTTACTATTCAGTGGGTATGCTTACACGTGCACCCTTAAGATGAAGTAAGCCGATTTTACATTGCATTAGTCACCATATTTAAGATGCATTAAGGACAGATCTACACGTGCACATCCTTAATGCACCTTAAATATGGTGATTAAGGGTGATCTGGGACTACATTTGATAACTACATAAGGCAAGTATCGAATTTAGGCCCTATTAGTTAAGGCACCATAACCCACATTTAGATGTGGTATTGCACCTCAACTCTGTGTTGGCTGTGCCAGCTGGAGCCCAGCTTGCAGAGCGCGTGCTGCTGCTGGGTGCCGTCAGGAAGAAAAAAGTGTTGGTTGGGGTTGCAGCTGCTAGCAGTTCCCCTGTGCCTCTGCCTCAGGGTGGGCTTGCTGCCCAGGCAATGCAACCCTGCAGGGGCGGGATGCCTCGCTGCCTGCCTGGGGTCCAGGTTCCCTTAGAAACCCATGCTGGGGCTCCCACCCAATACAGCAGGTGGGCTGGGACTGCATCTGCCCCAATGCCTGGCATGGCTTTCTCTGCTCCAGCTACCTCCATCCCAGGCAAACTCCCAGCTTCTCTGCTGGCAGGACACTGCCCCTGGCAGAGGCAGCATCATCTCCTGGGGCTTCTGCTTGGCTCTTCAATCCCCCCTGCAGGGCTGCATTGCCCAGGAATTGTGCTTGGCCCCACGAGCTGGGCTCCAGGCCACTCTCATTTACGGGAGAGGAACAGGGGGAGGGGGGTTAGGGCCAGGCCATGCAGGGCGCCGTCCAGTGTACTGACTAGGGCACGCTGCAAAGGTATTTGCCGAGAGAGCCACGTTAAAGGAGTCCACATGTCGACATGTGCTTAAATCACCTTAGTGCACCTTAAGCGAACGTGAATTAAGTTTAGGCACGTGTAAACATGCCCAATGTATGGGACTATATATTCAGAGAAAACTCAGTTTTTGGACTCGATTCTCAGATGCCCTGAATATACATATGCCAGTGCTGAAGAGAGACAAAGCCTTAAATCAGTCATTTTGCAGTCAGTGCAAACTGACTCCAAATCAGTCTTGTTTCCTGCATAGCTGGTGGCAGCCACAGAGCAACCTCTACTGCTGGTAGTAACTAGTATGCCACCTGATGACTGCTGAAGAGGAGGCACCATCCAACCCCTTGCACCATGTATGGCAACGATTCTCAAGTAGGGTGCCGCTGCACCCAGGGGTGTCTTGAGATCCTTTCAAGTGTACTGAAGGGTGACACACAATGTTAGCACTGTTAGGTTTGCAAACACGGTTCACAAGATAAACCCAGAGATTTCGAATAGAAACTATAAGTGTGGTCTCAGTTCCTTGCAACAAAAACTGTTCTATTATTATTCTGTAAAGAAAACCAAGGGCTGACACTTTCCCAAGCTGTGCTGCAAGTCTGCCTAGAAGTGTTTCAAGCCTACAATGGTTGAGAACCACTGACGTAATGTACCTAAGTACAATTCTATTTCACCCTGCTCGAGTCTCTGAAAACCACTTAATACATAAAGGTGGATAAGACCTCTCCCTCCTTACCGCTTTTTGTCACTCAAATTTAAGAGTAAGATGATAGCGTGTTACAAAAGTAGATGTACTAGAGGAGTATCAAAGATGCAGCCCATGGGCCAACTCCAGCCAACAGAGCCCTATCATCTGGTTGACAGTGATGCCTCCCAGGTCTCAGATTAGATCTGCATACTGCAAGTAGCATGTGCCAGATCAGCCCTGTGCACTGGATCAAGTCAGATCTGATACATGTGCTGCATGCAGCACATGTGGCCTGGCCCCAGGTGCCAGATCCAGTGTGTGATGCTGGGCTGTGAGTCTGATCCAGCCCATGGACCAGCCCATCCTATTTATCTGTTATTATTCCACAGGACAAGATGAGTTTAACACCCCACCATTAAAGGATTTTCAGGACTTGAACAGAGTTAAACAGAATTGCCCACGTACCCTCAGGTGCCTAAGAGGTGGCTCACAATTTGTCTCATGGTGTCTTTAAGGTCAATTCCCACTTGGGAATGTCAAAATAGCCAGTTCTGTCACCTTTAAGGCCACTTTTCACCATGGAGCACTTCAGGATTGTAGCACAGGAGGAAAAAAAGTAGCTAATAATGTTTATCCATTTTTGTACACATAGAAAAATGTGTTCAGAGCTACCATATTTACTTAATATGGAACAAGAAGCCCCTTGTCTTGGAACCAAGAACAGAAGAAGTGGGGCAGCAGGGTACATAGTTGCTCTGACTAGGGCTTCGGTCCCTTCCTGGGGTCAGAGCCACAGCTGAACTGCTTCCTGAAACCTATCTGTCCACCATCACCTCTATGCCCTGCCATCTTGCCCACTGCAGCTACTTCCCACCAGAGGCTGTGGGTTAGGGCAAGAAGGGAAGCAGGAGGTGGGGGGGGAAGGGGAGACTCGAGGCTAAGTGGGAGTAGGCATGGAGTAGAGGTGGCAGAGAGACAGGCATAAGCAAGGGCCCTGCCTAAACTACCCTCTGTAGCACTGGGAAGGATGTATGTAAGACAACTCTCTAGTAATTAGATTCTATACATGGAAAAATATAACAAGCTTATAAAATTTCCATATATAGAATCTAAGTATTGGGGAGTTGCCTTAAATTCAAGGTCATCACAGATTCAAGTAAATAAGGCAAGTTGCTCAAATTACATCTTGTAAAACTTTTGTGTCAAAAGATTGAAACAACGTTGCATTTTAAGCTGAAAATATTTTTTAATTCATTTTATTCTGAACTCTGAAATAAAATATTTATTTGGGATTTCCAATCAAAATTTTAAAAAAAAGAGTCACTAAAGTGCATGTTCCCTGCCTTATGATTGTTCTTTGTGAAATAACATTTTCCAATTCCATTTCAATTACAAATATTGACCACTTCTATGTGTCTATTGGATTTGGAAATGACATTGTTGTAGTAGGAGAAGGATGACTTAACAGTTTCAGATGCACTGTTTTAGTGCTACCCATTAAAATTGTTCAGGCTGAACCAGATCTTAGACTAGCTCTGAAGAATTCTAACCCAAGCGAGTTTTAGATTGTGTGTTCTGTAAACTACTTGCAACATTTGTGAATGGGTGGTGTTTTATCACCGTGCTAAGAGGCTGAGCCATTTCTTAATAGCTTAAATTTCTATTGTATAGGACAAAACCTTAAATTAATGAGAATTGACTACCCCTCTGGAAAGCTTAAGAATGGGAATGCTGTAAAAAGCAGTGAAGCCATCCATCACTTTCCATTTTCAAAGCCAATGAGTAAAATATGACAACAGTTAACAGCAAGACAACAGTGCTGCAGGACATTTGAAAATGGATATTGCTGCTGACTGGCTTGTGATAAAGTAATGAAATACAATATTAGGAAGAGAGCTGAACAACAAAAAATACTACAGAAAATTTTCAATCTTCAAGGTGCCTATATCCAAAGGCCGCTGGCTACCTTAAATGACTATAATGTAATTCTTACAAATAAAGCAACTTTCCCAAATTCATCATTCTGCCTGCAGAAATACAGACTAGCGAGAAAGACAGATAGAGTATTCTCCCTGCCCAGTACATAGTGATAACCAATTAGAATTAAATATGCATAAACCCCAACCTAAGTAAAAAACAAACAACAACAAAAAGAGTCTTGACCTAAGGACCCCACAGATGATATCCCCACAAGGATTGTTACGAAGAAGACAAGAGAGGAGACTTAGTCTCCTCAAGGGCAAGAGAGGAGACTTAGTCTAACAAGGGACACGGAGACTGGTTCCATGTTCTTTGAAGTCTCATAACTTCCATTTACTACACTGAATGTTGAGACTAAAAAAAGAATGCAGGATGGGTCCACTATACTGTAAATACTGAAACACAACTCACAATCCCCTGCTGATGTCATAATCACACTTTAATACCTCATGCTGCCCTTCTTTTCAACCCCAGATGAGAAATTCGTAAAGCTGTGTAAGGAGCCAAGAGGGAAGAAAATAGGAAAGATGGTTGATCAACCCTTCTCCAAAGTCCGAAAGGAACGAAGTCCTCCAATTTGGTTCTAAATTTATGTGACTTTGAACACTGCTCATAGCTCTTACAACCTATATAACCACAGATCTAATTTACCAACAGAGGTTAAATCAGCTCTTTGGTATATCCCATCTGTCAACATATCAACTTGCTTAATTGTCAGTTTTGTGCCCACCAGCTTTCAGTGTAGAAGATGATCCAATACCAGATATAATTTAGCTGGTATAGGTAATTGTTCTTCATTTTGGTCTCTTAAAACACACTCTTTTCTATTGATTTCAGGCTGCACCTGAGCCATCAGTATAGTTTTTATACCAACGTGAATCTGCTCCTTTTGATCAACTAATACTGCCTTCTGGCAACATCTGCCACACTAGAGGAGCAAAGCCCAGCATACAGAAATAATACATGGAAGAGCAGAAAAGAGCCAGCCACTGGTGAATTTGACACCTGTAGTATCACTGGATACAAAATGGAGTAAGCCAACATAAATCAAAGGGATTTCTGTTTCTCCCTCAGAGATTCCCCATCTGTCTTTATCTCCTTAACATGAAGAAAAGTCATGGCATATGTTAAAATGAAACCCCTTCTTCCATAATAGACTTTTAAACAGCAGTCCAACACAGGGCGAGTGAACTGAAGCATTGAGTTGCTGATGTCCTTTCCCTTCAAGAGAAGCTAATGGGATTCTCTGTGAAGACTTTATATAATGGCAGTGCTTAGTGATAAATGGCAGGGTAGGGACATTTAAGACAGGAACTAAAAATATCCATTCATTCTGTAAGCTAAATTATCCTTGAATAAGTTAATTTCTGTAACTAATAAAACACAGCTATAAGCAAGTAAGATGTAAAAGATTTAATGCTGAATATTTTATAAAGTAGGAGGAGAACAGTGAAAGATATTCCATTGCCCTGTAGTAACTTACAGTAAATCACTGCTATCTGCATTCTAAATTCTGTATGTAATATTTCTTGAATGAACAGGAAGCCTCTCACTGCTTTCAGTATGTGAACCACATGGGAAGTTTTATATAGGGTTTTCGGGTGTAGATCATTGACTTTAAATTAAAGTTTTGCAACTTTTTAAATTGCTTTGTAAATTTGAAGCTGCGTACCAGTGTACCAGTGTCACATTCCTCTGTTCTGATGTTATGCTAATTTAGTTACCTAATGATGCTTGGCTTTTATAGAATCATAGAAAATTAGGTGGTTCGGAAGGCACCTCAGAAGGTCATCTGCGTCAAACCTGATCAAAGCAGAACCATCCCCAACTAGATCATCCCAGACATGGCTTTGCCTAGACAGGTCTTAAAAACCTCCAAAAATGGGGATTCCACACCTCTCTGGGTGACCTGTTCCAGTGTTTTACCACCTTCCTAGTGAGAAAGTTTGTCCTAATATCTAAACTAGGTATGCCACGTCTGTAATGCCATGCCCCGGTAGGGCTCCTGCCAAGAAGTCTAGACTCCCTTTGATGCAACTTCAGAACTTTGCTCCTTGTTCTGCCATCAAAGAGAACAGTCTAACCCTTTGGAACCATGCTTCAGGTGCTTGAAAGCTGCTATCAAATCCCCTCTCAGTCCTCCATTCTGCAGACTAAATAAGCCCAGTTCTCTTAGCCTCTCATCAGGCATCATGTGGCTCAGACCCTTGACCATTTTTGTGGCCCTCCATGGACTCTCTCCAACTTGCCCACATCCTTTCTGTGTCGGAGCGGGGGACACACAAAACTGAACATAGCATTTCAGACATGGCCTTACCAATGCTGAATAGAGGGAAATAAGCTACTACCAAGCCCCCTCTCAGCTTTTTCAGCCTGAAGAGTCCCAGGTCCCGCAGCTATCCTCGTATGGCTTGCTGTGCAAGTCTCTGATCATATGGATGGCCCTTTTCTGGACTCTCTCAAGCTTTACCACATCCCTGTTAAAGTGCGGTGCCTAGAACTGGACACAGTACTCTGGCTGTGGTCTCACCAATGCTGAGTACAGTGGAAGAATCATTTCCTTGGTTTTGCTGGGCATGCATCGATTGATGCATGCCACAGTAGTATTTGACCTGCTGGCTACAGCATATGTTCATCTTGGATTCTGTTACCAATTACATGTTGTTTTTCACATTGCAGTCTGTTTTTCTATCTTAGATTGTACCATCTTCTACACTTTTGGGGCCCCTGTGTCTTATCTCGCTCCTTACTGAAGCTGGTTCACAGCACACAGACTCGCACAGATTTACCTGCTGCTTTTTTACTCAGAAAATGTTTAACACCATTAAGATGGTTACTTAGCATAAGCAAATGGCTGGCTTAACTATCATTCTGCCTTGCGGTCAGCAGCTTTGCTAGGCTACAGGTCATGCCTTTATTCAGCTGCAAATCCAGTGCTCCCTATTAACCCAAATTATTGTCACCCTAACAATTACTACGCCTTGAGCTTGACAATACAACCCATTTTCTAGCTACCTTACAGACCATTTATGCAACCCATACTTTCTTAGCTTGCTTGCAAAAAAGTTGTGGGAGACAGTATCAAAAGCCTTCCTAAAGACAAGGTACATTGCATCCACTTATCTTCCTGCATCCACAGAGACAGTTATTTCATCATAGAAGGCAACCAGGTTGGTTAGGCATGGTGAATCCATGCTGACTGTTTCATAATCATCTCCTTCTCCTTGAAATGATTATGGATGGACTCCTTGAGGACCTGCTCCATGATTTTTCCAGGGACAGAGGTGAGGCTGACCACACAGTAGTTCCCTGGATCCTCCTTTTTTCCTATCTTAAAGATGGGCACTATGGGCACCTATACACATGCCCAACACCGGCTCCAATGCGTTCTAATTAGAATGCATTGGAGCAGACTCTAGTCTGCTGGAGAATTTTAATTAGACTACTCCAACAGTCTTGGCGTCAGATGTGTTCAGTGTCCCTGTGTTTCAAAATGGTGGTGGGGGGCACTTTAACTAAAGTTCGTCAAACAAGCCAAGAATAACACAGAAATTCTGAGTTAAAATTTGGATATATTTGTTTGACCGTATGTACAAATATTTTTTTCTGCCAAAGATAAGCTGAGAATCTTCTAAAGCAGTTAGTGTCTCAAAAGTAGAACTCAACTGCATGAAACCAAGGTCAGCTTGCATATTTGCAAACATGCAAATTTCTTTACCATTTTAAAATATCCTTTCATTAAACTGAGTTTGGTGGCTTAGCATCCTTAATTTTGTCAGCACAAGGGAGTGAACCTACAATGGCAACATGGGAATTACATACATTTGCAAGGCATGTTCAGCTGCTGTCATCTTCATCAGGGGAGCTATCCCTTAGCTAAATACACAGCTCTGCAGAGGAGAAATCAAAGGACTTGCAAAAAGGGCAAGTTGCATGCTGATGACAAGAAAGAAAATCATAATTAACCTTTAATTGACTTGAGTCTTATTTTTATGACAAGATTAGTGAGAGCAAGGCATCCCACAAGAGAAACAGAAAATAATCTGGGCATTTTATCATTTGAGACACCTGTTTTATAACTGAAAAAGAACAGAGTAGTAGGATGTTTTTGCTCCTAAAATAAGACTCCAAATCAAGGCCTTTTTGTCTAGTAGACAGAAGAATCATAACATATTACAGTTAATTTCTAGCCTTCACTGGCCGACTAAGTTTTAACACTATAAAAATAACTAGGATCCCTGTGACAAGATGAAGTGTTGCAGCATGATGCAAATCTCAGCCTATAGGATCTAGTCAGAAGAGCCTGGATACACGTTTCCTTAAACTCTGCACTCTGGCACTGCTATTTAATGCTGTTATTCAACTGAGTGGATTATAGTTAGAATGAAAACTCTGCTCCTAAATTATCCTTTCTCAAAAGTCTACCAACTCCGATGGCTGTAAATCTGCGGAGTACTAAGCACACTACATGAGCTCCTTGAACTTTCTTGGGCCCTGACAATACTTTCACACAGGATGAATCAAAGCATTATAATCAACACAGAGAAAAATCCAAAGGAGTGATGTGGAAATGAAATCTCAGGGAACCAGGCCCAAAATACCAACACGTTTTCTATAAACCTGGCAACTTCTATTGTAATATAATGTGGCAACACATTCTCATGTAATGTGGTATAACCCAGATATACCCAAGGGTGTGCCCTATTCTCAATTGAATAGGATGGGTAGGCAGGAGGGGGTGCTGTGAGAGGGATGCCAGAATTTCAAGCAGATCCCTTTTTCCTCTTTAGAGTTTGCCCAAGCCCGAAGTTCTCAACTATATACAATTTATTAAGTTATAATATACATAAACACTAAACTAAATACCATATATATATTTACATGGAGAACACTAACCTAAATCACAATACGACATTTCAATTACAAAATAGGAAGTGCAAACATGAACAATCTTAATAACATCTATTCCTTAAAATAGTCCCTGACCCATGGCAAGAGATAGCTCTCCTTCCAATGGGGTCCCTTGGGGAGTGTCCAGGAAGCACCAGAGACCCCTCCCCTGAGGGCCTTGACTAGGTAGGGGAGCTGCTCACTCAGTCCCTTCTCTGGGTTTGTCCACCCCAAACATCTTTCTTCTGTGGGACCCAAAAGGCCAATAACTCACGCTTCCTCAGGCTGGGTGCAGTAGGAGAGAGAGAAGGCTGACTGATCACATGTGTGAGTTCTCAGCACACGTGTGCCCCCTGCAATGTTCCTGAGGTGGCAGAGGCTGAGAAGCAACAGTGGAGGCAGCAGCAGCTGACCCCCCCGAAGGTAAGTGGGGCAGGAGCCAGTGTAGCTGCAGAGGATCCAGAGGGGAGGCCCTGGATCCCTCTTTGCTGAGCTGGGCAGGGAGCCACACTCCCGAGCCACGCATGAACAGAGTGCACAAATAGGTGCACGCTGTAAGGGCACATCAGCATTTGCACCAGTGTTTGCACCAGTGGAAGCAGGCAGGGAACCAAGAGAGTCTTCCTCAGGAGGGAGGAGACTCCACCAACAAGGAGGGAGGTACAAACTACCTGCTAGCCATGGTGAGGACTCACAGTGCTGCCAGGGGTCCTGTCTCTGTGGTGCTGCCCTTTGGGGGCCCCTCTGAGGCTGCCACCCAGATGGAGCCCTTGGAAGGCTTGGTGACCACCTGCCCCCCGAGCTGTGGGGATGGCTGGGTGAGATCCCTGGGGGTGGAACTGAGTTCTGGTGACTACCCCACCTGCCCCTTTTGTGAGCTACTTCAGGCTCTGGAGGGGCAGGTGGCAGAGCTCCAGGCCAAGGTGAGCATGCTGCGGGGGATCCGGGCAGTAGAGGATGAAATTGACCTGTATTTCCATTCTCTGCAGGGACAGGAATCCACTGGAGAGACCCCGTGTGCACAGCGCCCAACTAATCGGTGGCAGCAGGTTCCTGTCAAGGCCAGGGCAGTCCGAACAACTGCTGTGCCTGCTCCCCAGACACCCCTCAGGAACAGTTATGCAGCCTTGGCCCCCCTGGAGGAGGAGGCAGAAGAACTGGTCCCCAGAGGAATTGAAGCCGCTCGACCTACATCACTGGCTCAGAAGAGGCATACCCCGAGAAGAAGGAGATGCAAAGTTCTGGTCATTGGGGACTCCATCCTGAGGGGAACCAATGGTCCAATCTGTCGCCTGGACCACTAGTCACGGTAGGTCTGCTGCATGCCTGGAGAAAGGATTTGCAATGTCACAGAGACCATCCCTAAAATCATCAAACCCTCTGATTACTACCCACTGGTGGTGGTCCATGTGGGTACAAATGATGCATCCAGGGGCAAGCCGGATAACATCATGGAGGACTATAAGGCCTTGGGACACCAACTGAAGAGTACAGGGGTACAGGTGGTATTTTCCTCCATTCTCCTGGTAAGTGGACGGGGTAGGCATCATGAGGCCTGTATTGACGTGGTTAACCGGTGGCTTTGGAGTTGGTGTCATGAGGCAGGCTTCGGGTTTTTGACAACAACCCATGTTTTTATAAGGAGGGAATGCTGGGGTGGGATGGTCTTTACCTCTCCCCTAATGGCAGATGTATCTTTTCCTCTAGGTTGACTGATCTCATCCAACGGGCTTTAAACTAGCTTTGGCAGGGGAAGGGGCTGCTTCGAGCGGAGAGAAGGTTTCACCAACATGCAGGGTGACAAGAGGAAGGGAAGCACAGGTAAGTATCAACGTCCAAGGAGCAGGGGGCCACAACTGTCCTGGGAGTGGGAGGAAGGCACAAGCACCCTCAGGAGGCCTCAGGTGCCTCTACACTAATGCTTATAGTATGGGGTGTAAGCAGGAGGAACTATGCCTCCTGATTGCAAGTAAGAACCCAGACTTAGTAGGGCTCACAGAAACCTGGTGGGATCCTACTTATGCCTGGGCGGTGGGCATTCGGGGATACACCCTATATAGAAGAGACAGGACAGAGAAGAAAGGTGAGGGGGTTGTGCTCTATGTCAAAGAGCACCTCATATCATCAAGGATTAGCTTCAGGTTAGAGGAGGGTGGGGCAGAGACACTATGGGTCAAATTACAAGGGGGCATGGCAAAAGGGATCTTACGGTGGGTCCACCCAAGACCACTATAGACCACCCAACCAGGGGGAAGAGCTAGACCAGGACTTCGCCAATCAGTTTATGGAGACAGTTAGGTCAAGGGATGTTATTGTCATGGGTGACCTAAACTACCCAGACATTTGCTGGGAGGAGCAGACAGCCAGGTCTGACCACTCACGTAGGTCCCTGGCTGTATTACAGGACCTTCAACCTATTCAGGAAGTGCACAGCCCCACTAGGGCTAATGCCTCGCCGGACCTGGTGCTGGCCACGGGGGATGACCTGGTGAGGGGACTGCAGGTACTTGACCACCTGGGTAATAGCAATCATCACCTGCTGGATTTCACTATCCAATGCAGGGCGTCTAGGGCTCACACCAAAGCTTTGCCTTCAGAAGAGCCAACTTCAGTGAGCTTAGAAGACTAGTGGGGGAGGCATTAAGGGCCTAGAAGGTAGAGGAGATGGGAGTCCATGAGGGATGGTCATACCTTAAAGGGGCGATCTTCCAGGCCCAAAGGATAACAGTCCCTGAGAGAAGCAAGGCGGATAAGCATGCTCAGAAACCCCCTTGGCTCAGCAAGGGCATTCAGCAGTGCCTGAGGACTAAAAGGGAGGCGTACAACCAGTGGAAGGGAGAAACTATCACCAAGGAGGAGTACTCCTCCTCATCCCAGGAGTGTAGAAGGGCTATTAGGAAGGCCAAGGCAGAGATGGAGCTCAGGCTAGCATCCAGGATTAAGGACAACAAAAAGTCCTTTTTCAAGTACATTGGGAGCAAGATGAGGGCACCAGGCAATGTAGGGCCCCTGCAAGACACAAACGGTAATCTGGTGGCCACTCTAGACAAGAAAGCAGATATTTTTAACAGTTTCTTCCCTCTGTTTTCTTGAACAGGGACTGGGATATCCCACCTACCAGAGGTAGGGACAATCTTGGGGATAGCTCTATCAAGCCTTCAGTCAGTGCAGATGTAGTTAGGGATCTTC
>JAGPOW010001338.1:70432448-70489977 GCA_030014935.1 Caiman crocodilus
CCCACCTACCAGAGGTAGGGACAATCTTGGGGATAGCTCTATCAAGCCTTCAGTCAGTGCAGATGTAGTTAGGGATCTTCTGGAAGGGCTAGACATTTTAAAATCTGCAGGTCCAGATGCCCTCCACCCAAGGGTGGTGAGGGAACTGGCAGGGGTCATTGCGGAGCCCTTGGCCTAGCTGTATGAGCATTCATGGTCATCTGGCCAGGTGCCGGGGGATTGGAAACTGGCTAATGTGGTCTCTATATTTAAGAAGGGGAGAAAGGAGGACACAAGTAATTATAGGCCGTTAAGCCTCACCTTGGTGCTCAGGAAGCTCTTGGAGGGAATCATCAAGGAGCATATCTGTGGGGGGCCTGCAGGGGAGATCGTGCTCAGGAGCAAACAACATGGGTTCACCAAAGGCAGGTCCTGCCAGACCAACCTGATTGTCTTTTACAACCAAGTAACTAAATCCTTGAATGATGGTGTCACAGTGGACATAGTCTTTCTAGATTTTAAGAAGTCCTTTGACACTGTCTCTCACCCCATCCTCATCAATAAATTAAGTGACTGCGCATTGATGCCTCCACAGTTGGATGGGTCAAAAATTGGCTGATGGGGTGCACCCAAAGAGTAGTGGTGGACGGGTTGTACTCAACCTAGCGAGATGTGAGCAGTGGGGTACCACAGGGCTCAGTCCTCAGGCCCGCATTGTTTAATATCTTCATCAGAGACTTGGATGAGGGGGTGGAAAGCACGCGGTCCAAGTTTGCTGATGACACTAAGATTGGGGCAAAGTAGATACACTTGAAGGGAGAGAGAGGCTGCAACTAGATTTAGACAGACTACAAAAGTGAGCAGATGAAAATAGGATAGGGTTCAACATGGACAAATGCAGGGTGCTGCACCTTGGGAGAAGGAATCCCCAGCACACGTACAGGCTGGGGAGTTCCCTTCTTGAAAGCACAGAGGTGGAAAGGGATCTTGGAGTCATTATTGATTCCAAGATGAACATGAGCCGTCAATGCCAAACTGCAGCCAGCAAGGCCAGCCAGACCTTGTCATGCATCCAAAGGTGCATCTCAAGCCAGTCCAGAGAAGTGATCCTCCCCCTCTATGCGACTTTGGTCAGGCCGCAGCTGGAGTACTACATCCAGTACTGGGTGCCGCACTTCAAAAGAAATGTGGCAAGCCTGGAGAGTGTTCAGAGGAGGGCCACCCACTTGGTGAGAGGGCAGCAGGACAGGCCCTACAAGGAGAGACTGAAGGACCTGAACTTGTTCAGCCTAAGCAAGAGAGGGCTGAGGGGAGACCTGGTGGCTGCCTGTAAGCTCGTCAGGGGAGATCAATAGCAAATAGGCAGAGCCCTTTTCCCCCCAGCACCACCTGGGGCGACAAGGAACAAAGGTCATAAGCAGATGGAGAATAGGTTTAGGTTAGAGATCAGAAGGCAATATTTTACAGAAGGTGATCTCACACCACTCCCAAGGTTGCTCCTCCAGTGGCAGCTTCAGGAGCCCTGGGTCTATTGCCCACTGGGGGAGAGCGCCCCAGCTTTTCTTGGCTCCACTCTACTTACGTCCCTCACTGCATCTGCCCCTCATACTGGGCATGCAGCCCCTATTATACGTTCCAGGGCTCTGCCCCTGAAGTCTTCCGGACCTGACAGTTTACAGTCTTCAATCAGGTCCAGAGGAGCTCTTCTCCCCCTCCCCCCAGGAAAGGGGCATAACTATTTCTCCTGCTGCCTCCTGATTGGTGGATGGGCTCCACCAATCAAAACAGCAGAATCTCAAGCCTGGGAGTCAACCCAAGCTCTGAAAGGTGAGCCTGCTATAGTGGAAACACAGACTTGGTCTGTATATATTTTGCTTTTTTGATCTCGCTCTAACAGATTTGGATATATTTACAATACGAAGCCTAGGGTGGAAAAGAAATCACAAACCAATTCTCCTAGCCAATAGACACAGTAGCCAGAAGATGACGTAGGCCTTGGACAGGTGTTACTTTCTAGCACTAAGAATGTCTAGAAAAATAATTTGGGAGTTGAATCATACATGCATTCTAGCTCCCTGGCTGGAGAGATGCCCAGGTCAGCTGTCCAGCTAGGGGGAACTAGAGGGTTGCTCCTTGGGTTATTCCTACCCTTAAAGGAGCTCACTGATTGACAGTCTGTCCTCACCCCTGCTGGCGAAGGTTGTCAAAAGGCAGTTTCCAAATGCCATGGGCAGTCCCTCACCCTAGGAGCAAGGATAACTGCTCTCCTTGTCCCTTCCTATCTTACTAACCAGCTTCACCCAGGGTGAATCTGCCTTCTGCTCCATGCACCCCTCCCAGTCACCTTGGAGAGGGACATGGTGTGCAGTGGAGATGAAACCCTTGTTAAGTTCTGGGGTGGTTCCCACCCTGGAAGAGTGCCCCCTTCCCCCACCATCACTCATACCACCAATCAGCTGGGGCTCTGGGAGGGTTTTACTCATGGGATAATGCCTCCTGTCCTGTGCACCCCTTCTGGTCACCAAAGTGGGGGGCATGGTGTGGGAGGCAGAGAGAGCACAGCTGGACTTGTCTCAAGGTGGGATGGCACAGCTGCAGGAAATGTTCCTCAACTGTGCACTGACCTGTTTCCTGGTCCCACCAGGGCTCTCTGACAGCTCACTGCTGAAGGGAGAGAGGGAGTGGGAAGGGAGGGCAGGCAAGAGAACCATGAGTTACTGAGTGTCCTCAGCAGCTGAGAGAAGTGTATAGCCATTCTAATGTGGAAGGAGTGAGATCTTCCTGGTTGGCCAAGGGAGAACTTTATTGTGGAATAGCCAGTTCTCTTCTATAAGAAACTCTTGAACAGCTGTACAATCTTTTTGTGCCAGGAGAAAAGCTTTTCATGTAACACAGATGAAAGGCCTGTCCATAGCCATAACCTTTACAATATGTACCAAGCCTTTGTGACAGACCAGCATAATTTCTATTTCACAGAGCATTTCAGAATAATAAAAAATAGACCCCTTACTATTTTTATAGAATAAATATTGTATACAGAGAATAGTGCTTGAAAGTCCCTGTCCCTAGGTTATTTTTCAGCAAAAACATTCCCAGAGAGACTAAAAGTAGTTAGGATGAGATGATGAGATTAGAAGTTACAATTAAACCTTGTTAAGAACTCTGAGAACATGAAGAATCACACATTCATGCCCATTAATTAGTGCTATGTGTCCTCAAGAAGTTATGCCACTTGAAGTGAGGGTTTTCTCTGAGCTGTGCTAACCAGCTCAACTTTTCCTGACTTACAACTGCCTAACACCAATTCACAATTTTTTAGTACCCCAGGAGGCAGCACTGCCAGGTGGACTAGCTGTCCTCCTAGACTCTGATGCATACCCCCTTCTGACAGGCTAGACATGCAGCAGCAGCTGATGAGTGGGGAAGGGAGCTGCTGAGCTGTATTTGGGTGGGCGGAGGGAAGTGCAAGAACAAATCAGGGGAGGGAAGAGGGGAGCTGCCAGGCTGCTTGGGTAGGGAGCTACACACAATACAACACGCATAGCACAACACACCACAATACGTGCAACACACATAGAGCACAACACACACACAGAGCACAGCACAACAAACACACAAGCAACAGTGGGGGTGTGCATGTCTGTTCCAACTGTACACCTATGGCTGCTCCATAGTGGTGATGGAGGGTATTGCCTGCCTGCTCCTTGGGTAGGGTGACCACTGATCCATCCTCAGAATACAGGGCATATCCTTGAGGGGTGGGCCCCCTTGGTCAAAGGTGAGGGGTGGGGGTACTGCCTCCTCAATCAATCAGCAGCAAGGGGTGGAGCCACCAGGCCCCTTGGCCAATCAGCAGCAAAGGGTGGGGCCACCACAAGAAGGCCACCTCTCTCCCCCCCTGGCTGGGAATCCTGCTCCTTCTTGCTATGCACCACCTTATCTCTAGGAACAGACAGTAGAATCACAAGGCCAAATAACTGACATGTATTTCCCCCAATGAACTGGAAAACAGGACTTTTTGCAGTCCATTCTTCATTTAGAAATGGACAGGGGACAGACGGTTTAAAAACAGGACCATCTGGTATAAAGCGGGACCAAGCGTCACCCTACCTTCAGGCTCCATGGAACCCATGCAGTCAGGGACAGTCCCTCTCCTTCTGCTGCCCCCATGCCCCATCTGTACTGCTTAGTGTCAGCCAAAGGCACGTCTGGGGCAAGAGGGGCGGGGGTGCTGAAGGCTGTGTTCATGTGTATATGTGTACATGTGCTGTGTTATGTTGGAGAAGGCGGTGTTGCTGCTAAAGAGCTAGCAAGCAGGGCAAGCATGGAGCAGACTTTTCAGCTTACCAGCCACTTCCTGGCTGCTCAGAGCTGCGCATGTTATATTAATCCTGAACTCCTAGAACTTGCTAACTTTAACAGTGAACTAACATTCCTTAACGTTAGCAGGTGCCAACTGTAATGTGTAAGCAGACACTTACTTTACTAGAATAGCTATTTGCACTGAAAAAGAATTGGCAAGAAAGTTATATAGCATCCTGATTATGCTTCTGTGGAGATGAACTTCTAAATTCAGCTCTTTACAAAAAGGCTAGTGAGGCAAAGTTATTATTACAGAAAATGCCACTTACTGTTCAGGGAAGAACACTTTAAGTAAGTAGAACATTTCCAATGATTTAAGACTAGAAGGAACTGTTACAATCACCTGGTCTGGGCCTCTGCCACAGATTTCATTTCCTGGTTCTGCATTCAGTCCAAAAACTTGTGGTTGAATTTATGCATATCTTGACAGAAATGAATCAAAGTGGTGGAGTTGATTATGTAGAATCATGGATATCCTAGGTCATCTAGTCCAAGCCCCGGAGCAAATGTAGGATGTGCTATTCTTATACTATGAAAGACATACGTACTGAGCCTCTTGAAGCTTCTAAAGAAAGAACCTCCACATCGCTATAAGCTGTTCCAAGGGTTATTTATCTTTATAGTCTCAAACCTTGGATAGGAATCCAGCTTGCTATACTGAATTACCTGCTACTCAGGTTTTAGATACCTATATATCTATATCTACACACACACACACAGAGTAACTTCTGCTGACTCATATTGACAAAACGGTCTTATTAAATTCAATCAAATTTAAAGAAATCTGGAGGGCTCCCAGAGATGAGAACAACTGAGATCTGAGATGTTTTTAGAACAGGCAAGTGTATAAATGAAGTCCTGATAGTCTTTTACATTATATTCTTATTTATACCAGATTCAGGAGAACATTCTTGTTTGGTAGTACCTGTTTTCAGTTTTCAACATTACAATCTTTCTGTATGACATAGGACTGAAGAGAGTAGTTCCCTACAGGGCTGTGCAAAGCTTTGGGTGCCAATTCAATTTGGAAGAGATTCAGAGAGCTTTGGATATTTGGGCAGTCCCCATTTGCTGCTACAGGGAGCTGGACCTGGACTCCCTGCTGTTAAGTAAGGGGTGGGGAGGGGGCTGGAAGAGGGGGAGGGAACCATGGGGGGACCTCTTCCAGCCCCCATCTCCTACCTGCTCCCTCAGCCCCTCTGAGTACCCCCCTGACACCCACCCACTCTACCAGCCATGTCAATGGTTGCCCTATCTGGCCTTAGCTCCTGGCTCTTAAAAAAAAGAAAGAAAAAAGCCACGCACTCACTAGTTCCTGCCAGGTGGGGGGATTCCCCACTGCACCCCAGTGCCATCCACTGCCCTGCACTGCACAGGGGGCTCTGCCATGAGCCCCCATCCCCCACCTGTTCTCCCAGTACCCCTCCATGGCTGTTCCACCCAGCCCCAGCTCCCCATTCTTTAAAAAAAAAAGCCGTTCACTCACCAGATGCTGCACCAGCCTTTGGGGCCTCTGGGGGCTCAAGTAACAGCTCCCCATGCAGTGGGGCTAGTGGGGATCACCAGTGGGTAGCAGGGATCACCCCCTTGCCTGGCAGGAGCCAATGAGTGTGGAATTTTTTTAAAAAAAAAGCTGGGGCTGGGCAGGGCACCCATTAACAGGGCTGGGAGATGAGACAGTGGGCAGGGGGGTGGGGGCAATGGTAGGCAGCAGAGATCAGTCACGCCCCCCCACACCTGGCAGTTGCTGGTGAGTGCAGGCTTTTTTTTTTTTTAAAGAGCTGAGGCTCTGGGACCAGGCGGGGTAGCCATTGATGGGGCTGGGAAAGTAGGTGGGGGGTGAGGCCTGCTTGATTCAGAGATTTGGCTGATTTGGCGGCAGATTTGGAATCTGAATTGATTCTGGATAATGATTTGAATTAGTGAAGCTAGTCACTGTACCCCAAATCAGCTGAATCTGAAGCAAATACTAGCTGTCTAAACCCATAACAAGTTGGGAAATCCTTCTCAGACAAGAAGTCCGATGTATTAAGTATAAATACCATGATACTTTAAAAGCAGTTTCTCTGTTGCCTTTGTATCTTTCTTACTTAGATACACTAACAATTTGCACGCAATACGTAAAAGGTACAACTTACAAACTCTTGTCTTTTCTTCAGAGAAAGAATGGGAGATCTCATGCAAGTAGCAAAGAGAAAAAGAGCCAAAATCGAAAGAGTGCTGCTTACAGGCTGTGCTGAATTGAGACAAACAAATGCTGATTCAAAGCATGCCATATGAATGCTGCTGTACAACTTTTTCTACCCTTGGGTGTTCCCAAACAAAATTTACAGCAGCTGAAAAGTTCATCGTGAGTAGTAGGCTCTGGAAAACTCAGCCCATAGGGAGTAAGCCTTCACAACCCCGCTGGCATGGATCCTCCCAGGCTTTCAGAGAAAATTCCAGTAATTCCATGTCCCTTAGTTTAAACCACTTCGCTTTATAATGGTCTCAATGTGAGGCTAGTAAAGTCACTTTTTAAACATAGAGGCAACCCCTGCTTAGCACTCTTCATCGGTTCCTGAAAAACAAGCATTAAGCATAATGAGCATGAAGCGAAACTGAAAATATTTGTAGATCTAAGATGGCAACTTTTTCTAAGATTTGTAGATCTAAGATGGCAAATGTTTTTAATGATCCAAGATGGCAATCATGAGTGTTATAACAAAACTCGCTGAGTGCTAAGTGAAATCAAGTATCAATTTAAAATGAGCATGATAATGAAATAGTGCTAAGTGAAACAGTATTAAGCAGCAGTTGTCTGTATTTTGCCTATCCAGCAAAGCATTACTGTTTGTAAGATTCATGGGCCCACAAAGCAAGCAGAAACTTCACACACACAAAACGAACCCACCTGGCTAGTCTGGCCTGGCACTTCAACTGGCCAGGGTCTTATAGGTAAAGCTAAAGACTGTTTCAAAAGCACTGGAAACATGCCTAACATACCTCTCCCGTAGGCATTTAGGCCAGGAAGCCCAAGCATTTAAATTAGTCATGACCTAACCGGTAAATAAAGGAACCCGATGTTTGGCTGTCATTAAAGCAGACACAACAAACCTGGTAGATCGATAGTACACAGACTGTAATGTGAGATTTTGAGCCATGCTAAGATTTGGAGGAAGACTAGGCCCAAGATGGAAGCAACATGCTATAAATTAAATGCGAAGTTGGCAATTGCAGTAATGTCATGCATCTTCTGTTTAACGTCTGTGTATGGTAAAAAGCATAAACCCTGCCGGTGATCAAGAAGAAGCAGAATCAAAAGTATAAAAAGAGGAAGCCAGTACATGTGGGTTTATAAGCTGGCTGTGAACCTGGGGAGACAGACACAGCTGCTGTTGTTGCCCGCCTGTGGAAATAGGTCAGAAACCAAAAAACATCAGTGCACCCAGTGAGAGACCGGAAGCTTGGCCAACTGAAGACCATTGCTGAGAAGCTCTTATTTTGCCTGTCAGGTCATATATAGATAGAGAAAATATGTATGTTAGTCTAGGGGTTATGAATAAAACTTGCTTGATATTAAATTGGACATGTTGCCGTGTCGAATCCTGAGGTGCCCTGGTAAAGAATTGTACTGGCAACACAAACCACCTGCCGACTGATACTCCCCATTCTATCTACATTTGTAAAGGGATGCAAAGCATTCAAAAGCAACATCTCAGAGCAAAATTTATCCCTGTAGCATAACAAAAGAATTATGCTCTTTTCTCCAAGTAGATGCACTGTGACCTAGGTGGTTGTCCTCTGAGAAGGGGTGTGTCAAAGCATCCTGAAAGTTTATAAAAATACCTTTAAGTCTTAGCAAGGTTCCTTCTACTTGTTTTCACAGGTGCTCTACAGAACACAGCACAGGGTGCATCTACACATGTCCTTAACTGTGGAGTAGAGTAATTAGCAGTGGAGTAAAGCATCACCATCTACACTATTAGGTGACTCTATTAGGCCATGGTAAACTAATTTACACTGGCATAAGATAGTACTGTCGGGGACAGTATTATTTTATGGCAGCATAATTAACTGCAATTAAATGCACATGTAGACGCTGACCCTAGTCATTAATTGCATCCAATTGGCCCAGCTGGCTGTGGCCAGACTCTTGCCTGCCGCCCAGCCACGGAGCTCCATTGTTTTAGCATCTTGCGCAGTTTTACATATGCATGTGCCACCTCACCCAGTGCTTTTAAAAATGCCCAGCGGTGCAGCGCACACACCTGTATCAATGGCAAAATGCACGTCAGTGCTGAGAAAATGATGGCAGTGTGCTTTTGAACTAAAGCACATCAAAGGTGTTTTAGTTCAAAAGTGTACTGCCACCATTTTCTCAGCATTGATGAGCATTTTGCCATTTATATAAATGTATACAATGCAGCACTGGACACATTGGTTCACATGTTCAGCAGACTCAGTTAATCACGTCTGCTTTTTTGTGCTGAATTAGCAGTGCACTGGAGCAGACAGAGGTATGTATCTAAAGGCCTCTTGTGCCCCAGCCAGCCCCTCCACTTCCCAGTCCCACCACCCAGAGCTCAGGGCTGAGCAGTCCTGGCATAAACTGCTCCAACCCTGTTTAAATTGTTGCTGTCTTGGGCATACATGTAGATGGTGCACCCAGGAGTAGTTTACTCCAACTCAAACTGCTCTGGCACGTATTGCTTCCAGCAGCACACAGCCCCAGCGGCCCCAGCTTCCAGACAGCATGCAGTGCCCTGCTGAGCCACTCTGCACCCATCCCATACCATGGGGCAGCTGCCACATGGGTGCCAGGCAGGGAGGTCAATCCCCACTGCCCCTCGACTGCCCCATGCTGTATGGGGGGCCTTTGCCATGAGTGCCCAATCACCACTCCTGCAGCTGGTCGGTGCAGGGCTTTTTCCTTTTTCTTTAAATGCTGGGACTGGGCTGGGGCCAGGGGCGGGATGGGGCCAGGCAAGACAGCCATGGGGGCTTCTCCCACAGCTCCCCCCACCTGGGGAGAGGCTGGCACAGACAGAGGAGCCATGGGAGAACCTGCAGCCGCCCGGCTGTGTCTACCTCTCACTGGCCAATCCGAATCACTGAATCTCTCCGAATTAGCACTGAATCTTCTAAAGCTGATTCAGCCAAAGCAATTCAGGACAGTGATCTGAATCTCCAAACTGAACAACTGTCCTCCAAATTGGCCAAATTCAAATTCGAATCAAATACTTCCCTATTTGCACAGGCCTAGTAAATTCTTTGCTATGAACCGGTATGTTTAGGAAAGGCTTCACTAGCAATGGTAGTAAGAGGAAAGCAGGGTCTCTCAAAGTGCCAGAAGGAACGTTAAGACCATTAACATTCATAATTTAGTTGTACCAGCAAAGGGGAACTCTAAACGGGAGTTCTGAAAATGGCAGTACGGCAATCTGTTGCATATTAACATGCATTAATGTTAGTAAATCCATGGCAGTGTCCAATGAAGTGCCATGTGCTATTATGATCTCTGCATCCTGGTGTAGGGAGTAACCTCTAGAGCACGGGTTAAACATGCCAATGCTGAGCCATCAATAACCTCCTGAGGATTGACAAAGCCTTATAAAAAATGGTTCTCAGTATATTTTGACAGTATTGCAGAACCCTATCAAAAAAGCCCTAGCCAATACCCCTATGGCAAGCTGGTCAAAAATGGCCTGCATCGGGGTTGTAAGTTTCTAGAGGGTAAGCTGTCTTCCTGGCATGCTGCCTGTGTGATGCTTAGATACGCTCCATACGGATCTTCAGGAAAATGCCCTCACTCATTCTGAAGTTATCCTTCTAATCTTCCCAGATGTGCAACACAATCTTCTCTGCCCTAGTCATCACCTGTTTCTCGAGCCTGGAAATGGCACCACAAACAGGGCATGTCTATACGAGATGTTTAGTGTATAGGTGCCTAATTAACTAGGCAGTAAACGTCTCAGTATTTACACGTGAGCACATATTAGGGTGCACAAAGTTGACAGACTGAGCAGCAAGTTAGGACTTGTAAATAAAAGTCCTGACCTGCTGCAGAATTTGCTTTGTGGAAAGCAGCACACATGTAGGCTCTGCCCTAGATGACTGGGGTACAGGATACCTCAACGCGGGGCTAGCTGGCAGGCAGCCCCTGCACTGAAGCACCCTCATGCTCCAGCTAGTTGCTCTGCAGCATGGGGAGCCCTGTCAGAGCAGCTCAGCAGCTGAAGCCTCGTGCTCCTGCCAGCCTGAACTGCTTCAACCTGGCTCCACATGCTGCATACCAACAAACTCAAGAGCAATAGGCCTTGGAGTTTTTGCTCCTGGGCACACATTCAACCAATGCACGTGGGAATGAAAGGCTCTAGAGCAATAAGCTCCAGAGTCTGTTCATGTACATCAGTTGCATGTGTAGACAGGTCCACAGAGTAGCTGCTCTGACATTCCTTGTCAAGCAGCTTCTCAACTTCACAACCCTCCTCCTCATCCTTCTGCAAATTCCTTGCTCTCCTCTAGGTTCAGCTGCCCATTAAAGAGGACAAGGCAAAGGGGAAGATGAAGCTGTATCTTAGTCCAGCTTAGCCCAGAGTGAGTTCAAGCTCGCACTTGAGATTTAGAAAATGATCTCTTAAGTTCTCAGTGACCATACCTATACCATTTATATGCAAATAAATTAAAAGCAATAGGAAATAACCTTCATATGGAATGAAACATTCTTCTTTTTGGTATTCAAAAAGTAATAATGGAAGTGCACATGAATGCAAAGAACTGCATATGAGAACATACAAATACTATGTCACAAGCAGATACAAGGACGAAACTGGTCTAAAGCACGCAGCATTAGTGTTCTGGCTGTAAGAGAAACTGCTGAGCTGCAAAATAGTCCAACATTTAACATCTTTTATCTCAAAATCAACTTTCAGGGATCTGAAATCTTATACTGAATTTAACAAAATGTACATAACAAACTCAGCACACGTAGCTATCTATAACCAGTATGGAACTGTCTCATTTATGAGTTCTTATTAATAACACACCAGGACTTCCTGAAAACCCTGATAAAGATTTCTAATCTTTTCCTTCCTTACCTTATAATGCCCATTAAGCTTTAACTTAATAGGATTTAAATCTTACAATATTGCTTCAAACCTCACCCCACCACAAAGTGTTCAAGCAGAATTATGTCCCTTTACAAGAAATTATATATACAGTATAAACACACACACACACACACACACACACACACACACACACACACACACTCATACAGGTACTATTTTCTGTATGGTATATATTCATATGCAGACATGAACTATGATTTATTTTTATTAAGCACTCTCTTAGAAGAAACACTTTTACCTACCTCTGTGAGGCTTTTTAATCTATGCATAATTTACACAAAGATGGCAATAATGGCATTTTTATATGTGCTCCCAATACATCACTGAGCACTTCTAATTAGTGAGCCACACTAACTAAAAGTGCCTGGTGCTGTGTTGAGCACAGGTGTGTAAGTGGCACAGCATCCATAGGGGATGAGGAGGTGACAATGGTGTCCTTTGAATTAAAGAACATTGAGCATATTTTAGGTCAAAGTGCACTGTCCATTATTTTCTCAGCACTGACATGCTGCACCACTTATATACTCCTGCACCCGCTGCAGTGCCGAGTTCATCAATTAATCGAGTCTGCGCTGGATTTCCAGACTTGCCACGTGTGTAAGTGCCCAATGAATCTTGCACTTGAAGCAAAAATTGCTATAAGAAGGCTAGGCAGTTTGCCCTGTGGTGGGGAAAGGTAGAGGAGCGTGCAGGATGCCTGCACTGGCTGAAGTCAGCAGGTTGGGGTGCTCCGACACACCTCTCAGTATGTTGGTACTGCTACGGGCTGCAGAATGCAGCTGAGCAGTGGCCACCCATGACTGGCTGCCAGGTACACGCTCCCAACTCCCTGCTGTCAGCTTCTGCTCCACACACCTGGCTCTGGCTGTCAGAGAGTTGAGTTAGCAAAGAATCTCTCCCGAGCCCCATGACCTGCATCCTGCATCCAGCCAGCTCTCATCTGCAAGCAGGTGGTGGGGCATATAGGGGGGATAGGGGCCTGAAGCTTCTGTTGCACGGGCCTGGCTCTGGCTGTCAGAGTTGAGCTAGCCCAGAAGCTGTCTCAGCTCTGTGACAGCCCAAAGGCAGGGCCTACGGCATGCTCAGTCAAACTGGCTGAGTGCAGCCAAGCTCCAGTATGCCTCCCTATGAGGAAGGACTAGTGGGGATCCACAAAGTAGCCTGGGATGCTGGCAGAGACCTAGGATAAATCAATAGGGGATCTGATATACTAGTTCAATAGACTCACCTAACTTAAACCAATTATGTCTGATACCCCATTGATCCAGGTTTTAGACCAGCTGCCATCTTTAAACCAGTCAATGTGCCCTGAACTTCTGTTGTCTTACAGGTCTAGATTGATTTCCAATCACTGTTACATGTAATATCTGTGCCTGGCCTCTGTGTGTAAATACATGGCCTCTTACATGAAATACAGAGATATTTGGAAGTTTTTTTAGTCTGTCCCTGCTTTTGCAATTATTCTTTCTTTAGTAAAAAGAATAACTGCTGCACAATGAAAAACACTGCACATATTATACTTCATTTCATTCCCTTGGAAGAAATATACAGTTATTTGCTAAGTCATTGCACTTCATACATAACACTTATAGCTATTGCTGATAGAAAGTAACAATAGCTGTACTTCTTAGAATGCAGCCTGCTAAATCAGGGGAAAAAAGACACATATAAGAAAAATACATCTTTTCTCCCACATCATTTGTACTGTGTCAGCAAAATCTATAAGTAGGTGCTTAGGAGACTCAGCTAATTACACATGATTTCCACCATTAATAGTTACTGGTGGAAGGGAAGTAAAAAAGTGTTAGGATAAGATAGAGTATAAGAACCCAAATGAAGAGTTCCTACCATTCCAAGTGTCTTGAAAGTGAAGCATCAAAGTCTAATGAAAGATACCAGAAGTATGGGCTGTGTTTAACTGTTGTGTCTGTCTTAATCACAGAATAGTATGGCTGGGAGGGAACCTCAGAAGAATATCTAGTCCAACTACCTGCTAAAGGCAGGATCCTCCCTGACTACATTATCCTGCTCAAGTGTCTGCCTAACCTACTCTGACACACTTCCAAAGACAGAGATTCTATAATGTCGGTGGGTAGCTTATTCCAATACCCATATAGGATGTTTCTGTTTATTCATGTTGATCACTGTTTTGCTTTTCTAAAACATAAGTAAAATGATGTAGTAATTTTTCAAAAGTAACTAAAAACATGATACGACTGTCATGATTAACTGAGAGAATTATTATTTTTAAAAGTTTATATTTTTGAAGCAAATGATCTCTGACTTAATACCTAGTAACTAATATTTTATTAGTAGTTCTTTCAACTCTTCCAAATCACTTAGCACTTTAACTTGCACAGACGATACTGCCTTATCTCCCAGTGATGCTTAGAGACATGCCAAACCCCACAGAGGAATGATGACTATCTCCCAAAATAAGTTGAGGCCTTCAGCGAAAGTAGTTTTGAAGTATATTCTTTTTCTATTATGGTTGGCACCCCTATCTCTTGGAGATTTTTTTTTAATGTTGATCTTGGAAATATCAACATTAAAAAAATTTGTCAGAGTTGAGGGCAAAAGTGAATAGCACACACATGGCATGTATGGTATTCAGAATGAGCCGGACTGCAGCATCTTGCCTCAGTAGAGTTGCATAGGAAAGCATTAGAGCGTTGGGAAAACAGGAAACACGTGTCTTTCATCACGTGTTTCACTACTTGTTGGCCACTACTTGGGCATCTGTTTAAGCACTTTCCTGAACTAGGTCTAAGATGAAGGCAGAATTAACTCAAATAACATTACATAAAAGTTTTAAATATCATTCTCCCCTTTTTTAACAAGAGTTAGTTGATGGGGCTCTGTGGAAGGCATATGCCCACATGCCACAATAACAGAATTGGGGTTTTTATGAATTCATCTTTGAAAAGACCAGTCCATGTTTAATTTTGCTCTGTTAAGAGCGAAGTTTGATAACTGCCATAAGTGGTTTGGTATTTTCTAAGGCTTCTCCTGTCTGTGACATCAATGCCAGCTGTCAGCTTTAGAATTTCACAGTGTTACTGTCTAACTAATGCTTTTGCTGTTGTTTTCTCAAGTTTGCTTATTCAACACTTCATTGAGAAAAATTCCATGAATATGCATGTATTTTGGGTCCTTCTAGGCCATCCTCTTCATGGTAAATTTCCTTCTGCTACAAACAAACAAGCAAACAAAACCCCTATTTAGCCGCATACTAGCATTGACATGAAAATGTTTGGATGAATTTTTAAAACAACTACCCCAAAACATTTATTGATTTCTAATATGAAAGTAACTACTCAGTTTCATTATACCTGCATTATATCTCATCAGAGACTCTCCCCACAGTATGTGCTGGAAAGAAAAATGAATTTATTTGATTTAAGATATACCATATTTCAGTAAATGCTATGATGAAAACTGCTTGCCATAGACTGATGCAAACTGCTCTTCTCCTTATTACGGAAATGTCACTGTACAAGGATGATATCATTAATAAAGTTGCCCTGCAGTGTCTCATCTTAAGCTGTTCAGCTTTGATCATTTTTCTATTTGAATTTTCTCTTTTTTTCTTTTGTCCTATCTACTTGTACGGTCTCTATACCCATAATACCTGAATGATTCGGTAATCTTAAAAGTATTCATCTTTATCGAATCCCAGAAAAACAGTGAAGTATCATTGCCATGTAGATTAGAAAGTACAAATGGCTTGCACAAGGAGTTCTGACACCAAAATTGAATTCAGGGAGTGTGTCTACATGAGACACATTACTGTGCATTAAACTAACCTAATGTGCAATAAAGAGTCACTGTTTACACATGCATAGCAATTACTGTTCAGTAGATTAGTCTAATGTGCCATTTCCCAGGACCTGTATCTAGAAATCAGCACATTAAATTAAGGCACTGAAGTGTGTGTGTAGACACTGACCAGAAGTAAATTGTTCCCAGTCAGCCTAGGCAGTAGGGGGCCATGGGGTGCAGGGAGAGTTGTCTCAGCAAAGCAGGATGCTGCCTGCCAGCTATGTGGAGATAGGGACCTGTCCTGATCTCCAAATGGCTGGGAGAGCTCTCCTGGCTGCCAGGCAGCTGCCTCCCAGCAACATGGAGATCAGGATCCATCCCAATCTTCACGTGGCTGGGAGGCAGCTGCCCAGCAGCTGAGACAGGTCTCCCTTGAGAGATCAAGGGACAGCTCTGCAGAGATCAGGATCAGCCCCCATAACCCCTGCCAGCCTGGGGGACAGAGCAGGGAGCAGTCCTAGACTGAATTGCTCCTGTCAAGAGCAAATTTGCTCCCAAAGGGCACGTGTTCAGATACATCCAGGGGTGCAATTTAATGTGCTTGAAATCTTTGAACAGAAAATTCAGGTGCATGTGTAGACATGCCCTGGCTGTCTGAACTCCAGACCAGTAAGCCATTCTTTCTCAACTGGTTCCTCATCCCAGCTGCAATTTAAAAAGGAGTTCAACTTTTCCATGGATATAATCACATTTTGTCACCAACTTTCTCCTTGTTGTCCCTAAAAGAAGTAATTATCTTATTAATTGATTAATTATCTCTTTTCTACAACAAGGAGCTATGGCTCTCTCATATAGCAGTATTTGGGTTTCATCCATAAAGGGAGTTTGATTTTAGCCACATTTTTAGCCAAGCACAATTTTGAGATGTCCTAAAGCATCAGAACGCTACTTATGAAATTATCAGTGTGTGCATCTTCTGGTAGCCAGAACAAGAGGGGTTAAATAAAAAAAAATATATGCTCTTGGAAGCATCTGGTAATTGTTTTAAGCAGTTAAGATTAGCTAGTGCAAAGCCTGTAAGTTTCCAACCTACAAGTGGAATTTGTCTGTCACAATTTAACCAAAGAGTTGAATCTAACTGTTGCAGGGGTTTAGGTTGTAGCTGTGTTGGTCTAAGGACAATCTAACTGTTTGCACTAATCATGGAACCACTGAGCTCACAAAATAAGCAGAGCTACAAGATTAGCTGAGCTAACAGGTTTTTTAAAGGTCAGGCCACAACTTGATCTGAACACCTAATATAATCACCATATTCCAAGGAATCCAGGAATAAAAAACTAAGAAGTTGAGCTTAGGCAGGTAATGCTAATTTCAAACCTCAAAGTAATGTGGTATAAGTTGCTTATTGGGTGAACCCGAGTTCAGGCGGTAACCTTTTATGATAATTTCTAACACCTTTTGATCCCATAGGGTAACAGCTATAGGGCAAGATTGTGAGTGGCTCTAAAGCCAACGGATTAGCATAAGATAAGGTATAAAGAAGCACATATGTCAGGTGACCAGCATGCAGGATGGGACAGAAGGACCATCGCTGTACCACACCTGGACCCCGGACTCCCAGTGTGAGTGAGAACTGGATCCTGAACAAGGGACCTTGCCAGTGACCCCTCGGACAGCGTTGATTGGGGACGTCTGACTTTGCTAGAACAACTTGGCGTGCACCGGGCATAGAGTGACTACCAATAAGTTGCCAACCCCATGTGAGAACTCTTTGTCATTCTATCTGTTGTTATCATTCACTATTAACTCTTTATTACTGTACTATCTGCTTGTCGGATTAACCTTTCTGTTAACTGTTGTATGCTAAGCTATAAGCAAATTTGCCTTTACTTCACTCCTGACTCACCTCCTTGCTCCTGAACCCAGCAGCCTCACAGCTGATACACTCACAGTGCCTAGCCAGTCTGTGATAGCATCTACATGAGACACTTCACAGCACAGCAGAGCAAATTACTGCACAGTAAGCACCTACAAATTTGCTCCCAGTCAGCCAGGCACAAAGGGCAGGAGATTTCTCCCTGCCCTTGGGATCTGCCTGCTGTTGGGGCAGGCTCTGCTGGTAGAGCCCAAGTGGGGACACTGTCCCCCTGCCCTAATAGCAGGGAACGCCTGGCCACGGCTCCATGATTCTGGAGCTGGGGCTAGGAGCTCACTGAATGGGAACATTTCCCCACCCAACACAGAGCTGGCTGAGACTTGTCCCAAACTTGCCAGTTCCTGACCAGCTCCATGCTGCATGGGAAAGTTTTCACATGCAGCCCAGAGCTGCTTGGGAGCTATCCCAGCCAGGTCCAGGCTGTACATGCTGTCTTCCCCATGCAACTGAGAGCTGGTCAGGAACTGTCCCAGTCTGGGACAGGTCCCAGCCCTGCAGCTCTTTCCCAGACCTGTGTCCAGAATCCCCACCCAGCTGCAAGCCAGCTGGGAGATTGCTGCTAGCTGTGCCACCAGGAAATCAGGGCAGGGGGCTAGGATCTGCCTCTTCCCCACAGCTCTTTCTAAGCTTCCTGCCCCTAAGCGCCCTGCTGCCAGGGCAGGTGGACATTGCCCCAGCATTGGTTCCTCCACTGGAGCCCACACCAGCAGCAGGCAGCTTCCAGGGGCAGGGAGAAATCTCCTAGCCCCTGCCAAGAGACAACTGTCTCCTGGCCCCATGCTCCCTGCCAGCCCCTGGGCTAGCACCTAGAGGGAGGCTGGAACTCCTCCTGGCTGGTGCAGGAGGGCAGAGCAGGGTGGGAGCCAATCTGCTCCCAAATGCATGAACATGTAGATGCCTGTCCATGGTGGGTTTACTCCAGCAGCATTTGCATTTGTAGATGTGCCCATTCAGCTGTTTACTAGCAGCTATAAAAACACGGGAAAAAAGTGTGTCATCACATATACATTCATACTATATGTATTATATGTAATGAAATTTGGACAGAAATGTTGCTATACCAGAGACCTATGAACTGTAGATGAAGAAATGTTTTTTATGCTTGCCCCGTACCCTACAAATGCCATCTAGGATATAAACATACAATCAAACTCTTTCTAAAAATATATCTTCCTCCAGCCCTGCATGTACTTTTTTCCTTCTACATTTTCAGGAAGAGATGTTAAATTTTTTCCAACTGCTGTAAATTGCAATAAAAAGTCACATAGACAAAGAATAACTAGTTCTAGATTGTGGATTAAAGTAGCACAAGGGTCATACCACATTTTAACCTGAAAATAAAGTTCAAGACAGATTCAAGTACTCCATATACTGTCTCTTGACGTAAGAGTAGATGACCAGTGGAGCTCTAGGTGGATGAAAGCATATACCTACATAGTTCTGGTTGCAAGATTGAGGCCTTAAGGAATAGAATTTAATTTTATTTTTCTTTCTAGTAACTTTTAATAGAAAGTATCAGTGCAGATAACTACCCAAGATACTGGATAGGCATTTACTTCCCTTGACTTAACAGATAGGTTAGATTACTTAGGAGGAGGAAGTCATTTCCTCTCTCTGCTATACAAACTAAAATGTATATGTAAGAGTCTAATGGCAGATGTTTTTTTCCCTAATATACCTTGAAGTGGATCTTTAAATATATGGTTGTATTTGGTGTGCTTTTAAACAGGAGTATGTAAAAGGAAACCCTTGTTCACCTCCTACACTCTACATAATGATAGCTATTCAGGCACACAGAAGTGAAGAAATTGTTATAATACAAGAATTCTACATCTCACAATTTCATTTTAAGTATCTGAACTATGTGCAAACAGTATCTAAATGGTTCCTCTGGTTGTATGGAACAAATATGAAAAAATGGTTTCCTTATTTCTTACGTTTGAAGGGACTATGCATATGCATTTAATTACCGTGTATACTATACATAGTAGGGCTGTGTGAAACAGTACCATTTCGATTTGACTTCCATTTCACCATCTTGAAGGGAAAGTGTTTCATTTATTTGCTTTGTTTCATTTCAAAGAACTTTTCCATTTTGTTTTGTCAAAACTGTTTCACTGTTTCGACACATTTCACCCATAGGCTATAAGAGGAATCCTGAAAATGCATATAACTTTGTCATTTCTTGGCTGATTTAGATGAAAATTGCAGGGATGCTAGTCCCTTCTGGTGCATAAAGCCTGCCAAGTTTCAAGGAGATAGGTACAGGGATTTCTGGGAAATGCACCTCAAACTCTTCAAAGGAAAACTCGTATCACTTGCTGGCAGCGGTGGTGTGCTGATGATAGCATGCTGCAGCTGAGAGCTGGGATCAGTGCCAGTACCCAAGTCTGCCCGGTGCAGCCCATGCCAAGTGCTGGGAGTACCCAGTGCTGGTGCTGGCCCCAGCTGGCAGTGGAAGCCTTGTATTAGTTGCCGGCAGCAGCAGTCTGCTGTCATCCCATGTGCAGATCTGGAGGCCTGAACCCCCTGGGAGGCCTGCTGGGCTGTGCCAGACTCCTCCCCGGGGCTGTATACCCCCCAGATCTGTGCATGGGATGACAGCAGGCAGCCTCTGTGCTTTTAAACAGGAGTATGTAAAAGGAAACCCTTGTTCACCTCCAACACTCTACACAATGATAGTGGTTCAGGCACACAGAAGTGAAAAATAGACTTGTGGGGCCAGTGGCAGCACCGGTCTTCCTGGAACTCAGCATGGGCTGTGCCCAATGCCAGTCCCAGCTGGAAATGGCAGCCTGCTCTCATCCTGTGCACAGATCCAGGGGCCTGTGCCCCCTGAGAGAAGTCTGGCACAGCACTGCAGCCCTCTTGGGGGGCACAGGCCCACAATCTGTGTGCAGAAGGACATGATACTGTCAGTACTGGCTGGGACCAGCGGTAGCACCAGTCTTCCTGGTGCTCGGCATGGGCTGTGCCCAGCACCAGTCCCAGCTGACAGTGTCAGCCTGCTGTCAACCCTTATGCAGATCTGGGGGCCTGTGCCCCCCCCCCAGAAGGTGTCTGGTGCAGCCCCACAGCTCTCCCAGGGAGTGCAGGCCCCCCCAGCTCTATGTGCGGAATGACACCATGGTCCCTCTTCTGGCTGGAGCCAGCGTCAGCACTAGTCATCCCAGCAATCAGCATGGGCTGCACCCAGCGCCAGTCCTAGCTGGCAGCAGCAACCTGCTGTCATCCTTCATGCAGATCTGGGGGCCCACACCCCTCAGGAGGAGTCTAGAACAGCCGCACAGTCCTTCCAGGGAGTGTGGGCCCCCAGATCTGTGTGTGGGATGATGGCAGACTGCTGCTGCTGGCTGGAACCAGCAGCAGAACCAGTCTTCCCAGTACAGGCTGTGTCCAGCACCAGTCCCAGCCAGAAGCAGCAGCCTGCTGTCATCCTGCATCATCTGGGGGCCCACACCCCACAGGAAGAGCTGAGGGAAGTGATCAGAGAACTGGAGGAAGCAATCAGAGATCTGGGGAATCAAACAGGGAGCTAGATGTCAATATAAGAGCAGCCTTTCCCCGCCTTCCCCCTCCCTCTCCTTAGTTCTATTTAGCTGCAGCAAGTGTGGCTCTGAAACTCAAAATGTTTGGAAATTTTCGAAATATTTTGAATGCCCTCGTTTTGTTTTGCAGCTGTTTCGAAGCCTTTTGTTTCATTTTGATTTTGCTGTTTCGAACTCAAAATGTGTTGAAACACCTCTGAAATGAAAACCCTGTTGAAATGTCACACAGCCGAAATATGTAGTTTTGAAACATTATGTGTATTATAATATATATCCTTTAATAACTTGTATTAATTTAGGGCCAGATCCAAAGCATATTGCAATTAATAAACTTTGGGTCAGACTCTAAATGGAATCAGCGAAGAAGGTGGGCACATCTACACGAGATGTTATTACACAGTCATTAGTGCACATTTATTTAGTACTTGTTTATACACTTATTACTTAAATGTTATACTTGTGTATAAACAAGTACTAAATAAATGTTCAGTAACCCTAGTTATTGTGCAGTAGCACTGGAGTATGCCTTTTTTGTGATGCTACTGCACAATAGCCCAGTACTACTGCACAGTGGCATTGCATAATGGTTTTTGCCACAAGATGCTACTGCGCAGAAGTATCAAGCTACTGCACACTCAGTGTCTCATATAGGCATGACCAGTATAACTTTTTTACCTATTCTACTAAGATCTAGGGATTCCACTGTATATTTTTATTCTAATGGTTTACTTTAACTCGTGCATAACTCTGCTACCTTTCAATTCTTTAAGTCAATGATAGGCCTGTGCAAAGTGGCTAGTATTTGCTTCGGATTCAGCTGATTCAGGGGACAGTGATTTGATTTGGTGATTCGAATCACTGTTCTGAATCAATTTGGTTGAATCTGATTCAGAGGTTCAGCTGCTGCCGAATCTCTGAATCAGCCAGGCCCATCCCCTGCCCACTCTCCCAGCCTGGCAATGGCTTCCCCACCCACCCAAGCTCCCAGCACTTGTTAAAAAAAAGCCCCAACTCAGTGGGTGCTGCCTGGCGAGGGGCGATCCCCGCTACCCCCAACTATCTCATGCTGCATGGGGGGCTGTGCATGAGTCTGCCAAACTCCCCCTCACTCCTCCAGCCACCCCACAGGTGCCCCACCTGGGCCAGCTCCAGCCCTTTAAGGAAAAATAACTCCGAAACCTCCTCAGACACACTAGTCCTGCCAGTGGGGGGTAATCCCTACTGCCTCTCATTGCCCTATGCCATGTGGGGGGCTCTGCATGAGCCCCCCCTTAAGCCCCAAGGCAGGAGAAGTGAATCCTGGGCCTTTCCTTGGTTTTTTTTTTTCTTAAAGGGCTGGCTCAGGTGGGGCACCCATAAGGGGTCTGGGGGAACAGGGGGAGGTCAGGGGATTCATGGCAGAGCCCCCTGTGCAGTGTGGGGCAGTGGGAGGAAGCAGAATCACCCCCTACCCAGCAGCACCTGGTGGGCACCAGGCCTTTTCTTTAAAGTATTGGGAACTGGAGAGGGTGGGGCAGCCATGGGAGGGCTGGGGGAGCGGGTGGGGTGGGGTGGCCTGGGGGACCAGAAGGGGGGTGCATGGACTGGCAGGGGTCCCTCCATGCCTTCCCCCTCCCCCAGCCCTGCCTCCCCCACCCCTAGTACTTACCAGCTCAGAGTCAGCTGCAGCTCCCTGGTGCAGCCACTGGGTACTGCCCAAATCATCAAAGCTCTCCGAATCTTGTCCACACATTCAGAGAGCTTTGAATCGATTCAGACCTTTAAATTGGTCTCTTGATTCAATTCAGACTGGAGATTTGGCTGTCGAAATGGGTGGAATCTCCTCCAAATCGAATCACCACCCGAAGCTTCACACAGCCCTAGTTGACAACTGTCTTTCTTTGTTTTAAAACATTCAAATGGTTTGGGCTGAGCATACTACTCATCTCCTTTCTGTCTATTTTCTTGCACCAGTCTTTTCAGTCTCTCATCAAGCTCAAAATATTGCCACTGATCATGAGTATGTCTTCCCCCTTGCTATTTCTGCCATCTGGAGCAGATTGCCACCTTTCCATCTTGCTGTCCCAACTCATTTCAAATCTGATTTGTAACATCTTTTTTATTTTCTCCTATCTTTGCCTAGGACTTTAAATAGACTTTTCTCTTTTCCATGCTTGCTTAACACCAAGTATATTAATTAGCTCTCAAAAGCATGTAGGAAGAATAACATTTATTTGAAACGTGTTATAGAAAATACAGTTGTATTAAATTTACTGAGCCAATTCACAGGTTGTAATTCAACCTAATTCATTTGAGCTCAGTGGAAATTTTCCTAGAAATTTAGAGTCTAATCCAAAATCTACTTCTCTAAAGGAATACAATTTACTGACTTTGGTGGGCTTGCTTCTAACTATCACTTTAACACACTATTACTTTATTTGTCGGTTTGCAGGATACTCAGTAACATGTCCATTGGAAAGCAAGAGTTGATCTTCTTTAGAGAAGGCCTGTTAATATAACGTAATTAATATTTTAATACTGAGGCTCTTACCAATGCCCTGATCCTACAAGGATCTCTCTGTAGGCAGCCCCTTGTGTTCACTTCAAGTCTCATTGACTTAACAGGGTATTAACTAGGAGTGCACCGATAGAGATTTTGGGGGCCAGTACCAACTGTTTCTATATAAGGAGGCATATCAGCCAATACTGATCCTATCTCTGATACAATTACATCCAGCTAGTAAGTCTGGTGTGGTGGAAGGGTAGAGGGGAGGGAAGAGGCATGGGGGGGCAGGTGCTGCCCAGGTAGGGCAGGGGGAAAGAGCCGTGGGTTGTGGTGAGAGAGGCAGCTTCCACCGCTGCTTGCACCCTGGGAGGTCATGAGGGGCATGTACCCCTCAGATATGCATGGGGGGGTAGGACAGGGCGGGGTGGGCTGCAGTTGGGGCTGCAGTGGGCTTTTCTTGGCGGGGCTGATCTCGGAGGGGGCACCAGTGGTGCTAAGAGGATGTGCATCCACCCCAAATTTCACTGACACTCCACTCCCAGCACTGTCACTGTCAGCTGTCCACTCTTCCTGGCACGTGGGTGGAAGCAGGGCATTGAGTCGGGCTGCACCGGGCAGCTAGTGGCAGTGGCAGCAAAATCTGGAGTGAATGCAGCATTCTCCCCATGCCACTGGCACCCACTCTGAGCCCAGCCCCCACTGAGAAGAGCCTCTAGCACCCCTGACTGCAGCCTGATCCACCCCACTCAAATCCGGAGGACACCCCTCCCTCCTTCTAGGGTGCAAGCAGTGGTGGGAGTCACCTCCTCCCCCACAAGCCATGGCTCCATCCCTCCTCCTGCCCCACCCAGGCACTGCCTGCACATGCTCCTGCCCCCCTCCCTCACTGTGGGGGGCATTGAGCTGCCCCCCGATGCCCCTTCCTTCCCCTTTCCCTTCCACCACACTAGACTTACCAGTTGGCAGCAGCTCTCCAAACTGCTGGCTCTGTTCCTTGTTGCTTCAGTGCTGTGCTGTGGCTGGACACAGCACAGGCATTTATTGCCCAAATTATCAGCCTCATTGGGACAATATCCAATACAGTCAGTTTTCTTTATATGGGTACCAATCCAATATTGGACTGATGCATCGGTGCACCGCTAGTATTAACCTATATGGAACTCATTTGAGGAGAATATACTACCTTTTTTCAAAGTCTGATCTGTTTTACCTGAGAAGTTTCAGAAAAGTATACAAGAAAAAAAAATCCAGCCTCCCCCCACTCAATTTTTTTGATACCTTAGAAGCAAAAATGTATTGGTTTCATGAGGGAGGACACATAGCTGACACTGAATGAAGGTGTTACTCCCAATGAACAATATTACATTAAAATGGGGGAGCCTCAAAAGATTCTGATAATGACTGAGGTTTGGGCTTTCTTTTGAAACCTCCAATTTAATGTTTAAACCAACCCTTACAGACATGCCTGGAAGAATAATAATGAGCTCTGTGCAAATTCAGTAAGATTCTGTATCATTCCAATTGACCTTTTTTGAAAGGGAGATCACAGTTTCTATAGTCTTTTGAAATATGAAAAAAATTGCACTGAAATAGTATTCTCATTCAGTTCATTTTGGCAATTAAATTCTATGAACTTTAGGTGTGTACCTTTTTAATGGAATATAGAAGTTAATTAATTTATTACAAAAAAACCCCTTTTTTGCATACATTTATGCATAAAGCAAATTTATATGGGCCTGGATTCAATAAATAAGACACCAATTGACTACAATAGGGTCTTGGAGAGGAAGGACCATGATGCACTTCTGTATTTTTATGGTTTTTGTGGATTCCTACCGTTTCACCAAAGATTATAAGAGAACAATGCCAAAACTATATATTGCATATATCAAATAGAGGGTACCTGGTGGAAAAGTATAGAAATAGCATCAACTAAAATTTGGAATGACCGTAAGTGACATAAATATATGTATTGCAGATGTTAAAAGCAAACAAACACAGCCTTTCTCAGAAAAAGCAGCGTGCTACTTCAGCCTAGCTCTGCAGCATCTGTACAGATTAGATGCTTCAAAAAGCAGGGCTTTTTGGTGCTTTTAGCTAAAGCTGATTCAATCAGTTATTAGACAAAAGCACCAAAAAAGCCCCATTAACTCACCCAGTCTATAAAGAGGCTGCATAGCCAGGTCCAGCTAAGGTGTTGCCTCTTCTGCTTATGCATTGGGCTTGGCACGGGCACACACTAAGTAAAGTGCCACTTGAATTTTTTTTACATCTGCAAGCAGCCTTAATGCCCATAATACAATATATGACCATTTAGTCTGTGCAAGATATGTTAAAAGAAAAAGAACTTAGGGTACAATTTAGACTGCTACAACAGGTGCAATTCGGCATGGTTTTTATTAAATGCATGTCTAAGTCCTTTGTTAGATGTACAATTAAAGGTGCAATGGGATCTGGTGTGCGATGCCCACAATCATACTTTCTGCCATACCACATATGCAAAGGGAGATGTGATTGTGGCATGGAGCATCAGATCACATAATGCCTTAATGCCAGTGCAGTGGGTGGGGAGGGGAGGGGAGGGGGGTCACGATTCTGTGCTCCCTCTGTGTCAGCAAGTAGCAAGCTCTTGTGGCTGGCAGCCCCATCAGCTGATTCACGCTCCCAGCTACAGGAGTGTACTATGCGCTCTCATGACTGGAGCCCCAGCCTGGCCACACATTCATTTAATGGTGTGACAGGAAGTAGCCACAAAGTTATTACACATATTTTGTAGAATAGCTTTGTAGCTTATTCTTTGTTTTATCACAACATTAATTGTATTAACATGTGGCTGAGTAACTACTTAAGATTCAATTAACTAGTTAATCACTTCTCAAATGTAATGTATGCCTGAAAAAAACCCATAATATTCGTCTTATGAACTAATGCGACCTTCCTTCACCACCATGCAATGCTTCTGAATGTAAGATATAACCACTTTTTCTTTTTCTAAAAATAATTAGCCATCAAATAAAGCTATGGTGCTGATAAAAGGTTTTGGTTGAATTTTTTTTAAACTCAGATTTAAGAGGCTGAGCTTGTTTAGAACAATGATTTAGTCTTTAAAATGCCCAAAGATACATGGTATACATTTTTAGATGCACAATAATAATAATGCTTTAAAGTTAATATCTACACATTCTATGGCTAGACCTAAATACTATCTGTCCCATTGCCAGACTGCCAATGGCATAAACATTCCACTTTAAATCCTGAAAGTAAATAATACTCTTAGATCTGCAAGAATCCTCGCTATGAATGCTGCCAACCTTAAGTATTCATCCTTAATCAAAAGTATTTATCCTTAATCATTCTTCTTATTTTGGTGGTGGGTTTTTTTCCCCTCTAGCTTTTTGGCAAAGGGATGGAGCGTGGTTGGGAAGGAAACGTTCATGGCACATTATTTATTTTACAAAAAACGGCAGCTCTTAAAAAAAAAAAAGGAATTTTGGAATAAATATGGATAAATTATTGGTACATGATGAAATAAAAAAAGTCATTATCAAGTGCAAGTGCATGCATCACTGCACAGTGTGATGTACTATGGGTTTTGTTGTAATATTTATCTTTTAAATGTATTTATGTTATTATAATGCTGCAGGCCTCAGTTTACCACAGTGTTTACCACATAATTATGTACACTGGGAATGAAAGTTAAATACAATATTTGTAGTATGAAGTATTATTGTATAAAAGTATTGTCCCAGTTCAGTGCAAAATCTTGTATTGTAAAAGAAACAAATTAGAAAAGAAAAATGACCTACCCTAGAATTTCCATTATTAAAACAATTACAATTGACCCTAGCAAATAGCTCATCAAGAATAACAGTGGGGAGTGGGCATGGACAGCGCCCTGCACCCCCCTCTGCATGTCCAGCCCCTCCACCCCCTCCACTCCGCTGCTCCGCTGTCTGGGCCTGTTCCCAACCCCCACACCAGGTCTGGCCCTGCTCCTCACCCATAGGTGGAGGGAGAAAATGTTGGGGGCTGGGGGCTGAGAATGCACACATGCACCCCTCCCTTTACAGGTAGGAAAATCTGTGGAGGTAGACACCATGTGCCTCACTGCCTGGGCCACCCAGCAGCAGGATGCACATTCAGCTGCACTGCTTTCATAGTAGCAGCAGCATGCCTTTGCCCCGTGCAAAGATTGGTGGGGAGGCATGTGACCCACCTTTGCTCCTTGGCATCGCACCTCTGGAGGAGCTGCGGAGTTCTGCTGGGCTCTTCCTGGGGACAACCCAGGGTGGGGTGGCGGGGGGTCCTGGGAATTCTGTCCCCTTTAGTCCGGTGGTGCAACTGAGGTTGGCCCTGCTCTGTCCCCTCCAGGTGGTACGGGGCTGGGGCCAGTGCAGAGAGGCAGCCAGGGCTGGTGCAGGGCTAGAGGGCAGCAGTTTCATGGAGGCCACCGGCGCCAGGCATTAACCCCAGGTACAAGGGAAGGGGCGGCCTCATGGGCTGTGCCAGTCCGTTCCCACTGTCGCCCTCTGCTTCCAAGGGGAGGGGGCACAGCAGGCCTTGCCCTGCCCCTCACTCCATCCCTTCTCCTCCGGTGTCATGGCGGTGCTCTGCCATACCACTGCCACCTTCTGTCTGGAATGCTCTTGGAGCACTCCGGTTGGTTGTTCTGAGATAACCAATCAGAGTGCAAATAGAGCATTATGGACTGACAGACAGACTAAGGCTTTTATGTATATAGGATGTTGTGATCTTCCAAAACTCAGAGGAAATGCAGCTGTATAAGGATCACAAACTAGATTCTTCAGAGTGCAACCATATGATCCCAGGAGCCACGAAAACAGCTGAAGATGACTAGCAGAGATTTTGCATGGCATAGTTGAACTACCAGGTGGTAAATGCAAGTAGCATTCTTGCACTTTAAATCAATTCATTGCTTTTTTGCAAATGAACTTTTTCTTTGCCTGACATTTGTTTATGAACTTCCTATTCCAGCCTCTGCCCTCCCCACCCCCCCTTGATAAAGGCTGGGAGGAGGGAATGCCAGGTTTGTTCTAGAAATGGGGCATGGGCCTAAGGCAAGGTTCTCTATTTTTTTAGCGCCATAACTCTTCTGAATTGGTCACACGATGGTTGAAGACAAATGAAGTACCTTAATATGGTGATAACAGGCACCACACTATGAGATAAAATGAACTTAAATGAAAAATGTAGTAATACATTGTAAAAAAAGTTATTTACATTCCACTTAAAAACTTTAATATATATATAAGCTACTACTATGCTATGGTAATATATAGTAAGAGCAGCTTCACTTAGTCTTATTATCTCAGATAGTTTGCTAGATGCCCCATTAGGCCAATGATGCTATTTTATGGGAGATTTGTTGGTAGTCTTTAAATGTTTCAATATGAAAGTTATCATCAGTTCATAAAATTTTACTGTTGTTAAAAAGCAAAGCTGCTACCAATTTGGGCCTGAGTTTCAGTCTCAATCTACATCTGAGCTTCTCCCAAAATTGAGAACTTCAACCCTTTTTTTCATTCATACTACACCTCATTAAGAAATTCTATTCACATTTCCATTTAAGCATCTATCTCCAAGCTGAAGCCCCAAGGTCAAGAGAAAGCGTTTTATTTATATATATATATATATATATATATATATATATATATATTTTTTAAAGTCTCCTTTATTTTCTGGGAAAAACTAAGACAGCCTACCTAACTTACAGCATCCTATCGTGTTATTTTTTAAATTTCCCTCTGTCACAATAAAGAGCAACATACTGTAATTATTGTGACTAATCAATTTTCTCTAATGGTCTTGTCTAGAAAAGCTTGTAACAAGAAAAGGAAGTCCCAGTTGCTTTATGTATTGCAATAAAATGGTCAATTTGTCCAATACATGTTATTCTGTGTCTTTGGTGTTAAAATGATGTTACCGAGCAAAAACCATTAGTAACTATTATGTTTTTATATGACTAATCTGTTCACATTCTTTAATTTAGTTAAGAAACATTCATCTGTAAATCCATAATCCACAACATGCTTTTAATGGTCTCAGCTGATGGTGAATAGATTTGATCCTCTCTAGTAAATGTGCATCCTTACAAAACCTAAAAGTATCTCTGGTACCTATGCATGATAGTGAATTTGGATTCATGATGGTGGCAGTGGGGGTAGAAATGGAACATGTACGGGGGCTTTTGAAAATAGAAATACCACTAAATACTGCTAAGCATACTTTAAAAATCATGTCCCCAAATTGCCTGGGCCATAATGACTTTCAGTGAGGCTTTTGGTGTATCTATACAGCTTCTGTGGTGATTCAATGGATTTAGGCTGCTTGCTGAAAAATGGCAACTATAGTTAGTTACTCTTTGATGCATGCCTATGGACGTTTTTGAGACCTGGTCTTATAAGATCTCTTAACAATGGTGCTGGGCACTCCTGGCATTGCTCAAACAGAAATCCCATGACATGTTTTTCAGCATGCACCACATAGAATCATAGAAAGTTAGGACTGGAAGGGACCTCAGGAGGTCATCTAGTCCAACCCCTTGCTCAAAGCAGGATCATGATCATTCCCAACAAGATCATCCCAGCCAAAGCTTTGTCTAGCCAGGTTTTGAAAACCTCCAAGGATGGAGCTTCCATCACCTCACTGGGTAACCTGCTCCAGTGTTTTACTGCCTTCCTAGTGAGGACTTTCTTCCTAATATCAAACCTAAACCTTCCTTGCTGCAACTTGAAAGCATTGATCCTTGTTCTGTCAGCTGCCACCACTGAGATCAGTTTAGCTCAATCCTTTTTGGAAACACCTTTCAGGTGGAAAGCTACTATTAAATCCCCTCTCAGTCTCCTTTTTTCTAGACCAAATAAGCTCAGTTACCTCACCCTTTCCTCATAAGTCATTAACCCCCAGGCATCTCACCATTTTTGTTGCCTTCTGCTGGACTCTCTACAATTTGTCTACATCCTTTCTTTGGTGGGGGGCCCAAAGCTGTACACTGTACTCCAGAAGTGGCCTCACCAGTGCTGAATAGAAAGGAATCTTCATTTTCTTGACCTGCTGGCAACATACCTACCAAATGCAGCCCAGGATGCCATTAGCCTACTTGGAAACAAGGGCACACCACTGGCTTATGCTCAGCTTATTGTCCACTGCAACCCCCAGGTCCTTTTCTACAGAGCTGCTGCCTAGTCAGTCAGCTCCCAGACTGTACCGGTGCATGGGATTCTTCTGTCCTAAATGAAGGACTTTGTACTTGTCCTTGTGCATTTTATGAGATTCCTTTTGGCCCAATCCTCCAATTTGTCTAAGTCATTCTGAATCCTAGCCTGACCCTCCAGCATATCTACTTCTCTCTCCAGGTTGGTGAAATCTGCAAACTTGCTGAGGATGCACTCTATGCCATCTTCTAGGTCTAGGTTGATGAAGACATTGAACAAAACCAGCCCCAGGACTGACCCCTGGGGCACTCCACTTGATGCCAGCTGCCAAATATACATTGAGCCATTGATTACTACTCTCTGAGCCCAATGCTCCAGCCAGTTTTCTATCCACCTTACAGTCCATTCTTCTAGCCCATACTTCCCTAGCTTGCCTGCAAGATTGTTGTGGGAGACCATATCAAAATCCTTGCTAATATCATGGTATACCACATCCTCCCCACATTAAAAAAGCCAGCCATCTCATTATGGAAGTCAATCAGATTAGTCAGGCATGACTTGCCCTTAATGAATCCAAGCTCACTGTTCCTAATCACCTTTTTCTTCTCTAGCTGCTTAGAAAAGGATTCCTTGAGGATATGCTCCATGATTTTTCCAGGGACTCAAGCGAGCCTGGCTGGTTTGTAGTTCCCTGGATCATCCTTCTTCCCTTCCTCAATTATGGGCACTGTGTTTGCCCTTTTCCAATCATCTGGAACCTCTCCTGATCACCATGAGTTTTCAAAGATGATGGCCAATGGCTCTGGAACCACAAAGACCAACCCCCTCAGCACCCTTGGGTGCATCACATCCAGCCCCATGGACTTGTACACATCCATCATTGCTAGATAGTCCCTAACTTGTTCTTTCACTTCTGAGGGCCGTTCACCTCCCTCCCAAACTGCGCTGCCTGGTGTATTAGTCTGGAAGCTGACCTTGCCTGTGAGACTGGGTCAAAAAGACATTGAGCACTTCAGCTTTTTTTGTATCCTTCACAAGGTTGCCTCCCACATTAAGTAAGGGACCCACACTTTCCCTAATCCTCCTCTTGCTACTGATGTACTTGTACAGCCCTTCTTGTTATCTTTCACATTCCTTGCTAGCTGCAACTCCAGTTATGCTTTGGCTTTCCTGACTTCATCCCTGCATGCCCAGGCAATGCTCTTATAGTCTTCCCTAGTTATTTGTCCAGGTTTCCACTTATAAACTTACTTTTTGTGCTTCAGTTTACTGAAGAGTTCCCTACAAAACCAAGCTGGTCTTTTACCATACTTGCTAGTCTTCCTGAGCACTGGGATGGTTTGTTCCTGCATGCTCAGTAAGACTTCTTTAAAGTACAGCCAGCTCTCCTATACTCCTCCCTCCTCAGCCTGGCTTCCCAGGGGATCCTGGCCATCAGTTCCATCAGCAAGTCGAAGTCTGCTTTTATGATGTCCAGGGTCCTTACTCTGCTGCTCTCCATTCTTTCCTTCCTCAGGACCCTGAACTCAATCATCTTGTGGTCACTGCTGCCCAACTTACCATCCGCTACTACATTTCCCAACAATACATCCCTGTTTTTGAACAGCAGATCAAGAAGAATATGGCCCTTAGTTGGCTGCTTCAGCACTTGCACCAGGAAGCTGTCACCAAAACTTTCCAGAAAGTTCCTGGCTTGCTTGTGCACTGCTGTATTGCCCTCCCACCAGATATCAGGTTGACTGAAGTCCCCCCTGAGAACCAGAGCCTGTGATTGGGAAACTTCCACTATCTGTTTGAAAAAAGCCTCACCTACCCTTTCCTCCTGGTCTGGTGGTTTATAGGATATCCCACCATGACATCGCCCCTGTTACTCTACCCTCTGACCCTACCCCAGAGACTCTCAAAGGCCTATCTCCAGCTTCAGACTACAGATCTGAGCAATCACATGGCTCTTTTACATAATGTGTAACTTCCCCTACTCTTCTCCTATATTCGTCCTTCCTGAACAGTTTGTACCCATTCATGACAGTGCTCCAGTCATGTGAGGTCTCCCACCAAGGCTATTATTCCAATCACATCATAGTTCTGTGACTGTGCAAGGACTTCCAATTCATCTTGCTCATTTCCCAGGCTCTGTGCATTTGTGCACAAGTACCTGAGGTAACGAGTTTATTGTGTTGATTTCTCAGGAAGTATGAGAGCACTTCCCCTGTTGCCCCTGCTGCTTGCTTTTCCTCTAGGTCTCCTGCTTCCCCATGTGGAAGGGGAACGAGTAGGCGTGACTTCTTTCCCTGAAATAGTCTTGGGATTTCCATGGAAATACTATATACATCCCCCTAGTATCTTGGCTATTTTACTTTCGAAAGTTGGACTTAAGCTCTTAAGACACAGAGGAGGTTTTGAAACTTTAACCCTATATCAATTATATATGAGAGACAGCATGAGTAAGTGAGAAAAATACAGTGAGTGTGTGTCTGTATGCCCCAGATTAGATGACTCTGGAAAGACACCAAGATCCAGGTCAATTAAGTCACTATCCACAGTCTCGTCTACAAATGTGAAATGTGGGTGACCTACCACTGTCATCTGGAGAGGTATCATCAAAGATGACTCCAGAAATTCCTCCACATCAAAAAGGAAGATCATTGCACAAATGCCAGCATCACTGCTGAGATCAGTGTTAGCAGCACTGAGTTGATGATCCTTAAACACCAACTTCACTGGACCAGATATTTTGGGCAGACTCTTGACTCCCAAAACAAGTGCTCTAGTCCCAGTTTAGTAATGGCCTGCAACCTTGCAGTGGCCAAAGGAAACATGACAAGGGCACACTGAAGGCATACTTCAAGACAACACACTGACATCAAGGGCTGGGAGGAGCTGGCTGCCGACCGATTCTAATGGTGCCTCAACCTCAAGCAAGTAGCAACCGATTTTGAGGTAAAGTGTCTCATCCTTGAAGCAGGGAAAAGAACACGGAGCAAGGAAAAGGAAACAAAGCCTGCCCTGTTGCCTGCTCTCCTCTGAGGAAAAACCTGCAACGTCTGCAGATGGGTCTGTGGTTCAAGGATCGGATTCTTATGTCACCTTAAAACCTACGAATGAGCTGTGGTAGACTCAAAGATCACTATGGAAATCCTACACGCATCCCCTTAGGGATTATCTTACTTTTGAAACTGAACTTAAGTTCTTAAGACACAGAAGTGGTTTTGAAACTTTTACCCTATATCAGTTATATAAGAAAGAGAGCACAAGCAAGAGAGACAAATATGCTGTGTGTATATCTGCATGCCTCAGATTAGAAATGAGCCCTGCATGATGTATGTGTGAGCTGTAGAATAATGGTGAAAAAATCGATTTGAAGGAAAAAGTATGATTAGAAATGTCAGGGAAGACAGGGATTTAATTAATAAAACTTTACATTGTTCTTTCATGTATTTTGTGGAATAAGATAGTAGAAGAATTTCCCTAAAATAGAAAGATGGTTAACTTAGAATGTATTGTCCTAAGCTACTGAAGATAAAAATGGAAGGTATTATTTGATAGAAAGCAAACTGAAATACTGTCAAACTGTCCATTCATTGTGGTTTTTTTCCAAAAGCAAAGCAATTTTGTAATATTCCCAATGTCTTTCATGGCAAGAAAGATACAGACAGGAACCAAAAAAAATCTATGAATTGTGTATAAGTCAATGAAAATCTCTATCATCCACTTTTCTGTTTTGTCAGCCCAAAAACTGAGAGATGGAAGTTCTATAAATGGTTTGCCACTAATAGCCATCAACAGGGCAAATAAAACTAGACCAAGACATAATCAAAATGCCTACTGAGAACCACATAAAAATATTGTGTTTTCCTGCCAGTTATATTTCTTTTTATTGCATGCAATAACAACACCCAGGGCAGGAATTGACATTTAGGAAATTGTTTGAGACAAAAAAGATAATAATAATGCCATAAAATTAGCAGAGTATTAGCCCGCAGTTGCTTTCCTGCTCAGGTCTTGTTAAACATTCCACTGATTTCCATATTCATAAATTTGGTAACAGCCATTCAAATCAACCTGCAGTGTATTATCAAGAAAAACATTCTCTTTTATGTCTCCGAAGTTTGACAACAGCACCACAAAATGAAGCAGAGTTGCTTTTGCTTTAGAAGTGCAGCTAATAAAGGAACAAGTGAGCTTTTTATGGAGGTGGCATTCATTCCGGTATTCTTTTCATACCAAGTGAAGGGAAAAAAATATTTTGCAGCCATTCGGTTAGGTCAAACACGGGACAGAGGGGACTTTTTTCTCCAGGCCTCTCACCTTCAAAAATACTGCATTCTTCCCTTGACTCTCTATTTTTCCACTCCTAATCTGCAAAGCAGTTGTAGTGTTCACTAGATATGAAAATGGCTCATAACGGAGAAGAAATACTCCTGTGATATGAAACTGCTGCAGGGCAGAGATGTAACGTACATGCAGAAAGTAAATAATTCCCTCTCTCTATCCTCTAATGTGAATTCTAGTAAATATCTACAACCTGTTCTGTCAATACTAATGTTCAGAACATTTATCAGGAATGGGATATAGAAAGGAAGGTACAGAAGCAAAATCTATTAAGCATTATTTCTTTAGCCCAGACCACAGAAATTCCTTCCCTAGCCAAAAGAGGGAATTCTAATGTTCCTCTAGTAGCTCCTCAATCCAAAGAGTGGGTTTTTTCTTCTTTGGGGTCATTTACAAAAGACAACCTTGCTAACTAGAGCATGGATGAGAAACTACTTATATCCTTCTTGTAAGCCAAGGAAATAACAAGGGCAGCATCTTGTAATGAAGCACAAATGTTTGTCTTTTGACCCTTAACAATTTTAGAAATAAATCCTTTCAACACACCATCACATGAGGTTGTTCCTTTGAAAACAAATTTATGCCATTAAAATATCACAAAATACTTGATTTATACCCTACTTCTTTCAAGTTTATTTAGTACATGTTTAACATGTTTTGCTGGGTAATAAAGGGATTGCTTAGATCATTAGGGAAAACTTATTTAGGTCCTTTGGTGAATAAGGACCAAGGTGTAAATCTAGCACATACCAATTTTTGGTAGAATGTGTTACAAATACAGTAGGCGCAAAATGATACCAAAAATAATCTTGTATGCATTTTAGACTTCTCTCAAGAAAAGAAAAGCCCTGTCTTCAATTAATAGAAAGTAATTATCCTAGGATTGGTAGGGACTGTAGGATTGAGATTCCAGTATAACAGTTTCATTAGCAGAACAGGGACTGATGCAGGTTTGTACAGCATGAGTCAGCACAGAGTCCATTTTGCTCGTTTCCTTTTTACTCCAACTGTTCCATGTAAGCCTACTGATTAGTGAAGGTATGAAAAAGGGGTAAGGAAGGTAAAAAGTAAAAATGCCGTTCTTCTGGATGACATTAACTATACGACACCAAAAATAGAATTAGTATTGGGGAGTGCTATCATTTCAGAGCTTCTGCATTGTTATCACACTGCTTACATACACTAAACCATAAATACTCTGATCAATGTAACATCGTTTAGCAGACTACAACATTTCTTTTGAAAAAATCATTAAGCCTGGTCTTGACTATTCCAGTTATTTAAATGTATATTGTAAGCAAAGTTATATATCTGTAAAACGATTTCCTACAATGTTCAACATACACATAACCAACGATCTGAAACTTTGGCGCACATTCACTGGTATCAAAGACCTTATAACCAAGCAATGAATCTGGTCCATTGACTCCTCTGGTTAAATCTATACTGTAGCACCATGCTCCAAATTTATAAACAGATACAAAAGAGCATCTTGGGACACATGCATCGTGGATGCAGAGATGTTGTCTTAAACAGATTTTTCATGAGCTGCCTTGGAGTTCATTTGTAATCTATAATCACTGGATTTGTGTATTAGTGGTAAGATTTAAAATACTAATAAAATGAATTTAGCCTCTTCACAGGATACCTTATAGTGTCAACGTTTGCTTCAGTTTCATTTCAATTATTCGAGTTTGCAACTCCAACATTGGTGCTAATCTTTGATGCATCACAGAAATTGAAAGTATTGATTTTATGGAAAAAATGCAATGCATTATACATAATTATTATGCTCTCTATATAATATCTTTTCTTCAAAAAATCCAAATTATTCAACAGAATGATTATTAAAAGGCAGATATACAGAACCATCTTATAACTTCCTAAACTCTTTTATTTCTCTATAGGCCTAAAAATATCTAAGTTACCAAAATCTCTCTCTGAATCCATGATTCCTTTGTTCCTGTCTTTCATACTGTTTTGTATTTGATAAATTGACAATGCCACATCCAGTAAAAAACAAAAGCAGTATTTGGGTTTGTTGTTAGATCAATTGCAGGTTGCAGGTATCACAAACTCTACTACAATTCAAGTATCCAGGTTGCAGCTGTATTGGTCTAGAGATGAAAAGAATCAAAACTTGTGGAAGAGGTAATATGTTTTATTAGACTAACTAGATATTTGCAAATCAATTATTTTATTTTTTGCAAGCTTTTGGGTGCACATATCCTTCATCAGGCATAGGAGAGAGCAGAGGTTGTAAAAGTTTTTCTAGGTAGCAATGAAAATTCATATTTCACAGGATATTTATATAAGAAAAGGTTGGCTGCAAGTCCACAGTATGCCAGTCACTTCTGGTCCAGCAGCCAACCCTTCACGGCCTGGAGGTTGAGAACCTCTGGCCTAAATTACTCAAGAGAGGTCATCAATGACACTAAGCATCCAACATAGGTATGCGAAATAGTCAGGCCCTTCTAAACAATGTCAAATTTAACACAAGGGGCTATAAGAATAGCACCTGGCTGTTCAGGCCATTTGGGGAACAGCTGGGAAACTGAATGATAGACAGTATCTTTGGGATGTTGGATTAGTAATCTTCATCTCTGAAAGGATGCAAATAGTCTCCTGGTCTTAATTAGATCAGGAAAGACTCCTGCTCTCCTGCTGTGGTAGACAAACATACCTGGGCAGCGGGGTGGGGGCAGAAAGTTATCTACATAGTGTAGGCTCTCCAAGAACGCTATGAGTGACGGATGTAATAGATATCTGAGAAACTATACTTACATCTTGCTAAGGGACCAAGTCTTTGACTTTAGTTTTCCTGGGCAGAAGAAAATGGACTGAATCTCCTGGCTGACAGAAGCGGCAGGAAGCCCTGATAGAAAGGTCCAGGCGGAGGCTGGACATGTTCTAATATGTTGAGCTAAGTAAAAGCTGCATTTTTGTGTTTAAGATGCAGGGTAGGGTAAGATTATCGCTCTGATATTTTTGCATGCTTGTTTATTCGTATTCTTTGTTTGTATTTCAATATAGGGTTACTGATTCTTATGTTTGCGCTTGTTTTAACAAAAAAATCTTTTGTGACTTTTATAGCTTGCAAATTGTCAAGGTAATTGTGTCATAGTGTTTCACTATATACAGGCATCTTCTCCAGAAAGGGTGGGAATTGGCGGGGGGGGCAGCTTTCCTAAGCGCAGGACTGGAGAAAGATATGATTCTTTTAGCTGGCAAAAATGCCCCTTTTTGAGAGCCAAAGCGCCATGGGTCAGGGAGATCACCTTTCAAAATCTCAGTCTGTTTGCACAGGGGGGTCTGGGGCTGAGGGGCATCCCTGAAGGTGTGAAAATACCCTGGGAGTGCATCTGAAAGGTGCATCTGGCTGTATTCAGGGTGGGGGAGTGTCACGGTAGGGACCATTTTCCATGTTTGCATGCAAAGCATGTACAAGTAACTACTTGATTTACATTGCGTTTTGGCTATATACTTATGTAAGTTTATTACATGCAAATGTGTATGAAATTATATAGACTTGACTTTGAAAACCTGCCTTAATATAAAACTTTATTACAATGTGCCATATAATGATGTTCATAGAAGCTACATTTTGGGGACAGAATTTTTTCTTTGTAGCCTGCTCCAGTTCAACCAGTTGCATAAGGTGTTAAATACAAAAATGATCATTTATTTGGAATCAAATAAAAGATGTGATCTGGTAGTTCTGACCCGGGCAACAGTCTCATGTTTTCACTGAGTCAGGACACTAGAAGTAGACCCTATTAAAGTTTTCTTGGGGGTGGGGAGGGGAGGGAGTGGAGGATGACACTCATTACAGAATAGTCTATCTACTGGTCTAAGTGTTAACTGAATTTCTAAATCCACACCTTCCAGCTGGAATCAAACATTTCATGAAAGGATCAAGAAGAGTCAAGGTGTTTCAGTTCTGTAATGGCTTAGTTGCTAGACAGTAGGACTGTGCGAAGCAGCAAGTAGTTGCTTCAGATTCAGATATGGCCAATTCAGAGGACAGCAATTCAATTCAGAGACTTGGATCACTGTCCTAATTAGATCTGGCCAAATCAGATCCAAAAGATTTGGTGCCATTTAGGGTGCCACTTCGGAGATTCAGCCATAAATTAAACAGGCAGCTGACAGCTGCCTCCAGCTGGCAAGTCTGTTGGAGCTGGGGCTCTGTCGTGCCACTGCTTGCCGGCCGGGGCAGATGCTGCTGCCACGTCCCAGCTGGGATGGAGGGCGTGGGATGTGGGCACATCAGCACTGGGGGTGTGGGCTCTGCCCTGTTGCCTCTTGCCAATTGGGACAGGCAGGGGGACCCTGCCACTGCTTGCAAGCTGGGACAGACGCTGCTGCCACTTTCCAATCGAGGCAGGCTCGGGATGTGAGCACATCAGTGCTGGGAGTGGGGACTCTTCTCTGCTGCCTCTTGCCAGCAAGGCAGGGCGGTGTGTGGGATGTGGGCACATCAGTGCTGGGAGTGGGGACTCTTCTCTGCTGCCTCTTGCCAGCTGGGGCAGGGGGTGAGGGATCCGGGTGAGGCAGCACTGGGAGTGGGGCTCAGCCCTGCTGCTGCTTGCCCCCTTCCTCCCAGAGTGAGCTACACCCACATCTCCCCTACCCCACCCCGGCCGGCAGGGCTGAGCCCCCACTCCAAGCGCTGCTGTGCCCGCACGCCACGCCCCATAAACTGTCTGTTTAGTCTATGGCTGAATCCCCGAATCAGCCAAATCTTTTCCAAAGCTTTTTAAAATCGATTTGGAGGCTTTGAATCAATTTGGAACTTTTAATTTATCTCCTGATTCGATTCAGTCCCCAAATCAGGCCAAATCTGCTCCGAATTGAATCAGCTACTGAAGCTTCACACAGCCCTACTAGATAGTAATCTTTGCCAAAATCAAGTAGAAACAATCCACGTATCTCTGCAGATTTGGGCACGACAAAAAGGAACACAATGATATAAGGTGAAGAAACAGTTACATGAAATGTTTTCCAGAGAAGTGTGTGTCAGAAATTTTAACTTTTTTTTTTTTAAAGACATCTTTTGTCTGCATTTTTGTTGCAGCTCAGAATATAAAGCTTTGACAATAGCAGTCCCATCATACTAGTAAGACCCATCATTTCTGCTGAAATGTTTCTGCTTAGCAAAACTGAATTTCCACCTTCAAGGGCACAGAGAAATATTGCCATAGAGACCACCTATTTTTAGAAAGAACTATCAAATGTGCATCTAGTACTTTGTACTCTCTTTCCTGATCAGCATAGCTGTGATGAATAACACTTTGGCAGGGAGAAGGGCAGCATTGCTGGTGAGTGAATTGTGAAACGAAAACAAACATAAAACAAAGTCTGTGTACAGAAGTTCTGAAGGCAGGTTGCAGTAGGTTGCGTGTGTGCGAGTGTGGGGGTGGTTTCATTTTAATTCTCGTGGTTACTTTCTTTAGTCTAACCACCATTATGGACAATGTCAGGTTTTGTCAATCGTATGGAACTTTGGTTCGACTTGGAAATCATACATCCAATCCCATTTTGGTTCACCGAAGTTGAATATTAACATTACCCTAATGGGGGAAATGGAAAACTGCAACACCAAATAGCACTTGTTGAATGCTTCAGATTAAACTAAAGTGATCTCTATTATTATCTTCTGATGTGGGGCAGGGGAGAGGGATTTAGTTTCTGGTTCCTTTGGAGTTGATTTTTCCATCAGATCTGGCACGTACTGTATACCTCCATTGTACAGTGATTTAACAAAAAACGTATGGATAATATCATGATACCAATAGCTACATAAGACAAGTACACTTTGTATAAGAAGAAATAACAGAGTACCTAACCTGTGTTTTCCCTCCAGAACATCAGACAATTTAGCACTGGCAACATTACACACAGAACACGAGAACTCAGAATACGCAGAATTGTCCTCAAAATAAATAGGAACTACAAGTGCAGGATGAAAGAAAACAGGAGTGGAAGAGAATGTTAAAGGACAATGAAATGGGCAGGGAAGAAGAGGTACCCAGAGGGAAAGGAAAAAATAACGATATGAGGTCACAGAAAAATGGATGCAGAACAGAATAGCGAGCTAAAAAGAGGAGAAGCAATGCAGTAGAAAAATTGTGGTAGGAACAATAGTAGGAAGGAATAGTAATGGGACACTGGTAGGAGCTTAATCTTGTAATTAAGGCACTGGAGCACAAGATAGGACATCCATATTCAAATCTGGATATTGCCAAAGATGCCCATATATGATCGTGAACAAGTCCTTTAATCTTTGTGTCTATACAAAAAGGCTGATCTTTGGTCTGTCTTACCTTTTTGCAGTTTTTCGGGTGGAAAGACAGTTTTTACTTTTCATATGTACAGTGCCTGGCACAATGGAGACTCAGCCTCAGTTGGACTTGCTAGCCACTTACATTTATGTCGGGGTAAGTAATCTTTTGACTGCACGTGTGTGACTAGGATTGGGTTCATTGCTCAGCTATTTTTAATGGAGGAGGACATGAAAGATCAAGTTTCTAGAGCTTGCTTTTCTTTTCTTTCCTTTATAAGGAATGGTTGCAGGACCCTGGGGTTGCAGTCATAAGAGTCTAGTCACTCACTCTGTCACAATCTGACCTTATGATGAGTATTGATTAGTATATGCCACTTGAGTTAGCTCAGTGCTACAATTATCTTTTCTGGTTTATTACCTGCTCAAAACTGATTTGCGTAATTGCTATATGTTGCTTTTCAATGTATAGTATTCTTCACCACATACACAATAAAATGTAATGATGTGCACTTTCAACTGCCCCCATTTCTTTCAAGCCAAGAGCACTGAAGGAGCTAAGAATAAATGGTACACACTATGGAAAGGTTGGAAAAGAACTCCGAAAATTATTTTCACATTTTATTCACCGAATAGATCTATGACACATACTAAATGCCAACTGTGCTGTTTGATTGGTCTGAATACCAAAGGCCTTTTAAAGATTCATACACTGATGAATCAAATCCTCTGATTCTATTAGATACATCATATTTGTAAAAAAACTCTTCCACATTTTACATTATCACCAACATCTCTGCCCTATTAACTTCCTTTTCTTGCCAAGGGATAAAAATATGAAAGGGTACATCATTGTCCTGACCCATAACAACATCCATCTGCATTACCACTACCACTACTATAATTTTTTGTCTACAGCCCAAAATTAGTTCAAAATTGCTGCATTCCAACCTTGGATCACTTACTGTCATGTCTGTCTACAAGTCTTTAAACATGTTATCTACTTATGTTTAGGTTTACTTCCCCCAAATTGACATTTATGCCACCCTTACATGCTACTTCTTCTACAATCAGATTCTTCAGTCCTAAGCTATGCAGAATGTTATTATGGTAGCTGGAATCATTTGTACTTGCATCATTTGTACTTCGTGTGAGTAAAGGTTCTAGGCCCTGCTCCCCTATATCCATCATTTTACCATAGTACCATAGTATATTAATTGTACGTATATGTAATGCTTATAGATGTCAATTATTTTTAACAGGTCTTTGCTAGATTCCAGGCAGAACGGTGTCAAAAGGCAAAAATCACTTTACCATGTCAACAATACTGGCACTCTAACTAAAATCAACAACTCTTAACAAGTAGGTCTAAGGTCAGAGCACTTTATTGTCATTTGAATTCTCAGTAGCATCTTTTATGTGATGCCTCCCTATTTGAGATTTAACAAATTGGCAATTCTTGAAATAAAAGAACAGTTGAAACCTAGAAAGTCTGAATATATTCAGAACAAAGGCCAAATTAGACTTCCATTACTCCACTGTGGATCAGGGGTCATAACTTAATGAATCCAATGGGTGTGTCCCCATGAGTGCACACATGCATTCCCCATGGGACAAACAGCAATGACACAAGTATGTTCCTGGGCATGCCCTTACACGTGAGCTGTGGTGCATGGCAAAGTACCCTGGATGGGGTAGGGGAGGCTGGGGCCAGCATCTGACTGGCTGCAGCAGCCTTATCTGGGGAAATGGGCATCTCCTGGGGCAGCAGTGGCAGTGATCTGGGCACACAGAACCTAGACGGCAGCCAGAGCATGGTTCTGGCCAGCCAGGCTCCCCTTCTGGCAGCACATGGTCCTGCCACATGCGCCATGCTGTATTTTTAGTGGTTTTTCTTTCCCACCGGTATCCCCTGGTATCAAAAAACCCCATTGTGCTGCAAATTAGCAACACAGAGAGAGCATGCACATGCACTACATGTGGTTTGCGGTGTTGCAAACTGCATGCGCATGCTCATGGAGACGTGCTCAGCGGAGTTAATCCAGCTTTATGCAGAAGTACTAGATCTCAGAACTGGAACCACAGAGACTCTATGGGTTTCCACCTTCCTCTAAGGAAATATTTGAGGAGGAGAGTCTAATCATAACTTGCACTTAACTTCTGCTTGGTCAAGCCAAACAGCTGAAGTTACTTTTGCCCTGGTTTTCTCAGGCATTCTCATTGTTTCTAAAATCCTTTGCGCCTGGTGGATGGCTCATAGATTAGGCAAAAGTAAAGAGAGACAGAAACAGAAAATACCAAATAGAACTCAACACTACAAAGAAAGTGTTTAGAGTGTGTCTACACATGAAAATAGCGTTCAGCAATAAACCAAATGGATCCAGACCATGCCATGACAAGAAATGTAAAACCTGCCAATATATCTCTGTAACCCCCACAATTCCAACACCCTACAACAGAATCGTCAGTATTCCTGGTTCTTACACCTGCACTTACAAAAATGTAATATATCGCATCCAGTTCACTAAATGCCCGGATCGAAAATATGTAGGACAGACCAAACAACAACCAAATAGCAACTGCGCACACTTGAAATCTTTCAGAGACAAGAATACCCAATTACCTGTAGGGGCACATTTCTCACAAGAAAACCACTCTCTCTCTGATCGCTCAGTTCTAATCCTGAAAGACAATTTACAAAACACCTTTCATAGACAAGCCTGTGAACTTCACTTCACCAATCTCCTGGATACAAAAAATCATGGACTAAATATGGACATTGGATTTATGATACATTATAACCTGCCAGACATCTGACTCCCAGGTACCTCTCCATTATTTACCAGCTACTTTCATTCCCCTCCCCTCCACTCCCTACCCCCAGCCTGTCTCTGACCCACTGACTCCTCAATCTTCATTGACTGCTTTTCTTGCATGTATACCAGCCTCTGGCTTCTTTACTATTCATTCCATCCAGGAAGAATACACACCAACTGCAGATATTTCTTCAGTCTGATGAAGAGCATTTATACCCGAAAGCTTGCAAAGAAGAATTATTCCAACTGTCTGAGTAGGTCTAATAAAAGATACCAGATTTCCCCAAAGAACCTTGTCTGCCTGTGTCCTTAAACCAACATGGCTACAACCTATACCTCTGTAATAAACTGTGAAGCTTATTGCTTTGCAGTTTATTGCTCCTGGAAATCAACCCAGATATGCTGTTTACACATACGTCCTGATCACAGCACATTCAGCTGGGTTGCAGCAACCCTAGCTGCTAGGGGCCCAGAGGGTCAGCCTGCCAGCCTGGGGCTACTCTGGCTAGGTTCAATGTGCTATGGATGGGTTGGATACAAAAAGTCATCCAGTACACTAAATGCCCGGATGGAAAATATGGCTAGCCAGCAGGCAGCCCCACACTGAGGCACCCTCCATACCCCATGGGCCAGCTGCTATGCATGAAAAAAATCTGCAGAGTTTATTAGTTTTGTGTGCCCTAATAGGAGGTGCGTATGTAGAAACTGAGATGTTTACTGTGCAATTAATTAGTCAATTGCATAGTGAACATTTTGTGTAGACACATCCATAACATATTCACATTATTCTTGCTAAATTAGTAGTTTACCAGTAATGTATCACTACTTCATGTCACAAAATACCAAGTTTAACAAGTTAAAATCAATAATGTAAGCCTTAAGTTTTTTAAAGACAAAAACAATTAACCTGCCAGCCCAAATGATCCAGTAACAAAGGAGTTTGTCCAGCTTTTAATTATGTATACTTTGGAGTTTTTTGTTCTACAATCAAATGCCAAAGCAAGGATTCTCCATTACTACTGAGGTAGTCCCATTCTAATACCATATAGCCATTTGTCACCCCATGCCAGAGCTTTCAACCTATGTGCTGTGAGCGTCATATCTTCATCCCACCCCCCTCTCCTGAGCTCAACCCACCTTCCCTTTTCTCACTGCAGATACCTAGCCCCTCTTCAGCACCAGTAAGTGGAGGCGCCAGAGAGCAGCAGCAGGGACTGCTGAGGCCGGCTCACGTGGCAGGTCGTGGCAGCAGGTGGGAAGCTCAGCACAGCTGCCTGATCCTCTGTGCTGCTTCAAGCTTGGCTGGACCTTCCTGGGCTAGATTCAACCTCTTTGTGAGACTGTCATAAATCACCAGTCCCTGCCATATAGGGTACGTGCGGGAAAGACCTGCTCATGTGAGGTGAAGAATCATACATTTTATTGAAAAGCTAAGACAATGCATTAAAAAGTATGAGAAATATATTAGCTTCCAGGCTGTTTTATTTATTTATTTATTTTAATTTGGGGGTAATGGATGCTTCTCAACTTTTATCTTACTATGAGAGGAGATTAAATGGAAATGCTGTTTAATGAAGCACTGCTTATTTTTCCCCTTTGCCATTTTTTACATGACACAAATGGAGAGCAGACATACTGTACCTCTTTAACAGTCCAGGGATTTCCATTGTTTAGGTCTGCTCAAGCAGTTTAGTCTTATTAGACTGCAAAGAAGACTCATTAGGAGTTTTTGATGCTGAATTAATTTGCTTCCTGTTCTTTGCTGTGTGTCACCTATGAAATCTCTTGAAAAAAACTGAGCAGAATGCCGTTTGTTTTCAGCATCTTTCTGTTTTTAATGGATTGCTTGTGAAAGATCTTTTCACAGGAAATGAGGACAATCGGAGATTTTTTTTCTCTGTTTTATATATGAGTTGTAGTTAATGCTAGAGGTTAAACTACAAAATGTATAATATGATAGGAACTGCAACATTATAATTTAAAAAACACATTATTATACCATTTAAAAAAATTCTACTAATAATATGCCATGAAATATATTCCCTTGAGATATGGTTAAAAAAAAATCGTCCTCTTCCTGTTAGGGAAAGAGAACCCAGTAGCAAAAACAAGTAGGCAAATTATTTTTAATTTATAGATAAATTTGCTGATTGCTTTGGCGTGTAGAAAGATGGCAAGGTCTATTATTTAGGACTTTTTCAGCTTTTCATCTGAAACCACCAGATTTTTCCCCCCAAGAAAAATGAAAACCAGTACTCAGTCAGCTCTGACAGTAATAACTCATGTCAACAATGTTTCTTGTCAACATGGATCTGGGTTTGCAACCACAAGATAAAGTTCTATTGGCACAGAACTGTGATACTTGAAACATTGGCTGTGAAAGCTGAGATACAAACTGGCTGGCTCTTTGAGGGAGAGGGACAAAGTCAGAATATATCGAAAGTGCTTCAGGACTGATAACATGTGTACTATTCGTGACAATAAAATAATATGCTGCAGATAAGAGTCTGAAAGAAACAACTGTAGTCTGTCTGTGCTGAACAAAAGTGCAGAGGAAGCGAACATTGTATTTGTGCAGTGAAAATACTAATCGCTGTGAGGTCAAAGAACTAAGCACCTTCCCATCTGTGGATTTCAGCTTGTCTATGCCATGTGTGCCTTAGCGTGCAGCCTTTAATATCCTGCAGACAACATGTCTTAAGGCACCTGCTGGCAAGGTGTCTTTGGTTTTCACCAGAGTTGATGAAAAATATTCATTCTTAACTGCACCTTCTTCATTGTGTGCATTCTGTGCAATATAATGTTTACGTTGGGAGATTCAGGATTTCATTCAGATTGGAAGGGAGTTATAATGTGTTGGGCAGATTGAACAAACTGCCAGCCTCACAACTGTATGCAGCAATTGTGACCAGCCAGGAAGTTTGGGTTTTGCCCTTGGCAAAATCTCATTTGTCATGACTGAGTTTTGCAAAAAATCACCCTTCATTCTGCGTTACAAGCTTATAGGAATACAGAACATTTCACACTTTCAAAGCTTCCTCCATTACCTGGAACTTGCACATGAGAATAATGATCTCCTTTTCCTTTAATAATCCCTGGCCTTCTCTAAGCAATCAGGGGTTAAAAAGGGAGCAATAAAGTAAAAAAAGCACCACAAGTCCTGTGCTGGAAACTGAGCGTATACTTGATGCAACATTGCTAAAACATTTTCAAAAACCTTCACTACACTACTGAGAACCTTCCTTTCATGAAGCATTTCATTTTCAATAATGCTACTGATTCCTGACCCCTCTGGAATCAATGGCATTTTTGCCACTGCATTAGTTGTTGACAGATGTAAAATTTTTCTGCATTTACATAGTATTTATGTTTTCTCTTTATATTGTGCTGCCATAGGGGAGTACAATATGCAGTTGAGAGACTTCCACATGTCTACACCTGCAACCTATAGATGAAGCTCTCAGAACAATAACACCAGATAGGAAGTGCAATATAATCCATAGATAAATGGATACAAAAATCCACAGATAAATTGATATCTGTATTCCACAATTCCACTGTAAGGGCACATCTACAAAAGGCGCTTACTGAAGAGCTGCCTAATTAGCTCTGCAGTAAATGTCTCTGTGTCTAGGCATGCACCCCTACTAGGGTACACAAAACTAATAAACTCCAGAGCAGACCTGCTCTGAAGTTTTTCCGTGCACAGCAGCACACACGTAGACGCTGCCTGCCTGCCTGCCTGGGACACACGGGTGCTTCAGTGTGGGACTGCCTGCCAGCTAGCCCCACACTGAAGCAGTCTCATGCCCCAACCAGCCCCTACACAGCACACTGACCCCAGTCAGTTCAGCCCTAGGCTCAATGTGTTGTATGTGAATAAACTCTGAAGCAATACGCTCTGGAGATTTTTGCTCCCAGATGCACATTCAAACAGCGTGTCCAGGAGCAAAAACTCCAGCGCAGTAAGCCTCAGTGTTTATTTGTCTACATTAATTGCATGTGTAGTCATGTCCTACCTTAAACCACAGATTCAATTTTTACATTATATTATTCCCCATGAAAAGCTTTATCATGAAGTGCACCTTACCTCTCAGCTCTTTCTACCTCCCTTAGAACCATGGTGCCCTTGGGATTTACCCATACACATAGCTACGAGCAGTACCAACTTCTCCTTCTAACCTAGAATTCGCCTTCTAATCAAGACTCCAGTGATGTATCCTCTCAGAAGCCTTAATTCAGGAACCATCTGCCATCGAACATCAGAAATGGGAATCCTGTACGAGAAACCCCAGAGTCCCATGAATCCCCCTTGTTTCCAACTGTAGAGCTTCCTGCTCACCCAGAGGTGACGGTGGTAATAGAGGCAGTGGAAGTAGAGTAGGTAGGATGCCTGGAAGACTTAGAAGTCCTGCAAGCAAAGGTAATATAATTATGCACTTAAATCAATTATAACACAGATTATCATTTGGTTATTGAATGCTGACCAATTAGAAGCAATTGCCTATGGCGTGCTACATTAATTTTGCAACTTACATTTGCAATTCCTGAGTTACCAAAAGACACGGAGAACCAGAGTCTCTATGGGTACCAACTGATACAACTTTATTGACTTGAGTGATGCTTCACCAGTCTGTGATAGAAGAGGATCTGATTGTTATTGTCCTGAGAGCTTTGTCTGTCGGTTGCAGATGTAGACATGTGGAAGTCTCTCATCTTTAATTGTTCCAAAGAGGATTTTTGTCAGGTTTTATAATGAACTCACACCATGCTGTGATAGAACAGTGGGTGTTTTTTCCAGTGCTCTCTTTCTACCTACCCAACAGCAAAACAATCAATAAAGCTCACTATTATGCCTCAGCATCTTGAGCTGAGGAGCAACTTAGCAACCTGAAACATACAGTGATAGCAGTATTCCACGAATAGGATATATATCTTACTCCCTTCCCATAATTCGCAGGAGACAACAAATCACACCGTATTGGTTTGATGTTAAGTGTTTCAAATGTTTCTAGCAGTCTAAAACCATGACAAAGTGGTTGATATGGATATTAACTTCAGTGGAAAATCTGCCAGTGCCAGTCAGTGGAAAAGACCCCAAAGAACGAAGGATGACGAAACTTTCTGTAAAAGATGTTACAAATATTCACATGCTAGAAATTCAACTTTGTGCAACTTTGCAGGTCTGAAGTGGTGCAGTAGGTCAGGTGACCATTCCTAGACTGGAGCTAATTTCAGCCAGAGCGCTCAGATGCGAGCTAATTCTTAGCTGGATGTGGAATTCGCAGCTGTGATGGGAACTGGAAATGGGATTATCATTGCAATTTTCTTCATTTAAAAGAATCAGAGTTCAACTCCCTGGAGCTATTGTCTTATTTTAGATCCACAGAAACATGTTTTAATTCTCTTCCCATCTTGGGTGCAAACTATTATGTTACCTTATGAAGTCAAACAATGAAAAGGAAATGCTACAATGAAAAGCAGTTAATTTTATCTATGCAGATCGCAATGCTAAGTATTAATTAGTTTAATTTATTGAGAGAGTATGAGTACTGCAAGTCTTTCTGGAATTCCCTTGGTTTCAATAAGAATGATATTAGTTTCTTTTTTTAAATCCTGCATAACCTAAGAAGGTAAAGAATTCATCTGGTGGATATGGTTATCTGCAGGGTCTTTTGTCAATTTTTTAAGTAAAAAATGTCCTCCTTCCTTTCGAGTATAGCATTGTAATTCTCTAAAATGAGGTGAGTATGTGTTTGAGAGATTCTCTGTCTCTTTCTCTCTAGCCAGTGACAAAAATGCAGAGGAGAAGATTCTTCATGCTCACAAACTCCATAAAGAGGTGGATGCCATCTATGATCTGAAACATTTTATGTGATGAACACTGAAGATGATGTAGTCAAGCTGTTAAGGTTACCTCAGTTCTCTTCTTGAGGTGAGATAATACCTAACTACTTTTCTCTAGAGCTGACAAAAATTGCTTGCAATCGGAAGAGTAGTTCATTTGCACAGGGCTTTTTAATACTAACTAACAAAAGGAATAGAGGCTAAAACTGGAGGCTAATGCTTCAAAATTCTTACTTGGAATAAAAGAATAGACGAAAGGACTTTGGTCACCTTCCAGGAAACCCTTCATGTGTATAAGCCCACTGAATCCCAAGCCTTGTTCTTTAGTTACATACATACTCTGTGGTCTGGTGAGTTGGGACATCAGTGAATGGCATAAATATTTCACTGGTTAAGTTGGTTCTTACAGCTCAGGCAACTGCTTCCTTGTAAAACAGCTGTGATCTGCTGAACACCATTTTTATTATGGGCTTAACACAGCAGACTTCAAAATTGCTTTAAGTAACGCCTCATCACATACCCACACTGTAAAATTGGACACTTTTTAAATGCCATAGCACTGATCTACAATTACATTTATATACTGTGCTATCCTGATGCCTTTATTCTTATTTCTATCTTTCATTTTAGGGTTTACCCAAGGAAAGAGTGTTTTGGGTTTTTGTTTTTCTTTTAACAGACCATGCTGAGACACTAAAAGCATTTACTTTTCTTTTTCTTGAAACACAGATACAATACTATACCAATACAACTAATATTTTTCCTATTCGTGATGATCGATAGGTCTACACTTATTTGGGAATTGTTTTTGTAACTATAGAACTATAGAAGAAACTTCAGTAGGAACAATGACCTTTTGTCTTTATTTGAATGTGTACACTTGTTTATTTCAGTTGTGCTCTTTACAATGATTGTCATTATATAAAGAAAAAAGGAATAATGACAAAAAAATACAGGATACACCTACTGATATTATGTACCAAAGCAGGGAATTATCCCTGTGGGGGGACTCTGCAACAGTACATATTTCACACACACTAGAAGGGCGAGCTGTAAAATTGCAGGAATCTAGTGTAAAAGTGTAAAAGTATACTTTGCAATATATACACTACAGCGGTGTACAAATACTAGTAATTATCACAGGCCTTGAAATTATGATTGTATGTTATGAAATTACAATAAACAGTGGACTTAGTGATAGATGAGTGTTCTGTGTAATCCCTGAGAAACTGTATTTGCAGAAAATTAAACAAAAAAGTGTTATATTTAGTTAAAAAAAAAAAACAACCCAACTACTGAGCTAAATCTGAGGCTGTGCATTTTCAAGCTGCAAGTGGTTGGCCATGAATTCAGCCATCTGCAGCTTCTCCACGAAGAAAACTTCACTGAAGTACTAATAGAAACCACACTCCCATCTTTCTGCATGAACACAACTCTCCTATTCCTCAGTCAAAACAAAAACACTTCACAAGAAAACAAAAATGTGATCCTTTCAGAGAACTACAATACTATGGCTTTGATTACACATGGTTGGCTTTGGAATGCCTTTAAACAGCTGGAACAATTTGCCCTTATAAAATCAAACATAGGACTGAGATCCATTATATGCCAAGTTTCAACTTTATACTTGCAGCCATTTTTTAATAATGAAGAAAGTGTTCTCTTACCATGCTATCCTTTCATTAAAAATAGCTTTAACATTTTTGACAGGCACATTTAAGAGGAAAAGAAAAGAAGAGTGATGGTCACAGATCTGGATGTTATGGGAATCATACAGGAGTTGGAAGTCATGACAAGAAAGACTCATGAAATTTGAGAGAGAGAGCTGATACAAATATATATCCGTCTTACAAGCATTTTAGATACTCAACCAAAGGAAAAAGTGGAAATAGCAAACATGAAAACCAGGTGCCAGAAAAATTAGATGGATAGAGAGCAGGATGGGGGTCAAGAAAGGAAAATGTGCCTGTGCTTATCAGAGTACATGCACTGTATGTGGAAAGGGTATGTACATACACGCTGGGTGCAAGTACTAAACTTAATGTACAGTAACTACAGCACATTAATGAATGTGTAGATGCACCCACTGATTAAAACAGGAGTGTCATGGAACAAGAGTACTGTATTTACTTGGATACAATATGAGGTTTTTCCCACCTAATTGGCAAAGGGAAAAAAGACCCTCATCTTATAATTGCATACGAGTGAATCTCACTAAATACACTGTCTGTCTATCATTAAATTGTTGCCAAAAGCAGCATGTGCTCAGTAATGGAAACCAACTATGAAGCTGCTTGAATTCAGTGAACACTAAGAATGTGTATAAAACACATAGCCCATATTGGGCAAACATGCTGATGGGAACCTTTTTTTTTGGCTCTAAAAAAATAGTCGGGTATTGCCTGGAAGTACTACAATAGCAGGTTTGCCCCAAGAGGGCCAGAGCCAGCCCTGACACATTCTCCTTGGTGCCAAAAATGCTACATTTCATATGCTTATGGGAACCGTTTCTATTATTACAAAACAACTAAAATGAAATACATTAAAACAACCTCCAACTACAACAATACTTTGTTCTTGTTACACCCCTTTTCACTATTAACACACTAACCTCTCCCGAAAATCCCCAACCCAAGAAGGAGTAATAACTTTCACTCTGTCCCTTTGTTCTTTTGGAAGAAAGACCATTATGCCTCTTTCCTCATTCTTTTCTCTGCCTTCTCCTTCCCCACCTCATCCACATCTTGATCCACATAGTATTTCAATTCATATATTGCCAACTTCAAACCCTCTCTTTTTGTGAACGCCAGTTCCTTGACCAGCAGTAGGTTTCTCATCTTTCATATTGCTACTGTGGCACAAAGTAATATGGTTCTCAGTCTGTTTCCAGCCCTTTGGGTATTAATCCATACAATATCATTTCATATTTTAAGTCACAGTTTATATCGATCATACTCAAAACTCGACATACCCCCTCCCATATCCCTAGCACAAAAGGGCAATCTCAAAATACATGTTGTAGAGATTCTTCAGCCCCACATCCCTCTCTCAGGCATGCCACAGTGGAAAAATAGTCCATATCTTCATCCATATGGTATCTGTATGGTCTCTTTTCAATCTATTATCTATCACTTCTTTCCATACATTTGCCATCTTTCCATCAGGTTCCTAACTATCATTATGTTATCTTGCTTTCTTACTGTATTAATCACCTTCTGACAGTCTAAAAATCCCTGTAATCCCACTCCCTCAAATTTATTTAATTTGAATAAATTAAGAGCTCTTAAAGAGCTCTCCACCTTTGCATAGTGGGCTGGTGGCAAAAAAACATGGCTTTTTCCAATCTCCCCCATATATGCCCCATCTTCTTAATGTTCTTCTTGCCACATAACAGGAAAAACTTGCAGTCTTCCTCATGCCCTCCATTGTCCCTATACAGAAACATAAGTATACATAAAACTTTCCAAATCTGGCATTCCCCAGCCTCCTAATTCCATGGCATTGTACAGCTCCATTTTGGCTATGCTTCCTCTTTCACTTCTCCACCCTCCTCCTCCCCTCTCCAATGCATATCTGTCTCTCTACCTTCCTTATCTGTTGCCAGGACTGTAGATACACTGCTGCCATGTAAAGGACGATAGGCAAGAGTACCATTTTCACTGCAGCCACTTTACCCTTGAAAGATAATGTTCTACCACTCTATGATCCCAAGATCCATCTGACTCTTATTTCTAACTTCTCCCATGTCTTTGTTCCTTTCTCTTCAGCATCCAATGGCATTCCCAAGTTCTTGATTATACCATCTACCACCCGCAACCTAAACTTGTGTAAATTTGCCCAATTCCTAGCACCCATTACATCACTCTCATCTTATTTAATTTCACCACTGATACTTCACCATAGTCCTCTGTATGCTTTAATGTCCTCTTGATTGATATGCTGTCCTGAGCCACTATCTTCACATAATCTGTGTATAATTTACATTTAACTGCTCATCCTTCTAATATCTTCACACCACGTATCAGCATGAATTCTCCATGCCAATAGATAGGGGGGCAGCAGACATCCCTGTCTTACCCCTGTTTATATAGGGAATGCTTTGCTCAAATAACCATTTAGCAGTACTTGACTTCCTACTTTACTGTATACTATGTTGACCCATCCAATCAACTTCACCAGAAACCTCATTTTCTGCAAACCTTCCAACATGAAATTCATGAAAGTCCAAACTCCCCTATTTCCCCACCCTCCAGTGCCAAAACCGTTCCTAGCATCCCACTGGAAGTCTGACTCTTCCTGGTGCCTTCCCCCTCTTGCAAGCTTTAAGCAGTATTCCACCTCTTTTATACTTAATTTCTCTCTGGTATTTATTTCTCTCCATCCTCTATTCCTTATTTATCCTGTCAAGGAACACCTTCATTTTAACTCCATCCACTCCTTTTGTACAGCTCTTTATAAAACTCTACCACTGCATTCAGTACCTTTCCACTCCCTTGTATTCAGAGTCCTTCTTCAGCTCTCACAGCTTTCAGTTCCTTCTTTTCCTCAATTTCACTGAAAAAATATTTACACCATCCTTCCTTCTTCTTTACCCATAGTGCTGTAGTCAGAAAAATTCTGTAATATTTTCCTTTTAAAGCATTCTTCAGTCCATCAATGTATGTCTTCCAGTTCATCTTTCACTTGTACTCCTCTTACTGCCACTTCTAATAAATCCTGCTTCTTTGCCTGCAGTTCTTCTAGCTCTTCCACCCTCGTCTTCACTTCTCTTCAACAAATATTTCTGAAAACATTTCTTGCTCTTCTCTTTATCATAGTCCACGGCCCATATGCTTTTGTAGTATCTCTTTGGAGTCCACCATGCTTTCTACAGTTCCACATAAGCTTCACAGGTCTTTTCATTTGGTTATAACTGAATATTTAACTTCCAAATCCCTTTTCCCCTACCTTCACTTTTTTCTAAACTCACTTCCATTCTCAGCATCCACTAATCACTGAAGGTCACATCTAAGATTGCCCTCCTTCCAATCCCTAGCCCATTTGACATTAATACAAAATCAAACCTCGACCCTATCTCCCATTCAGTTCCAGTCTTGTAATCACCTCCTCATTGCCCATACATCCTATAAAGTGCTTTCTTTTATTATATTAATCAGTACCTTTGATGAGCTCTCTACCACTCCTTCCCCTTCACCCTCTTTCTTGTCCGTCTTTGTGATAATGCAATTCTAATCCCCCACTGGAATTCCCTGCCTACCTCCACCTACATACATCTCTATCTTCTTAAAAAAGGCAATCCTTCCTTCACTTTCAGGCAGCATGTCTGCATAAAAATCCCTAATACTTTCTTCTCAAACTCCGCCACCATCCATTGCAGTCTCCCTTCCACAATCACTTGCATTTGCCACACTTCCATTTCCTTAGTCATGAAAAAAATCAAGAGCCCAACTATTTTGTTTACATCTGACCCTGCTCACCACCATGGTCCCCATCACCATCTCTTTATAAAATGCTTGTAGTCCCTCTGGGTAAATTGTGCCAGTGTTTTACTACCCTCCCAGTGGGAAAGCTTTTCCTATATCCAATCTAAATTTCCCTTCCTGCAACTTGAGACCATTGCTCCTTGTTCTGCTATCTGTCACCAGTGAGAACTCCATCCTCTTTGCAATCACCCTTCAGGTAGTTAAAGGCTGCTATCAAATCCCTGCTTCAGTTTTCTCTTCTGCAAACTAAATAAGACCAGTTACCTCCGCCTCTCCTCAGAATTCATGTGTCCAAGCCCCATAACCACTGTCCTCCACTGGACTCTCTCCAACTTGCCCGCATCCTTTCTGTAGCGAGGCAGGGGGCCCAAAACTGAACACAGTACTCCAGATGTGGTGTCACCAATGCTGAATAGAGCGGAATAATTACTTCCCTTGATCTGCTGGCAATGCTCCTAGAAATGCAGCCCAGTACACTGTTAGCCTTCTTGGCAATAATGGACGCATCTACATGTGCACTTAAGCGTGACTAAATTTAATGCACATTAAGCTATTAACACATTAGGCAATTTTTGGCAGGTATCTACACGTGCAGGGACTTGACAATAAGTTAGTGCCAAGTCTCTGCAGTCCTGCCATGTGTCCCTACTGACTGGTCAGACCTGGTACTAAAGGTAGCACCAGGTTGTGTCTAGACGTGCGTCAATGCAATTTAACTAATTATGCTTAAATTAGATCCCTGCATTGCAGGTATCAAATTTGATCATGATTAGCCTAATTTCGCCATTTCTAATGTGCATTAAGGGTGCACATGTGTAGACTCACACCCTTAATGCACATTAAATTAGGCTATGTTAATGCATCCCACTTACATCCCACTTATTATCCACTGTAACCCCCCAGGTCCTTTTCTGCAGAGCTGCTGCTTAGCTAATCAGTCCCCAGTCTGTAGCAGTGCATAGGATTGTTCTGTCCTAAGTGCAGGACTTCCTACTTGTCCGTGTTGAACCACATGAGATTTCTTTTGGCTGAATCCTCCAATTTGTCTGGGTCCCTCTGAATCCTAGCCCTTTCCTCCAGTGTATCCACTACACCCCACAGCTTGGTGTCATCTACAAACTTGCTGAGGGTGCAATCCATCCCAGATTGTTAATGAAGACACTGAACAAAACTGGCCCTAGGACCAACCCCTGAGGTACTCCACTTGGTAGCAGCTGCTAACTAGACCTCAAGCCATTGATCTCTACTCTTTGAGCCCAAAGATCCAGACAGCTTTCTATCCACTTTACAGTCTAGTCATCCAACTGACATTTCCTTAGCTTGCCTGCAAGAATGCTTTGGGAGACTGTATCAAAAGCCTTGATAAAGTCAAAATATATCACAGCCACTGCTTTCCCTGCATCCACAGAGCCAGTTATCTCATCATAACAGGAAATCAGGTTCATCAGGCGTGACTTGCCTTATGCGACTCCATCCTGACTATACCCAATCACTCTCTTCTCCTTCAAGTGCTTAGAAATAGAGTCCTTGAATACTTGCCCCATGTTTTTTCCAGCAACTGAGATGAGGCTGGTTAGTTTGTAGTGGTCTAGATCCTCTTCCTTCCCATTCTTAAAAATGGGCACTATATTTGCCCTTTTCTAATTGACTAGGACCTCTCCCAATTGTCATAAATTGGCATGACATTGGCATAATTGGGTGGGGGGGTTGTATTTATTTTAAAATGTATTCCCTCCCCTTCCCCAACCATTTCTGACTTTTTCTCTCCCTCTCTACTTATCTATAGGGAATATAAGTGAGCTCAGATTTAGGATAAGCTTTAAACATTTTTATTTTGGTAGCAAGTTTTTGGGTTTGGATACCCACTGTTTTATACTGTATTATTATTAGGTGTGTATTGGTTTTTACTGTTGTATATTGTGTTATTATCATTTTCATATTGGTTTTTATTGTTTCATATGGATATTGTATGGTTTAGGCCTGTGTTTGTAAATTAACCAAAGTCATGTCAAGTTTCCATTTTATATGTCAAGCCTCCATCTTCTGCCCCGTGCCTGGATATCCCTGTGTTGCAACTGTATGAGTCACGTACCCCTCCCATGTAAATTGGTTCCTGGATGAATGAGTATGATTGGAAATAACTGAAATACAATGGTAGCAGACCTCTACTGGATGGCTTGTAATGACTGGACCATCACCTCGCATTGATTCACCCAGGAACCAAGACCTCACCCAGGAACAGAGACAAGACAAGCATTTGAAAGGCAAAAGACCCTGGAGAACCAGCAACTCTCACCATTACAGACACGAGAAACTGCACATCCCTGCATGGAGCACACATGCTCAGTACACCAGGGGCTGACCCTTGCCTGGGCATGCCTCCTGTCACTAGGGTCACACAAGGTCTGC
>JAGPOW010001338.1:70490077-70509434 GCA_030014935.1 Caiman crocodilus
CCTGTCACTAGGGTCACACAAGGTCTGCCCCTATAAAAAGGGGCAGTGAAGACAGACCCAGTGGGATGCCCTCTCCATCTGGACCAGCACCATGCCACATCACCTATCCACCCAGAGGTCCTGCCAGCAACCCCCTTCTGGACAACATGTACTGGACAAGGACTCTTTTCCAGCCTGGATAGGTAGAAATGACCTGCTCACCTTCTCCTACAATTTGGACTCTCTCTCTCTCTGTCTCTCTCTCCTCCTGGACTTCAGTGGACTTCAGCCCCTGCCCCAAGCCTCTTTAACCCCTGCTGCCATTGTGTGTGGCTGTGTGGGTGTGGATACAAGGGAACCAATTTGACATTGTGTCACCATCTCCCCTGTTCAATAAAACCACTGTCATTTGCTGCCCTGCTGCCTGCTGCTTTTCCTGTGATTTTCTGCTGTTTGTCTCTCTGTTTTCAGGCTTCCCCTACACCTTCTGTAATCCTTCACCACCTCCCCCCCGCAGCTTCCCAGCTCCTATTAGCTGTCTTGTAGTTTGCTCCAGCTTCCAGCACCTACTTCCACTCCCTGCAACTTACCTATCTGCCCCAAAGCCATCCTGTGGCTCGCCACACCCAGAGCCCCTCTTTTAAAACTCACACTTTCCCTTGGTCCCATTTTTCCCTCTTGATACCCACCTCTTCAGCTCCCCCATAGTTCTGGCTCCAGTCCCAGACTCTGTGCCAGCATGCTTCCCTGTTCTGCAGACTTTGGGAGTTGTCTTTTAAGCAATTAAGATCAATTAACCTAAAGTTACCCCCAAGCCTCAGTTCTTCAGCCTAGGCCCCATAGTTTACCGGTTCTAATCCCGGTCCTGGTAACTTTAACTCCCTACACTTCTACTTTCTTACCTTAACCTTTCCCCAGGTATCCCAAGTACACCAAGCTCATACATACATACACATCACAACAGCTAACTTAGGAACTCTACTGTGTGTATGTATAGGTGGGTGGTACGTGTGTGAATTAGTGAATACACATAAATATACATATATAGATATTAATGTGTGTGTGTGTGTGTGTGTGTGGTATATGAATTAGTAATCCACATATGCATATTGAATGTGCAGGTGCTGGTAACTGGTAACTAATTCTGTCTAAATTTGGTGTGTGTAGCGTGTATGGGCTTAAACTTGTGATAGGTGTACATGAACCTAGACTGGTTATTTTGAACATGTGTGTATCTGAGTTGCTAGTGTGAGAGTGTGTGTGTGTGTGTGTGTGTGTGAATAATGGCATTGTGTGCATGATATACAAATTAGTGATCGGTGTCTAACTTTTGGGGTGTATAGTGTATGTGCTTGAATTGGTGATAAGTATGCATGTGCCTAGGCTGGCTTGGATGTGTATGTGCCTGAGCTGGGAAAGAGTGTATGTGTGTGTGTGTGTGTGTGTGTGCGTGCGCACGCACCTAGTTGATTTGTGTGTGTTTTGCATATGTGCAACTGTGTCATACCCTCGTGTCTAACAGCACAATATTGAGATCCTGAGATTTGGCCTGACCCCCCAGGGCAACACATAGATTTGTACACATCTAGCTTTTCTAAATAGACCCTACCCTGTCCTTTCACAAATGAGGGCTGATCACCTCTTGCTGAGACTGTGATATCCAATGCAGTAGTCTGAGAGGTAACCTTGCCTCTGAAGACTGAGGTAAAAAGGCATTTAGCACTTCATCCATTTCCTCATCATCTGTCACTAGGTTGCCTCCCTCATTCAGTAAGGGAGCCATACTTTCCCTGACCTTCCTCTTGTTGTTAACATATTTGTTGAAACCCTTCATGCCTATTGATAGCTGCAGCTCCATTTGTGCTTTGGCCTTCCTGATTTCATCTCTGCATGGCCAGACAATAGTCTTATACTCCTTCCTAGTTGTCTGTCCAAGTTTCCATTTCTTGTAAGCTTCCTTTTTGTGTTTAATCTCACTGAAGAGTTCTCCGCTAAGCCAAGCTGGTTGTCTGTCATATTTGCTATTCTTCCTGCACATCAGCATGGTTTGTTCCTGTGCCCTCAAAAGTGAGATTTGTGCAAAATACAACCAGCTCTCCTGAACTCCTTTCCCTCTCAGACTCACCTCCCAAGAGATCATGCCCATCAGTTCCTTGAGGGAGTCAAAGTCTGATTTGCTGAAGTCCAGTGTCCATACTCTGCTCTTGCCTTTCTTCCTTTTGTTAGGATCCTGAACTTTATCATCTCATGGTCATTGCTGCCCAAATTGCTATTCACTTCTGCACCCCCCAATAATTCTTCCCTATTTGTAAGCAGCAGGTCAAGAAGAGCATGGCCCCTAGTTGTTCTTCTCTCCAATGCTTGCAGCACAAAATTGTTCTCGATTGCTGTTCAAAAACTTCCTAGACTTCCTGTGCACTGCTGTCCCCTGGCCCAGTACTAGCACCCAGGGGGACCCTAAAGCTTCCCTTGGTGGTGACAGAGGCCCATTGCCAGGAAAAGGAAGCAGTTTGCTGCCATTAGCAGAAAATCTGTTCCTGCTTCTCTGCATGTGTAGATGCTTGCCCAGGAGCATTTACTCATGGGTAGTTTACTCATGAGTAAACTGATCCCAGATCAAATGCATGTGCAGATGCACTGACTCTGTCTCTTACTTCCTACCATCTTCTTTTCCTCTGCAGGTCTGGCTTATTCCTTCTGCTTATTTCTTCCTTTTCCCTTCAATCACTGTTTCATTCCTCATTTCTCCCTCCTGACCTCTTTTCCTCTTGTTCTTCCTGCTGCATGGACTCTTCCCTTGTTGTTTTCTTCAAAAAAGCCTCCTCCAAAACTACCTCTCTCACTGCACCTTTCTTTCCTACTTTCTTTTGTTCCCTCTTCCCCAATTTCATCCAACCTCCATCAGAATCCAATCTTCATTTCCACTCTTCAATTCACGTCTCACTTCTAGGTCCATTTTCTCTTCCATAACTATCACTCTCTTCTCCAAGATTGTTCTGGGCTCCAAGAACTCATCCTCCTTCTCCAAGCCAATGTTCTGACACTGCTACCTAGATTGATGCACCAGGGGGATAAACCTGGTCTCTGCCTAACCACTACACTTTACCTTACCCAAAGATAGCCAAGAAGCTATGCTGCTAAAGGAAACCTACCACAGAAATAGGTTAGCGCAGCTTATCTGAACAAGACATGCGGTATTGCCCATTAAACATTCACCCTTCACTGCCAGTTCTTTTTTGGGATCATGGTAAGCCACCACACTGCATGATGTTTTACTTCTTCTTTACTTGCAAAGCTGAGTTGTGCCTTTCTTTCCCATTTCCAGTGACTCCTGTTTCTTCACCAGCCTTAAATGTTTGGTAAATGTGACCAAACAGGACCCCAAACAGTTCACCCAAAATCCCCATGTCTTCCCTTCTCTCAGCCTGCCACATATGATATGATTAGTGTGACCCCAACCTCCACAAAGTGAAGCCAGACTAGGTTTCCCAGCACTTCATTTGCACATACATTTTTGGAGCAACCCAGGATTTATGACTAGAACACTTGGTTCTAGTCATGAGTGGGTGCTAATTAGCACACAGATCCTTTGGGGGGGGTGTCTAGAGTACACATACATAGGCTTCACCCAAACAAGTGCAGCCATACAGTATGTGGCACCACAGACACATCTGCGGTGCCACATACCACTCATTCAGCTCTTCCCCATGCTGCAAGAGAGCAGTGCAGTGGAGGGGGGGATTGACCCCTGGATATCCTACACAACCCCCCTGACACACACACATACACACACACACACAAAAGCAGAGCAGCACTCACAGGAACATCATGCACTGATCAAAAATGGAGCCTGGCCAGCCAAAGCATGGCTTTGAGACTCGCAGAACCTCAGGTAAGGCTTCTGGGGCCAGCCCAGTGCTTGCCCCAGCCTTCTTTACCCCACCCAGGGTAATCTGCTGCATGCCACAGGGCACATGGCACAAGCATTCCCCTGGAATAGCTAGCAGTGGCACAAGATGTGCCACTGCTAGTTGTGCCCAAAGAAACAAACAACCACGCTCAGGTGAATGTGTAAATACTGAGCAGTGCTAAGCTGTAGGGTCACCATGGCTTGCAATGCTGTTGTTTCTGGTGGGGCGCAGCCCGATGAACTATGTGGTAAATCACAAGCCTTTGGCTTTGGATTAATATCTTCAAAGAGGAGATGATGGTAGTATGTGGACATTGCTCAAAAGTGTGTTTATGGAGTATCTATGCTAAAATATGCAGAAGTTTCAAAACAAGGTAAAATGCATCAATACTGGATGAACTTGACTACTGCCATGGTATATTAGTCAAAGGGCTGGATGAGTCTCAGTAATCCCTCTGTGGCATCAGGGACCCAAGCTCCAGGCAAGCAGCAGACCTCCTGAGATAACAGGTTAGGCTGGCAGATGGATGCTTCTGTCCCCTGCAGAAGAGAGTCTTCAACAACTACCACCCATCACTTCTTCTGGGTGCCAGTGATCTTGATCCTTCTCCACCTTGGGGAGGCCTGTCCTGTCCTCCTTCACCTCTCTGTTGCTAGGGCTCCATATCTGTTCTCCTGGTGAACTGCTGCAGGTAGAGATTTCTGCTTGCTGCCAGACGTCACAAAAAACGTGACGTTTTCTGGAAATCTATGTCCTCTCCCTTCTCTAGTACTGCCTTTGGCAGTCCTTTCTCCACAGTTCTGAATACCTCAATCCCTTGGATAAACCATGTCCAAAATTATAAAGATATACGTAGACAGTATAACATGATCTCTACAGCAATAAAAGCAACATCAATGGATAGAGCATAGCATGGGTTTCCAACGTGACCACAAATTCCCTATTAATACAACAAAACACGGGAAAACATTCATGACACTCTAAAAACCTCCAGAAAACAACACGACAGCCTTCACCTACCTGAAGGGTAGTTACAAACAGGATGGAGCGGAAGCTGGTAGAACAAGGAGCAATGGTCTCAAGTTGCAGCAGGGGAAGTTTAGGATATTAGTAGTAAAAACTGTCTTACTAGGAGGGTAGTAAAACACTGCAACAGGTTACCCAGAGAGGTTGTAGAATCTCCATCCTTGGAGATTGGGGTTGGACTAGACGACTTCCTAAGGCCCCTAATTTTCTATGGTTTTATAATTCTATGAACTGGTTTTATGATTCTATGAACTAAGTGCATGGGTATTATATGCAAATTGCTACAGCCATGTTCAATTTCAAGGTCATTGGGTGCATCTACATATGCAATTAATGCAATTGAATTTATACTCTGTCTCAATTTAAGCCAGCATAAACTAATCACAATGTCACCATCTACCCATGTATTTAAGAACAGTAATTTACTAAGATTGCTACATACCACTTGTATCTGATGGGACTATGAAAGAGCACAGGAAATTAGTTCCCTGTGCCCTAATTGTTGCACCTATGTTGATGGTGAAACTCAGGAAGCCACATTACTGCTTTGTTTTCACTTCCATGCACTTAGAGAGAGCAGGGTTTGACAGTAGGAAGTGAGAAAAGGGGCACTAGAGGAAAAAGTTGGAGGAAAGGAAAGCTACTCGATCTCCCCAGATTTATTTTTCATGCTGTAGCAGTAGAAGGGGGACAAATACAAGGCAAATCTCCAATAAATAGATTGTATACCTCAAAAAATATAACAAATTTCTACCTGTTGCGTATTTGAAGCTAATTATTAGGGGTTTGTCTTATAATCTTCTATTTGAGTAAATATGGTAGCAGCATCAATGACAAATGGAAACTGGGAAAAAAAAGCATGGCAGCAAGGTAGTCACAACCTTGAGGTCTGATGCTAACTCGTCATGTTTGCTCAGTTCCTGTGGCTGTGCTCTCACAAAGTTGCTGTGAGTGTGAGTATTTGGAGAAATAAACTAGAAAGAACATAGTATCAAATGAGAACTTTCTCCATTCAGTTGCTCAGAATGCTTCCATGATTTGATTAAAATTAAGAACTTTTCACCGTCAAGGTGTGGACTATATTTGCAATAACATACATGAAGAGGTTGGTATTATGTACAGGGAAGAATTCAAATCTGTAACTGATATAACACTAGTATCAAGGCATGTGGAATATAGCCTCTTTTCAGGAGCTGATGTAATTTATTGAATGATACACCTAATAAAGTTTCAGGAGTTATAGGAGGACTTTTTAAAAACAAAAAATCTGCATGACATATGGAGCTATGTATTTAGTTCCAGGAATGCTGTAGAAGTAATTTTCAGACAATCATTTCTTTTAGTCTTTCCCTCAGCACTGCAGAATCCATCCTGTTGTACTTTTTCTGCGGTCCTGAGTTTCAAGAACATTTTTTTTTTTTTGTTCTTCACATATTTTTCCCACTGTATTTTTGCTGGGTTGTGTTTATACTTGCATATTTTAGTGGTAGTTTATTGATGTGTTAACATAAAATGAGCAAGGAAAAAAACATAAAACTGCAAAAAAAACCCAACCCTGTAATACAGACAGTAATCTTTCTTCACTAAAACATACCTAATAATTTGAAACACTGGAACCTTCTTGCTTCTCTAAAAGGAACTTCAGAACCCAGTAGTTATGCAGAGTTGTGAGTAAGTATGTGATGGGATATGGGATATGTTCATTTCTTGATAGAAATGCAAGCAAGATTCACACTATTGCTGGAGTAGTTTCTTTGGCTACTTATGCATTCCACAAGAAGGCCAACTCAGCAGCAGATCTTTTGGCTACATCCTGCCTTCAAGCAACCTCTTCCCTGCCCTTTTGACCACCATGCCTTCATGTTACACTGCACATAATGGTACACACCTGAGATCTACACTGCACAGGGAATGCATTTCCTCTTCACAGCTTTCCTCAAAACTAATGGTCCCGCAAACCAAATGCAGGTTGGTTTCCTATAATGAAGCCCACTACTCTGAAGAATAAAAATGTGAACTTTCCCCTAGCTGTTTAAAAAGATAGACGTGACCTTGCCAACTACTCATTTACCAAGCCTAAAGAGAATGCCTCTCTATATGCCAACCATCTATTTTAGCTATGTAGTACATATAGGGAATTAACTGTATTCTCCCTGTTCCTAAAAGTAATCTTTTTTTTTTTTTAATTAAACCATCTTCCATTTGTGATCCCCAGTGATGCATTTAAACTTGTCATAATTTTGTCAGTATGACTGAATCCTTGTAGTACCATTGTATAATATAGAGGTCTTGATTTGCAGTCTAGACTTCATACACTTTTCTTTTTGAGTCTATTGTTTTTTAAGTAATAGTTTTCTGCTGGCACAACTTAGGTAATTTAGATGTCTAAGTGCTTAATTTGTAAGCTTAGTCAGATAGCTACATTTTTATCAGGTCTAGGAAGTCAAGAAGAGCTGCTCCATCTATAGAATTATCTGATAAAAGGTCTGCAACGATAACATTTTTCTACTCCCCTATCCTTGTGAGGTTTTACATTCTACTTGTGCTGTCTCTTTCTCTTCTCCATCTTCCTTCCATGTAGATCATGTTATAAAATGTCAAACACATTACAAATATTAAGGAGGATCCCCAAGATTGCATTATTCATTGTAAAGAGAATGGTTTTAGTAGTATATAAATGGTGCCTACCACATTTTGCCACACCTGGTCTATGTTCACATAGCTTACTTTAAGCTGCATGAATGTAGATCAGGAATGATGCACGCAGCCTCTTGCCACTCCCAGCAGTCACATACAAACCCATGTAGGCAAATTGTGGGGGTGGGGAGGAGTGGGTGGGAATGGGAGGTTACCCCGATCTCGATCTAAGTTAGTGCACCACCCCTAAGTGATTAGATTGGGTGTGCCATTTTTGGGGAGCTTTCAGCCCTCCAAACTCTTGTATGATTCGGAATTTAGATCAATCTAACCCTGCTTAGGTCAATCAATCTAAATGTAATGCCTGTACATACCCACACTTTCCACCCTAGGTATAAACAAATAACTTTCATGAAAATAGATGGGTCTGGCAATTTTGTTTTTGTTCAAATCTTTATAACAAACCTACAATTCTAAAGGTTGGCACAGTCTAAAAAGGCTGTTTCTGGGCATGTCTACACATGCAATTAATGTGAAGGAATAAACTCTGGAGTTTACTGCTGTTTAAACATACACCTGAAAGCATAGCATATTGAGCCAGGTTGGAGCAGCCCTGGCTGGCAGAGAACCCAGAAGTAATGCCCCCCCCCCCCAGCTTGGGGACTCTTTGCTGCTCTGAAATCCCTCCTTTTATATCCTTTCCCTCCTCTGATGACTCTTCACCTCTGGGTTTCAGTGATTGGTGTCCCTGTGGTTGTCATACTGTCCACATTCTGTCCTGTCAGCACATTCCTTTGTTCCAACAAATTCATCATATGCACACATCTTAATTTGATCATTTACCCATGTCTCCTAATTTGGTCTGTCCACCAAAACCAGGAACCCCAGGGACTTAGCAGTTGGGTACTGTGACCTAATGACACCTTATCTCATGTTATGGAACAGTAGGGTACATGTCTTCAATTTCCCAGCCTATGTGTCTGCTGGCTTCAGATACAGTGGGCCTTGAAGGAAACTTTGTCACAAACAGGCTTTTAGAAATCAATTAACCCTTGCCTTTCCCCTGGACCATTGTTCTAATGTAATTCTTCTATCTGGACTGAGACATTTTTCTTTGAACCACTTCTTCCACCACTGCAGACCATTGTAACGGGTTTGTGTGTATCTATCTTCTTTCTCTCTCAGCCCTCCCCTTCCCCCTTTCCCTTACCCCCAGGCTTAGTTGGCTAACATTGTATCTCCTGTAACCTAGTTGTGTTGCCTTCCTCATCCCCATCCCTTTACTGTTAGTCCTTCACTCAGGTGATCTGTATTTCCCTACCGGCTTTGTCATCTTTTTTGGATTCACAATCCTAAACATCTACTAATAAAAGTCAATCTACTTTACCTACAACCAGTTCCCAAAAGCAAACCTCTAAATATAATTTTCTAGCCATCAGTACTATCCTGCTCCATAATAAATTAGTTTACTCCAGCCTAATAGGGAGGTAGATGTAGATGCTGAGACATTTACCGTGCACCTTATTAGTCTACTGCTTAGTAAATATTTCAAGTAGATGTGCCCTCTCTGTTACACTTTAACTTTGAGACTCCATTCAGTAGTTCAGTCAGCTGAAGGAAGATTCCACCTTTCACAGTTCTAATAACATATACCAGAAGGCCAAGCTGTTACTGAATCATAAAAAGCACTCTTGTATTTTGGAGACCAAATGACAAAATTAACATCTTTTCCTTATGGCTGAGATAAACATTTGATGCCCTGTGAAACCAGTCTTCTTTATACAAACACATGTTTACACATACATAGTTTGTCACTACTGACTTTGATAACATGCTAAGATTAGGGCCCAGTTTTTCATGTAGCCAGCAACCAGCTTCCTTATATTCTACAGTGACGTAGAAGGTCAAGTATTGTAGATTCGAATTAATACAAAAAACCTATTTCAGGGCCACAGTTCAGAGCTCTCTGTTATTAAAATGTCAAAAAGATGCTGACTTCAAAAGTCTTTCAGAAACATTTGGAAGTTAATATTGTTAATACAAGTTCTCTTGTCATATAGAGATCATTATGCTGGTACTTAATTTATATAATGAAAAGTTTAGAGAAAACAATATTAATAGAACTTCCTTATTTACTTCTCTGTAACTTCCTTCTATAGGTAAGAATAGACTAACATTGTACCAATAAGCAGGTACTAAAACAATAAATGGTGGACAGATCACAGCACATATTTACTAGGTCAAACACTTGGGTAGTTTTTGAAGTAATATTGTGCATGATTTAATAAAGTGATCTTAATATACTGTTACAGTGTTCATCATAACAAGAGCTGAAATCATTGTCAGTGAATCGTTCAGACTTCTGCTAAGAGTGATTTTAAATCAACATACTCTAAAGTAGATTTAAGAAAAAACAGGTACCAGTCATTATTTATGCATATTTCTATAGTGTCTTTTTTAAATTGTTTCACACCACGGTAGTTAAGCTGTCCATAGGCTGTCATGTTACATACCACACTAAGGACAAATTTTATTTCACCTGATAAAAGAAAAATGTGCATTTTCCTACCAACTTTAACTAAGAGTGTAGTTAAATGTTACTGTTCAAACATGTTGAATGCTCTTAAGATGGGAGTGGCCACATGTTAAACCAGGAAAAATGAGTTAAGTAGCCTCTGAGCCTTACAAAGATACTCCTCGTCAGGCAAGGATTATCTTCAGCTGGTGGTAGGCAGCCCATGTTACAGTAATATCCATTGGCTCCATGAAGCTAATACTAGCAATCTTCAGTCCTCCAGTATCCCAGGAAGCACTACTCCCAGACTCTTATGCCTGGACGGCAGGCTGGTACATTCAGGCAGCCACAGCTGAGTTGGGAGTGGGAAAAAGAGAAAGGGAGGGAAAGAGAGGATGAGAGGAGAGGTGAGGTGGAAGGCAAGGAAGAGGGGTAGGAGGGAAGGGGGACGGGAACAAGGAGAAGGGAAAGCAGGGTGGGTAGGCTCCTGTGTCCCCGGATCAAGTCTGTACTACCCCTGAACAACCAGATAGGACCCCACCAGGCCCTGCACACCTGTATCTAGCCCTGGGGCCCCTCCAGGCCTGAATCCAGCCATGCCACCTCTCTGCCCCATGGGGAAGCTGCGGTGGGAGGGTAAGGGGGTGGATGAGTGGACAGCTGTATAGGTGCCGTAGGCCTGACCCTGTAGTGCAGAGCAGAAGAGCCTATACTGTTCTTAGGGAGCCAGAGAGCCAGGCAGGCACAGAGCAGACTTGGCAACCTCTAGCCATACCACTGTTCACCTTCCCTCTGGTCAGAGCTGTGCACATTAGACAGGGTATTTACCCATAATGTGCAACTGCTCAAAGCACGCGCTGATTTTAACACTGACTAACATTCCTTAGATTTAGCAGGCGCTAAATGTAAGATGGAGCTACAGACTAAATTGTAGGAGCGATTCTCTTAGCTCTAAGTTCCACCATTGCAGACATGATATCATCCTCCAAAGGCACGCAGACATCTCCAGGGAGGGGAACAGAATCACAGCTATACTTTTGGCAGGTAACTCAGAGTTGGCCACAACTCTGAATTAATTCACTTAACTTTGGGCACGTGTCAGGTGAATAGAATTGCATTCTGTATATCTTGCTTGAACAATGCGTTTAAAATGAAGCTCTATCTTGCCACCTTTTTCTTGCATCAAAGGAAAATAATTTACAGCTTACTCAGACATCATTTGTCTTCATTAGTATACTTTAACTTTTGATTTTATTTTACAGCAAAACCCAATTGGAAAAGTCAATTTTTAACAATTATTTTGGGTGCGTTTTTTCAAAATGGCTAGGCATTTTTGAGTGATATCTTTCACTGGATCTGATACGTATAGTTAGGAGAGCTGCTGGACAAGCTTTTGAACATCAGGCGCCCTTCCTCAGGTCATTACGGCAACAACACTCCAAAACTATCTTTTTCATAATTAAATTACTTCTTTTGATAATGATTTCTAATTTAAGATAAAATGATTGCTATGAAATCATTGATATGAAATTGAAAAATGCATTGATTATATTACAGGGGTTTAGGTTGTAGCCGTGTTGGTCTAAGGACATAGGCATACCTTGGGTGAATTTGATATCTTTATTAGACCCGCCCAAATGGTTGGAGAATAGTTATTAAGCAAGGTTTCCGGTTCAAAAACCCTTCATCAGGCTAAGGAAGTGCACACACCAACTGCTGAAGCTTCCTTGGATTGAAACTGGCTTAAAATGTAGAGTATGCTATCAGCACGCCCTTTAAAAAATACAGTGCTTTTGCAGAGGCTCAAAAATTCATAGTTATGCTTTGTCCTGTACAATATCTGAAAATTCTTTATTTGAGACTAATATTAAGTGATTCATTAAAGATCTCATTAGGGCTAGATATTGTGATGTGAAGACCTAAATTGACTTCTATTGATTTCATAGACAATCTGGGTTGGATTCAAAGAACTGAAATGGCATGTTATGAAAATAAGCATAACTCATTGCTCCATTAAAAGACCGGGTGTACTGTTAAAAGGAATGAACAATGTAGAGGAAAGACCATTTAAATGATACTAAGCATTTGAAAGAATGAAGGAAATGATTTAAAAAAAATGACATTAAAAAAAAATGTGGAAAGGTATGAATGTAAAGATAGAAAAGAAATGAGTGAAGATGTTTAGGCAGGAAGGTGCCAGTAAAATTGTTTGCCCTTTGTTGCAACATCATAAACCTATCCTGTCTCCTTTTTCAATATATTAAGCTCTTCCTCATAGTCTCTTTTCATCTCACTAATTCTAGTTCCCTCCCTAGAAAGTCATTCAAATGTTTATTACCCTTAAAATGCAAAAGTTCTGCAATTACTACTAATTTTCTCATGCTTAGCTTAGTACTCCCTTGCTCTTCTGTTACTTGTACAACAGGTAGGGGGCATATAACATTTTATAGAGAAAATCAGACCTATCGCTGTTTACAGTAGCACTAGTACTGTCAGATAATGTGTCCCATAAACCCAGATGTAGATTAGAGTCATTCCCATTAAAAGATCCTGCAAATAAAGCCTACACAGAAAATTAAAGTGACCCTTTAATGTTCTAAAAAAGAGGCTCAATGCAACTTCAGAATGTCATTTGGGAAGCCTGTAAGGCATATATCATATTAGGGATAAGACGTTGGCAAAAATTGCAAATAGGTGAAGAAGTGAGGAACCACAAATGGATGAGTCAGAGATAACCTGCACCAACCTGTACTAGCATCTGCTAACCTCTAAAACTGGAGTACCATGAGACAATTTATTAGGAAAATTACCACAAGCTAATAAACCATCTGCTTAATGGGAAGACTAACTGGGGTCTTTTCCCACTTAAAACAAAAGCATTATGAACAAGGTGAAAAAGCAAGAAAGCTACAGGCAGCAAGCCTAAATGCATAAAAGGTACAAATAACCAATTTAATAATGTAACAAGTAAACACAATTTACAACCCACTGGAAAAAGCCAATGAATTCCACAGGTTTTATAGAGGGAGCTCTGTACCTAACTGTAATCTTCAATATTACAACAATATCAGTAATCTTACAACCCTTGGAGAAGAATGAGTTGTCAACGTTAATGAACACTGAAAAATATGAAATAGAGGGACCTGTCTCCTTTGAAGAAATAAATAGGCCATTAAGTCATTAAGTATAGATGGCAACACCTGGAGAAGATGGTGTGACTGTGGAGCTTTATAAACTATTCAGTGATCAACTAATTCGGGTCCTAAAAGCAGTATTTCAGGAGGCTGAAGAGAAAACACACTTAAAAATGCTTAACACAAAAAGGCCACGGTTGTGCGTAGCTTGATCTGTCACTCCGCTTAGTGTAAGACCCTAACATTGACCTAAATATTTGTGCACACTATGTGGAAAAGCACTGAGGTAGATTTGTTCAAAACAATGAACATATGATGAGTAGGTTTTAAACATAGGAAATACTGACCCCTAGAATAGAAAGTTTATTAACTCAAACACAAGGAGTTAATATAGTTCAATATACACTAATGAGAGGCAAAGATGAGGACTGATTGAGTGGAATGGGCATGTCTGGGCCTAATATTATGACACTGACTTAGAGTTGATCAAATGCATTTATATTATCATGAATAACCCAGATAATCTACCACATTTACCCAACTACAAGGCAATCGTGAATGTAAGATGACCACCCAATATTAGATTCTATACACGAAAAAATTATAAAATAATTACAATTTTCCATGTACAGAATTTAATTATCGAAAGTTCATCTTAAATTTGTCCCCTCCCACTACTGCAGATGATGGGGCACAGGTGATGAGAGGGGCAATAACAGTGCAGGTGGTGGCGGTAAACAGTGGGGGAGCCGGTAAGTGGGCACATGGTAGGGTCAGCAGTAATGGAGCAGGCAGTGGGGAGTAATAGGGGACAGGTAGTAGGGGGCAGACAGTGACAGAAGCAGACAGCTTGCCCCTTACCACCTGTTCCCCCCACTTACCTCCTATTCTGCTTGCCCCCCACCCCCAGCCTCATGTCCCTGCCTCCTTTCATCCCATCCTCCCTCTCCCTCTGCCCGTTTGTTACTAAAACAAAAGGTATTTTTAATTGGTTTGTTTGTCTGCTTTCAGTTTTGAATAAGGAAGGGATCCCAATTTAGTAGTTGGTTTTATCTGAAGACAAATTTCAAAGCAGAAAGAGACCACCCCCATTCTTACCTTTTCTTCACACTTGCAGGCTTCATCCATGTTGTAGCCTGGGGCACAGAGCATGGCTCTAGCCCTGTAGCACCAGGATAGCCAGCCCTGCTGTTGCACGGCCAGGTGAAGCACGTGCTCCGTGCTGCAGGCTACAGTGCCTGCTGGTGCAGAGCAAAGGTAAGGAGGAGTGTGGCAGAGGAGAAGAAAGGGGAGAAACAGTACCTGGGGGAGACTGGAGGTGGCAGGCTGTCGGGTAGGTGTGGTGGGGCATGCAGAGGGAGGCAGGCAGCAGCTGTGGCTCTGGCTCCAGCTCCAACTCCAACCCCAGGCTTGGGGTTGGAGCCACAGCAGCTACCTGCTGGCCTCGTCCCTTCCACTCCCCAGGTACTGCCTTGTGCTTGAAGGCAAGATGAGGGGCTTTCTTCCAATGTTAAAAGTGGGGGGAAGGAGTGTGGGGAAGGAATCCCATCTCCTAATCAAGTCAATATGGCATTTTGTCCAAACAGAACTTACGCTATTCCTTTACACCGTTCCTTTCCCTTCATGAATCTGGTGAGCGGCACTGTATTTGCCTATACTAACTATTACACAATATCAAACACAGACATATAGACAGTTTTCAGTGTTTCTTCTAGTAAAAGTTTTCTTACATGTGCAAAATGCTATCCAATGACATTTAGAGCATGTCCTCATAAGCAGGAATGGGCATTTCCCATAGGACAAAGAGCAGTGCCACGTATTTGTGCCACTGCTATTTTTCCCTGGGCATGCTTCCGCACGTGCGCTCTGGCACATGGCAAATTGCTATGTGTGGGCTGGGGGAGCTGGGGCCAGCACCTGGTTTGGCCCCAGCAGCTTTAGCTAGGGTCCTGTGGGCCTTCCTGGGGCTGCAGCTGTGGCAATCCAGGCACACCGAGCCTGGCTGGCAGCCGGAGCATGGCTATAGTCAGCCAGGCTCGTTTCAGACAGTACCTGTGGCAGCCATGTGTGCTGCCCTACTCTTTTGTGGTGTAGGTTTTTTTGTCATCAGGATCACAAATTAGGAGCGTGGTGAACATGTGTACATGCAGGATGTGAGGTTTGCAGCGCTGCAGAAGGGGTTTGCCACGGTGCAAACCATACATGGTCGCTCGTGGGGATGTGCCCTTAGTTTGCATGACTTTCTGCTCTTCTGAAAGTAGATTTGCTACTTTGCTGCTAATTCCTCTTTTCTCAAAAATTATACTAAAAAATCATACTGAGGTAGATATACCAATGGATATCTTATAGGTAGTCACCTATGTGATCTAAGAGCCATTAAAGCATGAGTTCAGTGTCTACAAGTCACTATTATCTCATCCGTATCTATGGCTACCTCAATGATTTGAGCCAAAATATGCTTTAAACACAGATAGTTTAATTTTATATGTCTCTTATTCTAATAGTTGTTAGTATGAATTCATGCAGATCTACTGTCTGGCCTAAAGTGTGTGATATGGACTTTGCTACAAACTTTTTTTGTCTTGGCCTAGCAAAGTATTCGTGACTCAAACTTAATTCAGCATAACTTTGTTCATTTCAAAACGTCTATTGATATACTTTAAATTATATTTTAAAGAGTTTATTGAAATATCAGACTCTCTTTCTGCTTTGAAATTTGTCTTCAGATAAAAACAACTGCCACATTGGGATCTCTTCCTTATTCAAAAACTGAAGAGAGACAAATAAATCAATTTAAGAATGTCTTTTGTTTCAGTGAAAAATAGGCGTACATATGTAGTTTCCATTTTATTGAGTCTGATGCTCTCTCCCACTTAGAAAAAAAATCTACAGCGTGCTAGTACATTGACCCAAAATATTACTGCTTATGAACTAATTACCACAGTGTTCTCCACAATTATTGTAAAGTACTATGCTATCTCACAAGAGTTTCCCTCTCTTTAAATTAAAGGTTTCAGAGCAACTCCTGGGAGCGAAGGCAAATTTCTGCCATTCCTCTGCAATATAGGAAGACAGACCTCTTCCCCTCTTGATAATTTAGTGAGTTGCTATTTTACATAGATTTGACAATTTTATTGAATTTTCGTTTAGATAAGTTAACTGAAGAAAAGACACCAATGGAGCCAAGTCAAATTCAGCATAACTCTTTGTTAAAGCGCATTCATACTGATAAACTATTAACTTATCACTTCAGAACAGTTTACCTATGGCTTTTCCCTCTCCTTGTATATTTACCAACTTACTTGGAGATTATGTGGGAACATTTCCATGTCTTATTCACAGGAGGAGAATATACTGTAGCAATTTCCGTATCTAATGATTGCAGTAGATGTACAATTATTATGCCCTCCATTCCAAAGCTTCCCTCTGGCATTTTTAAAACCCGCTGTCACTAGTAACCAAAAATCTCTTATGCATTACTGCAAAAGAGCAATGAGAAGCCAGGAAAACCAAGCTAGCTTTTAAAATGCTCCTACAAAGTAAAACAAAGCACTGAGGATAACAACAAAGAGATGCGAATCCAAGCCTCATTAATAGCTAAATAATCTTTGTCATAGAGGTATTTAGGAGTCTGTATGAACAATGGGGTCCCTTTTTCAAAGAGCTATTTTAAGAGAGTTTAATTAAAAAGCTGGCTGACATGCTCTACTTTGAATAAAGCTTTGACTCACTTCAGCTCCAGTAGTCTGACATTCATTTGTAGCACAACTTTGTATAGAAAGTTGGTTCCAGATGTCACAGTGAAAGTACATCATTCTTTTGCTAATGCAGAGAGGAGGGAAGAGGAGAGAAAATTTTCAGACCAAAGTCCTTTCCAATGCAACTTTATTGCCCTTTCATATGAAATTGCAGCAGAAGGCCAGTATCCCAAGCTCAGCTACTCCAGAACTGAAGAGAAGGAAGAAAAGTAAAAACCCTCTCAACACTGAAATATCTCCTGCCTGCACAGATAATTCTGTCTCATTTCTTCTTTACTTTCCCCACCACTTTGCCTTATGGCTGCCTATCAGGCTTATAGGTCTAAGTGCACTGGTATCTGTTTTCTTGCTTGTTAGATGCAGATTGCTATTTTCGAAAAGGAAAGGGAATGACTACATCTAACACAGACAAGGTTCTTTGGGTAAATCTGATATCTTTTATTAGACCAACTCGGATACTTGTCTGCCTATGTTCTTAGACCAACACAACTATGACCTACACCCCACCACAATTAAAGTAATCTTGAGGTTCAAGCAATTCTGCCTTTGTGAGAAGGTAGCCGTTCTTTAATGCACTAATAGCTGTGCACCTTCGGAGTTCAGGGCTCCACTGCGTACGCTCGTTTTGACAACGGAAACTGCCAGCAAAAGGTAAAGTAACAACAGCACTGCAGATTACAGCACTGTTTATAGGACAACTGAAATTCTTGTAAGAGCAGAATAAAGATAAAAGCAGCAGGGTATCAAACAGGCAGCCCCTTACTGCCTCACAATTTTCACTTACTTCATAGAGCTTATTAGAGACAATGAGAGAGAACAAAAACAAAGAGAAAAAGAAGTGTGTCTGTCATAACTGTCTACAAATTCATGAAGACAAGGTGTCTTTTCCCCCCCAAGCACTGGCAAAGGATGGCATTGTCTTAATTAAATTTCACACATGTATCTAAAGTTCAAATCTGTCGTGTTTTTGCATTGTAAATGTTCCCCACTTCCTCTTCCCACCCCACAACACACACATTTCAAAGCTTTTCCAAGTTTGCCAAATTGTCCTTTTGGCCTCTAAAAGTATGCTGAACTAGTATCTCCTGATGAGAATGACATTTTAGTAATGACATGGTAAGCTCATTGCTTGTTTACTGTCGTTTCTGAGTCTCCTAGGAATCTGGAAAAGGGAACATCATAATTTTTGTACTGATTAAAGGGGTCTTTTGAGCTTTTCCAGTCATTTCGTTTCCTATGAAACAGGCTAAAAGTTATCCAAAATGGCACTGTCATGAATGCCCTTTTTTTCCATTCTGTCCCAACCCCAAAAGATAAAATTCTGTGAAATAACACATTGAGCCACTATGTACCATTCACAAAGAAAAAGACTCAAAGACTATTTTTTCTACTCATTACACATGGTTCGCCCATCTTTGTTTATGAGGGACAGATTCTTTAACTTTCAGAAAAAAAATATTTTCCACTTGTCACTCTCCCTCTAAAATATTCTTCCAATGCAGTGTGTTAAAAGGCAGTTCACACTACCTATCCCCTTAATCTGTATAGTCTTGTCAGGTTTCTACAACAGGTAAAAGTACAACTCTATGAAATCCTATTGATTTCAGCCTACAAGCTTGTAAGTCAGTAAGCACTGCTAATATCATTTTTCACTCCTTTCTTCTAGTAAATTCAATTCTGGACTCCTCAGCATTATGGAGATCCAAATGTGTTGATCCACCATGCCAAAATAAAATTCAGAGACAGTTTTATCACTAGAAAAAAGCATGGCAGAACAAACTATTCTGGAAAGCACATGGTTACAATATTTCTGTGCTTTAAATAATTTTTTTGTCTTCCTCATTGGGAAAATGCAGCACAAGAAGCCTGTAACTCAACCCAAAGTAGTTCAACACATCACCTGAAGATCTACAAATAGAAACAACGCACCCTAAATCCTCATCATGTCCTAACCACTATATAATGCTCTCTTCTAGGATGCATTCGTTTTAAATATGTTTTAATCACTGAGTTTGTATCCAGCACATCTTAATATGATCTTCCTACTGCTTCAGCTAGGTAAAAGTATTTATATTCTGACCGAAACCTTTTCTCCAAGAGAGTGTGATGGGAGGAAAATTATGAAGCTCCTTGTAAGAAGCATGAAGCTGGAGAGCCATTGCAATGTTCCAAATGCACCAGAATACGTTCTTCATGACAGATGTTAGAGGCCACATTTTTAGCGTGTAAACTGGCACAAGTAAACTGACATTAATAAAGTTACATTGATTTATGTCTGCTGGGGATCTGGCCTAATAATTTAAGTGGAGAAAAAAGTTTCTATTTCTGTTTTAGTTCTACTTGTTTTTTTCCACACCTGATCTAAGTCTATATTAACGCTTACTTTCAGCTCTTAGC
>JAGPOW010001338.1:70517442-70540160 GCA_030014935.1 Caiman crocodilus
ATGCATGATAATGTGCGGTGAGCTTTGCTGATGATTTCATCACACTAGCAACTCATGTTCATCTCGGAGTCCACTATGACTCCGAGATCCCTTTCCACGTCTGTGCTGCTCAGAGGGTCACTTCTGAGCCAGTAGGTGTGCTGGATGTTTCTGAACCCTAGGTGCAGCAATCTGCATTTGTTCTTGTTGTAGTGCATCCTACTCTGTACTGACCACCTTTCTAACCTGTCCAGGTGTGCCTGCAATTTTTCCCTACCCTCCAGAGCATGCAAGTCAATCCACAATGTAGTATCGTCTGCAAACTTGGACAGAGTACACTTCACACCCACATACATGTTACTAATGAAGACGTAAAATGAAACTAGACTGGTCAGGCATGATCTGCCTGCTACAAATCCATCCTGGTTGCCCTGCTGCATTATTTTTCCCAGTGGACTCCCACAAATAAGATCCTTCATAATCTTTTCAAAGCCCTTTCCAAGGACGGAAGTGAGACTGACTGGCATATAATTACTCAGATCCTCCTTCCTCCCCTTCTTGAAAATAGGAGCCACATTGGCTCTTTTCTAGTCCCTTGGGACCTGACCCAAGTACCAAGAGTGCTCACACAGCTGTGCCAGTGGTCCTGCTATGACACCAGCCAATTCCTTCAGTACTCTTGGATGCAGCTCATCTGGGTCTGCTGACTTGAACAAATCCAGTGCATTCAAGTGACTCTGCACCAAGTCAGCATCGACAGCTGGTGGGCTGGCATCCCTCTGATGCCCATTTAAGAACCCATTAGAAGACTTATCTTGACCCCTGTTCAAGAACACTGAGGCAAAAAAACTCATTGAATAGCTCAGCCTTGTCCCCCACACCGTCTGTCAATAATTGCTCCGTAGGGATCCTATACTGCCATGCGCCGTCCTTTTACTCCCTACATACCTAAAAAAAAGACTTTTTGTTGTCTTTGTGTTGCTAGCCTCAGCTCTGTAGTTGCTTTGGCCTTTCTAAGTGCCTCCCTGCAAGTGCGGGCCAAGTGGGTATACTTCAACTTAGTAGCTTCCCCCTGCTTCCACTGCCTATATGCCATCTTTTTTGCCCTTAGGCTCACCTGGATTTCTCTGTTTAGCCAATGAAGGTTTTTGCTCCTTTCCCCCCTTTTCCCTCATACTGGGATTGCCTCCCTCTGCTCCCAAAGGATCGCTTCCTATAGGAACGACCACCCTTCTTGGACTCCCATCTCGCCAGTACTCCTATCCTGCACTGTGTCATTGACTAGACTCCTGAGCACACTGAAGTTAGCCTTCCTAAAGTCAAGCACTTCCACCCTACTAGTCATCTTACCCCCCTATGCCATATGGAGAATTTGATTGATCGGTGGTCACTGTCCCCAAGGTGACTCCAAATCTGTAGCTCCCTACCAGGTTACCCCCTGTAGCCAACACCAAGTCCAGTAAGGCATTCCCTCTAGCGGGACTGTAGATTTCCTGCATTAGGTGAAGGTTCTGCATGCAGGTTAAGAGCCTACATTAAGAATTCAATAAATACTAAGGAGTCACAGCACAGGTATTTCTGACAATTATGTTTTGTATATTCATCCAAATTCCACATTGACCAAAGTCTCAAGTACTCTTATAGGCTTCCTAAGACTAGCAAAGGACATAGCCAATATAGAATCAGACTCTCACATAGGCCAACTGCACACACAAAATTGGCAGGCAATTGATTTCTGCGCTTAAGAAGTTCCAGGTACTCAGGCAAATTGAAGCTGGGTGTGTGTTCATACAGACATGCACACAAGTACAGATCCTCGTATCATATGTACAAAGTGATGATCTTTGTATCTGTTTTCTTCTACGGATCAGAATATGCACGTTGAATCTTAGAACTAAAATTGAATCTCTTACTGGACTGTTGCTCCAACAAAATCTACTCTCTTGTTTAATTACCTGCATATGCACTTTCGTTACTCCAGCTTAGCTTAAAAATGTTAAAAAATAACTGAAAAAAATAAGCCAGCTAAGCACAGTCTACCATATGTGGTTCTTGCAAAGCTCCCTCTATCAGAGGATATCTACGTTATTTGCAAGCATTAGTAAAACCTCATGATCATCTTGCGAAATAGAAAAGTATCATTTCTCTCATTTTACAGCTGAAAAAAACTCAGATGTTTAGGTTAGGGACAGTCTCTTGGGGAATGTCTACGCTATCAAAGTCAATGCTAGAATGAGCTGTAGCATGGCCCACCATCCCACATGCGCTACATACCACAACAGGTGTAATTTAGTCCCCTAAGTGCACTGCTGGATGCATGCCAACTAAATACACTCAGGATAACAAGTTTATTGGCACACACACACAGTGCTGCTCTCAGTTGCCTACATAAAATCTATTTCTGGGCGCAGCACACATGGGACAGGATTGCCATGCTTCACTAGAGCCTTCCTTAGAGCAGTCTTTTGACAATGTAAACATGCCCTTACCCTGTGCTTGTAGAGTGCCCAGTATCATGGAAAACCAATGTGGTTGGGGCTTCCAGGTAGTAATGTACTGCAAATAATGGGAACAAGGAATCAGAGGTGAAGTGACATGCTTAACATCACTGCAGTAGCTAGGAATGGAATCAAGGTTTCTGACGTTCATTTGTGGGTTTCAGTCAAATGACCATCTCCAGTACACACAGGTAAACCTATTCCTTACTTATTATCTTTAATGACCTGCCTTTTAACTAGTTATTATACAGTGGTACTTACTTATCCAGAGAACTTGACATTCTAACGGGAAAAATCGACTGAAATAAAAGGCTTCAAAGCATGAAAACAGTCTGCACGAAGTCAAGAGTACGGTGAGCCAAATCTCAGATTTTCGCTCAGAAATTTTGATATTGCAAAATTTGGCTTTGCTCAGATTTGGAATACAACCACATTTTAAATAACGCTCATGAAATGGAAATTCTGGAAAATGTTATTACAGGAGCATCGGCACATGTTGATTTGGAAATAAAATATGCTTCCAGGAATTCCATGAAACTGATAGGAGTTTCATCAATTTCACTGATATCTACCAATGAGTGGCAGGCTGTGAAACTGTCAGTCATAAAGGGGCCGGTTTCCAGGGTGGCCCTTTTGATAGGGCAAACTGCATGTCAAGTCTTCTTCAGGGCCAGAGATGCTGTACCATTGGAAAATCCCAGAGGTAACACTGCCTCTGAGCTATAAACCTTAAAGGCCCCCAGTCTCCCGAGCAGCCTGTTTGGTGAAGTGGTAGGAAATAAAGCAGGTATCTGAAGAAAGCCTATCTAACCAGCGGACTTGTAACTGCCTCCTCCCTGTAATATGATGAGAAGTCGCCCAAACAACCATGCGGTCATGAAACAGGGTCGGCTGTTTTTTTAGTTTTGATGAGCCAGCAAGTTATGAAGAAATCACGTTCAGTCAGATCATTCCTGATCAGCTTTAGTCAAGACAATCTGAATGTCTGTATCAGAATTGGAAATCCTAACTCTATATTTGGGCACCTAAATAATAAGCCTGATTTTCAAGAGTACGGAGTACCAGCTGTTCCCACAGAAGTAAAAAAATTGACCGCAGTAGCCCATATGCCAAATTAGCTTAGTCTCTGTGGCTGAAAGCCAGTTATTGCAAAGAGCGTGTTACTCTCTGAAATATATATTTTTCCTTCAAATAAGTATTAATTTTAGCAACGTCTACGATTAAACACTTTTTTTGGCTAATCAAATGCCTTTTTTGAGAGTGTTATGTCAGAAAGTTTTTTTTCCCCTTCCATTACACGGGGAGCCAAAAGTTGATATATTTTATTTGGATTACTTTTGTAACAATCTTATTTTATACCTTTTTGTATTTGTGCTCCAGTGAATCGGCAGTGGGGAGGGGGGATTATGAACATCTGATACAGATATGATTTTTGAAGTTCTCTCTTTCTCTCCCCTTCCCCTCCCCCAACCAAACACACGCACACCTGCGTGCGCGCGCATGCACGCACAAATAGAAACCACAAAACACAACTGTATTTATAGATTATTTACACAGAAATTATGCTCTTAGAAGAAAAAAATCTCACAACGGAGCTCTCAGACCTCATTGGACTCAATCTCCATGCTAAACAAAATGTTTTAAAAGTTATCGTAAACCATGTGCACATAGGAATAGCTGTCTTTCAGACACATGCCTACAAAGATAAAACACAAGCATTTTGGGCAGGACTAGGCATTATGCTTTCTGGCCTGCGTTGTGAGTACATACCATGCAATGAAACTTTGTTTGAGCTGTCCGTATTTTGATTTAGGCATATTGGAGTAAACTGTACAGCAAGTAAACTTGGAAAAGTTGGAGTTATGACTCCAAACTCTCACTGCTAGGCAATGTAACTCTGTATTCATGGCTTCTCTCAAATGTCCCATCATCTGGGAACAGACTAAAGAGGCTTTCCTGACAGACCTTGCCTGTCTCTCCCGTTTCAGTGAGAGTGTTCTTTTCAAATCACGTATAATTTTAAAAATCATGTAGCCACATATTAGAGCCCTTCCTGCCCTAGTCATGTTCACGTAAGAATCCCTCAAGACTGCTCTTGCCCCTTAACCCCAGGATTGATGGCATGAGTTCCTTCAGAGGATGAAAAGGATACCTTTTCAAGAGGTGAAGTAACTTATAATATGTAATAATTAAAAAGGCTTTCCTTTGGATGCCTTTTAAAAGTAAATCAATAGAAACACTTCTACTCATTTTAAGGTTTTGTAAATGTTTATTTCTTCTGAACTAGAGCTTATGTTGCATTTGGCCTGGTACTGCCCCTAATCCATCAGTAACAAAAAGCCAGATTCTAGCTCCCTTCACATACTGACCATTCAGACTGAATTAAGTGCAAAGGAAGTAGGCTACGGTGATACAAATCTTGAGTAAAAACATCAGAATTTGGTTCATTATAGTGAAACCTTAAAAATATGTGGGGGTGGGAGTTAAATAGAAGCGTATTTGCATGAATCGGTGCCTATATATGTGCTCCAGCATGGGAGGGGGAAGGGGAGGCTAATTATAATGGCTCTCAGGAGGTCTAATTAAAACGCCTGCAGTGTCTTGTGTATTCAACATCCCGCATTTCAAAATGGTGCCTGGGGTGCTTTAACTGACGCTTGCCTGACACCATTATAAAACTGAACAAAAAATGTATTAAACACCGGCACCATCTTTCTAGGAAAGCTAAATGTCTATAAAGACATTATTAGGCCTTTCAGCAAATGAGTACCTTTAATTATTATTTCATTGGCTTCTCAGCAGGTTACTGACTTTCTGAAATGCTGTAGCACGTGACAGAACGGTATGATGTCAGGAACACTTCTGGCATAAGGAGTCCATCCCTGGAGAAAATCTGAGACTTGATGTTTATAGGATATAAAACAAAAATATTTAAAAAGAAAATCCTAGGTATCTTTACAGTTTGGGGCCCTTATTACTCATGCCTCTTCCTTGAAGGGATGCAGGAGGAAACTAATTTGAAAATCATACTCAAAGAAATGTTAGTTTCAGTTTAAATGGACAAATTTCTACTCATGTCTATGCACAAACATGACCGTAGGGATTGTCTGTAACTCTCAACTCTTGGCTCTACCAGTCATAGTAAAGATTGCAAAGTCTGGTTCTGAGAACTGTCAAGGATTTGTTCTCCCCATAGATCTTATTATCATGCCTTCAATTGCATCCACTCCTACAGTCATGGGAGGCTGAAGTGGTTAGTAACAAGTATGTGCCAACTCTCCTTCAAAACCGCAAGTTTTACAGAAAGCTTACCAAGTAGAATCTGTGCAAGGAACAATATAAAAAGAAATGAAAAACAAACAGCAAAACTTATTTTAATTGCTGTTTCTATACAGTGAAAACCTTAAATTGTGCGTTCGTTCTCTGAGCTAGTTAAGCCCATCCTTTTTCAGCAAGTCTATTTAATTAGTTCGAGATCGTTTTTTTCACAAGTTAAAGCAAAGGTGTCAACGTCACCTAATTTGCACTTTTATGATTGGTGGGGAAGGGCCCAGTCTTTGGGCACTATACTACAACAGAGCCACAAATATCCCCACAATGATATCAATAAAAGTTCGTATACAGATCAGAATTAACATATTTTAATATGACAGCACTCATCACCATTTATTTACAGGAGGGAAGAAAACAGCATTCACTAACATTTATGATAGTAGATTTCGATCCAGTCACGGGACCAAGAAACAGGTACCTCATTTTGGCACGCAATTTAATTCATTCAAACTAAACTCGGTCAAATGACAGTGACTACACTCTAGCTCACAACACTTTATCCAGCCACTCTTTCTAGGTCAAACAGCACAGAGGCCACAGTCCTTCTCTGGCTCCCTTCATTTATTTCAGACTTATCTCTGATTTCTTCTCTCTCTCCCTACTCAGGTTTGTGAATTATCCCCAACTGACACGGTATCATGTCATGGCATGTATCCCTTTCCGCTACCTGTCCCCTCCCCTCTCATCCGTGTATTATGCAAGGGAAGAAAAGACACTTCTGTGGAATGTTGCCTGAAGAGACAGACTGACCATAATAGTTTTAGGGGAATCTGGGATGGAGGACACTAGAGGGTACCAGCGTGCACACATGTATGCACGCATGCCACATGAACGCGCGCGCACACACACACACACACACATGCAGACCTTGACCCCATAGCTCCCAGAAGCAGGGTGGGATGGGACAGCATGAAGGCCTGTGGCTGGGCTCCATAGCCCACACATAGAGGCTAGACCCAGCTGGGAGTGGCCCCTATGTGGTGCCCCCCAGGCTCTCCCAAACAGTGCTGTGTGACTATATGGCACCTCCCACTACCACCAGCAGCTGACCAGGGCACAGTCAAAGTGCACAGCCTGGATCCTACCCCCAAAACACAAGTCTCCAGCAGTTGGGTGGGCGGGTTGGGGGGAAAGATCAAGCCACCTCAATGGCAGAGACGTCCCAGTCTCATCTGGGCTTTGGGCAGTGGTGGTAGCAGCTGCTCCCTGGTCCCAACTCCACTGGGCCGTGAGATGAGAATCACTTGTGCAGTAGAGTCAGTCAAAGGCCAGGCATGTACAGATAGGTTTCTGCCAACACAGGATTTTTGCTTCCATTTTCTCCAATGGCCAGGATGCTGAAACAGCCTATGAATTCTGGAACCGTCTTGGCCAACATGGAACACAGGGTCACCCTACGGATAGAGAACCTGATTAAAATACTTCCACTGTATAACCACTTCAGTAGGGGAAGATGGAGCAGATGGCTGTTTCAGAAGCTATTCATACAAGTTCTAGTAGAGTTCTAGTCAATTTCTCTGTTCTGCTACTTCTCTTTGTGAGCAGATAGATAAAGAGGTCTTGACTAAAGTTAGTGAGCTTCCTGCTCGTGACTTCAGATGATCACATGCATAAAGGGAAGAAAAGAAAGATTCTGAGGTTAGAACAGCTCCTGTCCTTTATAGTTACTTCTCTTTCCATTCCTGAATGAAAGACACATCTGCAGAAATTATTATTACTACCTAGTGGGCATGTCTACATGTTCTGTTAATGCAAAGCAATAAACTCTGGCTCAGTTTACACTGGAGTTTATTGCTTCTGGGTGCTGCACTTGCATGCATGCCTTGGTCTGCAACATGTTGAGCCAGGTTAGAGCCAGCTGGCCACAGGCCCCAGGGTGTTAGCTTGCCAGCACATGGCTACTCTGACTTGGCTCAATATACCATGGAGGGGATGGCTGGGGCATGAGGGTGCTTCAGATTGGGGCTAGCCAACAGACAGCCCTGCACTGAAGAACCCTCGTCTCCCAGCCAGCCCCAACACATGCATTGTGGTGCACTAAATAATGCTGCCATAGGATAGTACTTTGTCTGCAACTACTATCCTATGATGACATTTATTAGTTTACTGCATCCTAATAGGTTTATTATGATTTATTAATTTATTAGTTTACTGGATCTTAATAGGTTTATTAGTTTACTGCATTTATTAGTTTACTGCATCCTAATAGGGACATGCATGTGGATGCTGATACTTTAGTACAGTACTAATTAGTCATCTCCACAGTAAACATATTGTGTAGGCGCATCCAGCATTAATAATTGCATTTTCATATACAAACTCAAATGTGGAGTGAGGTGCCATAGCAGAGGCATTATACAAACGACAAGAACAGACTGCTTGAGAAAGGTCATCTTTAGCATTGTACAAAATGGAGAGATGATAAACATACAACAGCAAGAAGTGTATCTGCATAAAACAGTTGTTACAATGGTCTGGGTAGTAACAAGTGATCACCAGCCATTACAACGACAGGTAACAGTAATTTGCAGAAAGCACAGCAAAGTCATCTGAAATGAAATTCTAGAGCTGATGTACTCCATCTATGACTGCAAAAAAGCTAACTTAGATGGGGAATTTAAGATCATAGGAAAGTAGGAATGGAAGGGACTTCATGAGGTCATCTAGTCCATCTCCCTACTCAAAGCAGGATTATCTATGACTAAATCATACCAGACAAGTGTCTGTCTAACCTACTTTTGAAAACTTCCAGGGATGGAGGTTCTACAGTTAATCTTGGCAGCCTCTTCCAGTGCCTGACCACCCTCATAGTCTCAAAGTTCCTCTTAACCTCCATTTTTTAAACTTTAGCAGGGAAAAAATGACCTAAATTTTCCCTGCTGAAGCCATTGCTCTTAGTCCTGTCCCCTGTGGTCACAGAGAAAATCCCATCTCCATCCTTTCTACAATTATCCTTCCAGTATTTGAAGACTGCTATCATATTCCCCCTCAGTCATCTCTTCTCCAGACTAAATAACTATAGCTCATTCCTTATACATCTCATCTCCCACGCCTCTAATCATTTTTGCTGCTCTATCCTGAACTTCTTCTAAGCTATCCACAGCCATCTCGAAGTGTGGGGTCTAAAACTAGACAGAGACTTGCAGGTGAGGCCTCACCAGTGCTGAATAGAGCAAAAGAATCACTTTCCTCGATCTGTAAATGACACATAATACAACCAATTATTTTGTTGGCTTTTTTTACAACAAAAGCACACTGTTGGTCCATATTCAGCATATGTTCTGTTGAAACCCCCAGGTCCTTCTCTGCAGTACGGAAGCCTACACAGTCATTCCCTAGTCTGTATTTGTGCATGTGATTATTCAGTCCCAAGTGCAGGATTTTGTACTTGTCCTTGTTGAATTTCATCTGATTGATTGTGGACCATTTCTCCAGTTTATACAGGTCATTCTAGATCCTAGGCCTACCCTCCAGAATGTCTGCAATTCCACCCAGCCTCATTTCACCCACAAATCTGCTAAGTGAGCACTTGATCCCGTAATCATTAGTGAAGATCTTAAACAACAGATTGCTCGGAAATGAAAATGTGGTAGTGTTAAAAGCCTTATTAAAGTCAAAAAGTGTCACATCTACTGTTTTTCCCCCATCCACCAAGCCTGTCACCTTATCCTAAAAGACACTTAGGTTAGCCTGTCTTGCTCTTGGTGAATCCGTACTGGTTGTTCTGGATCACCTTGGTCTCCTCCAGCTGCTTTGCAATAGATTCCTAGAAGACCTGTTCCATGATTTTCCCAAGTATCAAGGCCAGGCTTGCCCAGATCCTCTTCTTTCCCTTCTTAAGGATGAGTATTATACATGCCCTTTTCTGGGACCTCACCCAACCTCCATGAGTTCTCAGAGAGGATAGCTAATGGTTCTGAAAATACCCCAGCCAATTCATTCAGTATCCAAAGGTCCATCCCATCTGATCCTGCCAACCTGAAAGTAACTGGCTTCTCTAAGTAACTCCTAACCTGTTTTTCTTCCACTTTATGCGGTTTGTCTCCTTCCCTATCTTTGCTTCCAACTGCATTCATTTGGCAGTTGCCGCTTTGTGAAGACTGAAGTAAAACAAGGCATTAAATATTTCAACCTTGTCTGCATCATCCATAACTAGATTGTGTTCCACATTCCATAAGGGACCTATGATTCCTTTACTCTTCCTCTTACTTTTGACATACTTTGAGTATCCCTTTCTATTATTTTTCATGTCGTCTGCATCCCAAGTCACATTCCTAATTTTCTCCTCCCTAGTACTGTGACCAAGTTTCCACTTTTTATAGGATTCCTTAAAGAATATGAGCCTAATCCAATATCCACTCAGGTCAATTAAACAATTCCAATGATATCAATTAGGTACTAGAAATATAATGGAAAGAAAAGTTTTTGAATGGATGGCCTTGCAGGTTACTTGGAAATAGCTTGCTGTCTCATGAACTGCACCTGGAATTTTATTACATGAAAAGTGTGTTTGCAGAGTACTGCATTGATAGGGTATCCTAGGCATACCTTGTTGCACAAGATTATTTCAAGATATTCTGACAACAGTTATGGATAGCTGAGACCATTTGAAAGCAATCAGACCTTCCTACTATTTTGACCAAGATGTACTTCAATCAAGGTGTTCACCCCTGTCCTCCATAACATATAACAACTGAAAAATTTCGGGGAGATTTTTATGATTTGGAGAACCCAATGTGGAAAATAAATCACTACTACTGAACACTTACTTAGGACCACTAAGACCTTCTCTAGTCTCTGAGAGTGCCTCTTCAAGTGAGGCTAGGTGTGTCTTCTCAAGCAAGGGGGTAGCCTGAGCTCCTTTCCATTCTTGAGAAAACAACTTTTCAGTATCTCACTCTCCCTTGTTCCCCGTATCCCCGAGTCAAGGACCCAGCATCCCATTCCATTTGCAAGGGAGGAGTTTCACCTCCTCTTGGGGTGACCCAGTGCAACCAACTGTTCTAAGCAGCATAGCAGACAGCTTCTTCAGTAAAGGCATTTATTGGGCAAAAAAAACACATAGCCAGAGATTCTCTGTCTCTTCCAATGGGGTTAATCAATCCCTCCATCCTCAGTCCAGGCACAAAGCCCTGAGTACCCCTAGGGTGCTCCCTTTCTAGTCTCTCTGGCTCCTCAACGTTTTTCCACTTCTATGACCCCAGACTCTTCTTGCCAGGAGCTGCCAGGCTGCTTCTTTTTCAACTTGCTCTCCCATTGTCATCTATCTCCTTTGGATACCTCTTGGGTGTGGAGCATCTCACCTTTGCTGATATGTCAGCAAAGCCATTCAAGACTGCATTGTTGCTAATGGTTCACCTTGTCTTCTCCTGCATGTAACTAGCCCTGGCAATTAACCCTTAATTCTATGTGCACAGGCTAAAGAAGCAAACTGAACAAGAGGATATTATAAAAACTTGAACACAGGTAAGACAGAAATATCACAGTAAACCCCATAGCTCATCACTGACACGCTGCTTGAAACAGACAAAAATGGAAAGCTTGTTTTATCAGGGAGGATTCGGAAGTCCTTGAAAAAGGGATAGGATAAAAATCAGGATGATATAAAACTATTATGGATTGAAGCTGAATATGCTTTAGACAGCAAGTTTGTTATAGGGATAGATTGTAGGCTTCCTCTTCACCACAAAGAACAACTGGACTATGAAATGACTACCCTAATAAAAAACAGCATTTAAAAAAGCTAGTGTGATAGTAATGTAAAATTTAAATTATCCAGATAGATAGACCCTAGATTACATCTATGGAAAATAATAAGACTGGGAAGCAGGGAGGGAGAAAGGAGGGGCATGTAAAATGTGCTAGCATATCTGGGACGTGACTAAATTCAGTATATCCCTCAAATGACAAGGAAACAACAAGAGAACTGAAATGCAGCAATAGATAAGGTATGTCCAAGGCAGAGAAGAATCTTGGAAGCATGCTGAAACTCCGAAGCAAATGACACAGACAAGTAAAAGACATATTGTGTATAGTTGCCTGGGCTAGGTCCACGTATTAAACCTTCCCAAGCAAAGCACAATGGGACAATGACCTAGGGGGAAGCGGGAGACAGCCAGGGCTGGGAGGATACTGAATAAAAACTTATTCTTATCACTGGAGTTTTTATGGGAGGTGGGAAGCCATGTTGTTGGAACGTCACAGCTGGGTGACATTTGCCTGGAAATAGAGGTTGCAAAAGGACTAAGTAAAAAAAAAAATCATACCGAAACTTTTAAATAGCAAGGAAGGAGGCTGACAGAAAAGTATATAAATAAATATTAAATCAGGATTCAAATACTGCTAAGGAGGGGTAGAGCAGTAAATAAAATAAAAATAGCCAAGAAAATAAAGATGAATAGCAGGCACGTCTTTAAAACACCCAAGATATAACTACCTAGATGAGGAGTCAATGGGTCTATTAAGGGACACCAATGGCAAGGTAGTGACAGATGAGGTTGATATTGCTGGGAGCCTGAATGAATCTTCTGCCTCATTTTTAACAGAGGAAACTGAAGGTCATTCTCCAGCGTGAGGGAAGGTTGCCTCACAGGAAAAGCATATTATTTATTATTTGTTTTCCATAGTACATAGTCTCCCTACTCATGGGCCAGAACACCATTGGGGTAGGCACTGTGCAAGCACAGAACAAATTCAAGTATGAATGAATAAGAATGACTAAATCAATTAATAAAGACGAATAAATTACATTATTAAGCGCTACCATTTTCCCAGAGTTGACGTGCAATTAAAACTGTTAAAACAGGATCAGACTCAGACACAAGTGTGTCAAAAACAAAAAGGGAAAGGAAAATAGGACCACCTATGGAAAAAAAAATTGTTTGGGTTTTCTTTCCTGCTTGTTCCTTCATTTGTTTGTTCATTTTGTGTAGCTTATGGCAAGCGGAGAGAATTCCAGGAAATGGCTAACGTGCAGAAATGTTCCCAAAATGACGAAGGAATTGTGGGAGCATTTTGTTCTCAGTTGTGAGGGACTACTTACAGGAAACATTAATATGGGACTACATTCAGGCAGATGGATTGAAAGACTTTCCCTGGTCATCAATTTGCAGAAATTGGGCCTCCATATTGGAAAACACAGTCAGCTGAAATTAGAAATAGGACCACTAAAAAAGACCGGAAACTGTAAATTGTAGCGGCAGTGAAACCAGTCACGAAAATGGAACAATGAAGCTGTAAATGGCTCCTGATAATTTCAACAAAGCATGAAAAAAAGAAACCAAAACCACCACTTAAGTTAAATGACTTCAGTTTCAGAGAGGTGTTATTCAGGTGACCATATGGCCCTTTCTAGGCAAATCAGGTACAATTTCTTTTTTTAAAGGAACGGGATTAACATTACAGATTGTCCAAAATTGTCAACACTACATCTATCATGGTGACTGCAACTCATGTAGACATACCAATATAATCTTTAAAGTAATTAGCTTGATTATTGGTATCCCTACATCCACAACAACATCAAACAAAGCTGAGCACAATTTGGGGGTGTTTTTTCAACCTCTGTCCTTAGTTAGTATCAAAAACAATCTACCTTGATTTGAGTGCCATTACATGTGTAATCTATATAATAAGAGAAAAAATTGAACCAAACTGAAACCAAGATGTGGTATTATAGAATATATTATGCTAAGTAGGCATCCATAATGTATATGTTTATGTACATACATTTGGGTTTTAACTTGTCTCTCCCCTTCCCTCTCTCATCTCTGCTAGTACAATTTGACACAACTCTATTCATCACTTTTTATCTGGAAACCTTCCTGTTTACACGAATATTGGGTGGTAAATAAATAACTAAAAAAAACCTGAAGATGACCCAATTCTAGGGTCCCCTGCAAAACCCCTAAGGCAAAAGACACGGTAGAATCTGGGTACATCACTATCCCAACTGTCTCATATCTGAAACTAGATATTAGTTTACAATAATATTTTGCTATTGAGCAGGATATTTTTGCGGGGCGTGCTCTAGCTTTTTCTTTGGGTTGCACGTCAGCAAAAGGTGGGAAGAAGTAGTAAAAGACTTCCCATATTCCTGCATGAGCTACTCACACATTAAGTCCAGGCAAGTAAAAAAGTACTGTGCGCCTATGTTCTGTCCACTGAAGCAGAGGACTAGCCAGTGGCTGGGAAGCATATGGACCTTTGGTTCCTTGCTCCACAATGGCCGTAATAGCTGAACAGCTACAAAATAGAATGACAAGCATAAGTTGCTACAGTTACAAGTCAGCCACAAATTGCTCCTCACTGGAGTTAGGAGACAGATGGGAGGAGAACTAAACCACGATTCATCCTGGGATCATCCCTAAAGAGATGAAAGACTGTATCATTCTACTATTATAAAGGCCTAAGTCTGTCTGTCTGTCCATAAGGCTTTATTTGCACTCTGACCGGCTGATGGAAACAGCCAATTAGAGTGCTCCAAGCATGCAGGAGAGCTGCCATGATTCCGAAGCCGCGCCAAGGACTGGACAGAGGGTGGGGGAGCCGAGGCCAGCAGCACAAGAGACAGAATAGCAGCAACATGGGGCAGTCGGTGGCAGCACTCCATCCCAGCCTCCCTCCCCCCATCGTTATTGATGGGCAATTGGCTAGTCCCTTAATAAATTGTATCCTTTGGGAATTAAATAGCCCTCTGACTGTACTTAATACGCATTCCGCGTCCTCAAATTTTGATCAGCATGATACGACCGAACTGTTTGCTGTGTGTCTATGGTTCCAAGTTTGGCTCCACTGAAATTTCCGGCAACATACCCATTGGCTCTGATGAAGCTAGAATCACAAAGTAAGTGATTTGTCACTCGTGGCATGATAATGATAGAACCATAGGATTTAGAGCAAAATTAGTTATGACACACTGCTAACGACAACAGGCACGGGCCAATATTATGACCAAATGAACACCTTACCTCATTTAGACTTTTACCATAAAGTATGTCCAGGTGAGCGCACATGTGCGTTTCCCTAGTGATAAATTGCAGCGGCACATGGTTGTGGTGTCACTACTTATCCCTGGGCAATACCCATGTGCACACACACTCTGATGAATGGCATGTTGCCCTGGGTGCAGTATGGGGACTGAAACCAGCACCCGGGCTTGTCCCAACAGCCTTGCCTTGGATCCTAGGGACTTTGGGGGCTCCTGCACCAGTGATCGGACAAATGGAGCCTGGCAGGCAGCTGGAGCATGGATCCAGCTGGCAAGGCTCCAGTTTCGGGTGGTACATATTGCCACCACGTTAACCACTACACTTTTCTCAGACATGGGTTTTTTCGATGCCAGGATCTCTCAGTGTCAAAAAAGCACCACCACGCTGCAAATTAGCAGGGTGGCAAATGCCTGCATGTGCAGCACATGGGTCTGTGGCACTGCATACCACACACGTGCATTTGTTTGGACCTGCCCTCAGTAGTCTATTAGCTGACTAAAAAACTAACAAACCTCACTTAGTTCTCTAGTTCTTGCTCTGTTTGCACACATTTCATTTTATCACTGTTTACAATTATAGTAATAAAAATATGAACTCTCCTAAGTACATATAAAAGTATGTCCTCCCATGTAGCCCAAGACACAATTCTTGAAACATGAACATTTTTAGTCTTAAAATATTTTCACCTTGAGTGCAAAGAAAGTTTTATTAACATATGGGAATTTTAGGAGAAAAGCACAGAGCTTCTTCATCACTCCTCATCTGAAGAGGCCTAGGGAGAAATATCATTTTCTAGATTCGCACCCTGTTAGCACAAGGAAGGGGAAAATACGATGCATCATAGATTATAAAATACAATTAAGGTTTTTATAGAAGAATCACCATTAAAATTATAAAATTAAATTTTATAGAAGAATCATCATTAAAATTATGTCAGCCTATTGTAAAAAAAACCGTAAATGAAGATGGGTGGAGTGAAGTATGCTATAAGTAACAAAATTATCTTTGCAGTCTCCAATTGATTTCATGCATAAAACTGTTGATAGCTCTTAGCAAACATAAATTCAATAAATACAATTTGGGTGGCTTTGCAAGAGTACAATTACAATTCATAATACACTAAGTATGAATATACTTGCAACTTTGCCCTAGCACTATACACAAGGATCAGGATCATACTGAATCTAGAACTATTTTTTTCAGCCCAAAACCTGGAAAAGGTGCACATTGGTGGCTCTAAATTAATCATGACATTTGGAATAAGACTGAGAAAGTAGATGCTGAATTTACTCATAAGCATGTGGAAACATAAGCACAGGGATAAAAAGGAGTACCTTTATGTTGCCAGTCACTGAGCATAATGATCCTATTCTGAGCACCTACTTAAGGTGCGTCATATCAAATCAGCGCTATTTAACCAGAACTGCATTGTATTCACAATGTGAAGTTCTGATTAAATATATGACGACCCACTCTGATGTCATGATAGGTTAGTCAAGGGTACGGTGGTATTTTCAACTTAGGTACTGAGCTCTCCCACAGCCTTTGAAAGATCTGGAATCAATGGTAACAGTATTGTTGTTTAAGGTGTTTGTTAAGCACTAAGTGATCCTCAAAAAGGGAAATAACTTTTCCTCTTCAGATGAAGATGTTAGTTTCACATATATACTCTGTCTCAGTATCTGAGGGAACTGCTGTCTTTCTGTGTTTTAGATTTCCATAGAGCGTTGAGAAATGTCAAGGCATGTGTATATGTCTTTACACAGCTTTAGGAACAAATAACTCAGAGGAGCGAATGGAACATTAGGGTTCGGGAAAGCACTCTCAAAAAAGTCAAGATATTTTTTGGAAAGGACATGCGTTAAGTAGTGTTTAAAAACAAAAACAAAACAAACAAAAAACCCACCATCAACAAAAAACCTTGTAGCATGGTACCTGTTAAACCTGCGTCACATTTCATATTCATTTAATTTTTTCCACTTAGTTAAACTCACATTAGTAAATCTTAACTGTCTTAGAGCCTTTGTCGCATGTTGTACTTTGAGCTGCACAAATTTTGATCGGCTTAGCACTAGCTTGCAGTTTGGAGCAGCTGTAGAGTTTTTCAAACTTTTTTATTAAAGGTACTACTGGTGGCCCTCTTTTTAGTAAGTGTACCCCTGAGATGGAGGGGTGGTGAGTGGCTGTACCCAGAGTGGGGGGGTAGAGGGGGTGGTAAGTGGCCAGATGGAGAATGCGGGGGGGAGGGGGTTGACAGTGGCCAGACACCGGGGGCGGGGGGCATTGCGAGCTTCCAGGTGCCAAGCAGAGCATGGCGAGCAGCAAAGCAGCGGAAGTGAGGCATTTGTGTGGCCTGCTCTCACCCCAACCCAGCCCTACTCCACTGAGGTAGCAGCATGGGGTAGCAGCGCTTCAACCCCGCCCACCCCCCACATACCCCCTGGGACCTTTTAAAGTACCACTCAGGGGTACACATACCTCTGGTTGACAACCCCTGACCTAAAACATGTGCACAGCAGCAGAGTGCTTCTAAAATGGCTGATCGCAAAAAAAAAATAACCCTCATCTAATCAGGTAACAGATTTAAAGCATTCTAATTTACAGCACCGTAGGGAATTTGTAATACCTTGACGGTTAATTTTTCACGTGGGGATGGGGCTGTCAGCAGAGAGGCAGGAGAGGGAGCAGCAGCAGTTGCCAGACTACAGTGCCGAGTAGGCCTGTGTGAAGCAGCAAGTATTTGATTCTGATTTGGATTTGTCTGAGTTGGAGGGACAGTGATTCGATTCGGTGATTCATATCACTTTCCCAATTTGATTCAGCCAATTCGGATTAGGAGATTCAGTGCCATTTTGGAGATTCAGCCATAGACTATAAAGGAATCACTAAAATACCTACAATGTTGTCATTGTTTTGCAGAACAGCAGGGATGGTAGCTCCTTCTGAGGGCATAAAGCCTGCCAATTTTCCAGGTGCAGGGGTTTCTGCGAAAGTACACCTAAAACTGTTGAAAACAAAACATATACCACTTGTGTGTGGTAAGGCAGAGCAGGATGACTATAGCAGGGATGGTAGCCCCTCGTGCGGACTTGATTTCAGACAGGTTTCAGACAGAGTAGTGCAGAGGCTTCTGTGAAAGTGCACCTCAAGATTCAGAAAGCAGATGAAAAAGCAAGTAGGTGCAAAATGAGGAGAGTTGGCACTCACTCCATCTGCACGTGGAACCTGGGGAACCCAGCAGTGGGAACACCAACTGTTCCGCCAAACCAGGATCCAAGGAAGTGCCATGGGGTGTCACAACATCACCATCAATGCTGGACACCCTCTTGCATGGAACACTGGTCGGTGGACAGGACAAGTGATTCTGGGAAACTGTGGCCAGACTCTGCCACTTGGCTGTGGGTTGGCCAATAGGCCAAGGAGTCGGAGTACAGCCACTCCACATCCTCAGCAAGGTCACCCAGGTCTCCGTGCTACCTGCCTGATGGTGGAGATTGGTGCCTCTGGATCCCAATATTGAAGCCATGCTCTTGGCCCACATTGGCAATGGCTGTGGTGGAGGAGAGTGGCTTGTGGTTGGAGTGCTGACAAGGGAAAGTGAATCCCCCTCTTCCACATTCCCCACCTCTGCCCTTGTGCCTCCCTGGCTCTATTCACTGGCACCTCCATCCAGTGATCCAAGGTTTTGCTACTGTAGATGCTGCCTGTCACCCTCAGGTCACAGATGCCTGCCAGCACATGAACCATACTGGACTGCAATGGACCCAGTCATTTTTTGATGCCCTCCTTCAGCCATTTCACTAGTGCCTGCACCCCGGTGAAAGCGGCTTGCCCCAGCTAGGAACATCAATCCCCTGGAACTTCTCCATTTGGTTCTCAAGTTCCATCACTATGGGGATCACCTGGGTAAGGAGGGCATTACCAGTGCTGAGGCTCTCAGTGGCTTCAAGAAATGGCTTGAGGACCACCAAGATCTGGGAAATGGTATCCCACTCTGTGTTAAGGAGGCCGCTGATCCCAATCTCCCCGAGCAAAGCCATCTCATGGATGGCTTTATGTTGCTTGATCAGCCTTTCCAGCATCAGATATTTGTAGTTCATGGAGTTTCCACATCCTGTATGATTCTGTGCTGCAGGATACTCAGGTCTGCCTGTTTATCCCACAGCACCTTGCCCCCCTTGATGCTGTGGTGGAAAGAGCCCACCACCTTCCTGCATTTCAAAATAAGCTGGCTAGTAGTGATAGTGCCATCACCAGGAGCCCTGTCCCCCTCCAAGGCACTCCTGACATTGAGGTGGAACTTGTGTGCCACATAGCAGATGCCAACGAACTTGGCATCATGCACTACCTTAACCATATTGGCCCCATTGTCAGTGACCATGAACCCACAGGTGAGCTCACCCTGCCCAATGATCCACCCCTGCACCATGCAGTTCATGGCCACCATGATCTTCCTTGCTGTGTGGGGTCCATCCATCACATTTGCTTGGAGGAGATCCCACCAACACCCTGACTGATCGCACCAGTGCCCTGGGAGGCAGATGTAGGTGTGATCTCCACCCTGGCTGCTCCAGACATCCAAAGTGAAATACAAACTACCTGCAGACCTGGCCTTCTTCAGCTCCTCATTCAAATACTCCCTAAATACCTCATACAGGGAGGGCACCAGCATCCTGCTAAAGGTGGTGCATGTAGCACTTGGTATGATGGGGCCATGAGTACCATGAGCCACCTGAACCCTGGACGCTCAAAGGAGAATGGCTGACCATCCAGAGCAAGCATCTCCCCAATGCTCTCAGTGACCTTGCTCGCCTTGGGAATTCATCCCACTTTGTTTCCACCTTTCTCCGACTGGTCCAGAGTGGCCTGCCTCTGCTTTTCAGGGACAGGGACTTTGGAGCAAGGGGGTGACTTCTTTTTGGGCACGCTCCCACTGGTGCCAGGCTGAGAAGGAACAAGGGCAAAGGGGTGCTGCCTCCTCAGATGCAGCAGCATTGCCATGGTGGCAAAGTGTTTCAAGTCCTTGCCCTGGCTGATCTGCCTTCAGCAGTGATGGCATGTAGCATACCTAGGATCATCTGCCACCTCAAAATTATCCACACTACATTACCCATCCGCTTCTGGGTTGAGAGTGGGGAGCCTGCCTTTTACCCCTTCTTACCAGGCAGAGGCACATCTAGAGGAGGAGCTGAGCCACCTGCCCCTACAACCTACTCCAAAGTCCCTTCTAGAGGATACTTGCCTCTAGAGGACCTTTGAAGGATGTGGAGCACAAACTCAGATTCCCCCTACTTCCCCAGAATTTCCTTTGCTATGGCCTTGAGCTCCTCTGCTTCCAGATCCAGCTCCTCCTCTGGCACTGGAAGGCTGACATTGGGAACTGAAATTGGGGTGGAGAATGTCATGCTGCTGCTGGTTAGTGGTGTTAGTGGTGGTGGTGCAGGTACAGCCACTGCTACCACATCCTTGCTCCCACTAGCAGCAGAAGACTCATCGCTGCCAGGAAACAGGGTGGGTCTATGTTTGGGGTGGGTAGAACTTGCAGCTCTCCCCTTGCCCCCTCTCCCTTCCCTGGCAGAAGACCTGGCACCTCCCTTTCCAGCATACTTCATAATGTTTGGTGTGCTTCAAAATGTGTGTGTGTGTAATATACATTGTGCTTTCCTGCCAGTGATGACACACTCTCAGGGAAAACAAATTTCTTTTTATGGGGGGGAGAGGGAGAAGAATCGAGATCGACTAACAAGAACAAAGAAGAGGATTTTGGGGGGAAGAATAAGTTGAAAGGAATAGATAAAGACAACAATAGGGATTGTAGGCAAGGGTAAGTAGGAAAGGATTGGATACAACTTACATGAAAAGAGAGTAGCTACCAAGAGACTAGACAGCAAGACAGAGCTTGTCAGATGCTGCTGGTCCCGGAGAGGGACAGCTCACAAAAGGCACAGATCACTTAAGTAAAGACTTAAAGTCTTGTCAGTGACCAATAAGTATTTAAATCTTGTACACTGGAGGAAAGACTTGAACTCAAATCCTGCAGATTATTCATGATGTGCTCTAATCACTAGGTTAAATAGGGGGCACCTCTGTATCCTTGTCTAATCTGGTGTTAAGTAGCATGACTAAAATCAGCCCTTCATTACCATAGCTTTGCTCTTGTAAAAACTGTTAAGAATAAAGCAAGCCAAGAGCAAATAAAACAAAACAAAAGATTTTTTTTTACCTCAATGAAACATTTTAGGGGTTTTCCCCCCTTATTTTCAGTTCAGACCCTGAATTGCAAATCAATTATTTGTACATTCCATATCTATCCACAGGTCATTGAATGATGCCAGCTAGTAAAATCTTGTTACAATAGAAAAGTATTCATGCATGCCCAAGCCACATAAGACTAGTGCACCTGGCTATGATGGTAAAAATCATATACAATAAAGAACAAACGGAGGACGGGCAAGCTTAAATGCTCTGGGTCAAGATACAAGGGGGTCGTGAGGAGAGGGATTTAATGGTGGGGGGTCTACTACAGCGGGGGGAGACAGACCAGGAATTTTCGGGCCAGCTTGCAAAGGCAATTAAGGCAAGGGATGTAGTTGTCATGATCTAAATTACCTAGACATCTGCTAGGAGGAGCAGTCAGCCAGGGTGGACCAATCCAGGAGGTTCCTGGCTGAGATACCAGACCTCCACTTAACCCAGGAGGTGCACAGTCCCACCAGAGGCAATGCCCTGTTGGACCTGGTCCTAGCTATAGGCGATGATCTAGTAAGGGGACTCCAGGTCCTTGACCACCTGGGTGATAGTGATCATCGCTTGTTGGAATTCATCATCCAGAGCAGGGTGACAAAGGTCTGCAGCAAGGCGGTAGCCCTAGACTTCAAGAGGGCCAACTTCAACGAGTTGATGAGATCGGTAGGAGAGGCACTGGGGTTCGCCAGGGCAGGGGAACTCAGTGCCCAAGATGAGTGATTATTCCTTAAGGAGACGATACTCAGGGCCCAAGGGGTGACAATCCCAACAAGAAGCAAGGAGGGCAAGAGTTCCCAAAAGCCTCCCTGGCTCACCAAGGAAGTCTGGGAATGCCTGGTTTCCAAAAAAGCAGTGTACACCCAGTGGAAGTGGGGGACTATCTCCAAAGAGGAGTATACCTCCACCGCTCAGACCTGTAGGGGGGCTGTTAGGAAAGCTAAGGTGGACACAGAGCTAGGACTAGCATCCAGGATCAGAGATAATAAAAAACCCTTTTTCAAATGTATAGGGAGGATGAAGAAGGCGCCAGGAAATGTGGGGCCCTTGCAAGATACACTGGACAATCCAGTGGTTGCGGCAGAGGAGAAGACAGACCTCTTTAACAAACTCGTCACCTCCAGTTTCTTGTACAGAGACCGGGACTCCCCCACCATGATTCAAGACGGACTAAAGGGGAATGCCTCCAGACCTAAGGTTGAGGAGGACCAGGTTAGAGTACTTCTGAAGAGGCTAAACATGTTCAGATCAGCAGATCCAGATGCTCTCCACCCCAGGGTGCTGAGGAAGGTAGCAGGGGTTATTGCAGGGCCATTGGCATGGCTTTACGAATGCTCATGGTGCTTGGGCTAGGTGCCAGATGATTGGAAGATAGCTAATGTGGTCCCCATCTTTAAAAAAGGAAGGAGGGAGGACCCGGGCAACTATAAGCCTGTCAGTCTTACCTCAATCCTGGGGAAACTCTTTGAGAAGATCATCAAGGAGCACATCTGTGATGGGCTGGCATTGTGGATGATGCTCAGAGGCAACCAGCATAGTTTCATTAGGGGCAGGTCATGTCAGACCAACCTGATTTCCTTTTATGATCAGGTCACAAAAGCATTGGATGCAGGTGTCGCCGTGGATGTAGTCTTTCTGGACTTCAGCAAGGCCTTTGACACTGTCGACCACCCCA
>JAGPOW010001338.1:70540260-70583002 GCA_030014935.1 Caiman crocodilus
AACCAGCAGCACACTTATAAGATGGGAAACTCCCTTCTTGAGAGCACGGAGGCAGAAAGGGATCTTGAAGTCATCATTGACTCCAAGATGAACATGGGCCGACAATGCGAGTTCACGGTCGGCAGGGCTAACCGGACCTTATCGTGCATCCACAGGTGCATCTCAAGTAGGACCAAGGAGGTGATTCTCCCTCTCTATGTGACACTGGTCAGGCCGCAGCTGGAGTACTGTGTCCAGTTCTGGGCACCCTACTTCAAGAGGGATGTGGACAACATTGAGAGGGTCCAGGGGAGGGCCACCCACATGATCCAGGGACTGCAGGGCAGACCCTAGAATGAGAGGCTACAGGGACCTGAACCTGTTCAGCCTTTACATGAGAAGTCTGAGAGGGGGACCTAGTGACCAACTATAAACTCACTAGGGGGGACCAGAAGGATTTGGGGGAGACCTTGTTTCCCCTAGCGCCCCCCGGGATAACAAGGAATAATGGCCACAAGTTGTTGGAGAGTAGGTTTAGATTAGACATCTATAAGAACTACTTCACAGTCAGGGTGGTTAGGATCTGGAACCAACTTCCAAGGGAGGTGGTGCTGGCTCCTACCCTGGGAGTCTTTAAGAAGCAGCTTGATGCCTACCTGGGTGGGGTCATTTGAGCCCAGTTTTCCTCCCCTCCAGGCAGGGGGTCGGACTTCAAGATCTACAAGGTCCCATCCGACCCGACTTCTGTGATTCTATGAGAAGTAAATGCATTTGGGACAGTTTCCTGGGACTGACCATCTAAAGATCCCTGAACAAGATGAGATGAGATCTATGTGAAAGGTATTCTCCAACATCTCCATTTGATTTCTTTAATGGATTTTACTTTTTTTAATGATGTTTTATCTAAATCTAAGCTAAGAATATTACAGCTATTAAATAGATGTACACAGTTTTTCTTCTTTCTGACTTACAGAACTTGTTCTATATGCTGGCATCTACTTTATTAGAAAGAAAAAAATTAAAATATTTAATAAAGAGGTAAAATGTGTTTAACTGCTGAAATTTAGTTACAGCTGCAATTATTTTGCAGAATTGGGACTTGACTTTATATTCTAAAAGTGTAAGTATCCAAGCAAAAAATGGTATTTATTTCCATTTGTTTTGTTTAATTTTGTGTTTATTTGTTCTGTTTTTTAAACACTTAGGACTAAGTACATTTGGCCTGTAGTACAATAATAATTTTAATTTCTGTCCACAATTTACTACACTATATCCAATATATTTTGCCATACCCTTTAGAACTAGCACTTGATTATCATCCCCATGTACAGGAACTCAGACTCGGAGGCTAAGTACAGACATTCAAAAAGCCCACGGCAGAAGCACTGTATCACATTTAACTTAAAGTGCTATAAATTAGAGTGCCTTCGCGTTCCAGCTGAACAGATGTGCGCTATTTGGGGGGGGAGGTCTTGGTACCTGCCTGCACTGGCCAAGGCCAGCAGGCAGGGGGGCACTCCTGCAGGCCTCCCAGGAGACTGGCAGAGCTGCCCTACCAGCTGGGACTGTCAGCAGTGGCTGGGGGCAGAAGTGGGAAAGGGAAAGCCCCTTTCCACATGAACCTGACCTGACAGCTTTCTGGCTTGGGTCTTGCTGGAGGCTGGTCCAGGGCTTACCCCAATAGCAGGGGGCTCCTTTCCTACTCCCACCTGCTGGAGTTCCCAGCGCTGCCAAAAACACGGCAGGGAACTTGTGCTGCCATTGGGATCAGAGGCTGTCACTGACTTGGGTCAGTGACTGCTTGGGAGTGGTGGCCTGGCTGCTCCAGCAGATCAAATGAGCTCTGCCCAAGGCTACAGTAGTCCTGTGCAACACCACCCAGGTGGCAATCATGCTCTAAAATAATCCTCAGCATAGAAGTCTGATAAAGTCCTCTAACAGAAAGCACTTTAAGCTAGTATACATCTATCCAAGATTAACTTAGTACTGGATCCACCATTTTTAAAGAGCTTTCTGTGCCATGAATGTCTGTTCTGTTATGGGTGTAAAGTGTTTTTTCTGCATGCTTAAAGCACATTACGTGCAATGTCTGTACCTAGCCAGAGAGATTAAGAGTTGAAGGCAAAAGTAAACTTCACAATTCAAAGAAGGGGAAACTGAGGCACAGAAAAGTAAACTAATTTGCCTAAGATGAACCCATCAGTCTGACACTGAAACAGAATACATTAGGTAACACTGCACAGATGCCACTCAAAAAGAAAACACCTCCACATAAGACTTCTCCGTTCTCACCTCCCCCTCACTTGATGAGACATGGGTCCTAGTTATATCCATCAGTTGGCATGACACTTCCTTTTTGTTGCCATTATTCTTAGAAAGAAATGACTTTCTTCAAATTGCACACACAATTCATTTCATAATCTGAGAAAAGAAGAGGGGGATGTAGTCTCAATTTAATGCATTATGAATGGGAACTTTGCAGCTGCTTCTGCATCTTTTGAGTTGAGAACAGACTGCTGGATAAATATCTGATAAATAATAATAACACTTTCCTCATATATAGCAGCTTTCATCTGTGGATCTTCAAGTGCTTTATAGGAGGTAACAGTGTGATTTTTTTTCTAAGCACAAGTCCTATCCAAATAACAGACTCATCTCACAGACAACAGACTTTTCATTTAAACCCAAATTTCTATGATGCAGTCTAAGAGCATCAGTTTTCCCTGAATAATGCTATGAAATGAAAAGTTTATCTTATTGACATATCTGTGCAACTTTGCAATTAGGTCATGACTAATAAGTAGGGATCCCGGTTTGTTTAAAAATAGCAATCTCTCCGATTTTAAAAAAGGGGTGGGGGCCAATTCTCTGATTAAAATACCCAGAATCTGGGTTTTTCCATGATTAAAATGAAATGCCTGTATATATATATAGGTATCATTTGAACACATATTCATACATTTACATTTTTAAAGCAAATCTGGAGGTCTCCCACTGCCTCAATCACTATAATAAAATAAATTCTAAATGCATATACAGTTTGGTGTTTGATTTTGACTTATGGAAAATCAGAGCCCACCCCCCCTTGTTCCTTAGGTTGCAGGTTCAGCTGCAGCTCTCCTCCCTGCTGCTTTGTGGAGTTAAGCAGTCCTCACACGCTGCTGTCCTGCCCCTGCCAATGCCATTGCCCCTCATTCCCAACCCACAACCCGCCCAGCCCTGCTGGTTCCCCTCACTCCCAACACGCAGCCCCACAGCCTTGCCAGTGCCCCTCACTCTTGACTCACAGCCCCCGGGCTCAGCTGGTGCCCTTCACGCCCAACTCCCAGCCCTCTGCCTTCCCCAGCTGTCCCAGACGGGGCCCTCCCTCAGCTACCCCCCACCCCAGAGGGCCCCATGCAGGACTCTAATGGGGGAAAGGTGTGAGGGGGTGGCAGCAAACTGTGTGGCCAGGCCGCTGGGGTCCGGTGCCTATGCTTTCAGGGGAAGGGGGCCTCTTGCAGCCAAGGTACACTGGCTTGGAGGGAGTGGGGGGGCCATGGATGGTGCATGCATGGCATGGTGTGGGAGCCTAGCCTGGGGCAAGGCTGCCACTGGCGTCCCCTTCATGTCTCTCAAGCCCATACCTGGGCTGGACTCACTTCACTGCTGCCTGCATAGGTGGGAGGCACTGCAGACAGAACTAAGACTGCCAGCAGCCCATTGTCCTCCTCCAGCTGCCTGCAGAATGATCCAACCCGAGCCGCATTTCCCTGCTGCACCCCAGCCCCAGCTGGTGGCACGAATAGCATGAATAGTTTTACTAGTCCATTTGAATAATTTCAACCTAATTGTGAAATGTAAAGAGCAACAAAGAGACACAAAGAACTCTGTCCGATGGCTTCATTTCATTAGGGGGTAGCAATTCTGTTTGGTTTCAGCATAAGCGTATTGGAATTCAGCAATTCGGCAAGACTACCTGCTCCTTTGAACAGTCATAAAAGAGGAAACTATAAAAGAAGAATTGTACTATATTTTCAAGTAGACCTTAAAACTGTACGCTTTAAAGAAAAACTTTGTATTGTTACCAAATATGCTCAAACAAGTTGGCATGTGTCACATCTTGGTTGTATTACAATAGCGCGTTAATAAGGCCAAAGCAAGAATAATACATACAATTTTAACTTCCTTCTGGATGCACACTCCATCTCTATGCCATGGGGAAAGCCCTGGCTTTAGTTTGGTCTGGCTTGGCTTATTTAATAGCATGGCATAAAAGCTGACATGCTGCCTTTAGTCTGTTAGATACCCCTCTCCAGTACTCACTAATTCTTGCCTGTGCTAATTCATTTAAACATTTTTAAGTGAAAAAGGAACTAGCTAATAGTACATATTACAAGGGATTAGTGGTATCCATTGTACATAGGAACGAGACTGAATACATGAAGTGAAGGACAAAAGAGTCAAAAAGAATATTAGGCTGCTTTATATACTTTGGAAGATCTTCACCTATTTCTCTCAACTTATACAATGCTACGTAGCTCAAACATACTGAAACTTGTATACAATAAAAGGGGTTAGAGAGATTTTCTTCTTAAAAAAATAAAATAAAAAGACACTAGCAAGATCACTTATGGGTCTGGTCAGCCTGGGCTTTTGGTGGCTTTATTACATAGCAGATGGAGTGGCAAATGTGCGACATATGGAGAAAACTATCTTATACGCCAGTTTGTTAAACAGATTGTCCTCATCAGCGGACCACTGTTAGAAAGACAATTGAAAACCACAGGCTTCTAGCTCCTCAATAATGAATATTAAAAATGTAAACATGGAGTCATTTCTCACCCTTTAAAATGGCCTGTCAAAAACAGACAGTAAAATCTTTCGACAATCTAAGGTGGGACTATTTTGTCAAAGGGTCAAGCACTCAAAGCTTTACTTAATTTTCACTTTGTCTTTATTTGAACAAACTTTTATTGGGGTTAATGAGAACTTGGCTGAATAAGCATCATACTGAGTGTACTCTGAGAAAGAATTTCTGAATGATGTCCCCAAAGCACTCAACGCTAAAACTTGCCTTTCATCAGTAGCATAACTGAGGGGGAAGTGACCAGCACAGTAGCCCTAGGCACCTCCTTTTGTGGCAGCAAGAGATGTGGGGGGTGCTCAAAAATAGCTCAGATAGCTTCAGTTGCCACAGCTGGAAACTGGCCACACAGTTGCCATCACTGCCCCATGACAAGGTCACTGCCCAGGGCATACAGCTGCTGTTACGCCCGTGCCTTGGGTTTTCAAAAGTGTGTACCTTGTTCTAAAGGTCTACTGCTTATTCTGTTGAAAAATGCAGAGCAAACAGAGATTAAATGTCTAGAATCCCAAGACTTGAGACTTGAATTAATTTCATTAATGAAAAAAACTCCAATGATATGATCAAAAAAAGGCAGGGGTATGAAATGGGAAGGTTTGTTGTAATCGACTGTCAGTGCTTGGAAGATTAGAAGCTTTATCCTGTCTTCAAGTCATTATCCTGCAGCAAGGCTGAAGAGGAAGTGTACTGTCTCAGAGGGAGCCCTAAGAGATACATCTCACACAAACACAACTCTTTAATGAACCTCGGGGAAAGGAAGGAGAGAATGGCTGATATGCTACTTTCTTATGAAACAGAAATCAAGCTGTGTTCCAGCTTAGTGTGAAGGGAGGGTGGATTTTTGCTAGAATATAAACTGCAAGGGAACAACGAATATTAATAGGTATCACTTGGTTCTGTGCTGCTGGTACCCAGCAATATGCACTGTTGCATTTGAAGTGAAAGATTTTTAGCTTTATTGTTAGTCAGTCATCGATTCCTTAACTTTATCAAGAGACATACATTAACAGACATTATAGTCACGAATCAAGAGAAAACCAAATCCCTAACCTTTAGGGATTTTCCAAGATTAGCATGGCAACAAGCATTTGCAAAACAAGCAACACAGCCCATAAGCAGTTGATTCTCAACTAAGTAAGTGTCATATATTTATTGCACTCGGGGAGCGATTGTACAGTTCATTGGTAGACTGACTAACCCATAAATGCAGCCATTTAACAGAACTACAACCACTTGAACTATTGTATCTTATTTACTTTAGCATATCCTGTTGGGGTGACATGATTACAATCTATGAAGCTTATCTATGCTGCCAGAACGCTTTAATTAATTCTGCTTGTATCCATTGTCTCTATTCATGCTCCTTTTATTTTGTTATATTAATACCACCTTCATGCTCATGCATGAAGACATGGGATTGAAACAGGCATACAGGTGTAGAAGAAGAGAAACAGCAAACTTCTCTTTTTTTATTAATAAGTGATTACATACACATTTGAAATAATAATTCCTAGTGCTTTACTAGACCTTGTCTTTCAAAATGCTGTACATTTTCTAATTGTTCAGAATGCATCTCAGTGGTAGAGATAGTCCTATTATTTCCCCTTTACAGATACAAGAAAAAGAGATTAAGTGAAACCTTTGAACAAACCACTGGCAAAGAAGGAATTAGAAAGAGGCTGGTTGGAATTTTAAAATAAACACGTTTCAACGTGACATCAGGACTTTGACGAAATCAAAATGTTCATAAGAAAGTTGTCACTTTCATGACTTTTATTTTGTTGTTGGAAAACTGAAAACTAACATTTGTAGGTGAATATCAATCTATCCAGATGCAAGTTTTAGTTTTCAGCCAAAAAATGGTTTAATATTTTTGGGGGACAGGGAAACATTTTCTATGGGGAAAAATATTCATTTTCCACCAGCATTTATTAGATTTCCAGCAAAGTACTCCAACCTTGATCCCACTTTCTCATGTTACAGATGGCCCGGCCCAGCAAGCACATATAAATAGTGACTGATGTTCTGATTCATTGCTGCTCTTTCACTGTATTGCCTTTCAGTCCCATGAGTTCAGGACCTTCCTCAAACTTATCCCAAAAGCAAATATAGTGCACTACTAGTAAAAAGAAACTCAGCGGGTGTGATAGTTGAATAGAAACACATGCCAAGACCAGCATAATGACTGTCAGACCTGCTGAGCACATAATGGGAATATCCTGTAAACTGTTCAAATTAGAAGACTAGGAAAGAATCTGGGAGCCTAGCTATAGTCAAGCAAAAGAACTAAAAATTATATTTGGGAAACAAGAGAGAAAAATATGAGACCCGGAAGTGTACAAGTAGGTTTGGATAAGCATATCTGTGTCTTTGAAATCATACTTAGTATTTAAAAAAAATAAAAACCTAAGTTTGAAGGCATTTCTACCACTTCTAAAGTATATAAAATATATATTTTTTAAATATTGTATTATGCTTTCTAAACAAAGACTAAATGCAAAGATCCTTGCTCACTTCTGAACAATAATTTATTCCTTAAACAATCTCATTGATTTCCTTGGAATTGTTATAAATCACAGTATTATTCAGTTTAAGTAAGGCATCACAATCTAACCTTTAAGCTCCATCGTGGGTTTGTTAAGGGCTTGTTCAATACTTTGGGTTCTCAAAAGGTAAAATCCACAAATAAATTCATGGAGCCCAAGGTCCACATGAAGATTTCTTTCAGAGATACAAAAGAAAACCACAGATGGAAATTTACTATCAGCCTCCTGTACTATTCAAGATAAAGACAGAGAAAGTGGGGTGTTCATGAGTGCCTAAGTGCCTTTGAGGCACATGTCACTTTCTCGTAACAGAACTTCTATTTTAAGCCACTTTGGAGAAATCATCAAAAGCATCTACGGGATGAATTTTAAAAAGGAGCCTAAGGATATTATGTGCCTCAATCCCACTGAATTGGGAACCTAATTTCTTCAGGTTCTCTGGAAATCCGACGGCAGGCATAGGGATGTCACCTATAATGCTTTTATCTTTCCAACTTATTTCTGTGACAAGCTCTAAGATTCCTCAAGAGAGAATTTGGAGAAGCGGGAGTTGAGTCAAGTACTATTTCCAACAGTAGATGGAAAAGGTTCATCATTTCCTAGTAATTTCCAGCACACTTCCGCTGCGCCACACCAGTGGAGAAAAATGTGAAACTGGTGAACACAGCTTTCATGGAAGGAAAGGTGAAGAGAATCTATAAGTAGGATGCTAAAATGAGTATGTCAAAATATGTCAGCTTTATTCATTTTGTCTCTCAGTTATTTTCCCGTATCTCATCAGATGGTGGTAGGTGGGTATTTAATTGCTCTAACACCACTACTCTTTTTCACACCTAGCAAGTTACAATCATAATGGGGGATGCACCTCGATATTTTGTAAGGAAATAAATTTCTCCTTTGCAATTTGGCAAAGTTAACCTATCTACTACTGAAGTCGAAGTTAAAACTTGTACTGATTTCAGTGGAAGCAGACTTAAGCCAGCACTGAACAATTTTAAAAAAGCCTATTCTAATTAACCATTATAAAACTCAGTTAACATAGTAGTAAAGAAACAAAAGCAGAAACCAGAAAAAAAAAAAACTTAGCATAAAAACTCTCATAATTTTTAGAATCCAGATTCACCTACCTGAGAATCAACCTAATTAATTCTAGATGAATTCCATTCTATAACTAAACATCTTGGGAAGAGTTGACATCAAAATTGCACTCAAAAGTTGTTAACCTTTAAAATTTGCTCTTCAGTGATCCTTAAATTACTGAACTCATTGCAAACCAAAGGTGCTAAATACCATGGGAAGTTTAAACACTCAGGCTAAACCTTCTACTATACCAAAACAAAAATCTGTTTTGACTTTATATGCTTAGTTTCTTCTCACGAGATTGTTCACATTGTAGACAGATCAACAAATCACAGAAGGATTTTTTTTTCCCTTATACCTACTATCATCAGAGAAGTTGGTCAGAGTAAATAACAGATCTGTCATTGGAAGCTGATAAAAGGTACTTACGAAATAATGTTCTATGCTACATTGGGTCCAGTGAAATAAACAGCATTTCCGAAGCTAATGATACAAAACAGCATGTTTCAAAATTAGTATCATTACTGTAACATTGTTCCTATGGCCAATATGGATTACTGAGTCACAGTAATAGCTTCATTCCAAGCAAAAACTACCACAGTGGCAGGTCAATGTAGCCTCACATCTTTGATAGAGTATGCTAGTTAACGAACTGGTACTGCTAAAGCCATTACAATACTTTCTTTTTGGTCCTCAAATCAATCTTTTTGCTGTATTTTATTGTTATTAAGTAAGCTAAGGCTGAAATTGAATCAGTAAGGCCTCTTCTATTGAATCTGCAACAAATTCCCAAGCATTTATCAGAATTCCATTAAAACACAGGGGAATTATCTTTAAACTACCAAGGTTTACAAAGAGGAACAGACAGAGTAAATGTAATGTTTGTTAAATGAACCAGTGGAGCACGCGAGCAGCTTGTAAGTGGGATGGAAGGGTGAGAATCGGATAAATGAACGAGAGATCAGGGTTTCAGGTGGAGTATGCACCAGCTAACAGCATTGATATAGCGCCAAGCCAAGCTTAGATATTTTTCAAGAAGACCTGTACAGCTCATTTTTAAATTAAAGATATTGAGAGAAACACCTCAGTTTGGGTGTAAGTCCTCTGCAGTGGAAGGTCTATGGGGATGGGCAGACTGTAAATGTACCAGCTTTGATGTGCCAAGTGATAGCCTGACCGTTTCGGTTTGGTTCTATGTGATGAGATCAAGGATATCTGCTCCTGCGGACCATATTATACGTTACCCTGTAAGCCAGACAAATGTTGATGGATGTTAGTGCTAGCTTGATTCCCCACCCTAGGGCCCCCTCATCACTACCCCCTGCCCCTTGTGAGTCTCCCCTGCCTCCCCAGCTCCCAAGGCATTATTGACATATGGCTGCATGGGTGGTTTGCCCCAGAGGACCAGGCAGGGTTAACCTTCCTGCCCCGCTACCGCTGCTGCTCTTGTAGCCCACAGCAGCAGTGGTGGCGGCGGCCAGGCAGCAATTTAACCCTTCCCTGCCTGCTCCCTCAGGCCAGACACCACAGGCAGCCACGAGTAAGCAGGGAATGGGGCAAGGGCGCACTGGGCCCACTCTGAGCTAGTGGGGGAGAGGGAGCGGGTGGGATGTGTACACTAAGGTGTAGCCTGGAGTGGCTACACCTTAGTGTAACACAGGCTGGGTAGCACAGATCAGAGGTGATCCTGCCCTGGAGGTCATTTTGAGCCACCTAATGAGCACTTAAAACTAGTGCCAGGTGTTAATGTAAAGACAATTGTACCCGTCTCTGCTCAAACAGGAGTTCGCATGCCGCCTTTGCCCGGGCCTGAGATCTCATGCGCCCTGGTTTTGCTAATGCATCCCGGCTTTTACCCCGACTGGTGTCAAGGGGGAACCCCAAACTCTCCCAGCACAATTTGGCTGACGCCGTCGGTGTGGGGTCTTCCTTGTGGTGTCCCCCGGAGCCGGCGCGTCCCTCCGCGGGTAATCTCGGGGCTCCGTCCTCCCCTACACCCCGGCCATTCGCCACCTTAGGGTCTTCCTACTACGGCCTCTACTCCGTCTTGCCTCAATCCGCCAGCCGTCCACAGAGGTCTTCCGGCTGGGCGCACTCCCAGTAGGGACGCCAAACTGACCCCTCCTTCCTCGGGATGCGGCTGGCCTCTCCACCGCTTCTACCAGCTACGCTACGGTTCCCCACGCTGTCAGCTCGGTGGGGTGAGGGCCAGTCGGCCCCTTTCCCAACCCTCTCAGCCCACTCTTGGGCCCTATCGCCGGTGCAGCCGCTGGTCCCTCTCCCCTCTCCACTGACCTGGGGCTTGCCAGTGCCTACGTCGATGCTGCTGCCGGCTCTGCTGTCAGCTGCGTCCCTATTCACGATGCTGGCTCTTCCCCTCGTGCTGCTCTCCACTTCTTGGCTGCATCGCTCGCAGCCTCTCATTGCTCTCTCCCTCTCCGTCCCACGCTCGGCGGGAAGCGACTGCTCTCCTGCTTGCTGGGGCTTCGCGTTCCAGCTCTCTCCTTCCAGCTGCCCCGTTACCTCAGCGGGAGGCAACTTTTGTTTTTCCCCGCAGGCATGCCCCAGCCCCGCCGCTCAGCCGCAGCTGGATGAATGCCTGGCTGACGGCCCGCACCGGTGTTCCCGGCGCGTGGACTTTCCTCGGCTCCTCCGGCCCTGCGGGAGGTAAGCGGGACCCTTTGCCGCCGCGGGGGTCTCCCAGTGTCCCCTCACCCCTAGGACAACAATCCAGGTGTTAAGAGCCTCAAGTGCCACCTAAAATTACTGTATAACAAGATCCTAACATAGGTGATACCAAACTTGAATTAAAGGGTTTTTTGTTCAGGAAGAGATGTTCTTGGAAAGCTCAGAAGAAAACCTGAAGCATTTATCCAGTCTATATACTTTACCTAGAGACAACTTCTTTTGGACTGAGTGAAAAAAAGCCCTAAGGATATCACTATAGCTGCCCACAGTTGTTCCCCGACATCAGTAAATGGATCGCATGGAATTACCAAAATGAAGTAATGCTGAAAACAAACAAAACAAGCACATCATTTCTTTTCCTGACTACGTTTTGGAGCTATGTAAACATGCTCCCAACACAAAAAAGACAAGCATAACCACACCCAGGTGCACTGGAACATGTTTCGATGTTTCTGAAATAGAAAGAAACTGTGGTTTCTCAGGTTCTGTCTCCAGATGGCAAAGCGCTTGCTCTCAAGAGGCGGCACATCAACAGGATCCTTTTCTAAAGGCCACCTTCTCCCTGGCACACCTACTTCTGAAAGGGTTGTATTGGCAGCCCAGACAAACTGCTTTCAACCACTTTATAGAAAGCACTACAGCTATCATGTTACACCAACTCTCTAACATATTTTTCAATAGCAATACAGAAAATAATGTTTGTTCTCTCTACACTGTCTGTAATAGAAACCAAGTATATTCATAATCAGCATAAGCAGTTATCTCTATTTGTCAAACACTCACAACAGATGGGGAAACTCAGCTAATATAGGTTATAACTCCTTATGAATGACAGTAGGGGCCACTACACTTGAATTATGGGAAAAATGTGAAACAAAATGAGAGCTGAAGAATTATACTGGTACATATACTGTCGCTTCGACAGCTGTGTGGCGCTAACTGTAGATACACACGTAAGTGACATCCCCTCCTGGTGTAGACAGTCATCGTGGTATAAAGGTGCCTTGTACTAGTAAAGTTTACTTCTGTCTTGGTATACATAGGAATAAGCTATACTAAAATAAGTCAATCAACATAACTATAGGAGGAAAAAAAATGCCTCCTGTTAAATTAATTATATGCACAAATACTGTTTGCATAACAAGTTTTAGAAATAAAAACATAGGTAAGGTTTAGGAAAAACCAGAAGGTAAGTACAAGCCAGGTGCCCCAAATCAGTGAAATATCCTTATGCTCCAGAAGAATATGGCCATACCCACATGTTTTTCCATTCTTATTCCAGGCACATCCCTACTCCTGATATCAGTGAGAGTCCTGCATAAGGATCAATGGCAAGGTATACATCATCATAATAATGCAAATGTCATTACACAAAGAACCTGGTATTACATCTTCTGAATAATACATTTAAATAATTCTTTATATAGAGGATTTAATCATGGTTTGCATGAAGGCCATTAAAATGCTAAAAATAAAACAGAAAAGATGTAAAGCTAATAAAGCGTCCAGTAAAAGAAAGATCATTCCAAATTTCCAGTTTCCTTTCCTTTCATCACTGTCTTCAAGACTAAAGAAGAACAGTAGATAAACTATTTATAGTTATAAAAACAGTGACTTCCATCTGCCACAATTTGGCAATTGCTGCCCCAACAACTTGCAAACTTGACGAGATGTGACTAGCGGAATATAATTAGATAGTGTGACTGATACGTGAACTCAAAAGCTTCGTTTGCATGTCATAGTTTAATGTGCTTTAGTGCTGTGAATTAATCTTTACCTAGAGCTGATTTGTTTTACTTGCCCTTAGCATGCCTGTGCTTACAAGGCCTTTGGAAAGATTCTTTGTGGGAATATGGGTAGAAAAGCATGGGAAGTTTAAACTGCTACTCTCTAAATAACTATTGTCCTATATGAAAAGAGGGCTTCAGTCTCCATAGATCAAGCACCCGTCATCAGCAGCAATTACACAAAGGAAAAATTATAACAGAAAACATAATTTAAAAATATGCTACAGTCTAGCGTACCATTAGTAGTCTAAAACTTGAAGGAATGATCTGGAGGAAATCTAATGTACCTGAATACGCTGGCTTTATCAGCAACACATTAGTATCCAAAGCTACCATTCATTTAGAAGCAAATCCTTTCAGAAATTCTGGCACATAAAGGGGAAAAAAAATGATTTGAGACAAGTTTTGAGAACTTTGCTATTTTCCTTCTGCAAACAGAGCTAAATTTTATTCTTCACAAATACTGGCACTTCTGAAAGGACCTGTTCTTTTCCCCTTGAATAACTCCAATTTTAAAATATTTGCCTGACAAGCCTTTGAGTGGTTGGGAGGAAGCAGAAGTTTTTGTTTAAGCATCAACAGATTATAGGCTTCTAAAGAGTCCAAATTCCTGCTGTGCATTTATACTTCACTGAACTAAAAATAAGGGGAAAAAAGAGGCCCGTAGAAAAATATTTTAAAATAATTTCTCCAGTTTATAAGTATTATCCTCTAATAGTTTAACTCTTGCAAGTAATTTCTCCAGGTTAGCACTCTGAATGGAGCCCACGTTAAGCAGCATTACAATATATATAGTTTAGATGACTAAGATGACAGGGATTTAGAAGTTGTGCTAGCTTTGGTTACTCCAAGCGAGCAACAGGCCAGCTCTGCACCTGGGTCGTCACAGACAGAAGCCAGAAAGGCCTCTGTCCCCTGCCTGCACGGCCAGGTGATGGGAAAAGCGGGGAATGGTGTTGGGAAAAGAGACCGGTGTTGCAGATCCTAGGCCCTAAGCCCGCACAGCAGGGGAGAGGAGGCATGCTGCCCCCCTGCCCTGACCCCAACCTGACGTTCCTGACAGACGCAGGCAGGAGCAGCAGCTCAGAGCCATGTGCTATCTGCCATGCCAGAAACTGGGGATGGGAGGTGGGGGATGGACACTCTGCCATACAAGCCAGGCCCCTCCCAAGCTTACTGGCTCAGGTCTTGGTGGGGAGGTGCCAAGCCAAGTCCATGTGGCATGGGGCTCCCCTCCTCCTCTCCCCACTGCTTGGTTCCTGGTATGACAGACAGACACACAGCTCTGATATGAGGGTCCTGCCTGCAGCCCATCGTGATGCTCGGGTAGGAGTGGAGAAACAGCCCCCACTACATGGACCTGGACCTAGGCCAGCGTGGGCCCACATAGCAGGGGGCTCTGTTCTGCTAATCCCCTTGCCCAACCCACCTGACAGCTAATGGCTCTGAACTACAGTTCCTGGTTGCAACTGGTAGCTGGGCTGGGAACCAGGGGCTGGAGGGGGTGGGGGAGTGGTGCCTCCCCAAAACCTGAGCCCACAATCTGGGGTGGGCCTGTGCAGCAAGGGGCTCCACTCCCTCTTCCCCATCCCCAGTTTCCAGCGGAGAGGACAGGTGCGTGACTCCAAGCCCCACCCGACTCTGCCCCACTGCTTTGCAGCCCTACCAGGGATGGTCCCCATGGGTCAGAAGCTCTGGAGCTAGTGAACCAATTCCTGAGGCTCCTATACCAGCTGCAGCTTGAGTTAGCCCTTTCCCTGTCCGCTCCTTGGGAAGGTCCAACTGGCCTTAGGCAGGGGACATGAGACAGGGGCCTGAGCCTAGACTGGTGTCTTGTGGGGCAGCAGCCACAGGGAGGTTGCCCACCCCCAAGTGTTTGCAGTCCCCATAGCAGTGAGCTCAGAGCTGGCAGGGTAGGGCAGGGCAGACAGGGCAGAGCTGGCCGCCTAGATTGTGATGCGAGGTAGATGGCAGTGAAGCACATCTGCATGCAGTGGCCAGCATCCTTAAAACCAGGTCTTGTTTGCCCCTGCCCCACCCCCATCCCTGGAGATGACACTCCAGGATTTCTAAGTCAAAATAGCTCCAACTCCCAAACTCCCAAATGAACCCTCAAATCTCTGGATTTTCTCAACTGATACGTCTGTGGTAGGAAAGGGGCAGGGGAAGGCTGAAGGGGTGGGGGAAGAGGAAGATTGAAGCCCCCCATGGTGAGGAAAGGAGTGGGATAGGAGCAGGGGCTGGGGTGAATGGGGCCCTGGGGCCAGGGCAGGTCATCCAGAGGTTCAGGGGGAATGGGGCATAGCTTCCCACAGCTGTGTGCAGCCCCAGGGGAGGCATGGGGAGGCACGTGTGGGCTGGTGGCTCTGCACCCTGCTGCCTGTGCTTCCTGCTGCTGGGTGGGCAGAGGATGCATTGTGTGGCCAGCGCACCCCACATCCCCTATGTCCCCTGCCTGGTGGGCAGCAATGGTGACGCATGGCTGAGCTCCTGAGGCAAAGGCAGCAGGGTGCAGAGCCCTAAGCTTGCATTGGGCAGCCTGCCTCTGCCCCACTGGGGACACATGCCCCGCATGCCATCCCCAGGGGTATGCACAGCTGTGGTAAGTCATGCCTCCCACACTCTGGATGACCTACCCCAGCCTTGGGAACCCATTCACCCCAGCCCCTGCTCCTGCCCCACTCCCTTCCTCACTGTGGGGACCTTGATCTCCATCCCTTTCCCTCTCCCCCCACTCCTTCCCCTCCACTTATTAGCTGGATGCTGTCTGTGTACATATCTGTGTCTCTGCTTGTCTGCTCCTCACTCCCAAGCCACAGGCCCCCCAACTCAGCTGCTGCCTCTCACTCCGGACCCACAATACCCAGCATCCTGCCTGGGTGTGCAGGGACCCTCCCCTCCTCAGGCTTCAACCCCCCCCATACCCATAACCCCCCACATCTTCACAAAGAACCACCCCCACTTCCCTACACACACACAGTTCAAAAATAGCATTTCATGATTTACATGTCAATCTCTTGACTTTTTAAGAGTTTGCCTCATGATTTTTGGCACGGTGGGGTTGGCAGTACTGGGTTAGGGACTGAAGGCAGCCTGCAGGGAGTGCCCCTAACCTGCTGGCCTTGGCCATGGCAGGCAGCCTGTACACTCCCTGCCCTCCAGGGACAACATCTGTTATGTTTCCTCCCAGCCTAACTTTAGGCACTTAAAGCGCAAAACTTTGATCACTTCTGCCTTGGGCTTTTTGAATGTCTGTACTTATCCAAGAAGTGCAAATCAAAGATCGCTAATCAAATCTCAGGTTTTCAATGCAGATGCACTGTCAGAATGGAGAGAAAGCAGTGTGCCAATGATTAGTAATGAGTTGTGGTTTTTAACAAATGTACTATTTTTAATTATAGGGAAAACTGTGCAATACAAAGGTGCAAAACTGTTGTTAATTCAAAATCATTTAGATTTATTCAGACCACACAGAAATGCATGCGTTTTGGACAGATCTATCCAGGCAATCTGTCATCCCTTCTCACACTACTATTTTACGGCAAGACGAGTCCCACAAAAATCAAATCAGTTTGATTAAAGAAGATAAAATTGTGCCACTAAAAGAAAATGTATTTTCTCATCATAATATACTATTGCTTATGTGTGCATATAAATAGGCATAAAGTAACCAGCTTACAACCTTTGGAAAACTTGTCAATGGTTTGTCTACAATCGTGTTAACATTATTTTGTTCATAAACAGGGGACAGTTTTGTGCACGGGGCAACAGAAGGTAAGAGGACTAGGATCAATTGCCTCAAACTGCAGGAGGATAAATTTAAGTTAGCAATTACAGGAACAGGCAATTATTTCAGGTAGAGGCCCACTTACTGAGTTTCGGCAAGCCATCAAGGGCCGCATGACAGGCAGCCAGGGGCAGATAAATATTAATTTTCTAAATTTTTAGGGGCCCAGCGGGCCAGATAGAATGGCCTGGCAGGCCGCATCTAGCTCAGGGGTCGCATTTGACCTGCCCCTGAATTAGGACAAACTTTCTGACTGGGATGATGGTTAAGCATTACAATGGTTACCTAGAGAGGTTGCAGAATCTCCATCCTCGGGTGTTTTCAAAACCAGGTTAAACAGAAACTTGGCTGCGATTAGCTGGCCATAGAAGATCCGACCTTGCACAGGGGGCTGGAGGTTCCTAAGGCCCTGCTTTCAAGGATCATTTTTCCTTTGACCGTATGAGTCACTTCGACCTACACACTGTTTGATATATTTTTAAGCTGCCAGATTTTACCTGATCACGTTTTACAGATGTTTTTAAAGATCTTGCTATCTTAGTCCAATAGCTAAAATTTAAAAAGGGGAGGAGTTTCATGATTTGGGCATGTGGCAATGCAAAGCAAGCTGTATACATATTTTATTTCTTTCCAATATTTATTTTTGCTTGTATGTAGCTCAAGAAAGGCCAAGCATGAAATTGGTGCTGGAAAGCAACTCAGAATTTATTGATATGAATCTGCTCTGAGAGCTCAATAGGTGTGCAACAAAGCAAGAAGGGTAAAGGGGCTGAATAATTTATTGAACCTTTAAGCATCAACAAATAACATTTCTAGTGAAGAATGCCTGTTTTGCAACAGTAGGTGTGAGGTGTATGCACAAAAGAAAATAGATGTTCCAAAAAACATGTTATGAGAATATTACAATAAGCAATACTTTTTTATTAGTAACTCTAAGGGAAAATACAATAAGCAAGTTATTGACAGATGCAAAAAAAGGAATGGGGAGTTTATTTTATTTAGCAAAGCATCTCAAAAGTGGCATCTACTGTAACAGCAAAAAGGAATGGAAAAGCTGATGAAAAAGTAAAATAATAAGAAGAGAACCTTTTATCAAATAGCTCACTATTGAAATAAAACATAGACATCTTAATATAAGTTTAGCGTCAGGTACACAGAGACATGAACTATAAATATGATAACCTATGCAGGTGACTACAACTGTGTTCCAGCTTTCATTCTAAATCCCATTTGTCTGCAAGCTTAATTTCTCAAAATAGATTCCTTTGGGCTTTTTCCTGACCCTGAAATGAATGGTTTTGCTACGTTAAAGCAAAACTGATTTAGTTGTCTGTATGCTGTTCAAGACTTAAAAACACACATCTTCTACATATGATCCAAACAGAAAATATTTTCAAATCATTTGAAGTTTAGACTTGACTTCCTTGCAGGTGCCATTAAGAACTGCAGATCTATGTTTATAGTAACGTGTGATGAAAATTAGTGGATTATTTTTAAAGAAATCAGTATTGAAGGCCCTCAATTTGACACCGGAACTACTATTCGTTTTCACATAATGTTAAACCCATGGATGAATCTACAATTTTGAAAAGAAGGGTGCAGAGGGTGTGTCATGTCATCACACATAACACAGCACTTACTTTTCTCCAGTTAAAACACAGGCTAGGCGCTTTGCTAATATGCTATGGGGTCGCGGGGCTGTATTATTCTATGTAAGATGAAAAAGAAAGAAATATAAATCCACTGGAACGTGCCTCAATCTTCTAGATTATGCATTCATGTTAAAAAACACAACACGCTAGGCAGAAATACTCAAAAGATAGTGTTCCATTTGTCCTGCAGTAATGATAGTTAAGTGTGTGTGTGTGTCATTCAGATTCATAAAACAAAGTCTAGCCGTTTTGAGCATCTCAGCAGTGCCTCCAATACTTCACTGTCAGTCATTTCTACACCTGAGTTAATATCACCACACCTGAGTTAAATTAAAAAGCGTCTGCAAGGCTATGAAATAGAAGGGAAACATTACCAGGAATGGCCATCAGACAGCAAATTTGCAGAAGAAAGAATAGTTGGATTACTGGAACAGAAGACCATTAAAAAGAGAGAGGGCAGTTAACAACCATGGAGTGGAAAGAGATTAGCAGAAATAAGGAAGCTGATAATGAGCCATGAAATCAATTGGCTCCCTCACTGTTGCTTGAATAGAAATGCTGGTGCCCTTCCCAAGGAGTTGGTGTTAAAATCTGACTGAAGCAGGAATCAAAGTTAGGGTGCGGGGGGTGGGATGCAACTGCATCACTGCAACCCCCCTCCTTCAGATCCAACCCTAGTTAAACCCCACTTCCTGAAGAACTTCGATTCAGAAACCATTTGCACGTGGTTAAAATCATCCTCATTTAGAATAACACTTACAAACTTTAAAAATTAATTATGTGCTCAAAAACTGTCCCAAATAGGTATTTTTGCTTGATTTGGATTTCAGGTGAGCTTTTAGATTAGAAGTGCCCTGCAGATAAAGTTCATAATTTGGGAAGCCCTCAAAGTAAAGTTCATCCTAGGGGTACCCTTACCTTCTGTAGAATGGGTGCCCTTAAACTGGAGGTGTGACTATTTCTAGAAGCTATGATGATATCTGGGGTAAGAGAAGCGGACCATATGTGGGAAAGCCAGGGGTTATCTAAATGCTATATTGTCATATAGCACGATATATTTGGATTATATAGTTTAGAATGTGTAATGTACCTAGAACCTAGGCTATTTATTTTTCCAATAAAAATCATCATTTAAAACATGAGCTCTATAATCCCCATTAAAAACAAAAATAAAATTTAGCTTTTTTTGCTTTAGTTACCTTACGACCTAATTGCTGGGAGAGGTGGAGGGGATGATACCCCTTCTGGATTCACTCCGAGTGTTCTCACAACTAGTCTCGGCCCACTCTCTCCGGATTCCCACAAGAAAAAGACTGTGATTGAGGGCAAACTCCATGGACTTTATCCACAAGGTATGAGAAAGGATCAGTCTTAGACACATTACAAATTGCACATTTCAGATAAACTCCTTACAACGATACATAGTCCAGAATTCTTGCAGTATATTTATTTGTATTTATCGAGTTACAGCCACACACTGTGAAAAAACACGGCCGAACGTGTGGTCTTTGCTGTGGTTATTAACAGGAAAGAAAATTCTTTGACAGATGGCAAGAAGCTCCATAGCCAACAGTGCTGATTCAGCAGTAGTCCAAAACGTGCCTTCCTTGTAGGCAAGAGTGTAAGAAGAGATACCGAACTGTATAGGGCCCCTGTACACACGTAGGTAAAGGCACAATGGGATCTAATGCACAATCTATATGATTATACCTCCTCCCACGTCACACATGCTTGGCAGGAGACACAACTGTGAGATCCATCAACAGACTCTATCACACCTTATTGCCACTACAAGGGAGTGAAGGACTCCCAACCCCATGTCCCATGGCTGCTGGTCCTGGCAGTGACCTTCTACTGCCAGGTTTGAGAGTGCCATCAGAGCTCCACAGCTGCCTGAATTGAGGCCCGTCACTGTGGGACTCTCAGCTGTTGCAGCATGTTTGGCTCATTTGGGGCTAAGAATCCCCTCAGGTACAGGACTCATAGCCACAGCAGCCATGGGATACTGTTGGGGCTGACAGTCCTATCAGCTGTGGGACTCTTCCTCCCAAAAGCTGTGGAGCACTGCTCTCCAAAGGCGCAAGACTCCCAGCCCTGTCTGGGCATGGTGCACCCCAGCAGCTAACAGCCTAGCAGGAGTCTTGGGGAGGCCCTCCTATGCATGCAATTTAATGTTGGAAAGAAGCTCTAACTTTATAGCTAGATGGAACTTTTCATGGTGCAAGAGTTAATTTTTTACATATAGCCAGTCTAAATTAATCGAGCAATTAACTGGTTAATTGTGGAATGCATGTAGCATGTAGAGGGGGGCCCTAGAGATAGATCTAATTGCCCTGTATTCACCTCCAGCCTCATCACTAGAAGTCATACCTCTAGAAGCAGTGTGGACACCCTGCATAGGGCTTTAGCATCATATATTTTTCCCAGCAGAATTGCATCGGTTTACCTGCATCAAGACCCTGCACAGCAGCACCTGGATGGCAGGATATATTCTTCATTGACAGGTGGTCAAAGGTATTTTGATTGCTAAGTAAGTCTTGAGGTATGCTGATGTAAAACAAATAAACTAAAACACCTTCTTGAAGGAAAAATATCTGATCAATACTATATTTTTATCCAATTGCATTTTGTAATACCATAATCATACACAGTTTTGCTCATCACTGTTTAAAATCAAACAATCAATTAGTATGACTCACAAACACACACTCAAATAAAAGCAGATGCAGCACTTACAAATGCAAAACTGTAAATTAATTTTTGGATCGTCCCAATGAATTTGTAGACTGGAGATGTGAGCATTTATTGGAGGCATTGGTTTACATATCCAGCAACCAGAATGCCTATCACCATCGTAAATGCCTACTTTTCTGCTGCTTACTCTGAATTGTTTTGATTTCACTTTCTGTTAACCTAAAATTGCTAACCTAAGTAGCAATTATTTTTTTTCTGTGACTTACCATATTTACTCACTAACCACACTTAACCTTCTCTCAAAAATTATCCTTTCAAAATTGGGATGCGTGCCTTTAGCTGACAAGCAAAATAGAAGCATGGCTATTCTGAAAGATAGTTGTTCCTCTTTTTTTAATGTTCCCTTCAGCAGCCTCTTGGAAGCAGGGGTGGAATCCAGCAGAGGCAGATCTGGGATGGTGATGGTCAGGGATGTGGTCACGCCTCCCTTTAATTCCTGTTCCACCTATGGTTTAAAATCAACTACCTGGCAGCAGTGGTGGCATTTCTCTTCAGGCACTGCTAAAACAGTGCAATAATTTCATGGTTTAATATAACCTACGTGATTACTGCTAACTGCTCTTCAACCACAGGTGTTAATGACTCCTCTCTCTTTCTCTCTGGTTGCCTATTTAATGGTCTTGATATTCCACTAACCAAGCTAGTTTTTCTTTGGCGATTTTTCTGTCTGTTGGCTACTCTTGGTCTGTTTTTCCCCATTTCACAGCTCTGTGGATGGTTTTAGTTCTTTTAAATACTTACATATGCCTTGGGAGTCAAACAGAGAAAGGGAGTTTTACTTTAAGCATTTCAGGTGATATTCAGCACACTGACACAACTGAATTAAGTCATTTGTAGTCTCGGTTGAGATTTAAAACATTACGAGTGCACAAAGGTTTTCTCAACTCCAGCAAGTTTCTACACCGTATTATTATATTTTATTTACTTATTTATTTATTATTTATTTATTATTATTAATTGTATTATGTTTATTTAGATACAGAATTTATATTTATTATTATCTACAGAAAAAGGTAGGAAATACATAGCTGGGCATTTCCTTTAACATAATTTGAATAAAATATTTTACCATCATGTTTTAGAACGATCACATCACTGAGCTGAATGCTGAAGTTAACATCTCTCTTAGAGACATTGTTTCGCACTGGACAGAACAAGAAGAACACAGCTGCATTAGCTTATATTCATAAGGTCATTTTTCAGCCATACAGGCTAGAAACTTCCACTGTTTTAAATGAAGCTGCAGCTGAGTAGCAGCTGATACGGATACCAGCAAACCAAGTGAAACATCTTTCTGGGACTAACGTGGCAGATACAAAACAGAGAGGGCATGGACTTGTAAGTTTTAAATACATCACTTAAGTAAGATATCAGGAATTATATTAGCTGAAATTTGTGTCATGAATATATCTCCAAAAAGTATTGAACAACTAATCGTATCAATTCTAGTGCCTATGTCGAAGCTTTCAGTGACATCTTATGCAGCACTCCACTGAGCAATTTCACAACTTATGCTGTTATGTTAGCATATATATTCTGCCTTATGAATATATAGAAGTCTTTTAGGTGCAAACAGTACCTTAATGATGCCCCAATATCCTTTTACAAAGTACCACATATTGTTTCCCCCACTTGAATGACACAAGGCACCACTTTAATGATTTACTCATTAGCAAAACCTACCCTTTATTGCAGCCAGGCCCACATATAACTGAAAATCATAAACGAAGGGTAGTGAGTTTCAAACCAACAAAGATAAAAACAAGGCTACAATTAGCTTTATTTGCTCTTTTTTCCTAATACTGTATGTTTACCTTTGCATAATAGCAGTGATCTCCATTGCTTTATAGTCTGTACAAAATAAGTAGCTTTCACAATTGATACGATTTCAGCCATTTTTCTACATTTAATTAATTGCAGCAATTATTTGTTATTGTGGTTTACTACAAAGAAAGAGAGTTGTATGATGAAGTGGAAGCCATACAAAATAATTGCTCTAATTTCATTTGCAGCGACTTCAGTACATGCTCTTTGATATACCCCTAAGCAAATGACTCCTATTACACTGGAGCCTGAAGTGCAACCCAGGCCAAAGACCTATAGTGGTAGGCACAGCACAAGCACAAAGCAAAGGGCACTTGTACACGTGTGTTCCTGTATAGTTTAGTCTAAACAGACAAGAGAGACAAAGTATGACAATAGGAGACACAGAGATCTGAAGTAATTTGATCCCAGGTCATGTAGCACATCAGTAGCAGAACTAAGTTGGAATTAAGGGCCTTATGTACTGGATCACACTGCTTCTTTCCTGCAATTATACCAAACCCTTGGAAAGACCTACTATTGATAGGTCTTATTTTTCTGTGGATACTCCTTTACCTGTCAACACTTAATTCAGTGAAGAGGTTGACCAGGAATCAATGAAGGGCCAAAGCTTTCTTGTTTTTGTATGAACTTGTATGTCTCTGCAAAATGTAATTATAATAAGGCAAGATGACCACTACCCATGCATTATCATCAGCCTGAGCACCCTTAGGGTAAGTTGGTTTATTTTCTTAGTAAGAGACTATGTAGCCTGATTTTCATTACATGGAGGTGTAGCTTTCTAATTGCTTTCTGGTTTTCACCTTCAAATTTCCAGAACCCCCATTTTTTCCCTTAGTTTTGTGGGAAGCCTCGTGTATGTTATTCCAAACAGTCTCATGCTGGTAAAATGGTTCTCACAGTGAAGACAAAAAATCACCTGGCAGCTGGTTACAGCTTCCTGATGGTGAGTTTCCAGTCTTCAGTGCGAGTCAGAGCTTACAGGAAGAAAGCAGCTTAGTAATTCTGCTTTGTCATCTTCTGTTGCTGCCATTATGCAAAAGCACAAAGATTTTACAGTAGCATCTTCTGCCACTTCCAGACTGTCTTCCTGCTCAAGGTTTAGTAATTTATGGCCAACCAAGTGCATGTTTCTTTTTCATGTCTTTTATCCTACATTGTCATTATTTTATATTTCTCCACACGGAACTGACAATCCATCCATCTGGCCATGATCCATATCTATCTAAATCACCCTGAACATTTATTGCTTTCTTCTGCAGTTTCAGTTCAACAGGGAATTTTATCACATTTCAAGTTCCTTCTCTCAGAGTTTGAAGTACACAGGAAAAAAAAAAAATCAGTCCTCAATACCTACATGTCAGATCTCAGGCAGTTCACTACTTTGATGTGTCAGACTACATCTGTCCACAATTACCCAGACTACTTACCCCTAATCCCAGCCAGTCCACTCACTCATCTGCAATGCCATACTTATTTACCTTGAACCCTGACTCCAACATACAATGGTGAGTAGTGAACAGTTCATTTCCCTTGAATTCCAGGAATCAGGTACTCCTATCTATGGCCTGAGAGATGGTTTCCTGTAAAATTTCCCCCAAAAGTTCTGAAACCAGAGGTCAGAGTTAGTTGTGCAAGGGAGAAGCAATCTTATCCTTAAAAAATGTATATCAAAGGTAGGCTCCACACAGAAGCCATTCTGCAGCAAGCAATTTGTCTTTTGCCAGCAAGCACCATTGACAAAATCTCTTTGTAGCAGTTCAGCACTAGCTGCTAACATCAGCGATGTTTACAGGTTAGTAGGGATTGATAAAATAGTCTGACCAAACCCCCTCTATCACTTACTGCCGCCCAGGTCCACTCTGCATACCCACGGATACTCAGGTTTATGCATGGTATTGCTTTCTTTAGGAGCTTTTCTTTTAAGTTCGTCTTCCTAGGCAGAAGCATAGGGAAGGTGGGAGCAGAGGCTAAGGGGGCTCAAGCTTGCAGGGATGGGACAGAGGTAGCAGGGCAGCCGGCACAAGCAGGAGGCAAGCTATTTGATGGCTACACATCACCTGCGTGTCTACTGATTGCCTCCCTGCTGTGGTGGGAGACATGAACTAAAGATGACCCTCCAATGATTACTTTCTAGATATGAAAAATTACAACACAGTTTTAATGTATATAATATAATTATTAATAAGGTCATCTTAAATTCAAGGTTGTCTTAAATGTAAATAAATATGATTATTTATTTAAATGAGTAAGTTGCTTAGCAAGTTAATGTACACTCAGTGGGACATCTTTAACCGGGGGATTCCATTATCTATTACACTGATCCACTCCTTCAAAATCAAAACGTCTTATGAACCTCCCGAAGTAAATGGATAGTTAAGTAAAAAATAATGACACACAATAGCAAGATTTCCAGTTAATCTGCAAAGCCCTACTCACTCCACACTTCACTGGTACCAGCTGTAGCCTAATTAATATCAACAATGCACAGGTGCTCGCAGCAGTGACTAACAGAAGCTCACTTCCCTTTAGGGCTCTTAAAAAATTAGAGTTCTTTAACTTCCACACACCTTCAAAACACCAGACTGAAGGAGGAAACAGTAGAAAAGAGAGCAATAAGATACATCAGGGAAAAGAAACAATCAGCATGAGCTATAACCTGATTAAACTGAACAGTCTTCAGGTGTGTGAAGGAATACACACACACGTAGCAAAATTCTGGAAATATTTTAGAGCTTTAACATTAAGGCTTACTACTGTTTGGGCCCAATGTTAAAGAAAGTTCCTTAAATTTGATTCAGCAATGTGTAACACCTCTGGGAAAAATGGGGGGACTCTGAGGTCTGTTTCCCTAGATGTTTTCTCTTAACTTTTCCAATGTACTTTTTATTTGGCCATTAGCAATTGAAAGTAACAACATAACTTCTGCCTCTTCAGGGGACAGAGGATGTGTGAAAGATTCTGGTACCTTATGTTTATGGAATGGTTTCACCTGGAAGTCCCAAGGAATATTAGATACCATTGTGCTACGTCCTACAAAAAGAAACAGAACACCCATCCTATGGTGCAAAGCGTTTACAGTGCATCAAAGCTAGTGACAAACAAAGGACTTCCTATTACCAGTTCTCACTGGCTTTAAGTCTGGTAAAAAAATCCTCCAAGAACTTTAAAATGAGAAAAGTGTATATTTTTAAACACATCTTTAAAAATGACCAAATGATTTTCCTTCAAGCTCTGCAAGTATAATTTGTATTTAAGCACATATGTATCTGTGAGCTATGGCTTCATATGGTGCTGGGCTCAGCAGGGAACAGCAGTGGTGGCACATAGTTCCTTCCTTCCAGTCCCTGCTGCTGCGGCTGCTGCTGCCAACTGCTGCTGATGCAGACACAGGGGAAGCCCCAGGTCTGCTCCCTCCCTGCATTGCAGCGAACCAGGCTCTGCTTGGGGCAGAAGCAGTGGTGTGAGGTTCCTCCTTCCAACACCTACTTCCAGCCAACAGAGAATATGCGCAGGGAAGAGGTGGACAGGGAGCAGGCACTGGAAGGAAGACACTGTATAATACTTTCCTGGCTGAGCCTGGCTTCCCACGCAGCCATTCCCCACAGCCCCCAGTTAGAGCTTGGATTTACCAGTGTCATGTTTGATATCTATTTACAGATAATGTTAAACCCTGGGCAGTTTTATCATTATGATGTTTAGATGGACCACAGTTTGGTGTGACGGTATTTGTTTGTAATTTTGTAAGCTAATGTAAGTGGAAGGTAGGAAGTAAATTCCTTCAATTCAGTATTAAACGATATCTCCCAACAAGATAGTGGCTATCTATATTCCAGGAAGGAGATCTACATTCCTATCAAAATGAGATGAAGGCCAGGCTGGGAGATACGCCTAGCACAAGTAAACAGGAATGCATTACAAGTCAAAAACCATTGGCAAAGAAAGCCCAGACTCCTAGGCATCTGGAAAGGAGGACTTACCAAAACAGGGAGGCAGTCAGTCCCTGGGCTGAGCACTGAGAGTAGTATGCATTTCAATCTGCCAAGAAAATACATCCCAAGGGGAATGGCCACAGCCAGAGGAAAGCCAGAGCCCTAGGCAGAAAGGAATGGTTTGAAAACCTTCTGGTTCTCCAGGTATTTTTCCCTGTTCAATTTATATAGCTTGTATAATGACTCTTTTTGGTATTTATATTAGTGATTGACTGTGGTAAAGGTGCTTTTCAGAGCAATGGATCATTTCAGATGTGCATATTTTTGCAAAGTAGGGACCTGTTACTTTTACCCAAATAAAGGATCAGATTCCCTCAAGCTTACAAAGATTCCTATTTGAGCTACAAGGTCCTCTCTGAGGGCAGGCAGAACCGAAGTTTGTGCAGATAAGAATTTGTCCCAAGTGGAAATGTTAATCTACTCCTTGTAAACAAGCAGCAGAACAGCTGGAAGTAATTTGAGGCACCCTGAGAGTTGTTTCTCACAGAGGTTTATTATAGAAATTATTAATAGTTCTAGATATATAAAGAGAATCCATCTGTCTGTGTGTCTGCCCATAATGCTCTTGGAGCACTCTGACTGACTGTCTCAGTCAGCAAATGCTGCTGGCCTTGCACCCCCCTACCCCCAGCCCTGCTCCTTGGAGGCAGCAGCAGCATGGCGTGCTGGTGGAGGGGGATGGAGGGGATGGCAAGGCAAGCTTTCCTCACCACTCCTGGGAGGCAGCAGTGGTCTGGGTCAGTGGGTGGTGGCAGCAGCCACTTCTCCCTCCCCCATGTTCAGGGAAGCTTGCACACGGTGGCCATCACTGCTACCCACCAACCCTGCACTGCCGCTGCTCCAGGGACGAAGCAAGGCTGGATGCGGAGCAGCAACAGTGCAGGGTGCTGGGTGGTAACAGTGGCCACCATATGTAAGCTTCCCCTTCCCCCTCCACGTCCGGCCCTGCTTTGTACCTGGAGTGGCAGCATTGCGGGGCAGTGGGTGGTGACGGCGGCTGCTGCATGCAACCCCCCCCCCATATCCCCTCCCTGCTCCTGGGAGGTGCAGGACCAGATGTGGAGCAGCAGGACTGAGTGCTATACAGCTGGACAGGGATGGGGGGGTGGGGAGTGGTGCGGGACTGGACACGAAGTGGGGATGGGGGTGTGGCACGTGGCTGGATGTGGAGCAGCAGCAGTGCACGACAGTGGGTGGCGGCCTCTTGATCACTTCTGTTGGAAAGATAAACCTGTTTAAAGTATTTCAAAGCTTGGGAGACATAAAAATATTAAAAAGATTCGTCTTAAAATAGTTTCAGTTGAGAAAGCATTGCATATGCATTACTAACCTGAATTATTTTCTGCTCCTTTCAGTGGCGTTTCAGTATGTCTGAGTAAAGCTGAACCAACATTCTTAAAATATCAAACAAAAAAAAGTGTGTCTTCCTGATCCAAAAACTTCAAAAGCTCCCAATGGCAATATTCCAAAGAACTAACTTAGGGAGGAATAAAATTAAATGGAAAAGTACTAATTAGAGACACATCTAATTCACCTTAGAATAACCTGCACAACAAGAGAAATTCGCTTCATTTCTATGCTAAGAAATTAATCAGGATGAAGACTGGGATAATTTCATTCAGCAGTAAATAGTTATTTTATTAAGGCAATAATCTTGCTTCTTCAGATTGAACAAATGAATGTTTGTTAAACTACAGGAGGGATTAGGAGCCACTTTACAATTGTCAGCATGTAAAATTCAAAGATTAACATTTTATACCCAAAAAGGTGTTCATGGCCACTAATAGAGTTTTGAAATTAGAGATAAATCACAAACAATGAAAAATTAATTGAACTCTGTAATTCATAGCTGTCTTTAAATATAAAACAGTGTTTACCTTTATTGACATAACCAGTTAATACCCTGACATATCACTGACAGATAATTGATTGCTTTATAATTTAATCTAATTTATTAATGGGCATAATTGTTTCGTTTGTCTTCCTAGGAGTGAATTCATTAGAAATACCATCAATATTTGGCATTCAACAGGAAATGTATTAGTAATTTTATAAATGACTAGCATTTAAAGTCATACATTTCTGTAGTTTGTTTATCCAAAGCTTCCCAGTACTTCAAACAACATTTCTACTATATGAATTGCCATAAAACATGAAAAGTGTTTTCTGAAGCTCAAGTCTGTAATACGTTTATGTATGCTTCATTACAGAGTAACGTCAGCCCTCAGAATGAAATACTCAGCCATTGCATAATTTGCCATGGAAATGGTGGATTCTTTTGGCTCCCGTAGCTAGTGAATAAGGTGACAGCTAGTCCATTCACCCAAAAGTAATAAGTTTACGTGTACTTAGCTATCTTCTTCAATATGGGACTCTCATGGCACTCTCAAATCGATTAATCCAGGATTTGGACAAGGCAACAAGTTGTCTCTGAAAGACTGCCTATAGGACATCCAGGGTACATCCAGAAGAGGCACAGTGGGAACAGAAAAATGTTTACCCTGCTGCATATTTGCAGCATGGACTCTAATTTTGATACCGGGAAATTCCAGTATAAAAAAAACACACTGAAAAAAAAGCAGCACAATCAGACCCTGGGTACTCCAAGGAGACAGTCTGTGACCTGGCCAGAGCATCTTTATGCCTTCCCCTTCCCCTACGTCTTCAGCAAGCTCCAGCATGCCCTGCAGGAGTGTACACACATGGAGGCAAATTTGCTTGCAGCACCTCAAATAACAGTGGCACAAATTTATGCTGCTTGAAGCGAACTGACCCTGTCCAGCTTCTCTTTTCTGCCAGGGACAGCTAGAGACCGGGACCCTGCACAGACCCCTCTGGAGCTCCCGCTATACCCAACCATCTTGTGAAGGAGGCCCACCCCCACCCTTACCCGCACCCCTGTTCTTACAGACTGCAGAGCTCTCCCAATCCCAACTGGAATCCAGGGTCTTAACTGACTGGGGGTTCAGATGGCGCCTAAGGAACTCGCTGAGCCCCAGGACCGGGAGGAGGATGCTCGAGAACTGGCAAGCTCCATGGAGCCTGTGGACCTCTCAGTCCCAGCAGTCACCAGGAGGAGCTACTTGCATTTCTAGACCACTACTAGACCTGCTGGTCCTTCAGCAAGGATTTGGACTGGTGGGGAGCTTTTGACAGTATTCTCATCACTGTGAGGGCACTGGTGGGGGAGGCAAGGAGCTCAAAAGCTGCAATGCCTTGATCTGTAGGATTGCCCGCAGTTTCATAAATGCCCTCTATACTTATGGGAGGGTAATATGCGAGCCAGTGGGCCTCACACCGGGTGTTGAGATGCATGAAACCCCTGCTGAACTGTCCACTCTACCCCCCTGCCAGCCATAAGGTCATTTAAGATCATGACCCTCAACGTCCATGGCTGCAGGAAGAGTCTCCAGAGATGCTGGGTACTCTCCTTCCTTCAGGGGGGTACCCCATGACATTCTTGTAGGAGACCCTGATGACTCTGGCCAATGAGCCTAATTGGTGGCTGGAGTGGGGAGTCAGTGTTTTTTTTAGTTACCTCTCGGCCACCTCTTGTGGGATGACCACCCTATTCTCCCCAGGCCAGAGGTTCTCTAGGACATTGAGGTAGCGTCAGGCCACTTGCTGCACCTCCGGGTCCAAGTGCAGAGGCTGGTCCTGAACCCTCTGAATGCGTATGCCCCTGTGAAGGACCCAGAGTTGGCAACTGTTTTCTGCCAGGCAGCCACTTACAACAGCACCCTCAACCCTCGTGAATGCCTCATCCTTGGTGGGGACTTTAAAGTCACCTTAGATGCGTGAAACTGGTTGGGCAGGGAGCAGAACCAGGCAGCCCTGGGCATTTTTGCAGAGATCCTGACTGACTACTCCCTGGTGGATATCTGGCATGCCTATCACCCTACAGTGATTTTAAATCAACCTACAGTGAATTTTAAATGATTTTTTTTAAATTAAATCTTCATACTTTCACAAGGAGGAAGCAACTTTGACCACCTGAAACCCGGGCTACGGCTCCTGCCTCTGTTCAAGGTAATGTGCATCATCACAGAGCCTCACAAGAGAGCTGAGAGAGACCTTACCCGCTAAGAACTGCCCGGCCAGAGGACTATTCCAGCTATTGACTCCTGTGAAATCTTCTGATACATGAACATTCATTTCTACCCAGGGGAATTTTTACAATCTTATCTCCAATTCCTGATGAAGGGTGTTTGTGCCCAAAAGCTTGCAATTATAGGGTTTTTTTGGAAAAATCTAGTTGGTTTAATAAAAGATACCACCTCTACCATGAGCCCCAATTGATATTTAATAAATAGAAATAAGCATTCTCTATTACCAATGGTTATGAGAACTTCAAAGAAGGTATTAAATAGGGTAATCAGCCATGTTTATACGCAATTTATATTCTTGTTTGATGTTTTAACAAATGATTCATCATATTAAGCCACCTGTTAACTATTTACAATGCTTTATTACACTATATATAAATAAAGTTGTTCATACTGAGACCATTTGGGTAGTATCACATATGCCTTAACCATAATATATAACTATTTGGTTAAAGTTTAATGTCTTGAAAATTAAAGTATACATCTGTCTTAGGACATGCCTGTCAGAACTGACCACAGTTAGATGTGTTTGACTATATGGTATGTTGAAAAACGAGTCATTAATTTGACTAGACATCACATTTTCATGCATAAAAAGTTGTATTTGAAGCAGCCCAAACTTCAATCTGTTTTCCCCTTTCATTCTTTACATGTGTCTTGAATTTTTTATAAGATTTCTAGCTTTTCCCCTCATCATCCTACTCTGATAGAGCACAACTAATTTGAAGAGTTTATGGCTTGGTGTCACTAGAACATATGGTGCATTTGTCTTCTAAGGGTCACAACCATCTTCCAAAGTTTGTTACTACAACACATGCATCTTGTTCACCTAATTACAAAGACTGTTCTATGGTCTGGCTAATTTTCCTTCACCAGGAACATAATCTAAATGTAGCATATGGATTCTACAGTTCTCACTATTCTTTTAAGAACTATGTACATTTGCTTAAGACCTTGCTTGACTGCACAGTTAGAGAGGTTGCTGAGTATTTGAATAACTAGTTAATGGCCATCTGTACTGCTGAGTATTTACTAAGAGTTTTTGTAAACCCACGGTTTTCACTGTACATTTGCACACTTCAGTAAGTCTTAGAAATGAAACCAATAGCTCTTCACAGACATTCTGCCCCTAGCTTAAAAGGTGGCCTTAAATTTGCACACAGAACACACAGCTGGTCTGCCTGTTAAAACTACAAAGGTAGATTTTGATTTAGCTACACATAGCGGTAAAGTCTGGTGTGTTATCATTCTATTCCTATTTAAATCTTATTTGATATCTTCTAATCTTAGCTTCTCAGTGGAGCTGAACCATCATAAGACCTGACAGTCATCTTCTCTAAATCAAATCTTTGTGGATTTGTGCACAATTTTATTTTAAATATATATATGGAAATACTAAAGCAAGTTTGCCTTCTCCCCACCCCAGATGAATGAAAAAGACCCCCTCCAACCAGTGCAAATTATAGTAAGTCCCATATAGCCCTGTTTTGAGGGTTTACTTGATCTAGAGGGTATGCAAAAGTCTTGCACAAGCCTGAATTTAACCCCAAGGAGATTAACCAGGATGTTCAATTATCAATCATTCTTGCTCATACGTTTTAGGCCTTTCATGACACCCTGGCTCCAGTGTGCTAGTTTTGACTCACACTTGAATAAGGATTTCACCCCATGACTTTTGCCAGTCAAACAGAACTAAAAGATTTTTACACTGTTTGCAGTGTCTCTCACCCTTCACCCTAGAGAAGGATTCATAATGAAAGTACTTATGAAAACTATCAAAAGTTGTGACACTTGAGACTTGTTTTTTCCAGGGCTGCCACTCCATTTGTTTTACTTTCACCTATAGTTTTCTAAGTAGGTTAAATTCACCCCCAGATACAGTAAAAGCATGCTAGCTCCACTGATGCCCTGTTTTGAGGAGCTTATGTGGGGTTTCAGAGTATGCAAACTTTCTGCTTGCTCATCATGCTGGCATGAACATAATCCATTGTGACTAGCAAATCCCCAAGTGTTTTTTTTCAGTTTCCCCAAGTCATGCATGCGATTAACTCATCCTGCAATACTTGTAGAAACAGTTTCAGAATTAAACTTTCTAGAAGTAAGTACAAACTTATCCATATAGCTTATTAGAAAAGATGACTGGTCTTGTAATTACAGGAAACGGGTCATATGGAGGTGTTAGGTTTTTACTGGAGACTGGCTATCAGCCCAGTAGAAATTGCAAGCCTATAAAGGCATTTATTCATTTTCTCCCAGAGGAAACATGGCCCCTCTAAGAGACAGATTTACCAGGGTGACACCTGGAGAGAGAGTTTCTCTCACAAGAATGAATGTCTGCATGCTTCTGCTTGACTTTTCTGTGGTATGGAGGAGATTAGCAGCAGCTTTCCCTGTGCTTTCTAGACCAGAGAGGAGGTAGAGGACACTCCGGTCTGGGCAAGGTATGGGAGGGCATTTCCCCATGCTTGGACTCCTGATCATGGCAGACACTACCCCCCAGCTTTCCCCAAACCAGGAAGTCTGGGGGAGCATTGCCCCTCCAACTCCCCATGCTTCCTCCACTACTAAAGAGTTGGAACATAGGGACGAAATAGCCCCTACTGCTCTCCACGTGTTCCCTTTTCCCTGGGGTATTCCTGGTCTAGGTATCAGTCAGGGGGCATTGCCCTCCTGCTGTACTCCCCTCTGAGTCTGGTCTATGGGAGGGGAGGGGAGCAGCAGGGAAAGATTTCCCATTGTTCCCCAGACTGGGATGTGCCTGGTCTGGGGAAGTCCTTCCTCACCGCTCCCCTCCCTTCCAGAGAACAGGAGTGTCACAGCCATTACTTCCCACCTGTTCCCCAGATTGAGATCACTCAAATCTTGGGGAAGCACAGAGGAAAAGTGGCAGCTGCGGGATGAATGCCTGTCTTTCCCCTCTCCTGGAAAGATTTCTAGCAATGGTCATTTGAGAGACATTTCCTCAGCTAGAAATGAACGGCGGTTCCTACCCAAGGATACTGGTTTTGGTTCTTACACTGATATCTGGTGTGACCTTGCAGGAGACAATTTAACTCTTCTCTATGTTATTCTCTCTATCCATTAAATAATATTAATTAAATATTATTATTTAATTAATATTATTTATTATTATTTATAATAATAAATATAATTATTTATAATTAATTAAACATTATTAAATATTAATATTTAACTCAGAAGGCTAATTATTAGTATTATTATATACTGTGAAGCTAAATTAATTAAATGCTTATACATTCTGAAGATCAATGACACAGAACTATTACTGTTATTAATATTAATGTTATATTTACTTGTTTTCCATGCACTTTGTTTGTAAGCTTGTTCCAAGAACGTGTGCCTGTTTTCACTGAGGTGAGCACTTCCAATTCATTTCTCTAGTTATTCCACGATGGGTTTTGTGAAAGGAGGAGAAAGAATGGCTTGGCACAACTTCTTTTATCATGGACTTCCCTGAAGGATACCCTTAATATTTTGACAGTACAATCTTTTTTTGCACAGGAGTCACAGGTCTCTAGCGTTCAGAATGCAGTATACACTTCTGACAACATTCCTCCTTGGTCTCCTTTATTAAGTGATTCGGCCTTATCACTTTTTTTTTTTTTTTTTACAGATTTTACTTCCCATTAGGAAGTCAAACACTGCTTGAAATCTAGTTTGTCAACGATGTGGTCATAGCCACAAATGGAACCACAGTTTGCGTCTTGCTGAGGACCTCAGACTATACCCACAACTCTCAGCTATTTAGGTACTGTAATTTACTTAATTTGGATTCTGCTGTGATTTTTGGATCCTAATCAATTATGGAGTTGTTGCCCTATAGCGAAACTAACAGCAGGAAGACCAGAATTATGAAAACAGCAGGCTTGTATATTATATGCTTTTCCCTGTTTGCCTTTTTAACTTTAATATTGTTTCTGTAACTTCTGGCACCATTACAAAATTTCCTTATTGGTTCTAAGTTTTCATCCTTTGAATACGTGATCAAATTTGATGTGCACCCATGGCTGTTAAGATTTGATGGTACTTAGATTTTATCGTTCTTATTAATTGCTTAATAGCCAACCAGTAACACAATTTCTCATTGATCATATGCTATTTATATATATAGAGAGAGGTAGCTAGACATATTAGTTTGAAATCATTCAGAAGGCAGGGTAGATATGTACCTACAGAAACTAAATAAGACACATACAGAAAACAAAAGCTCTTATGAACCAAAGTTGCTATTCTTACTTCATTCTTGTTACCCAGGGATTTCATTTTCTACACTTCAGTATGAATGCCCTCTCAGTTGCTCACTTACAGATTTTCATTACCAGTAGCAAATACATTTGACTATATTGAAATGTTCAATTCCTCTCTATATTTTACCAACCCACATGTTATTTGCTCACATCAAGTAAAGGGTTTCTGCTCAGATGCTCTCAAATTTTCTCTTTTTGTAAATTAATATTTTGTTTTATATTCATAGCAAAATATATGAACATCTCTCATAAAGAGAAATTTAGTCAGAGAAAACATCAGAAAGGCATTTAAATCCCGAGTTAAATATTTACCCATCTGAAATACGTGCACAGTATAACAGGCAGAAATGCCATTCTGGAAAGCTAGGAGGTTTGGATACTGTATCTGAACCATAATGGTATTAAAGTGGACAGCTTCAGACAATGGTTTACTTTTGCACTACAGTTCACTATAAATAAATACAATTATAAAACTAGGCGGGTTTCAACACAACACAAGAAGCAGCAAGGAGGAGGAGAAAGAGAAGAAGAAGAAGAAGAAAGGAGAGGAAGGAGAGAGGCAGAAGAAGAGGGAGGAGGAGGGCAGGGAAAGACAAGAGCCTGTGACAATAGGATGGGAGTCCCATAAATATTACCATCATCAATATTTTTATCAGCACAATAATAATATTCTGGTATGCCAGCATATGTAGGTTCAATAAACAGCCCAAAATCGTCCTTAATTTTATTTTGTTTGATCCTGATTCAAATCATCCTCTCCTTAAAAAAAATGGCTTTACAAGCCATAAACAACTGCAGTAGTTTTTTTTTATATGAAAATGATAATAATTACTGAATGATCTGGACTGTTCTGGTGTGGTATACTGGACTTGACATCATGAGCAGAGATATGTTTTCTTTTAGGCACGTAGGCTTCAAGATGGTATGACTCATGTTGGACAATTCTCTTTGCAGTTGTACTCTTCTCTCCTTGTAGAGAGCCTAGTACTGTAGATGGGTAACATGAATACATACAGGAAACTCCAGCACAAGTATTTTTCTCGTTATAGTTCTATAACCAGTAATTTGTATCCAGTCTATTTTGATTGTCAGTGCAGAAGCTATATTGCATGTGAGCAGGGAAACAATATTGGGGATAAAAACAAAACAGAGAACATTTAATGTCTCAAAATATAGCAGAATCCCCTTAAGTAGCATATGTGAGTGGAAATGGAAATAAAGTGATTATTCCAATTATCAAAAGCTCATAGGAATGCACCGAACTGAGAGAAATTCACCTTCATTTAATAAGCTGCTTAAAATTAGCATTAAAAAATGCAGTAAGACAGTGAAAAAGTATATTAAATATATTAAATTTCACTGATTTAACTGCAACTGTGCAGAAAAACAGGCTGTAATAAACAAATGGGGATACTTCTATCATCCCCAATAAAAGACATAACACTAACAAACACCAGACAGGTCATATAAATAATGGTGATTAGACTTACAAAGACCAATAATGACCTTTAAGTGGACTTCCAATAAAATTTGCCCTTTATTTAAAATCCCCAAAATGCATTGCACTTTAAGAGTATAAACAAGTGCTTGGAGGACTTCAAGCCACCTAAACCTAAACTGAGAGGGGCATGTGCAGATGTATACCAGGAACAGCATTGGCAGCCTGAAGTAAGAAGCTCGGAGGGAAAGAGGAGCTGGACGTTCCACGAGTGGGACTGCAGGTCCAGGCAGGCTGCCTTGTCCAGGGGAGCAGGCTGGTTGGGAGGCTAAAAGTAGCCCATTCAGGGCCAGGAAGTTCAGAAATGCACATCACAGGGATGTAGCAATTGACTGGACTTTCCCATACAGGCATTCACTAACCCATTTTAGTTTGGGTTAATCCAGGTTGGTCTAAAGTTAATTCACCTCTGGAGGTCCACACATGTAGACATGTGCTGAGAAACCTCTGGTTTCTCAGTCAGTCTACATGTGTGGTACAGCACATTAGTTAATGCATCATTTTTCTAGTACCTGTATCTATAGTTACTAGAAAAATAGTGCATTAAATTAACATACTGCACAGTAATTGCCCTGCATGTGTAGACGGTGATGCTTTACTGCACATGAAATTAGTCTTGTGAGATTAGTCCATTGTGATTATTTGGCTATGTTTATTTTCAGTGCACATTTATACTTTTAGTTTGTAGAAAGCCAGCCAGAAAGTCACTTTACAATGAAATTTTGCAGTCAACGCCAGCAGACAATTTTTAAATAAAATCGCACCATTATTTTGGTGGCTTTTGCACAAAAATACAATTGGCAAGATGCACAGATGGCTTAATCAATGAAAACTACATAGACACACACCTACCAAGAACTTTTCTAATTTTTTTTCTATTATATAATTCCAAACCACCTTCACATGTAAAACCGAGATTTGGCAGGTAATTAATTAAGTGAAAAATTATGATGACAGAAGATTGCAGGAAAGTTACTTTAAAATATTCAGATCAAATCACACTCTGCAGATGCAGAATAACATTTTCACATGATAACAGATATTTGGCTCCGGTGGCTATGAGCCCCACAGCTGATGGGACTCACAGTGGGACCAAGCTCCCAGTGCTGCCCTCACGTGAGCCCTGCAGTTGATGTAAGCTCACAGCAGGGCCAGTGCTGGAAATACTGCAGTTGCTCCAAGCCTTGTCAACTGTGGGGCTCACACCAGCAGCAGCAGCACTGTGGTACAGCACCCCAGTTACTGCTCCTGCTGTGAGTCCCACACCTTACAAGACTCACAAAGGGTGCAGTATTCTCCCTACTGCAAGCCCCGCAGCTGACAAGGATGACAGCAGGGGCAGGACCACAAACTATCACCACTGCAAGCCTTGCCAGCTGTGAGGCTAGCAGCAGGTGGTGTACCCCCATGGCTGGAAATTTCTCAGTTGATGGGTGAGCTTGGCCACCTCAAAATTAATGCTGTGATTAGAACAAGCTACAAAATTATTACACATTTTTGTAGAATAACTTTGTAGCTTATTGCTTGTTTTATCACACCATCAATTGGCTGAATGTGTAGCTGGTCACAACTTCAGGCATGATTAGCCGGTTAATCATGCCTTAAGTATAACATGTAGAGGGGGCCTAAGTGCCATATATATAGCTGTCTCACTGCAATTTTTGGTACTTATGCACAGTTTGGATTCTATCTGCACTACTGTAGCTCAGTGGTGCCCAATCTTTTTACCCCATGGGTGGGATGGACTGTGCCAGTTCCATCCATGGGCTGGATCCAGCCATTGGGCTCGATCTGGTATGCAGGGCCAGTGCAATGATTCTAGTTGTGATGGGTGGTGTACAGCTCAACCCTGATCTGTCTTCCAGATGGGGCAAAGGGAAGCAACCTGGCCCTGATCCAGATGCATGGGGTGGTAGGAGCATGAGGAGCAGCCCAGACCTGATCCAGGCACATGGGATGCAGAGCAAAGCAGTCCTAATTCAGACAAGCAGCAGGGAGAGGGACAGGGAGCAGCCTGGCCCAATCTAGACACATGGCAGGCAGGCCCAGCCTTGATCCTGTTGTGTAGCAATGGCCCAGGCAGGGCTGGATCTGATTGTATGGAGCTTCTAACACTCTCTTGCTACCAAACTTTCCACCCTATAGGGATTCTGTGGACTGATTGCCATGGTCTGCAGGCCAGAGGTTGAGCACCCCTGGTTTAGCTCAACTCACCCTGTGCTTTCTGTTGGAGTATGCTCAGAAGGCTGCATTTGGACTGTGTGGTCTCCAGGATGGAAGAGAATCCCACACACATGAGATTAGGGCGCCAGCCAAGTTGAAACTTTAGTTGAAAACACGACTAATAAGTATTTGGTGGTGGGAAGCGGGGAAAGGGGTAGAGACCCTCTCCCTCAGGCAGATGGCCTGGGAAATGTACTGAGAGTCACTGACCTGGGAACAAGGCAGGAGGACTGGAGCTGGTGCCATCCCTCCTGCACATGATATGCCTTTGCTCCTGCCTGGTGCATCCCTATCTTTGAAGAAATAAGAGGGAAATGGATCTCTTCATTAATGGAGAATTTGAAATACTAGATTAATGAATTTGTAAAAATCTGGCTTCTCTCCAACAATTGAAAGAGAGCCTGTTCTACATTCCTTAGGTGTATTTGCATTATATGTGCAAAGGAGGTTTGCCAGAATCAAATGGAATTCTCCTGCTTCATTTTCTCTTTTTTACATCATCTTATACTGCATTTTGTTTTAATTTACATTGCCAGGATGGATACTCTTACTGTATGTTTTTAGCAAACAGTATAGATTACATAAATGTCATTACTTTATTATATACAATTTCTACTGTTCATTTTACTATATTGTTTGGCAAAATGTATAAATAAACTGCTACTGCAGTAGTCTCGTCTACATTTCAAGAAGTTTACCTGCAGCTGACAAATATTACTGCTGAACTTGCATGGATTATGGATTTCATGATCAGGTAGATTAGACAATTAGGCAGAGCTGTAAGAAGCCAGATTCTGGTACACATAATTATAGGTGGGTATTGCATGTGGAATCTGTGATGTTGCCTCAAACCACTCCCAGCCATCAAATAGTGGCTTATATTTAAAAACCTCGATTTTCAGTTCATGCATAGTTTTCAATACCTAAAAATGCTTCACATTTATACACAGGTGAAATAATGCCATTCTAGAAACATTCTGCCTTATCTCATGATGAACTACAGCTTGTGCTAACAAATCACAAATAACTTGTGAAATCACACTCCTAATCAAGAAAAGGGAACGGTTTTTAAGTGTGAACCGAAGGCTCTGCAAATTCTTGTCAAAATGGAAACAGAGAATTTACAGGCAAATTGAGGTCTCTGTTAAATGCATGAATTGCAGGCAGACCTGAACATGTTCAAAAGCTCAGTGCAGTCTGGAATTGTCTGAACCAACTGAAATGCAAAGAGAACTTAGTCACCAAGCAACAAATACAATCCTGACACACTATCATTCAAAACTCTGGGGTCCATTACAAACAATATCCACAGTCAGCTCAGTGTCTCTGCATCCTTGCTCTTGAGGAAGTTTACCGCACAAACATGGCCCGTAGTCATTAATTTTCAATCAGATTGTATTTGTGTATTCAAACAATTTAGTTTCGTATGAGGGACCATAAAACTGAGCAGTAGCCTCCTGTGCATTTACCAGAACTGAGCCATGACCCTTATGCATTAACATAATTGAGCCAGCTCAGCTCATGCCTCATTTTATATTTCCCCCCTTTTGCATTGCTAATGAGTAGGGAAAATCCATTAAGGTAATGTAATTATGCTGGTTGGAACATGACAGGGAAATTATCCAAGTTCATTTAGGATCAATCTCTAAATATGCCCTGCAGTTTGCATGCCACAAATCTGCAACTATTTAGGGCCAGTCTTGGATCTCATTTACACTAGCATAAAAAATCGAGTGAATCCTTGCAGGTCACCAGAGTTATTCTGAATTTACAGCAGCTCACCTGAAATCAGAACATGGACCATAATACACAAGCTTAATACTACTCTAAATATGAAAAAGTTGCTCAAATAATCAAGCATTTTTACAAGATGTGATTTCAAACTGAATTGAAGTTTTGCTGCATTACTGCCTTTATAACTTCCAAGCATACATCAATATTTAGGCTCCAGTCTTAGAGGCCTAAAATCTCCTATTAAACTCTGTGAACTCCAGGATTAAAATTTTACATCAAAAATAACTCTTTTCAGGAGTAAATGAATATGTGGGTTTAGTAAGATTTTGCAGGTGAACTAAATTTGCTGATGGGGAAGGGAAGAACCCAGCTTATGTATACAACAAAGGATGGTAAAATAAAGTTATCTGTTGTCAATTAAGGTGGTGGAAACTGTAGTTGCATCGTAGAAATGTGCTTTTATTTTAAAGATTTTGTCTAGCTTTAGCAACAGACAATCCTCAAGATGAAAAGGGCTTGTCTACACCATTAAAGGATGTACCATTCTTTGGTACATGCTAATGAACCCTCCCAAGAACATGAGACTATTGGCTTATGCTGAGAGCTGGTTTGAAAGGACAGTCATCCATTCTGGGGTATAGTATGTATACAGCTGTGAATTTCCTCACAGCAGCAAAATGCTGGGATGGCACAGATATACCCAGGGTGGTTTAAGAATTCCTTAACACTGTGGAGTATATTTAAAGCAACCAACCATTGCTGGGAAACACAAACCCATGCAGAGGGCCAGAACTTCCCTTAGTGCATACTGAGGCAGTTTCATTACCTGAAATGTAGCTATAGCCTTTTACAGAATCTGAGGCTACGGCTCTGCACGTTTAGAAATGTACAAAAGTAAGGATAGGGGCACTAGAACATGACACATGCAGCCATTAATATCCATATAAATAGCTGTGTATGAAACTACATTTAAAATGCTGTATTCCCTTACACTATTTTAATCACTAAATTAATATTGTGTAAGGCCCTACCTTTCATCTTGAAGGATGGTCCAGAAGGATGCTGGCTAATCAAGCCATAAGGCAATAATTTCTAGTAATTTTTTTAGGTTACAAATAAATTGCTTCTCAAAATTTACCACAACACTTGTTAGGAAATGAACGACTGTAACAAAGCTTCAGCTATCTTCAAACAAAATAATTACATCTTTAAAGCAGGCGTCTTTAATTAGCCATACAGCAATCCCCTGTATGACATTTCAGAAAGCAACAAAGCTACACAAATGATATTCATAAACAGTGATTTGATCTGCAGTTCAGATGCACAAAACCAAAACAATACAGATGAAAATGAACTATAACACAATACTTATTTATCCATTGGTGGGTTTTTGTCATTAGAGAGGTGAGTAGTACAGCTGAGTACCAAGCATCATATATCAAGTGTCTGCAATTACACTAATAAAGAACTGAACTAGCAATACAACTGGAGGGGCTCTTTCAAAATGAAAATGATTATCCCTATGGACTAGTTTAAGCAGATGTTAGTTCATTAAAAGAAACTATTCTGGTGGTTCTTAAATTGAAGTCTGTAGATTATTTGCACCCTAGGTGCATCTACACCTACCCCTGAGTGTGCATTTTGGTACTGCGCAATCATTTCGTACTTGTTTTAGCCAGTACTAAATGACTGCATAGTACTTGCCAGTACCGCACAGTCCCAGTGGCACATGGGTTGTTTTCAACCCTACTGCTCAGTAGTAACACGCTACTGTGCAATAGCTCATTGCTACTGTGCAGTAGTGGTGGCATCACAGTTAGTGCCTGCCGATGCTATATTGCTGTAGCAATGAGCTATGTCACCGCAGAGCAACACTAGGGCACGTGTAGATACACCTCCTGAAAAGTATTGTAGTTTGTAATAGTTAGCTCTCCTCTTTGATATGTCTGCGACAGAATGCAATGCCATTCACAGATAC
>JAGPOW010001338.1:70596329-70611599 GCA_030014935.1 Caiman crocodilus
GACAGAACTCTGCGCTATCCCATGATAACATCTCTTACCATATGAAGCTTCTGAGATTTAAGACTATGCTGTACTTTGGTTATCCTTAAGTGCTGGCAGAGTCAAGTGCAGATTCATTGTTCTAAATTGCTTAGGGAATAGAGATCAATGAAAACCAGCTGCAGGAGCAGGAACCTGAAAGAAGCACTTCTTTGTGGTTCCCACCCTCAGTACCCACTTAAACACAGTCGATGGTTTAGTGCAGGTTATACATTCTCACAAAATTACTGCTGATACGTTACAGCAGGAGCCAAAAGCCTCCAGGTCAGGTCTAGTTTAGCATTACACTAGGCACTGTGTACTTACGCAGGAAGAAGCAATTCCCCACAGAACCAACTGGTTTGAAAAATGACACAATAAATAAAAGGACATGGAATATACATCTTGATATACATCATCATGTGTTAACAAGTTTTTAACATGCCTGGGCCTGATGTTAGGTGTAACTTCAATGAAATTTGAGGGTGGCAACAACTTCTAAGGAAGTGCTGAACACTCTGGTGGAGCAATCCTCTGATGTTTTCATTTAATGGGAAAAATCCTAATTGGGACTAAATGGCCAATAAAAGTACAACAGGGCTTTCTAACTGCTGAACTTTACATATTTAACTTGTAAAACTGCCTAAAAATTCATCTTGAATCATGTTTTTTAAGCAGTTCTCTAATTAAAAAAAACATGTAAAGAAAGAGATATTACTCAGATACACAATACCTCTTTCATATCTCTCTGGTCATACTGATCATGCAAAAAATAATTATCTGACTCTCCTAGAACCTCTCTTTAATTTATACAGTCTTCCCCAGAATGTTTCCCATTTTGCAAATTTATTCCTGTTTACTACAGTGTAATGCTCCAATGTTCATTTTCAAATTAAGATGACTAGTATGGGTTGTTCTTTTTCTTTTTCATATTGATCATTAATCCAGCATTAATTACATATAATAGAAGAGCTACGAGCTCAAACAGAAACAAGAACAGAAACCTCAGAGGGTATGTGCAGACATGCACTCAGATCAACCTAACTTGGGTTAGGTCTATGTAAATACTGATCTGTACAGGTGTTAGGGGAGGTTAGATAAGGCAAAAAGTGACTAATTTGATATAAATTAGTTCTCATGAGGCGGTGAACTAAGTTTGTTTGGGAATGGGTTAGCCTGATCTAACGAACGTCTGTACACATTCAGAGCACAGTCCTGGCTCTGGAAAAGCCCAGATCCTAATCCTAGTACTAGGGCTGTGTTCTTCCTTCCTCCACTGCTTAAGTGGGCTATATTTGGCCCCCACAAGTACCCCCACCCCTGGACAGACAAGCCTCCCCCCAGACCCAATAACCCTCCACTTCTGTGCTCCAATCCTACTTCCCTCTGGACCCACCAACCTTTCCCGCAGATCCACTAGCCCTCCTGATCCCACCTGTCTCTTCCCCGACCCTGAGTCGCTTAGATCAGGCTCCCAGCACGGCACCCAGTACTAGCAAACATCTGCAGAAGTAGGACCTGATCCATGATCACATGGCTTAAAGAAGCCATGTGATTGTAGATAGGGTCCCACGAATTTACCCAAAATGTTTAGCTATCAAACCGGATAATCTTACTGACATATAAATTTACAAGATGCATTGCTATCAAATGCTTCCCAAGAATCACAGAATTGATTTAAATGTTCTTGAGCAATAACCACTCAAGAGTTATGCTTGCCGCATAAATCTATAAATCCTGTATAATAATTTAATGATGATATTGAAATCCATCTATGTAGGTAAGCAGAGTAAAGATGGAAACTTGTATACTAGGTGTTATTATCTTCACAAGTTACACCTCCCTGCTGATTATAAGGTAATCTCTTAGCAGCTTTATTTCATAAAAATGTCCTATAAGTTACATCTGGAAAAGTTTACATTCATCTGAAGTAATAAATTCGACAGCAGGTACTCAGAGCGCTCTACTCAGATTTTACAGCACACTTAATACCCATTCTGAACACTGTTGTATACTTAATTTAGTTTGCTTCCTATCTGTAAGGCTGTGTTTTAATTCTATACCATGCTTAAAATGCCATCAAGGGATGGATTCATCAAAGTAGTAGTGGAAGAAGCAGTATATGAAAGAGAAAACAAAGGGAATAGGAGGTATTTGCATAAGTAAGATGTGATAAACAGGATGCATTTCTTCCCATCTTTCCACATACTTCTATGGCCACATCACAGCAATATTTGAGCACCAACAAAGTATATGTAAAGAGAACCCCCCCCCCACCTATTTCAGTCCCCTTTTTCCCAAATTGTACGAAAAAGGCATTACTAGTTAGTAGGCTTTGGGTTTTTTGTTTTTATGTATACATGTATATGAAGGAGAAAGAGAGAGAGGAAAAGTAGAGGGGGAGGTGAGTGAAAGTAATTACTCGTTAGTTTGAAAAGTGTCGAAACAAACATTCATATCTCTTGCAAGTTTGTTTTCCATCCTGAATGCATATCCAGCTCAGTAAAAGTTATCTTCCGCACTCATGAGATTTCTGCTTATCCACTGTCCTGGCTCAGTGGAAAGAATCTGGAGTAATAAGGCGTTAGTTGAGGCCAGTCCTATGCATGACTTTAAATAACAAAACGCAAACTTTGCCCTAGAGCAGGGGTCAGCATGTCAGGGGTAGATGGTGGGGGAGCCACGAGGGGCCCCATGCTTGTTATGGGAGCACAGCTCTGCCCCTTCCCCACTGCCCACCCAGGGTCAGGTGTGCACCTGCCTCTTGCAGCCTCCTGCAAGCAGCATGGGCTCTATCGCAGCAGCAGAGGCCTTCCTAGAGCCTGGGCCAGCTTTGGTGTGCTGAGAAAAATGGCTTTATATGCTATGCGTTGGCATGTGTGCTGAAGGTTGCCTACTCCTGACCTAGAGTGCATATTTAGTGGGAAAGCGCTGCAGAAGACCCCACTTTGAAACACAGGTTTCTGTTCTGTGCAGATAAGCAGAAGGCTTCTTTGTTCTAGATTCAGGGCTTCATTTGTAGGCATAATGAGTTAATTTAGTCTTGCCAATGATTCTAGATGAACCAGAGTCAATATTGGTCATATTTGCTGTCAGTGTATCTATGACTTGTATGCATGAGTTAAATTCTTAAATATTATGTGCTGCTCTTGGGTTATTGTTTTCAATAGCCTAGGTGACCTGTCTTAACCCAAATCATTTTCCCTATTCAATAAAATTCTGTATAACAGGAAATGCTATATTTTGGACCTGTATGTTGGCAGACTGGATCTTCAAGACCTTTTGTAGACTGAAATTGGTGCGCCAATCCTGCAGGCCCAGAAACCGACACAAGAAGCAAGGGCGCGCTCCCCCTTTTATATAGAAAATCATAGGGGTGAGGGTCACAAGGCAATGGGCCAAAGGGAGGGAACAGGTAAAAAGGTAAAGAAACATCAACATGATGGTAACACAAGAAATTTGTACCACTACTATCTGTGCTGCTGAAAATGTATGCCCCTGCTCGGGTGGACGTGGCCTCTGTCTGTCCACTCGCATATGACCATGCATGCGTCCACTGACACTCATATTTACTTCCTGGTTTTTCTTCTGCTTATCATTCAGGAATCGTGAATGATTCACGATCACGAACTGAATGATCATTCAGTTGGGTGGCAAAGGTCACGAGGATGTTAGGCTTTCAGTAGCAATAGGCAGGTGGTGCTTGTGGTGTCTCACGAATTCTTCTGTTTTCGGCCTCTTGGTTTGGGTGGAGTTTTCAGTAAGCACTGGAATTTGACACGGCCCAAGAAGCTTAATGCATTTCTTTTCTACTGACTAATACCGAAAGCATTATGAGCGACAGCATATTCAGAATGAATTACATAGCTGAGGCTTGCTCCGTGCTGTTATTGTAAAAGCATGACAGACGTATAGCTACAGGAGGATTTCATATTACGGGAACAGTAAAAGCAGGCTATACAGCTGCTTCTATTTGGTTCAGAATACCACAGTTTGGTTACTAAACAAAAATCAATTGCCAAAAGCATATCTCCTCAGGTCCTCCCTTTTTTTAGTTTTCCTGCTACATAACAGTTGAAATTCAACATTTTATCCCTCAGCTTTGAAGGCCTCCACAAGACAAATGCAACTGAAGTAAGATCCAACATGACCCTGCTTTTCAGTGTCTTGCTGAAACAATGGAAAAATGGCTGGTTTCCAAAGTGAGACTGCTCGACATTTGAGACAATAGCATGGGCAATGGCTTAGGAAAGTGGAACTCACTTGCTGAAGGGATCTGACTACACAGCTCAGTATTTTCAGAGAAAAGAACAAAATTAGGTCTTTGAACAAGACGGCCTGCAACAATTCCCCCAGAAAGTCCCTATTCAAATCCAGCCACAGAAGAAAAAAACTCCCTGTAGAATGGAGCAGGGAAGGAAAAAAAATGAGAGAAATTCAAATATCTCCCTTGATGCCCTTTAAATACATTTGTGATACAATCAGACAGCAATGTGACAGTTGCAGCATAAGATACAGTGAGATCCACAAGTGACATTTTGATAAAATTTTTCATTAGCGCCTATGTGAAAGCTTTACTTTAAAGCAAAGCTCTTCTTTTCAAAGATGTTTCTGATGCAACCAATTATACATGAAATTATAATGTCTCTACTCCTCCACCAGGAAACTTAAAATGTGCATTTAAATTGAATGTAATGGTTCTGGAAAGAAGTGGTCTAACTCTAAACTGAGATCTCTAGTTTAATAAAATATTTATGTAATGAGAATGCTGGACTTTGCCCCTTATATTTTCAGCTTTTCTTGGACCAAGTGAACCACGCCCCCCCGTCCCAAACTGGGTTTTTTCCTTATTGGAAATAAACGGTATGTATGCTCTTTGAAGTGTTTGGAAGTGAACACTTTTTATCATTGTCCTTTCAGTTTTCATTCAGTTTTTCCATTGCTTATAATGCCACTGTTCAGATTGCCCTGAGGCTGTCTGTTCACACTGTAACACTGAATGTGAGAGCAGCAGCTTTGAATTGCCCGTGAAGACAGCAGCTCTCACAGCTAGATTATTGCATGTTGTGATAGGTAGGGGGCCAAATTATGACTTTCCTTCTATAGGGGCTGCGGAAGGCAAAGGTTACAGAAATCCCGTCTACTAACATCTCACACAAGAGGCAAAGGGAAGCCCATCTAAGACTCCTGAAAATGCTCACCAGCTATGACTGAAGCCATGTCTAGATCATAAAACTAAAGCAGAAGTAGCATACTCAGACAAGCTACAATACTCCATATGGGCCGCCTTCTGAACCAGAGGCAGTCTAGCTGTCCCTGAACGGTGCTGCAGGAGATTAGTTACCGCTGAGTGAGGATGACAACTTGCCCTAAGCTAACTAAACTGCCTAAAATACCACACAGACCCAGTCTCATTGCTTCCAGTTCAGGGGGCAGCCCAGGCAGAATAATGCAACACATTTGCCCATCTCCTTGGTAGGATTAATTGGGGACTCAGCCATAGCTTGATTCCTTCCTCTGAAACAAGGAAAGCACTGTGTTTACTTAAATATAAAATGAGACTTTTTCCCCCAATCAGAATGGGGGGAGCTCCTCATCTTACAACCATATACAAGAAAAACTCATGAAATATATTGTCTAACATTAAACTGATGCCAAAACCAGCATCTGCTTACTAACAGAAACCATCTCTGAAGTTGATTAAATGCAACCAACACTGAGCCTGACTATAAAACACATGGTACATATTAGGCAAACGTATTTGTGAGGACCTTTCACAAGGATAAATTGGTACAGCTCATCTGAATAAATAGAAGATAGGGCCCACTGAGCCCAGTCCCTCTCAGCACCTACTCTTTTTCAAGTCATGGTGAGTCACAATAATGAATACATTTTAACTTCCTCTTCACTCTCAAAACTGAGCTGTGCCTTTCTTTTCCATTGGATATAATTCCTGAATCTGTGCATAGGATGACAGCAGGCTGCCGCTGCAGGCTACAGCTGGTGGAGGCACCAGGTTGATTCTTCCCAATGCTCGGAGCGGGTGCACTGAGCACCGGGAACAGCCCAGTGCCCCCAGATCTGCATGCGGGCTGGGGCCAGTGAAGGCACCGAACTATTTCCACCGCTTGGCATGCCTACCTCAAACACCAGGAAGAATCAGTTTGGTGCCACTGCTAGCCTGAGCCTGAAGTGGCAGCCTGCTAGCACCCTGCATGCAGATCCAGGGGCACCCCCCAGGAAGAGCCCAACAGGATTTAGAATCCTCTTTCCAGACTATCCATCCTTGCATAATGGTATGTTATGAACAAATGCACACCTGGACAATTTATCTGATAACATTAGTATTCTAAATGTTTGTGCAACTGTTTAGTGAAGGCTGTTTTTTGACAAGAATAGCTGGTTAGATGTTTATGAGCATAAAGAATGAATGCAAATACAAAGTGACAATTTCTCAATGTCCTGCTACCCTAAAAGATTAGCTTTTTTTAAATGTTGAATAGAATAGAAGAAAGTTTTGATTTTTTTACCTAAGCAACAGAATGGCACAAATTAATATATTATCATTCATATAATAATTAAAAATGGTAGTGTAAGTGTGATGTTGTAGCCATGACGGTCCAAAAATTATTTGTGAGGCAAGACTGTCTCAGGGTGATAGCTTTTATGGGGCAACTGTTAGACAAGTTTTTGAATGGAAGACATTCCTCACATCCTTGCCTTGAAATTAAAAAAGAAACTTCAAATAATCTTTTACAAAAGCAAATTAGTGTACAAATATCAGTGATTGGACTAACGACTTCTCCAAAGTAAAATACTGGTACTGGTTTATTTCATTCTGAGAATTATATTATATCATTTGATTTCTGTGGCCTATTCCATTTACTACATCTGTAAAAAAAAAAAGCATTTTAAGGAAAAAAAGAACAATATCAAGGGGAGAACAAAAAGACATACAGGACAATACATATCCTTTAAGATGTAAACTGCATATATGTCATCCTTATTGGTGATTTGTGTCTGTTTAATTATAAATTGGAATTTAGCTTTGTGAGTTCTTTAACCAATTCAAACAAAGCAAGTTTTTGTTCAATAAGTGTACCACTAATACAAGGTTTCTCTTTGAAATAATTACTGTGTTTGTACATGGGATATTATACTATGTTTCAAATATTTTTATGCTTGGGTGAAAATGAACCTCAATTTTGATAGATATGTTTAGTGTAACTTAAATACTGAATCATAAATCTGATTCTGAGTTTGAACAGCCTGCATAATCAGATGAACTGCCTCAAGCTTATTATTATTTATAGACATACTCTTGGCAATAAATTATGTTCTTCAAATATTGACCCCTGCTTCAGACCATCAAACTTACACGATTAGCAACAGACCCAAAAGCTTCTTGAAGTCACTGGAAAAACTCCCATAGACTTGCATGGGCTTTGAATTAGGCATAGGTCTTCGGTGTGCCAGAAAACATATTATATTTTCCCTCAATATTTTGTCACAAATGGGTGAGCCATTTTCCTGAACTGGTTTAATAATTATTTATTAAAAAAATGCAAATATACAGATACATATATTTTATGCACACAGCTGGGTTGGGCTGTGTACAGCTTAAAATACAGCTCATCTAGTTAAATCAAGATAAAGGTTTTAGTCTTCCTCTGCTCTAAAAAAATTGTTGAGAATGGGTTGGCACTATCTCACCCATGACAACAAAGACCAAGATAAGCTAAACTGCTAATCCTATTAATGAAAAACACTTAAAATCTATCTACACTGAAGATACAAACCTATTCCTCATGTATGCTTTTTACCCAGCGCAAGTTTTCATTTAATTATAAGTGGGTCACAACAAGTTTCCTGTCCTTGTAGTGTAAGACCTTAGTAGCATTGTCTCTCCAGATCTTGCAGCAGTACAATGTTACCTAAAAAGCAGTGGGCTGGACTTGATGGCACAGAAGTACCCTTTCTCTTAAGCTTCTGTTTAACTGGCTTCCTGCCGTGCCAGTACGTACGAATGCACGGCATCCCTATATGGACCACCAGACTTTCTGTCCACATAGATGCAGAGGTGGTTTCATTTAGTGAATGCTAAACAACAGTTCAATATTCACTCAGAAAAGTTGAATTTTAATTAGGAGGAACGTGTGTCAATCACTTACCTTTCCAAAGAAAAAATTTACATTAATTTCTCATTAAACAATTGATTCATAAAGTTAGAGCTAATGAATAAACATCTCCATTTTCCAAGATAAAAATAATGAACCATTTTACCAGCACTAGTATGCAGAGCTATAAATATGTAATTGTACTTTCAGAATGTTTTTCTTTGGTTATCTAGAACTGAAAACGGAATAGAATATTGCCAAGTGCTATAATTGTACCCGTACATTATTTTAGGCAGAGAAAATTTGAGTAGTAGAAGAGAAATTAGTGAACTGGCTCCCACATTAGCCACTGGAAAGCTGCCAATAGAAAAGAAGCAATGCTCAGTGCAATTTTCAAAAAAAAAAAGTCCATGAGCCCTTTAAGTCCCATTCAAGTGATTTTACTACTAGGCTGATCCACTTGTTTTTACATAAGCTTTTTTTTTTAACGGAATACTAGTGACACCGCCAACCTTGACCAAGAACACTTTTTTTTGTCTTACTCTTTTATCTGTCTCATACAGGTGATGAGAAAAGGGCTTCCTACTTTTCTCTGACCTCCTAATTAAAAGGTGACAGACATACCAGAAAAAGTGCTAGGAAGGACAGTATCACTAAACCATCACTGCTCCACTGCTACATCATGCTTAGTTTTGCAGAAGGTTAAGACTAATGCCACTACCTACCAAGCAGCATTAATAATATGGTAATGCAATTCACCAAATATAATTTAAAATGTATTTAGAGTCTTGGTTTTCTGGAAAAAATACAAATCTGGCCCTTGCTATTTCGAACAGGCCAATACTAACGTATGTGTCAGTACATGTAGCAGACTTCAAGTTGCCTTCTAGCTGAAGCACCATTAGGGAGGCCATCCATGACTGAATCCAGTGTCTTAAGCTGGGGAGGAACCTATATGTAGCAATGAGCTCAATTGTATTACCAAATTCAGGGCTTCTAGGAACGGGGTAGGGGGGATTCAGACTGCGCTATTGAGCAAACAGGTATTTGCCACACTGCCCCAAGTATTTAATTATCATCACAAAGTGGGCTTGTCTGATTCTGACATTTCAGAAAAATAACATTGAATTGATTGGACTGAAGGTCTGCATTACTCCTGTACTGAGCAGAAGTCTTGTATTTTAAGTTTATTACTTTCTAAAAGGAATTTCTTTGATACCACATTAACAAGGACTACTTTAATATTCTAATGCATATGTTCTGCAGACATACAGATACTGGTGAATGTAGGTGTGCCGAAACAAGAGGTAAGGAGATACCTGTTTTATCACTCTTATATCTATGCATGTGTGAAAAAGGAAAATAAAATAATGGACATCCTCTTGTAAGAATGGGAGTTCCTTTAGGGAACACATTAGTCCACAGCTTGTCCTCTCCCCTGCCTGGAAAGGGGGCAGAGTATCAATAGACAGCCCCCATCCTTCCCCCCCAGTTTTTAAATACACCTAACTGGGTTTTTATGTCACCTAACTGGGCAGCACATATGATGTTTAACAACTGTTGAGCTGGAAGACCCTGCTGAGCCCCGACTCCCAGTTCTGCCAGTTTTTACATCAGCATGCTGCCATTGTGCGGCAATCATCGTGCTGCTGGGTAGTGCAAGACAGCAGTGGTAAACCAGTGGGGCAGCTCTTCCTGAGCTTGGCTCTTGGCCCTGCCATTGCTGCTCCCACCACCTGCCTGGCAGTCTCAGGTTTAGACCAGTCTGGGAGGGCAGGGAGAGGAGCAGTGGGGCGAAGCCCCCAGCTCATTCTCCAAACCCTGGTCTGGGGAAGAGGCAGGGAGCACTGTCCAACTGCTTTCCTTCTGTCCCTGACCAGACGGGGAGGGGAGCATACAAGTGTTCATTCCTCATGGGAGCTTCTCGTGCAAGGGAGATCTTTACAGCTGATGCCTGGAAGATCTTTCCCCTGTAGGAGGCATGCATGTTTCTTTCGGGAGAAACTGAATGGATGCTTGTATACTTGTAATTTCCACTAAAAGAGCTCCAGTTCTCCCAATAGAAATGTAATGCCACTGACTAGTGTATGTGTCTAAACCATGAGGTAGGAACACATATTTTCGTGTTTTTAAAGGCATAGTTGTATATGTGTGTTAGAGAGGGATAGTCGTACACTAGTAATTACACATAAAAGGGTCCAGAATCCACAATACCATCTGTGTCTTGTAAGGGAACCAGGAACCTATTTCCACTTAATAAATAACAATTTCATGCAAAGGAATAAATGAATATTTCACATCTATAATTAATACCTCGTTTTAAAGAAGCTCTAGTGAATTATAAGCTCTAAAAGCTATAACATACATATATACAGAATTTTACAGAACACTTCTCACCAGTGGGGAGCTATATAGCTGTTAAAAATAGACTTTTAAAAATCTAGTTCAGAGAATGTGAAGTAATAAAAGAGTTGGTATTTTTTTATTTCCACCATGAGGAGGGAGCATTGTTTATATTCAAGGTTGTTAACGTAATTGATTACAGCAAGTACTTTAACTACTTTCATGTAATCAGCTGAATTTTCAAGTAATTGATTACAGTAATTAGTGTTTAAAAATGTATTTTTGACAAGCAATCTGATTATTTCTCCGGCTGAAAAGTAATGACCTTTTTAACAAATCAAAATAGATGCAGTAATTATAAATCAGTTACTTCAGAACTATATAACATTACTTTCTAAAATTCCTAATCAACGCTGATTTTACTTTTTCAAATCAACTAAACCTCTCCACAAAATCAAATTCTACAAAGCAATAACTTTGAAGGCTTGAAAAGTGGCAGCCATTCTCTCATTTGCCATAACAATCATTAAAGCTTTTGTAATTTTATTTTTTATGTTTCCAACATGTTGTAGTACACGTGTGCCAAAGCTCAAGTAAGGACATGTTGCAGCATGTTCCTCTTACGTATTTGGCTCATGAGCTTGATTCTAGCAGAGGACATCAGGCTATCGAAAGTTTTCCTTTACTGTAAGTATTGGAGGAGTTTTAAAAAAGGCTGCCGCCAGGTTCATGTCCAGCTGCTTGGCACTCCCCCGCCACTGAATCTGCTGTGGCTTCCTTGCATCCAGGGGTGGGACCCCACACAGGCTGATTTGCCCTGGGCCCCACAACCGGCTCGGATTGTCTCTGGACCTGGAATTGGACCAGAAGCACTTCTGATCCACTTCCAGGGACCCCCCTCCCACACCCCTTTGGCTCAGCAACTGGTGCCTTCTGAGTTTGAGGGACCTCCTGAGTCCAATTGCTGAGCTGGGGAGGTGCAGTCCCCCCCCCCCCAGCATGTCCTGGAAGACTGGGAAGTGGACCAGAAGTACTTCCGGTCCACTTCCAGGTTCACCACTGAGCATATGGAGGGTCCCCTGCACTCCTGTCAGATGCTCTATGCACCCCAAGATCACAGCATTCATGAACCGTACCTGCTACCTCAAGGTATGTAGAAAAAACTTTTAAAGCTGTCTATGTCCAAATCACTGATTTTCTGAATCAGCACCAAAGCTTCAGATTCAGATTTGGCCAAATCAAATCAGGGACAGTGATCCAAATTAATCAATCATTTTCCCTGATTTGGGCCAAATCTGAATACAAATTGAATAGGGCCTGCTTTGCACACCCCTATTGCCTGTAATGTAGCACAGACATCTCTGTCTGATAAAGGAAGTATTATCAAGCTGCGTAATAGAAGACACTGTAATATGTACATACTATAAAGAAAACAGGGATATACTGCATTTAGTGGGAAGCAAGCTGAATGTGAGTCAACTAAATGCTTCTGTTCCACACACACAAAAAAGAGCTAAAAGTATAATCATCTGCATTAAAGGGAACAATTCACACGGACTGACTTCTCCACCCTAGTCACCAGCAGTGAGGTTTTGCCTGGAGTACTGTATCCAATTGTGGATACTACACTTCAAGAAAGATATGGAAAATATGTGCAGAATCCAGCAGCCAGCAAAAAAAAAAATGCTTAGAGATCTAGGACACATGATTTACAAGGCAAGGTTGGAAAAACAGGGATTATTTAATTTGGAAAAAAGAAAACCGACGAGGGATTTGGTAATGGCGTTCCAATATATGAAGCATTGGCATAAGCATCGTGGTGAACAAAAATTTCTTGTGCTTACATGGGACACAACAAGTAGTAACCGTCTCAAACTTAGCAAGAGAAATTTAGGTGGGAAGGACTTTCTCACCATGAGGGTAGGTAGTCACTGGAGCACATTACCTAGAAAGGCTGTGCTATTGAGATCACTACCAGCAGGTTAATGAAATACTTTGGTGAGATGGCTGAGACAGGGATAATCCTGCCTTGAGCAGCAAGGTTAAAGTACAGCAGATATGGACAACTTTAAGAAGTCTCTACAGCACAGGCAGTTTCTGCTACGGTGTGAAGGGAAAAGAGCAGGGAGGGAGACAAGCCCTAAGAGCCTGGAACGGGGAATACTCACCCCAGGAATGGAAGGAAGCCTGACCGGAGCAGGGGACATGCTGCCACATTTCCACAGCTTGTGCTCCCTGTGGAGAAGGTGTGCAGAGAGGCATTTCCAGCCCCGGAGAAGGGCAGCCAGAGGAAGGCTGTGGCAGCTGGACAAGGAAGACACCAGAGGTTCTCCCCACAGACAGCGCCCTGTGGCTGGCAGCATACGAGGGATGCATGCACACTGGTCAGAGTGGCTGGAGAACAACTGCTGAATTCACCCAAGCACCAAGTTAGGGCACTGGTCCAGGACAGCTCAGAGAAGTTAAACTGGTGGAGCCAATGTCAAGGAGTCTGTAAGTTCCAGGGGTCATTACCATTTAGTTTTCCTACATTTTTCCCCTTTTTTATTTTGAAATTTGTTTTCTTTTGGGGGTTGCGTTGCCCTCATGCTGCGCCAGAGAAAGTGGCAAGAGGGAAAGCCTTCCCTACCCCACTGGAGATGCCACGGGCCTGACCCTGGGGAGGAAAGACAGGGCAAGAATCCACCTCACTTCACCCTCTCCAATTATTAGGTGCAATTTCAAGGCACCTGTTTCAGTTGATGTGACCCAAAAGGTGGGGAAGTACTGGTTTAATTTATTCTCTTCTGGATTTGGGGATACACACTTAAGGGACTCATTCAGGTTTGTGGTTGAACAAACAGTCTGTGAGGTGTTGACCCATACCCTGACTGACAAACTGAGTATTTGATGATATTGTGAAAGAACTAACATAGACACAAACCCAGAGTAATTGTGGTGGGTCTGTGACAAATTGATTTAGGCGAATTCATCTCACAGACATGATGGGGACCCATTCAAATTGATGGACAACGACTCATTTAGTAGAAAAAGGCCTTAAAAAACCCAAATGACTGTATGTAAGCTCCTAGGCATACATTTGATAAACCAGCGTTTGACTGCCAGACACATAAGGGGCTACAGGATCAGGAGCCCATCATGTGTCCTCCAGGAAGGGACAGAGAACCTCCTGAAGCCCATTCAATCCCTATGTTTCGTAATGCCATGACTGCGATTACACATTAGAGCTAGCAAGTACTAATTTTAAGAATTTTAGTCTGTGTTAAGGTTACCTACTGCTAGTAATATAAAAAATATTAACCCTGCCATGTTCAGGGTTACTACTCTCTCTGCTGTGCCCTACTCAGACCTGCTGCTAGAGGGCTGCCAAGCAGGGGCATGCTTAGGGGTTGCAAGTCTGCTCCATGCCTCCCCGGCTCACCAGATCACTAACCACAGTATAAAGTGGGTAGGAGTGGGGGAAGGCTCCCCCACAAAACGCTTGGATTGCTCCCTCTGCCCCCTCCACCCCACAATCAGTTCCTTTACCCCTAAATCAGTGCCATCCCAATCAGCCTGAAAGCAGTGGCTTCCCCCTCCCTCTCTGCTCCTGGGATCTCTGCAGCCCACGATGCCCCCGTGCACTCAGATTGAGTCCCCCACTGGAGCCCACTACTGCCTGGGTTTCAGAATCATTCCCTCTTATGTGAGTGCATACAGGGAGAAAATGTGCAAGAAAAATTACCTGCAATCCTTTCTGCGTCTTGCATGCAATTACTGATTGAGGATGGAAAAAACAATGGCAGTAATCTCCCCAAACAGGGGAAAAGGGAAGAATGAGGCAACACATCCTTCTCCTTTACTGAGATCTATGGCAGCAAAGAAACTAAAACATACTCTTTAAGTAATCCCAAGGCACTGTGCATGCGGGGTTGAGGGACAGAGGTTATACTTAAGCTCCTGCAACTTCTCTGGCTACAGATACTGCATTATATGTTACAATCTTGCCCATTTTATCTTGGCTATCCTTTTTTATATTACTTCTTGTGATCAGTGTCAGCAAAATAAAACCTCTGTGGGCTTCTACTCACTGGGCTGTAAAAGCCCTTAGAGATCATGGTGTAAAGGCTCCTATACTAGTTGAAAGCCTCTATTATTATTTCAGATCGTTGCTGTTTGTGCACTGAGGTAACCCTAGTTGGCCAGAGAAGGTCACACACGTTTGGCATATGCCCATTATGCAGTCTTTTCTTTGCCTCTGAGAAATACTTGTAGTCAGTATGGGCTGTATTTGAAGAATTACAACATATGCTGCAACAATTCAAAAGGAAACTAGAACTTTAGAAACTATCTTTGGTGTGATCAATGTGGCCAGATATACAAGTCAATTGCTAAATATTTAATCGAAATGGAGCTTTAAGCGCACCCTTTTTAAAAATAAAAGCTGAGTTGAATGTCTTCTGTATGGCCTATTTTATTTGCAACAACCTCGACTGCTAAATTCTTAAATTAAGTTCCCACCAAAAGATTTCTAATCCCTTATCACTACCACCACCTATGGTAAATTTACTAAAGTGTAATAATAAGCTTCATCAAAAATGGTACACATCATTTCAATAGGGACATACTGAAATGAGCATCATTTCAATAGAGACATACTGAAATGAGCATCATTTCAATAGAGACATACTGAAATGAGCATTGTTTTATATTTTATGACACTCTGGGTTGCACAGTCTTTTTCCGACAGGCAGAATCCTCCGTATGCATGGAAGCAGTCACCTCAAAGCTGAACAGCTCACCTCAAGGGCTC
>JAGPOW010001338.1:70614823-70631488 GCA_030014935.1 Caiman crocodilus
GTAGTAGGTTTTAAAGTTTGGGTAGAGCAGGAAACAAAGTGGGTATTACTGCATTCCCCTCTACGTCTGTCCCAGGAAACATGCCATCATAAACAGAATTCAGACACCTTTTATAAATGTATTAGATCTCCCTGCAGTTAACAACAGCTGGATAGTATATTTCAGTATATTAAACACTTGTATTAAAATGCGTTGGTTAAAATGTGTTGGCTTATCATTTTTAAACATGAGCAGTGCTCCTAGTTTAGACAAAGCCTAAGTGTTTATGGAGCTCAACCAGAAGAATAAAATCCATTTGTTCCCTCAGGGTCATTCCAAAAAGGCTACCCTTCTGCCTGGTCACTTAGGGCTTGTCTAGCCCTCTGCGGCGAGCCCGATGGATGGAGACTGTAGGCAGGTTCTACACCCCGACGTTAGAGCTCAGCTCTAGCAGTCCTAAAAAACAGCCACAACGGATAAGCCTAGAGCAGTTCAACACATTGGTGAACTCCTGGGTCAGGAGACTGGGTGAGGAGGGCACGCTTTCCTGGAACCCATCCTGTGATGGTACAGACATGCTCTTAGATGGCTTGATGAACACAGTCTGGTGTAATGCAAATTATTTTAAAACACTTGTTACAATTTTAAAAAATCAAGTTAAAGATAACAGTAGATGAATGTGACTCTCTATAAGGAATCAGGTCTTTTCACATAGTGAGAAATTAAACTACATCTAAAAAAATGTTAATGTTCACTGGGGGGGTACAAAGGGTTTGACATACTCATTGTGTTCAGTTCACAAGGGATAACTGGCAAGCAGACAATCTGTAAAGTTTTAGAATATGCAGCAAGTTGTAGTCTTTGCAAAAAGGAACTGAGATGACAGAAATCCTGCCAAGTCTCACAGATTTGCATCTTCACCATTGATTTTCACTTGGAACATTTAGCCACATGACATTTTTCATGCTTTCCCTCAGAAATTTCATTATGTGCGGTTCTGTTTGCCTATCAGGAAATGATGCTTCCTGAACTCTGTCTGATGTTTGTGTAAAGAAATCTGGAAACCTAATCTAAATGAAGTAAGAGCTGACATTGTTGCCTCAAACTTGAAAAGCCTTTTTATTTTTAACTTTTTATAAAATATGCCGTTATAAATGTATAACTATTACTGTCTTCATCTGTCTGCATTTTCGGGCACAAAGTTAAAGCAGGAGTGGAGAGATTACTATAAAATCAATCATTCTGATTGCGTTTGTTGCTAAACAAGCAGCAAATGTAGACGCTCCAGAAAGCTTGCAGTTGAATGGGATCTTGCAATAGCTCCATCTCAGCAGTAGTGTAACCAGGGCAGGACAAGCGGGGGAAAAACCTGGGTGCTGACAATGAAGGGGCACCATAATTTCTACCCGTAGGAGTCTCTGGCACAGCAGAGGCAGCCCTGCACTGACCCTGCTTGGCTATAGGAGCTGGACAGGGCAGTGCCACACAAAGCAGTGTTTCTGGGCGGCAATCAGGACGATCCTCTTCCCCTCCCTTCCCCAACCAGGGAGCCATTTCCAGGGCAGGCACAGTTCTGTGCCCAGTATGTAATGCAGAGAGGGTGTGGATGCACCAAGGTTGGCTCCCAGGGAGACAGGGCATGGGGCTGCTGCAGCAGTAGCCCAAGAATTAGCCTTCCCTTCCCCTCCCCTCACCCACACCCTGCCCTCCAGTCTAGAGTCATCAACATACCTCTCCCTGCGCCACTTCTTCATCACCCCGGGTGCTAAATGAGCTCACGACACCTCTGCACCTCACTCTGTAAATCCCAACTGACTGGATGACCTTTGCATAAAAACACCCAACGCTGCTTATCTGGACTAGATTTCTATAACTCTTGACAAAAGAGCAGCAATATAGTAAGATGTTTGGAACATAAGTATCCAAGCAAAGAAGATATATATGTATCTGTATCTGTATATGTATGTGTGTACAGCTTGTCAGATTCTGATAACTTCGTCAAAGGGACAGAAGCAGCGGTGCTGCAAAGCAAGCCCATACGGGTCTGGAGGGGTAGGAGGGGAGAGGGGTGTAGAACCCGGCTTTCTCCGTCTCATCATTCCCATTAAATATACATCAAGCTGTGGTTGTTTAATAATGTAAGAGTAACTCAAATGGAATGTAAGAAAGAATGAAATAGCCCAAGTTAGTGCCCGGGCTAAGGGAATCACAAGATAAGTCGCCCTGAAATAGGCTTATCTGTCAATTTGACCTTTGATGCAATTTCATAATTCAGAATGTGCCACTAGGAGAGGTAAAGTCTGTCAATGGGTTACCAACCGACTCAGCACTAGGTAACAAAGGATTATATTGGCAATTATCTCATGATCTTCTAATGTGTTTCTTAAAACATAACTACCTCTGGAGCCAAATAATTGCTCACTACCATGCCACAAGGATAAAACAAAAGAACAACAACAAAGACTCTCGTTTTATAAAGATCGTTTCATGCTTTCTTGTTTGCTTTATCAAATAATTAAGTTTATAAGGAGGAGGAAAAATCCAGCAATGTTTCTTAGAGCTACTCCCACCACCACCACACACATGCATACACACTGTCAAAGCTGTATTACACATTGAAGCTCTGTCAACGTAATCACTACTATCCATGCAGAGTGGATTAGAGGAGGACTGTTTGCATCGTCATATCCATTAATGAGAAGTTTCATCACAAAGGGAACAAAGGCATGCAAGTAACAATTATCTGTCACTTTGGAACAACAGAAAGAAAGTAAATGGTCAGAGGGCCATGAAGACTGCTCATATTTGATTTTTTCCCCCTTTCCTTTTCTACTCATGAAATGATAGGCCCATGATTTCTTGATTTTCTGCTGAGGCTGAATTGCCTCAATAATAGGCTTGAAAGGAATTTTAATGTGGATTTGGTTCCACATCTCTCTCTCTCAATTTCATGGGAATGTTTTTATTTTTATTTTTTCCATTTTTCACTGGAAACCAGCCATTTTACCATAGCCAAGAACTATTTTGTGGGTTCGAATAAGTTAAGTACTAGGCCTGAAATGTTGTAAACAGTAGATATGCAATGCCTTGCAAATTATTCTACATTTTATGGAAACAGTTCTTTTTATACGTTTCAAAATGTGTATTACAGTAAAACTATGCTATACAGTAGATTTCTAAAATGCTGCAGTTTCTTGTGTTGCTCTATGGTTATCTATTTCCTTAATGCCTATGCATCTCTATGGTGTATTTTAGGTAAATACATAATAAATAATATTAGTGAAATTCTTTATTAAAAATCTTCTTTCAGTGCTAGAGAATGTTTTTCTGATTTCATGGCTGGGAACTTCTCCAAACATTTGAATAGCCCAAACATGTTTTAAATGTCATGTAATTCAAAGTTAAGTCTATGTCAACCAAGGAAAGCTTTTAATAAAAATATATTTTGATTCTCTCTTTCAAAGCTAGCCTCAAACAGGATCAACTATAAGCACTCAAGGATGCCTGAATACTACAAAGCATTCGCTAGAAGACCAAACCCTGAAGCTCTTAAGTAAGCCTAGATAACAACCCCTCAATTAGCAGGCTAGAGGAACCTTTGAAGGTTGGTACATCCATTCCTCCAGCATCCTGTTCCTTAAGGTACAGAGGTCTGTGCTTCAGTCAAAGAATGACGACTAGGTGGTCTTCTAAAAAGAGTGGGTGGGCAATATACCTTTTATATCTATAAAAGAGTTTTATCATTCCAAAGTTTTTACTAAAGGAGGGCATTGTATTTTATAGAGAAACCATTGGAGCCACTGGGAACACTAAGCCTTGCCACGGGACAGTTGATTACCTTTATATTTCCCCAGTGGTGTGAGGGAGACAGCTTTGCCCCACTGGTAGGAATAAATCCACGATAACAGGTCATAGATAAGGCAAAGTAATCCATTCATGCCTCATCTCCATTTTATCCTCTTCCATGTAGATTAGATGCTGCTTTTCTTGCCCTGTACAAATGCTTTTCAAGGGTGGACTGGAAAACATGATTACCATGGAATTATCATGCATGGAAAGGTCTTTCTTCTCATTTCCTGTCATGTTGTATATTTTACAGTTGTGAAAATAAATGTTCTGGTTCATAAATGTTTGGGGGATGTTAACCTTTTCTTAAAAACAAATATCAAATACAATATGCAATGATTGGCATGTTTAGTAAGAGGGCGAGAAACCTTTGAAATGCTATACCAACATACAGAAAATTCTAACAGAGTTATATTCTAGAGATTTTGGAAACCTCAAAAGCTTGGAAACCTCAACAGCCAATGCAACAATGGATTCAATGCATAAGACAGCATAAAATAAAGTTTCTTTAAGTCAGATGGCAAAATGCCCAATAACACAAAAGACGCATCTGTTCCAGGGGGAAATGCCAGCTCTCTGATGTGACACAATCATGTTTCCCTTGGATTATCAACTTCATTTTCCCTCCCACTACTGTCTCTATAAATGACTTTACATGGCAGCCAAACAATTGCTGTCTTCTTTAGAGGATTAATTCTTTATTGTGTGTGCACATGCTGCAACTCATATCCCACCCACTTAACAACACACCACCACTGTATTTCTGTCCCTGCACTAACAAGGCAATAGAAAATGGTGTTCTCCCCAACCCCATTCACCATTCTTCATTACCAAACTTTTATCATGGGAACAAATAAATGACTGCAAGTACAAATGATGGCAAGAAAAAAAGTTATTTCTAAATGCAATTACTAAACACATTTTGGCTTCTCAATGTTAAAATAAATATTTTTTCTTCAGTAATCACTCTCAAATGGCTCTATTTAATACCATTTACCATGACCTTTAGGAGGATTTTGTTGTTCAGTTAATACCCAGCTAGGGAAATTAGAGGTCCAAAAGCAAAGCTGGAGGGCACCTAATGCTGGAACTATTTACTGTTTGACCTGTAGACATCTACAAACTCATCATTACAACTTAACTTGCTTTTATTTTCCATTTGGTTAGAGAGTCTGTATTTGCTGCTAGAAGAGGAGCTTAAAAGCATAAAACAAATAAGAAAACTAAGGAATTAAAGCAATTCCACATATTGATGGTACTTGTACACAACTATCAGAGCACAAAACCTAACAAATACATTGATCTAGTTCTCACTGGAACACACTTCATAAATAAGATCATAATTGTGGAAGCAAAAGAGCCAGAAACATACACTCTGCAATGGCAGCGATTACTTTTTTTGGTCAGTGATCTTAGCTATTCTTAAAGAAGTGAACAGGAAAATTCACACTATTAAGGCATTTTCAGTTCTTTTTTTCTTTTCATTTTTTCAAGTGCGCAATTTAATATATTGCCATCTTTGGTCATTACCCCACATCTCTTTCACAGCTTAACTTCAGTGGGAGCTTTGTGTGAACAAACAATGCAGGATTGTGCCATATGTTGTTTAATAATGTGTTGTAAACTACACAGGATGTGCAATATGGCTACAGGATGTTGTGAAAAAAATCCTGCCTTTTGTATTCCCTGACATTTTGGCCCCGATTTCTCAGGCGCTTTACAGCCACAGCATACTGCATCCTGTGTACAATTTATCCAGAGCAGTTGTAGCAGGTTTACGGTACAAGAAATCCTCCCATGGTACAGTGCTGAATAATAGAAATGATCCCCAATTGGCATTCTGGCTCTCCGTGGCACATTTGCACCACCTCTATGGCATGGTGCTGTGCACTGCCATGAAATATGCTCTGCTCTTCACATGTCAACTCCTGAAAATGAGGCAAGATAACTGCCTTAGAGTAGTGCTGAGTGCCTACCACTTTTAAGCTGTCTTCCCAATAGTTATTTGTATACACTCAAGTGCTTCTTCAGGGCACCCACAACTCCTGATTTCCAGAATGTGGCAGGTGGAGAATGGGAATAAGTGGGCAGCACCTGCTTTGTAACATAACTCCTAAAAAAGTAGCAAGGAAGCAAATGCCCTTGTAGTCACTGTCAGGTTACACTACTCAAAGTAATACAACCTGACATTAAACCAGCCCAAAGCAGGGAGTGCCATTTGCCCCACCCTCTTTTACACCAATCCATACTTCTGAGTTTACTGTCGGCTCCTTGGCTGTGGAAGATGGTTCAGACCACTAGAATTTCACCTGGTCTCCTTTAAGGTAGAAACAGAAATTGCCTGGAGTTGCATTTGCATTGCTGTAATTTTTTTACGGTGGCACAAATGGCAAGCAAACAGACATCCCTACACTTTGCTGCACTACATTAGTGGCAGAATAAAAATAGTGTTAGATAGTGCTGCTTTATTGTGGCAAATGACTATTTGTTTTGAGGCAGGAGAGGAAGGGCAGCCCAGAGATGCAATTAATAGAGCAATTCTTCTATTGCAAAGCCCACAACAAATTTTTAACTCCACTACAGATTCCTATTTGAAATCTCTGGGTTATTCTTTGTTCACATAACTAAGAGGAAATTGTGTTCATGTACTTAACAATACTAACATTCCCTGGACCTATGACACCCTTAAAGGGATCTCAAGGCACTGCAGAGTGCCACTGAAACCTAGGATGAGAATCACTGGCGTAGATTCTTTTCCATTTGAAAGTAAAAGTTGGCCCCAGTTCTGCAAATAGTTAAATGCTGGCAGTAAGCGTTTGCTAATGTGGATCCTTCTTTTGTGAGATCAGAAACTTAACTGCTACATGTGCATATCGTTTGCTTTGAACTAATGTAAATACAGCATACATCAAAGACAAATTACAGCATTCAAATTGCTTGCTGTCTGCCACTCCTTAGGGGGGAAGAAAATAAATCTGTCTCTCCTAATATAGTTACAGGGTTAAAAATGAGTAACCAATATCAGGACTGCTTTCTGGAGTTGCCTTTCCTGGTGACGGGATGATTTTGTAATAAGCTTTCTTAAGTTATATACCGTAAAACGTGTCTAAAATAGAATGTGTAAAAACTGGAAACCTGCTTCAGCCATAACATTTCTATACTCCTGCAGTGCTTTATGGAGAATGATGTCTATTTTATTGGCATAAGACAGAAACTAACAAAGAAATGAAAAGGAAATTTGGGGCCCATTTTTATCATCAACCCATACGTCACAGAAAGCAATTACCAATTTTGTGCGTGTCTGGATGCAAGTGCATACATACGTACAATGCAAGCAGAGAGCACTGGGCACAGGTAGAACAAGGAGAAAGAAACAGATCACGGAGCAGAAAGGCTGAGGCGTGGCAGAAAGCACAGAACCAACAGAGCAGAGGGATTGAGAAGCTACCTTATAAGATGGAAAAAGTTTTAAGCTGGTCCCATTCTATTCCATTTCAAAACAAGTTTGCATAAACTGCGTACCAGATACAGTGGAATACCATAGAGAACGCAGAAAATGTCAAAACCACGTATATACGTGCCACTTGCATTCAGACTTAGTAATTTTCCTTTTGAGAAGACTGCACACCGCATGTTAAATTCCATGATATCACTTTGGTGCCTATGATTCCTGGCAAAAATAAGGTCAAAATGAACTGAGGAAATATCCAGAGGTTGTTCTCATTTCAGCCTGATCCAGGGTTTGATGGTTCCTTTCAGCGTTATTTAGAATGATCTATTAATATATACATGATATTTAAATGATCTTCAATTTAGATCTCAACCTCTGTATAAAAAGAGCTATGCAGTTATAAGAGAAAGCCAGAGGAGTTCTGTTCCTTGAGAGGAAACTGCAGAAGGGTGAGCTGGCTCAAGGAAAGCTAGCAGCTGAACAAGTACCCACCTGCCAGCCGTTACAAGCAGAAGAGACAGCCAGGCAGACGGTTTGGTGCTGAGAGCTGGAAAAAGCAGCTACTGGGGCAGACAAGCAGGGTCTCAGGGTCAGAACGAACACACCTGTGAGGGCCGCTGAGCCGCCTGACCAGGAGGAGGCAGGGCTTAGCATGCCTAAGTGCAGTGGAGTGGAGTGCTGTGGACCAGCCGTGCGCCAGACACAATCAATGGAGAGAACTGAAAGGGAGGCACTGGGGCCGGCACGGGACAGTTAGTTACCCAAGGTAAGTTCCTCACACGGGGCAGGCAGGGATTCCTCCCTGAGGTGAGGCAAGGCAGGAATGGGAGCTGAGGCTGAGGGCTGGCACAGGCTCTGCCAGCTCCAGGGTACTGCTCTGCGGGCTCTGCCAGCTCCGGAGAACCGCTCCACTCCCCAGCCCTGGCGCCATGTGCTGCCTCACTCCCCAAGGCAATGCGGGGGGTGCAGAGCGGTCCCACAGAGCCAGCAGAGCCTGTGCCAGCCCTCAGTCCCTGTCTCACCTGGGGAAGGAACTGCTGCCTGCCCTGCATGAGGAGCGAGGAGCTGACGTTCAGTAAGTGTCCCACACCGGCCCTGGTTCCTCCACCACACTCCACGCCCAGCTTCTCTCCGGGCAGGTGTGCAGCAAGATTTTGAATTGTGCACAGCTGCGCACGCACACGGCTTAGAGGGAACCTCGAGGGGGAGTGCAATGGTTCAGCCAGGGAGCTGAGACTACCAGCCAGAGAGGGGAAAAATAATGCAATCACCCTTCTGTTGCAAAAAGTTCAGAATGACCACAAGAGGCCAGGAAGTTTCTGATGCTATAGACTCCTATTTGAACTCTCTGGGTTTATCTTTTGAATGAAGTGTAGGTGTCGGTACATGTAACCATGCTAATATTGTGCCACCCTTAAAAGGATCTCAAGGTGTCACAGGGCGTTGTGGCACCCTTGTCAAGAATCACTGTGACACACGTTAAGTTACTATGTTTTTAAAAACTTGGGCTATATTCCCAACTCCAAAGTGTTTATGTTTGGTCATCTTCTTTGAAAAGCCTAGCCAGAGTAAGTCAGCAGTCACGCCAAAAGTAGAACCCAGATTTAACAAAAGCTATCTTAAGCAACTGATACCACTGTTTCATGGACAGTATTCAATATAAAGCACTTTTCTATCATCTTAGTTATAATTATTTACTTACACACACACCCCTATGAATGTTTTTGTTTGTTCTGATAATTCAAAAGCATTATATTCCAAAACAGATGGGTCATGCAGCTTAACTTTCTCTACGAAACTTAGTTCTGCTTTCCTGGCATAGTTGTCTAGCATATTGATTTCTAAATTCATTAATATTTTGCAGCATTTCACTTGTGTGACACTGGAAAAAGGACAAATTGGACATGCTTTTTCCAATATAATCCAATAAAGTTCAGGAACAGATGACCATGACCAGATGTTAAACTAAAGTACTTTATATATAATTGTCAGCTTACAACAGCCTGTTATGTTAAAGCTACTCTATACACAGAAAGAGAAACTACAGGTGCTTATACTTAGGCAGCAGAATCTTATAAATAACACCTGTGATAATGTTATAGGTATCATGATAAAATATTCACTACAACTACATATCTTTTTCAAAGGTCATGTAATTTCAGTCTTTCTTCAGAATACTGATGTCTACCTGAGGCATAAACTCTTATTTCAAGTTAGACAGAAAGAAATGACCATTATGCCTCGCAGCACTTGTACACACATCATTGCTTGTACTGAAAGGATATCCCTTGCAATAAAGGCAGCAGGGAGAATGAACAGCAGAAACAGCTTTGCAACTGGCTTTTTTTATACTGACACTGACAGCATGCTCACTTTATACACCATTGCTGTACATGTCAAAGACAGTTAGCTAGTTTATTGCTTATTTTATTGCTATTTCATTTTTTTTGACAAAAAGGGGCAGTTGAGCAGCACGAAGGGAAGAAATACAGCACTGCAATTCTGCTGTCTTATGACAACAGCTCATTGCATAGATTTGCCACCCATCATGGCAAAAATAGTTAGATTTTTTTATTGCACAATAATATTTTTGATTGCACATTAAATACCTGAGTCTGGCCATAAGTGAGATAGCAATACCATATGTGCATGTGAAAGGCTATAGCTTGATGTAAAAGTGCTCGCTTGACCTAAAAGTACTCTCAGACAATCAGCAGCTAATAGACTGCAATTTAAGCCTCTCAGAACTTACTCCTAATCTGAAATTCCATCTTGAAGGAACAATGGTAGCTAACAATTCCCCCCGGACGTATTAGATTTAGGATGTCTCCCGTTCATGACATTTAAATCTGAACGTTCTTTACCAAACATTCCCTTGTCACGAACACCACGAGGAACAGATTACAGATGTAAAAGTGATTCTTAAACTTTGGACCATGAGGGCTCTGAAGAACACTTTCTGATATTCAGTTGTGTTTTGGCTGATCTCTTACTGTTCTTTTTCCTTATTTCCAGCTACAATCTCTTAAAAGCTACTAATGCATTGAATAAATTATTAATGTTACTTTTCCACATAAGCAATTGTTGTAGATACCATAGGAAAGATGTTGCAATTACAGTGGGGAAAGGCCTCTGCAGCTGCAAATATCCATAAAACAATGTGCAATGCAATGTGGTTCATACTGTGGAAATAATACATGAGAACTCTTTGGGACAGCTTTGGAAGCTACTCCAGAATAACTTATTAATACTGCATGATGACCTGGTTACTGAGATCCATAGTCTATAATATATTGATTTAGTTTAACAGAAAGCAGTCTGACCATGCTATGGTACTGATTACAGATCCTCAATGGGAGGAAATAGCAGGAACTCAAACTCACACATATAGGATAAGTACAGACGTTCAAAAACCCTAAGGTGGAAGCAATTTGAATTTTGAGCTTTAAGCACTCTAGGTTAGGTGCAAAGTGAACAGAAGAGATATTGCCCTTTGGTGGGTGGGGAGGGAATGCAAGCTGCCTGACTGCTTCTGAGCGCTCCCACACACCTCCCAGCAGGCTGCTGGAGAATGCCAAGCCAAGCCAAGAAGGCAGACCACCCCTGATTGACCAGCACAGCTCCTCTCTCCAGTCCTGCTCCACTGCCAGTGACTAGCTGCCAGCAGTGGCTGGCGGAGAGGGGGCAGGGACTGGAGGACCCTGCCACATGGGCCACCCAGCTGTGCTGGTGGGGGGAGGGGAGGGAGGAAGGGTTGAGTCCACATGGGGGAACCTCGGAAGGCACTGAGCCCCATCTCCTTCCTGTAGTTGTCAACAGAGGCTGGGCGGGGGGCAGGGGAGAGGACACCCACTGCGCAGATCAGGCCCTGACCCCTCACAGACCCAAGCCAGCACAGCTTGCACAGTATAGGCTTCCACTTGCCCACCCTGCTGCTGGACTGCCACTAACCACTGGAAGCAGGATGCAGGGCTGGGGAAATCGTTTTTTGACTCATCTATGTGAAAGCCCAGGAGCAGACAAAAGCAGGCTAAGGCTAGCTCACCACCCTGCAAAGTACAGTTAGTGGGGAGCCTGGGATGCCAGAGGTCTGCAACCTACCTGGAGTTGATAGAGGATTTTGTACAGAAGCTCAATAGACTAGTCTAACCTAAATCACATTCGTCTGATCCAACATTGATCCAGGTCTATCTTGGACTGTGTTCCATCCTTTCTAAAACATTCCGGCTGGGACAGACATTATGTACAAACCAGTTTAAGTGATCAGAAAGTGGTTTAAACCTGTAACAGTACAGATGTTCAGTGCACATAAATCAGGTTGAGAATATCTCCAACTGGTTTCAGCCAAACCTGGTTAACTGATTTGACTCAAACAGGTTTATGCAATGTCTGTCCCAGACCCCTTGCTGGTTTAAATCAAACTCCCCAAGCATCCTGGCATGCTCTCTGGGCTGGGCAGGGCTCTCTACTCCACAGCAGAGCTGGCCTCTTCCATCTGCTCTCTGGCTGCAGCTTCGGTGCATGCGTCTGCCTGGCTTCTGCTCCCCACCCCCAGGCATTCCCCCATTCCTCACAGACAGCTCTCAGCATTAGCTAGCAGACCACGTGCTGGCTACCTCCAAGCTGTGGCACAAAGGATAAAGGCAGAATCAACAAATAGTTGGTAATGTCCCTCTGTTTTCTTAATGGGGAGATAAACACTGAGTTAGAGGTGATAAACATTTCCTGCTGGGCTGTTCAGGAGCAAGGGAACCCTCCCTGATCACAGTGTCCTACCAGGTCCTGGCCATGTCCCCCTCAGTTCAGTTCTGTGCAAGAAAAGGGAGGGCTGCTTTAGGACCACCCCTCCCCATTGGCTTCTAGCCTGAGCTACTGCAGGCATGTGTCTGCACTTCTGGGAGTTATAGGTGTAGACCAGTGTCCGACCACTTATACAGGTATAAGTATAATGCCTGTACTTGGCCACAAAGTGCATTAGCTTAAGGTTTGGGAGAAGTACAGAATTCCCCCTTTGGCTAGGTAAAGTAATGAGACCTAATTCCTGAGGGAAGATATTCACACAGAGATACAAAAAGAAATTTACTATATGACACCTTTGCCATGCTCCAACTCACTATATGACACCTTTACCATGCACCAGGGAAGCAAGTATATGCAGCAAGGCAATTTGTTATCTAGAATAAGACCAGAAAATTAACTCATCTTTAATAAATTGCCTACTTGAATTAAAAGAATAATGAAGTTGTATTCATAAAAAGTTGTTGAAATTATCCTTTATATCATCTTGTGGCACTTATTATCATATTTGTATTTCAATCAGAATTAAAAAAATAAACAACTACATATCATTCACTGTTCCATAGAAATGACAAAACAGGGCATTTTAACATTGTTTTAATATGAAATTATTTCCATAGTTTTAAGGATATTGCATCTGACTATGAAAATTAATCATTTTATGCTCTGCCTACATGTGCAGGTGCAATTGAATTTAATCTGATCCACATGATTACACCTCCTGTCATGCCACACATGCATGGCACAAGGCAAAATTGTGGGATCATGCATTAGATCCAATCATGCCTTATTGCTGGTGCATAGGAAGCCCAATCCTGGGCTCCCCCTGAATTGGCAAGAAGCAGGCAGGGGGCTCTCCCAGGCATGGGGGCCACACACAGCCATGACCCAGAGACCCCCCCAGGTGGTAGGGCCTGGGGTCCCAGCTGTGAATGAGGCACAACCCAGAGCCTTATCAACTGCAGAATTCTTCATCTCGGCTGCATGCAAGATGCAGCCAGCACCAAGAGCCCCACATGGGCCCAGGGTTTTCATGCACCCCCAAGACTTTGGGATCATGGTAGCCATGGTCCTCAGGCCTCAGGAATTGCACCATGTGCTACATGTGCAAATTAAAACTTGATAGCAACCAGCTATAAAGTTTATAAGTACTTCAGCATACTGTGCAAAAGATGGGTATCCCCCCTATCACCAGCAGCTGTGCTTCAGTGTGCCTGTGGGTGCTGTACTGTATACTGAACTGAGCGCTATAGTGTCAAACAGGTGCTAAGGGAGTTCTGTGCACATTTAATGGATCCTAGAGGAAGGCAGACTCTAGATTCTTCCCATTTTGATTTTGATTGTAATAGGGCTTAGGCTACAATTAAGCATTTAAGATTTTGATTTAAGATTATAACCAAAAGTAATCACTCATGCACTGAGGGGAATTTTCAGACTAAAACTGAAGCACCTAAAGATTCTGGTGCCTAAGGAGATTCGTGCTTACTGGAGTGGGATTGATTTGGGTTGCTTTTTGTGATTCTACCCAAGTGCTTACAAGAATGATTGGGATCTAGCGCTTAGAATGGACATATATAGTCACTATCAACCTTTTTCCCTTCCAGGGTTCACCTGTGGGAACTGATGCACAGGGCTTCCTACTAGTCAACAGTACCCTAGAAGAAAAGAAGACTATTTTTTTTAAGTGCATTTACAACTCCCACTAATCCTAGAGTGTGACAGTCTGTGGCTGGCTAGGGAGATATTCAACATACCCACTAAGAAACAGTTATTGAAGTCTCCATTGGAGGATCACCTCCATGAAAGTGTCAGCTTATACACCACTGCTCTCCTCCGGAGTGAATTCCCTGACTGACACAGCTTCCTCTTCTTGGAACAAGCATGTAGAAAGCTAAATTAAGCCTTGCAGGCTTAAAACAAATCGTGAAAATTCGACTTTATTCTTGTATATTTGTATACATTTACCAAGTTATTTTATCTGTATATTTTGCAAACAACATAAAGATGTTCTCTTACTGCTAGAAGTAGCAAGCTTTTACATAACATAGTACTTAATCCCTCCCAACCCCCCCCCCCCAAAACAAAGACTAGTCTTTTAGGAAAATAGAATAAAATAAAACACTTAAATACATGTGTCACTTCATTAGAGAGGGCTAATGGGGTGCTCTTGGGAACATAGCTTGCTGAAACATCCTACTACAAAAAGTTAAAATCATTTTTAGAAAATGTTCAGCAAACAGTTTTTTACATGCAATAGATGAACCTGGCAAAGGACCCAGTTACATGGTAACTTTAAACAGCTTTTGGAGCTCTTAACCCCATGACTGGCTACATATTGACACCTTTTAAGTGGCTTTAAGCACACCATATTCAGCTTAATGTTACCCCACTCTAGGGCATGATTATCTCCAAACTGCCTAATTTGGCTCCTGTTTTATTAATTTGTGACCACTTTGCATAGCTCTACCACCCAAGTTGGTCCTCCAGGAGGCAGTGGGTAAGCAGGAAGCTGCGGCATAGCACCTCGGCAAGAGCAGAGTGAGCCAGTCCCTCCCACCACTTACATTATCTCTGCACCTGGCGCAGTTCTGGGAGCAGGGGTGGGAAGGGGGGCAATGTGAGCAGCTGCTGGGAGGCAATGCCCCTCGCTTGGACTGGCTTGCTACAGCTGGGAGCAGAGCCAGTCTCAGGGCTGTGCGGCAGAAGCAGCAAGACTGTCCTTCCCCTGCTCGCCAAGCCTCTAGTGGCAGAGCACAGATGCGCAGGAGAGGGACAGTCAGAGTAGGTTACTGTGCGACTGCTCCACTAAGCTGAAGAGCACTAAACTGATTAACATTTGTTCAGCTTACAGCATAGGGACTGACAAGGCCCAAAAAACAAGAAAAAAGAATTGCATTTTCATTTCAAAAGTTAGTGTGAGCCTTGGAGAGATTATCTAGTGACAAAAAACAGTTGAAGTCATATAAAGTTAATGCAGTATATACCTCTCAATGGAATGGAAAAGAGCAAAATGTTTATCAGAAAATTTAAAAAAAATGAAAATACTATAATCACAATAGATTTATTAAAATAGCCATTCCATGTATTGTATTGTACAGCTTTTAAAGACTACAGGATACCAAATGATCACTTTTTTACTCTATGAGGATAACCCCGTGCAAATGTTAGTGAGGCCAACTAAGGGCTGTGCTCTGGGCCTGCTGCTTCACAAACAGGAGAGAACCTGGTGGGGGATATAGAAGTGGACCTAAGCAGGGGCAGCAGCAACCATGAGATGATCAAGTTCAAGATTTTAAGGAAACGAATGAAGCAGGGCAGCAGAGTAAGGACCTTGGACTTCATGAAAGCAGACTTCAACTCAACTTCAACTCACTCAGGGAACTCATAGGCAGGTTACCCAGGGAAGCCATTCTAAAGGGGAAAGCAGGTTGTATTTTAAAGAAATCTTACTGAGGGAACAGGAACAAATCATCCCAATGTGCTGGGAGACTAGCAAGTCTAGCAGAAGTCTAGTTTGGCTTATCAGGGAATGCTTCAGTGAACTAAAACACAAAAGGAAGCTAATAAGAAGTGGAAACTTGGACAAACAACTAAGAAAGAGTATAAAAGTATTGCTTGGGCCTGGAGGGAGGAAATCAGGAAGCCCAAAGCACAACTGGAGTTGCAGCTAGCAAGGGTTGTGAAAGGTAATAAAACAGGTTAGGGACCATTTAGAAAAGCTGGGTGTGTACAAGTCAATGGGGCTGGATGCAATGTACCCAAGGGTGCTGAGGGAGTTGGCTGATGTGATTGCAGAGTCACTGGCTCACTGGCCATTATCTTTGAAAACTGATGGTGATTGGGAGAGATTCTGGACTACTGGAAAAGGGTATAATGCCCATTTTTAAGAAAGGGAAGAAGGAGGATCAAAGGAACTACAGACTGGTCTTCCTCACCTCATCCCCTGGAAAAATCATGGAGCAGGTCGTAAAGGAATCCATTTCTAAGCACTGGGAGGGGAAGGTGATTATGAACAGTCAGCATGGATTCACCAAGGGCAAGTCATGCCTCACGAACCGGATTGCCTTCTGTGACAGGATGACTGAATCTGTGAACGTATGAATAGCAATGGACACAATGTACCCTGGCTTTAGCAAGGCTTTTGATATGGTCTCCCACAACATTCTTGCAAGCAAAGTAAGGAAGTATGTGTTGGACGAGTGAACTGCGAGGTGGATAGAAAACTGGCTGCAGCTTTGGGATTTAATAGCAGCTTTCAACTCCCTGGAGGGTGGTACCAAAGAGAATAGAGGTAAGCTGTTCTCAGTGGTGGCAGATGACAGAACAAGCAGCAATGGTTTCAATTTGCAGCAAGGGAATTTTAGATTAGATATTAGGAAAATCTCTCTCACCAGGAGGGCAATAAAGCCCTGAAACAAGTTACCCAGAGAGGTTGTAGAATCTCTATCTTCGGAGGTTTTCAATACCCAGCCAGACAAAGTCTTGGCTGGGATGATCTAGTTGGGGGAAGTTGCTCTTTGAGCAGGGGTTATGGACTTGATGACCTCCCGAGGACCCTTCCAACCCCAATTTTCCATGATTCTATATGACTT
>JAGPOW010001338.1:70634959-70648366 GCA_030014935.1 Caiman crocodilus
GCCAGTTGTAACAGTGCTAACCTAGAACTTGGGAGACTCAGGTTTAATTTCCTCACTTGCCACTGATATCCGATATTTCCTTGACTAAGTCACAAAAGTTCATTTTACGCCTGCTCTGGGGGTGGGAGAGATGGCACATTCATTAAAGTAGCTTTCAGAATTGTTCTAATTAAAATGCTGCAGCATTTAATGTATCAGTGTCCCCATGCTTAAAAATGGTGGCGGGGTGCTTACATTAAAGCTTGTTCTACAAGCTTTAGTTCAAGTGCCGCTGCCATCATTTTTAAGTATGGGGAAGCTGATAAATGAGATGCAGGAGGCTGCCGGAGCATGGCAATTGCTACGCTCCAGCAGACTTGATTAACTGAGTTTGCTCCAACATGCTGTAATTACAGCACATCCAAGCAGCCTCCACACTCATGTACAGGCACTTTAGTTTCATTCTGTGAGACCCATGTAGGAAGTGTACTTGTTGCAACTTCCATCTGCGAGATATCCAATGCAATGATGCTAATGTTCTGTTACTAGGCTGGGCGCAGGATGAATGAATGAATGTTGCAGAACATTTCTATGCATCTCAACATGGATGGCAGACTGCTATGGATTCATGAAATCAAAGGACATGTTGCTGGAGTGAAACCTCCCACCCTCACCCCAAAGAGAGAGGAAGTCTTACACAGGCAATGGAACTCATTTCTAAAAGCTGTATGGACACTCTGGCCTTGAATGTCAAAAACGTGTTAATTGCAGTTTCTGGATTTCATCCGGGTGTTGAAATGACTTTTCACACTTACAGGCTAGGGACAGATATTCAAAAAGCCTGAGCCTGAATTGATTCAGTCTTTGCAGTTTAGTCTAACCTGCAAAGCTTGAACTGGTTTGGAGGTGGATAGACATGCCCTTGTCGTTCCAGAAATGCAGGTACATGCCTGCAGTGGCTCGGGCTAGAAGCGTGCTGGAGTAGCCCTGTCTCTTCTTCCTCAGAGCTGAGCTGAGGGGGGACATGGCCAGGCCCTGAGAGGCAGCTCTTATATTCTCTCCCCTCCTAAGCAGCCCAGCAGGGAATGTTTATCACCCCATACTCAGCGTTTATCGACCCATTAAGAAAACAAAGCCTCTCTCCATTAACTAATGGAACTCCTCTTAAAGAGCTTTTCCAAGGAAGGACATTAAGCTACCTTTTGATTAGCTCCAAAAAGCCTGTCTGCCTTTGTCGTCTCCCACCGTGCAGACCGTGGTCAGCTTGTGCTGTGCCACCTAGTGCTGATGTGTCTGCATCAGGCAGAGGGAAGGGTGGAAGAATCTCTGCCGAGCAGGGATAAACCAGGCAGACACTGAGCCTCTGCTGCAGCTGCAGCCAGGAGCAGAGGGAAGGGGCCCGCTCTGCTGTGGGGCAGAGAGCCCTGCCCAGCCCAGAGGGCTTGGGGAGTCTGGTTTATCTTAAACCAGCAAGAGGTCTGGGACAGACATTGCATAAACTGGTTTGACCCAAATCAGTTAAGTTCAATCAGTGTTATCTCAAACTGGTTTCAGCCATTTTCAAACTGGTTTATGTGCATTGAATGTCTGTTCTGTTACAAGTTTAAACTGGTTTCTGATCAATTAAATTGGTGTATGTGTAATGTTTGTCCCTAGCCCCAATATTTGGGAGAAATGAAGAAAATATTGACCTTACTATATGATTATCTTCTTGGCTGTAGCTCTTCTCTACATTATAAGAAAACATGAAAACCAGTAAACAAATGCAACATTATTTCATGATATGAAGCACATAAAACTTAAGGGGCTGTTTTTGCAAACACATGCATTGAATTGACAGGTTTGCATGAATAAAGGTACGTATGTTGATAAGTGTTTACGGGATTGGAGACTTAGAGTGCATTTACTTTTGCATTTTCCATTGTCATTGGTAGTACATTTCTCCCATACTGCAATAAAAACCAATGCAGGGGAGGGGATAGTTAAAGATTATCTTAAAATCTCAATTTTAAAACTGTTTTTCTAATTGTTTTGGTCAGCAGTCCTCTTTTTAGGAGACTGACCAGTTCGCAGCACCTAAGGGTATTTAGGCCTGGGACTGAAGTTCTTAACTAGCTAGTTGGTTTTTAAATGCAACACAGACATAGTCGCAATGGGTATATTAACTAATTTGGGGAAAGCCTATGAAATCACAAGTCTGGCATACTTGTCTGTGTCTTGTATAAAGTCACACATAGTGTGATGGAGAGAATGGTTATGGTATGGGGTTTTCTTTTATGTTTTGAGTCATTTTCAATCTGAAGAAATCCCACTGGAATTGTGGGCTTTCTTTTATGTTTCTTTCAAGGATTTTATTTTGATATTTTCTAAAAAGTAAAATAAAATAGTAAAATGTCGACAACTTGTGTTCTTGACATATATCTGGATAGAAGAGCCCATTTATGAACAACATATTTTATGGCTACTAACTCAGATAAGTGCCAGAACAAGAATTGGCAATCAGCTTTTCTGTTTGTATCTGGTAAATCAGTAGTATGGAAGCCACTACCCTCAACACTATTCAGATTAGAAAGCATCTTTTTCTCATTTTTTTAGTTGTTCTATAAGAGCTTTCTTGATGATCACAAGTATCTTTGTATCTTACCAACAGTTGAAAGAACACATCAATGGCTATTTAGCTTCTAATTTCTGAGAAAAGTAAGAAGTCAACGTAGATGTTTTCTTTTACAAATACTCTCAGAGGGTGGAAACAGATGTCACCATTGGGCCACCATAAGACCTTTTATAGCAGCATGAAAGCCAAGAAAACAGACAACCATGCCACTTGTGCCACAAATGCCTAAACTTTGTGACAACTAACTAAGCTGCATTAATTTGTGCCATTATTTAGCAGCAGATATCTGTTTCCTTTAAGGCATAAGAGAATGGGCAGCCCAGAGCTCTCCAGCCACCCCACATAGGTGCTGGGAATTCCTGTACAGGATTGGGCACCTCAAGCCCCAGGAGCACCTGCCTGGCTATCCCCAACTTATAGAGATGTGCTAGCCTTAAGGAAATCAGTTCAAGCCTGAATTTGGTATTGAGGAGGAAAAAAGGCTGTTTTCAGTGGCTTGGCCCCCAATATGCAATTTGAACCAGTTTCAGCTGGTCCAATATTGCAAAAGTATCCCAAATATCCAAGTGAAAAAGCCTCATCCATTTGCTTAACTGAAATTCACAATTTTCTTTTCTTTCTTTCATGTATTTGCAAGCGTTTGGTTAATCTGAAGTCTTAAATTTTCAGGGAAACCAAGCACTGGGAACATGAGTGTGAAAAGTTTTTTGTTAGAGTATTTACAATAAAGACGCACCAACGTCTACTGTGAAAATGTCTTATTAGTACAGCACAACAGCTTAGAACAATTATGGCCATGGATACTCTGAAAAAAAGAGGGTTCCTGTGGACAAAGCTGAGAGACAGACATGATTATGGGGTGCTTAGGTGGACGATAACAGAATTAGGAAGTTCACTACTTCGCCTATAAAACATGAGCAGCTAAATGGCTCTACCAACTACATAGTACAAAATTTCAGGTAATAAACATATTACTAAGAAATACAGACTGTTTTTAGATAACAGGTTATGAGGAAATGGGATAATTTGTCAGATAACTTATTCATGATGACTAGTATAATCAGATATATTCCCCTAGGGGGAGAAGCCATGGTCTTCTCATTTCCAGGACAAGTTATGAGTACATCTGTTCAACTTTCAATCCCATAGCCAAATTAGGTGTGGCAGGAGGGAGAATCAAGAAAAACATTATTTTGGATCAACTAAAAATGTTTTATTTATCCCCAAATGAAATACTTGACTTGCTTAGGGGCTACTTAATCTTTTATACCCTGTTTCAGGTGAATTTAGGAACAAAAACACTGTTTTGAAAGGTCAAAGTGTTTTGTTTGTAATATGTTGAAACAAATGATTTAATCTTTTCCAGTTTCCTCCTCCTCCCTCCTTTTCTTGGAGTGGGAACTATTAATTAAATTTGACCTGGATTTTCAAATAACTTAATTTCCCCTGAAAGGACACTTTTTGGTGTCACGGTACTATTTGGGAGAAAAAAATGCAGCCCATTCTTGTAACAAGCAGTGGCTTAATTAGGGTGGGTTGAACAGTAGGGCTGTGTGAAGCTTCTGTCGCTGATACAATTCGAAGGAGATTCAGCCTGATTTGCTGGGCAAATCTCTGAATCCGAATCGAATCAGGAGACCCAGTAATCTCTCAGAATCAAATCAGAAGCCTCCAATTCCATTCAGAGAGATTTGATGATTTGGCCATAGACACAGCTTTATATGTTTTTTCTATATACCTCAAGGTACCAGGTATGGCTGATGAATGCTGAGATGGTGGGGCAGATGGAGCGTCCCACGGGAGCACAGAGGGGTCCACAGTGGTGGACCTGGAAGTGGATCAGAAGTATTTCCAGTCCACTTCCAGGTCTGCCACAATGTGTGCAGGGGATCCCCCTCTCCCCACCCCCGATCAGCAACTGGTGCCTCCTGGGTCTGAGGGGGCACCCAGGCTTCCCCCATGGATGATCCCCCTAAGCCAGGGGGTGCCGGGTGGGGATCCTGTGAGATGCTCCATCCACCCCAACATCTCAGCATTTAGGAGCCACACCTGGTACCTCAAGGTATGTAGAAAATCTTACAAAGCTGTGTCTATGGCTGAATCACTGATTCTCTGAATCAAAATCAGATCTTCAGATTCAGATTTGGCCAGACTGAATCAGGACAGTGATCCGAATCAGCAAATTGAATCACTGTCCCCCAACTCGGGTTGCATCCAAATTAAGCATGGCCTGTTTCACACACCCCTAGTGAGAAGCATGGTGCAACTACAGAAAGCACTGACTTGTGGAGGGGGAAGGGTGAAGAGAAGGGATTACTATCATGAACATGGCAGCAAGCTAAAGTCCCCTCCGTCCCCTTGCTCTTGCCCAGCTTTGGTTGGAAGACAACAAGCGCAGCCTAGTGCTTCTCTGATCTCAGGTATCAGAAGCTCCATGCTTCTGGGCAGAAAATGTATTGATGCCAGTAGAAAGAGCAGTGCGTGGGCTTACAATTTAAGGAGAGTGCTGTATTTGTTATTTCAATTAGTTAATTTCAACAGTATCTGAAAGACTATTTAGATGTCATGGCAACAAATGCCTTTTTGAACCTTCCACAGTGACCACAAGCATAGAAATTACTAATATAATTAAATATAAATATATTCAATACAGAATAATGCTTATTTGTAGGTTGCTCATTATGCTTTTGTTTCTATGGAAAGACAGATATGCTCACCAAAGCAAAGCTAAATTAAATTTTTAATATAGAAGTTGCTTTACTCCACTTTTATATCAATAACAATGTCAACCATAATAGCAAATCTTTCTATACGTGTTTTGAACTACATTACAGCAGGGGTTGGCACCATTTTTCAGCAGAGGGTTGTTTTAACAGCTTGGGCCCCTGGCAGATGTCATATCTAAGACATGATTAAGCAGCCAATCATGGCTAAAGTATTAATCCACCCATACATTCATGAAATGAATTGCACAACAAAACAAGGAACACGCCAGAAAATCATCACACATATTTTTGTGTAATATTTTTGTGGCTGTTTCCCATTGTGCATCACCGTGAATATGTGGCCAGTATACTCCCAACCTCACAAGCGCCAGCCCACTGACCGCTGCTTACAGCGCTCAGAGTGTGCTACAGCCTTGAAGGGCTGTGGTGAGCTGCCATGACTGGGAGGGCCAGTCCATTGACTTTCCTACTTGGGAGCATCTGCTCTTCAAGTCTCTAGTATGCTCCCAAGGCTGGAAGTGCTGATCAGCTAACTAGTGCCTTCAGCCATGGGTGTACCAGGCGCCTGGCTTGCTGCTTGTATATGTGGCATGGCAGGAAGTGTGAATGTTTGGATCAGGGATCAGATCCCATTCTACGTTTAAATGAATGGCTCTCAGTGGCCTTAGATCCAACCTGACCTGAGCGGCTGGAGCCACCACTGTTGTTTTTTTCCACTGCCCCAAAGATGCTCGCGCCCCAGAACACCGCCAAAGCCCCCTGGCTCTACAGACCAAAAAAGCTGGGTCTGTGAGCTATATGTTGCTGACACCTGATCTACAGCAATTAATAAAGAATTAAATTGGGCTGGAAAATTCTATGACAGTTCAAGAGGCCTATAGAAACATCTCACTATTCTTTAAAATGTAATGGCACTTATACAAGTGCTCCAGGAGTACAGGGCAAGGGCACTTGAATTAGAGCAGCTCTGGGAGTCGCTCTAATTAAATCACAAGAGTGCCTTGTGTATCGGGGTGTAGGTAGTGTCTTGTGTATCAGGGTGCCCGTGCAGAAACATGGCGGCAGGGGCACTTAAACTAAAGTTCAGTGAATGAGATTTAGTTAAAGCACCCCCACAACCATTTTTCAGTGCAGGGATGCTAATAGATGAGAAGCTGGAGTCTGTTGGTGTGTGGTAATTAATTATTAATTATTAAATATTGCATCAACACGCTGTAATTACAGCACATTGGAGCAGCCTTGTTACACATGTATAGGTGACCTATACATGTGACATGTGACATACATGTTTTTGTGGAGCCCTATGACTTTTCTGTCAATCATCATGTGTTTCACACCTGTTAAATTCTTTGGGACTTTACCTTAATTACATTTAACTCATTTAATGTACACATCCCTGACAATAAAAGGAAAAACAGCTACTAGAACAATTCTCTGCTGGTGGTTTCCTCTGGCCAATTTCAGCTCTCACCTAAAGAGTAACTGTTTTCATGAATGCTAGGTAAATTTATTAAGAACAGGAGAAACTGGAGATAGTTTGGTTTTGCAAAATTTGCTTTTGCTAAAAATATAATTTTTTATAATATAAGTCTGTGTTTTTCAAGCAAAAACTTATTTTAAAAGGAAGAATAGCATGGACTTCCAACAAAATGAAAATCTCTTCTTTTTTCAGTATGAGAGCACCAATATGGGACAAATATTCAGAGTTCATGCCCTCTTCTACGTGTACTGGTCTTTCTTATCAAGTACTTTCTGAAACTTTACTGATAAACATGCTATGTCATTGTACAACAATCCATCTTGGGGAGTTCTTCAATATCCTGTGCACAACAAAAGTTCTTCTACAAAGGTAAATTTTGCTTTGACTTTAATCATAAAAATAATAAGCAAATAAAAATAAAACCCACACATCAGCCCAGACCAACAGAAGTTTTGGCTACTGTTCGAAATCTAAACGCCGTGATTTTTGAGTAGGTTCTAAATTTGGCAAAATGAATTCTCCCATCCCCAGTGTTTTAAAATAATCACTATTTTAAAACGTTCACTGGGCTAATGCCTGTTTCCATGGAAACTGGAATGAAAGCAAGAGCTTCCAGCAAAAGAATTGGAGTTCTCTCTGTGATATGAAAGGCTTTGAAAAATAAAAGAATAAAACTGTTTATTATTTTCCATATAAGATATCTATATGATTCCCAATGGAATAGTCTTATTTACAGACACAGGGCATGATCTTGCTCTCATTAATCAATGTTTAGCTTGCGAGTTCAGTGGGAACCGGAATGAGCCTAAATAGTTGAAAATGAATTTAGAGTTAAACCTGATCCAGAGCCCTTCTAGTAAGTGGAAGAACTTCCTATTGAATCCAGTAGGCTTTGGTTCAGGTCCATTGATGAATCCACAGAAATAAATTAAGTGCAAGTTATTTACAGGATTGAGACGATACATATTAGGTAGTAGTTCTATCCAAAGTTTCACGCTTCCTCTACAATGCCTGTTAACAGTACTGGCAACTTACTAGATAGTAAGGGTAAGATTATTTAACATGATTTTTTTTTTCATAATTTGCCTTTCTGGTACTTGCACCTTATAATTATTTCTGTGTGTTACTAAAGAAAAAATGAATCATTCAGCCAAGCAGAATTTAATTTGCACCCTCTTCTTAGAAGCCTGAAAACAGATAGACACTCTGCCCTGTACTACCAGTGGATCCTTGTAAACATTTGAGTTTGCAAGTAATCTTACTGAAGTCGGTGCATGGAACTACTCAGAGGCATGTTTACAGATCTGGTGTCCGTTGGACCAAGCAATTGGAAGGGTATTCAAAATATGAGACTTATTTCACTGAGGGCACCGTGCTAATGGACTATCAGCTTAAATGCCTCCCTCTGATAAGCAGCCAAGATTAGGAATGTCATTGCAGGAGAAGTATACGATAACTATTTTCGTACCACATCAGAATAAGCTCCAGCCTTAACAGGTAGAATCTTGTCAGTTCGGCTTTTAAATGTATATATAATTTGTAACTGTAAAATCAACTGATATACCCAATTAAACAGTCTGAAATAATTTTCTTTTCCTTTTATAAAATAATCTTTCCAGTTCAACTTGAGGGTGCTGTTAGAGGCTACCTTTAAACCACTCTAAATTCATAGCATGTTAAGCCATCTTAATGTTAAAGTAGTTTCAGTGCAGTTGTAGGGTAAAGCTTTATGCCATCTCTGAGCTGCACAACACTGACTTGCCGCTAGTGGAAAGTTACATGGCTAAGAAGCAGGAAAAACACCTGGGTTCTACATGAGGTTTGCCAGGGACTAGACAATCAAAGCGCTGAGCTGGTGGCCTGGAGAAAGCACAACCTAAAGGCATCCTCATTCTTCCTGAAAAGGTAGGGCACTTGGCTACTAACCGCAGGTGATTGTACATGAATGCATGCAGTCTGGGAAAAAAGCAGGAAGAATTGGAAGTCCTTTGACGGTCACAGAACTATGATGTGATTGGAATAACGGACTTGGCTGGATAGCTCACATGACTGGAGCATTGTCATGGATAGGTATAACTATTCAGGAAAGACAGCCAGGGAAGACGATGAGGAGGAGTTGTGCTCTAGGTAAAAGAGCCGTCTGATTGCTCAGAGCTCCAGTATGCAACTGGAGATAGACCAGTTGAAAGTCTCTGGGTTACAGTCAGAGGGGAGAGTAACAAAGATGATGTTGTGGAGGGTGTCTGCTATAGATCACCAGACCATGAGGACTTGGTGGATGAGGCTTTCTTTAAACAGCTGGCGAAGTCTCATGGTAACGGGCCTTGGTTCTCATGGGGGACTTAAATCACCCTGATATCTGCTGGGAGAGCAATACAGTAATCCAGAACATTTTTGGAGAATGTTGGAAACAACTTCCTGAAGCAAGAGTTGGAGAGACCAGCTAAGGGCTGTACTCTTCTTGGCCTGCTGCTCGCCACAGGAAGAATTGTAGTAATGCATGGCAACTTGGGCAGCATTGACCACAAGGTGATTGAGTTCGGGATCCTGAGGAAAGAAAGGAAGGAGAGCACCAGAGTATGGACCCTGAATTTCAGAATAGCAAAGTATGACACGCTTAGGGAACGAACCCCTAGGAGGCCAGTCTGAAGGGGAGAAGAGTCTAGGAAAGTTGGCTGTACTTTAAAGAAACCTTTCTAAGGCGGCAGGAACAAATCATCCTGACGTTCAGGAACACTAGCCTGTACGGCAGAAGACTAGCTTGATTTAGAAGAAGGCTCTTCAGTGGGCTAATTTAAAAGTAGTGGAAATTTGGACAAATACCCAGAGAGGAGTTTAAGAGTATTGCTCAGGCATGCAGGGGTGAAATCAGGAAGACCAAAGCACTATTGGAGTTGGAGCTAGCAAGGGATGTGGAAGGTAAAAAAAAGGGTTTCTCCAGATACATCAGGGAAACTGTGGGTCCTATATTTAAATGGAGGAGGAAGCCTAGTGACAGAGGATACAGAAAATGCTGAAGTACTTCATGCTTTTTTCATTTTTGTCTTTACGGGAAACTTCAGCTCCCAGATTACTGCATGTGGCAGCACAGTTTGGGGAAGAGATAAGCAGCCAACAGTGGTAAAAGAAGAGGCTAGGAACTATTTAGAAAATCTGGATGTGTACATGTCCATGGGGCTGGATGTGATGCACCCAAGGGTCCTGAGGAAGTTGGCCACTGTGACAGGCAGGATAGGAGAAAGCACAAAAAGTGCTGGAAAAACCAACAGAGGGTCTAATACGCCACTCAGAAGTGAGAGTAGAGCTTTCAATACAAATGGAAAGATGATTGATAGAGTGACAATTAGCTGTGAAAGACTGAAAGGGAAAACAAGCAACATATATTGGATACGATAGAGAATGAGAGGTAGCTGGCTGTGTTTGTCTGCGGTTAGGTAAACAGCAGGGGCAGGGGCATGGGGGCAGACAGAGGGACAAGCAGACTTGGAGGAGCGGACTTGAAGTTGTGGGTAGAAAGGCAGGGAGTGCAGAGACATGGGAGTGCAGACCACAGCTGCGGCTCTGGCCACGACCTGGAGTTGTTATTAGAGCCTGAAGCTGTAGCATCTGCCTGTCCCCATACCCCTGCCACCTTGTACTCAATTTCAGGATGAGGGGCTTTTTTTCCCTATGTTAAAATAGAGTGACCTCATCTTGGAATCAAGTAAAAATGGTACTTTTACATAAGCTTTTTAATCGCAAAATAATTTTTATAGTGTATGGTTTTCTATTGCTTAAAATTGTGCATGTCCAAGGTAACAACTTACTTTACATGAGGTAATTGTACCTCATAATCATTGTTCGTAGGAACCTATCTACTGACATACGTAAATACACACATAAGGTAAATTATAACAACAGATAATGCTGTAATCACCTCAAGGAAGAGAAAATAAACTTTGCACAATAATTGTCTTCATTTTCCCCCGTTTTTAAAATATCACAATCACTCTATTTGGTTTGGCAATAGCTATAATGGCAGTGCAGGAGAGTAAAAGTGCCACTTCCAGAAAGCATGCCAATCAGTCTTCATAAAAGTCTTTTATTTTGAGGGAGCACCAAAGAAACAACCAGCACGCTCTTCTTTACACTGACATAGCCTTGCAGAACCACAGGGGTTTTTTTTATATATTGTGCTTTCTGAAGCAGAACTGCTTATAAAAAAATATTTGGAAAATAAATCCCAAGTAACCAAAAAAGAAAAAAAGAAAACCTACACAACAAAACTGTTATCCTGAGAACTAATTTGAATGCCAATTTCTGGCACCACACACTAAATCTGACTCTAGTGCCTTCCTGATCTGTAAGGTTCTTAAGCTGTTTAAAACAAGAAGGTTAGGGACAGACATTACACATAAACCAGTTTAAGTGATCAGAAACTGGTTTAAACTTGTAACAGAACACATGTTTAGTGCCCATAAACCAATCTGAAAATGGCTGAAACCAATCTGAAATAAACCTGGTTGAATATAGTATCAGACTTAACTGCTTTGGGTCAAACCAGTCGCATAACCAGTTTATGCAATGTCTGTCCGCAACCCCTTCCTGGGTTAAGTTAAACCAGACTCCCCCAGCATCCTAGCATGCTCTCTGGGCTGTGCAGGGCTCTTGCTCCACAGCAAAGCTGGCCCGTCCCCTCTGCTCCCTGGCTGGATCTCTGGCAGAGACTGCAAGCATCTGCCTGGCTTCTCCTCACCCCTGTCACTCCCTGCTAATCAGAGATTCCCCCCTCCCCTCTGCCTTACACAGACACCTGTCAGCACTAGCTAGCGTACCACATGCTGGCTACCATCCGTGCTATGGGAGACCAGACAAAGGCAAACAGGACTGTGTCTGCTTAGGGTTTTTTTGAGCTAATCAACGGGTAGCTGATGATGTCCCTCCTATCCTTCCTTGGAAAAAGTTGCTTAAGAAAAGCTTGAACTAATGGAGATAAGCTTTTGTTTTCCTTGTTTTCCTAATGGGCTGATAAACACTAAGTTAGGCATGATAAACACTGTGTTATCAATTGCCAGCTGGGCTGTTCAGGATGGGAGGAACCCCTCTCTAATCAGAACTTCCTGCCAGTGCCCTGCCATGCCCCACCTCAGATCAGCACTGTGGAAGAGTAGGGAGGGTTGCTTTAACCTGAGCCATTGCAGGCATGTGCCTGCATTTCTGATATTTCTGTACGGTTACAAACTGGTTTAGCCTAGCCAGGTTAGACAAACTTGCAAAGATCAAATCAATTCAGGCTCAGGCTTTTTGAATGTCTGTCCCTAGCTGAAAAGGCCTATTACTGATTTGAAATAATTTCCTTTCAGTTGAAAGCTTTAAAAGGTTTAGCAAGTCTAACTATTGGAAGAAAAAGAGAAAAATCAGTTTTAGCATGAACATAGAGAAGTCATTGCTGGAGACATTTACGAAAAGACTAAGGAGTGATTAATATTGTTCATAGAAGATTCTCTTCCTCTTTTGTTTTTGAAAGATTTATCACTAAAGGTGGAAAATGCAAGCCGGCTTTCCAGTTTACTCCAATTATGATAAATTACACAATGGAATGGGGCACCATTTCTAAAGGCACGGCTTATTATTTCAAGAGCATTGTATCTGTTGTGTCTGAGTGGAATTACATTTGAATGGATGACAGCACTTTCCTGTCATCCACCTATACTTTAAAACTACTTGGAGTCTGAATTGAGTGGCAGTGTTGCAGGTATATCACACAACTGAGTAGGATACTGCTCTCAGGACAGAAATTAAAAAAACCCCCACAAAACAATTGAACTCTGATTTAAAATAAATTAAAATAATCTAAAGCAAGGATGCACAAACAAAGGAGATGCTTGGTACAAGTACATGAGACACTTTACTGTAGAGTTGGCTACCTAGCTCCACCTACCTGTGTGCCCCTATTAAGCCGAAGTAAACTAAATAACTCTGCCTGACACAAGTACTATCTTATAGTGGAGTTATTTACTTCCCCTCAACACATGTGTAGACAGTGACTGGGACTGCCTGGGACACTAGGGTGCTACACTGCGGGAGCTGCCTGATGGCTAGGCCTGCACTGTAGTACCTTGTGCCCCAGCCAGACCCTTTGCAGTATGTTGAGCAAGGTGAGAGCAGCTCTGGACTGGCAGACTGATCCCCTGGGCCCCAAGCCAGCTGGCGCTGCACCGCCATGGCTCAACATGCTGAAGACCCAGGCGTACGCATAAACACTAAACTTCAGCATAAACTGTGCTGAAGTTTATTGCATCGGGCTAATATCACATGTAGAAATACCGACTGGGTACAGAAATTGCCCTTCAGATCCATGGTCTTTATATTCCAAAATCCTGACTGCTCTAGACCAGATGCTTCAGAGCAAGGTGCAAGAAATCCACTAACACGTAGATATGAGGTACTTGGCTACTCCTAAAGGTCTCACCCTAAGCCCTAACATAGCATTGCTTAAGATCTAAAGCTTTAAGCTGTATATTTCTAAAACTCTTGTTACACATTAGCTATCATTTTGAAAATTTTTGTTAGCTATATAAATAGCCAATCACTCTCTAACACTTTTGCTTCAGTAATATTTTACACAG